>CAXIVR010000001.1:212422624-213022624 GCA_964035755.1 Teleogryllus oceanicus | reverse complement strand
TAGCGGCCCCAAGAGTTCTCCACGCACTCCAGCCAGCCCTCGGCGAAAACGCAAAAGGAACGGACGAGTACAACCGCCATCGCCTGTCGATGGTCTCTCGAGAATTCCCGAGTCATGCGTCGGAGACGGCGGGCCGGCGGTCGCGCGGCCGCTCGGACACGCACGTGCGACGCCCCACGCACGACGCACGGATCACGCGAGACGCCGCCACGCAGCTGGACGAGAGGCTCCCGGCGCACGGGTCTGGGAGCCCAGACGCGACGCACTGGCCAAATACGAAGGGCTGTTCGAGACGCGTTCTACGAGCGTCAAATGGATTCTTGGAGCTACTCTTTCTCGTTTGCCGTGTCTCCAACCCACGGTCTCCTAGTTCACAGAGTTCTGCATGGCATTCTTGTTTCTAACGCCACACTTTTACAATCATCCTTGCGGGGTTTCAATTTACGTTCAGAACCACACGACAGAACATTAATAATTAAGAATTATACACTTAATTCACAATTACACTACATTTACCAATTATTTTTCAAATATTTGTTCAATTTCTGCTCCTCGGTAGTCCCATATCCTATAATAGTGTGAAGTTTCTAACACCATCGTATATTATTCCTCCGCTCATTACGGTATACTGTGTCTCGTTTTTGAACAACCGGTTTCGAACAAACCTAGGATTGCCCTTTGATTTATTTTTAATCCCGCAAACCGGGCTCTCGGCAAACATATTTTAATTAATAGACGCGACGAAATTCCTGGTTCAAAAACTAAACAAATGAATTTACCAGGAATTTAAAATATATTCTTTGCGAGTTGTGCAGGCCACTGGAGCCGCTTCTCGGAAAAGCACGTTGGCTTCTCCGCACCCGCGCCTTTGTGTCACCCGGCGATTCCGCGAAGCCCGAGAGCCGGGCGGTCGCGCAGCCACAGCGCAGCGGCAGCGCAGCAGCGGGGCAGCAGAGGTGCAGCGGAGGCGCAGCGGAGGCGCAGCGCGAGCACTTAGCCGCGGCACGCACGCCGCTGACGTCAGCACGAGGCATTGTTGCATTGCGGCGTGCGCATTCTCGCCTGCCTTTTTCTTTGTTTTCGCGCTACACGTAGTACGTTCCGTTTCGAGATATAGGCGTGACTGCTTTACGAGACTCGGAGCGCCATGTTTCCTCACGCGAAGATGTTCTTGTCGTTGCCGCGTGTATGGCGCGATAAACTTGGGCGACTCGCTAGGAGGATGCTAGGAGAGAAAAATTGAAATTTCAGAAGCGAGGGCAGATTGTTGATTTATGGGCAGTCATTCAGAGAGCAGAAAATATTCCTACGTATTTGGGGAAAGTGCTAGAATATTTTAATGTTATGTTTTAAAATTTCTAGAATTGTTTTTTGAAAACTGAATCTTCCTGTCAGCACACACTTTGTATTATCTTTGTAAATTTAAAAAATCTTCTCAATCAATATTCAATACAACGCAAAAAAGAAATGGCATACGAAAATCATAGATATAAAAACGTCTAATACAATTTGTGTTCTCGAAACCAACAGATGCATAATTATTCAAAGCTATCGTTTTTATCTACTTAACTTTGCATTTTCATAACCCAGTTGCGATTAATTAGCAAGAATATCATGTAATGAGTTGTTATCACATTCTATACATATTTTAATAAAATATTTTTTCCAATTCTGTTCATTTCTTTCATACAAATTTCCACCGAAGATGTAATTTAAACTTCAGAATTTTTTTCTTCCAATCACTGTCAATTTACATACGAGTTTGAATTTGGCCTGTGATTTCGTGTTATCCTTTGACGATAAAATATCAATACACTGAATCTCAACGAACATCAATTTCTCCGAAACGATCACTGTAAAAACAAATACAAATTCAAAATGTTGTGTGTGTACACTAAAACAAATGCGCAACATATTTACTATTGATGAAACAACATGCAAAATAAATACATGTATAACTGGCATCACGAAAAGAACCAGAGATTTGAAGTGTAATGCTTCCCCTGCCCGGAGAACCAAAACATCTCGAAACCAATTGGAGTTCCTCTGGTACAGATCGTTGCATAGTGCTTCGCGTGTGGAGGGAGGACGGTGCGAGATAGAAAGGCAGTACATTCTACCTATCACGTACAGTCAACACATAATCTCGAAAGAGCGTAAGGCCGTTTTGCAGGCGATAAATTAACTAATGCTGTTTCTTTAAAAATCCTCCATGAGTGTGAATTGATTAATATATATAAAATCAAAATAAATTTAATACACGTTTTAAATAACAACATAATAATAGTGTTCGCTGGCTAATTACAAGTAAAAAACTACGCTACGCTGCGCTAGAGAACTGTCGGTTAGAGCAACGACTATCGTTGTTGACTGTACCTCGCCAGGAGGCGGATGAAATCTACCAGTGCGCCTGCGCGAACACCCCCAGGCACCAGGTAGCGTGCAACGATCTGTACATTGCTGGCTGTGGGTGGGTTCGCCTTTGGCAAGGGAGTGTCCCCAGATACAGAGAGTAGCGTATTTCTTTGCGCCGCCGATTCCGCCATTGTATACCCAGTTGTTGGGAAATTTTGAAGTGTGTGTGTTGGGAACCCCCAATCAACTCAAAACCAATATTAATGTTCTCGAACGTCTCTGTAATATCGACAATTATTATCCTTTCTCCTCAGCCCTCGTACGCTGCCTAGCGGGCCTATCAAGTGAGAGACTGGCTGAGTTAGTTCAGGTCAACAACCAAAGCAGCGACTCATATGATGCGAGTTCGGACGGTGGCAGATTTTCTACTCTATACAGCAAGGCCCGAATTCATCCGCGGTCTGGAAGAGAATTCTAGCGGCTGACTGCTCTGATCGCGATATATTTTTCCTCATTCTTGTCCCCTCCTTTCCCCTTACAAACGTACGATTTTCGCTACACTACTAGGGATGTGCCCTTAACAGCTAAACTGTTATTTCTTAACCGTTAACGTTTCGTAACTGTTACGGGAAATAACAGTTTATCCTGTTATCGGTTATCGGTTATCGCTGTTATCGGTTGAAATGCATGGAACTGCAACCTACTGGGCCTAATCCGAACTACTACAAGCTTTTGTGGCAACCATTTTGTACGATAACAGCTTCACTGCAGCTAATCAATCATGATTTACCAGTGTTCAAATTATAGATTCATTGATACATAATTCGTCATTATTACACGCCATGTGCCACAATATTTTTATATTTTATTGTATACACTACAACAAGACGTTTGTCCTTTAAATGAAGTCCGTCCAATATGTTAACTTATTTCTGTCCCATTGCTGCTTATGTGAGATCAACTAATATTTTCCTGAGTCCAATAAAATAAAATGAGTTGCGGTCAAATAACTCACATTATAATACTTGATATTCGATAGTCATTTACACTTTATCCATAGGCCAGCTATTTCTCCTCATTATTTTTGACACTCGTCATTCCACTATGCACAAGTCGCATTTTAGAAAGAATATTTGTAATTCTAACCCGAATCATTTTCATTTTAGTAATATTCTATATTCTATACACATTCGCTACACATTATATGAATTACTATTCATCCTTGGCCGTTCATCCAGTCTCGCTCATATATGCTGCTTCTCTGTCCAAACGTGTTAGGGAAAGTAGTGCAAGGAAACGCCGTAAGGTAGCTGCACAAGCTTTACGGTGCTACCAACGTTATTCGTTTTGCGTGGTTAACTCTTAGCAGTCGCTACAACTGCTTTAACTCTTAGCAGTCAGTCATGTTAGGTTTTTGGTCACGGACCTGTTATTTTTCAACTGTTATTAATTACAGCTATTAAGAGTCAGCTGTTTTTTGTGATAACAGCCATTGAAGAAAAGCTGTAAAGCCCATCTCTATACACTACCACGTATGTCAGTAAATCAGTCGAGCGTGTTCGGACGAGTCCGTGCATGCCCGAGCGTCGAGCTTGTCCGGACTGGGGCCGTGTCCCGCTGGCGGAGGTACTTGGGAGGTGGGACTCCCGCAAGCTGACATGTAGTACTTGGGGGTCGGAACTCACGTTTTATCGGGGCAGGAACACCGCCACCTCGCATGATATAAGATGCACTACACTAACGGGGCTAATGACCAAAGCAGTTGGCGCAACCGGAAACATCAACCGAGAGGCTTCTCAATTGCAGCTGTTGTTCAGGTTGCGGTCCTCTCTGAATGTAGGAACCCGGGTAACTAAAGTGCGATTTTTATAAAGATTCCTCTCGAGGCCTGTCTTCACAGTGGAATTATGTCACTGCATTTCCCGCCTTTGTAGGTCGTGCCGCTAGATGCCACATGATCAAGCATTGCTTGATACGGTCGCGATCATGCGGCGTCGAGCGGCCCGACCGAGAAAGACGCGAAATGCAGTGACATAATGCCACTGAACACACGCCACGAGAGGCAGCGTTATAAAATCGCCCTCTAGGAGCAAGGGGGCGTGGCGGTGCGGTATGACGCGAGCGGCGCCGCTTCGAGTACTCACTCTTCTCAAAGTTGATCTGGCGCTCCTGCTGGCGGGCGTTGTCGGCGGCCACCTTGAGCAGGCCCTGGATGTTGCGCAGCAGCGTCTCGGTGCTGGAGATGCTGGGGTCGACGGCGGCCATGGCGGCGGCGCCGGCCACGCCCCCGGCTGCCGCCGCGCCCGCCAGCGTCGAGTAGTTGATGGCGTGCTGCGAGTCGCTGCCCGGCACGCTGTTCAACCCGCCCAGCTCGGCGGCGGCGTCGCTCAGCTCGCCTGCGGAAACGCACGGGCTTGTCACTTTCCCGCGGAGCGGACGACTACGCGACGCGATGGCCCTTGGGGCAAATTACTTGTTTCTAACGCGCGCAGAAATGGAGAAACTATGTGAGAAGTGTCTCTGGTTTTGTTAGAGACCCAGGAACTCGGGGAAAGAACAAAAACAATGAACGAGTCTCAATTTGGACTAGAAAATGCCAATATTTGTTTTGTTATTCCACCCATACTGTGCTTCCCGACTGATCTCTCATACTCAGTGTGTCACTGGTTACGACAAACTTAAGTAAGGCTCCAAGGACGAGGCCATTATCGTCATTAAATATTCGCTATTCCGATGTTGCATGTGGATCAGCAACTTTTTTAATATTCTTGGTATGTAAAGAATTTTTGTACTGTGTGTGTATATTACTGTAATGTTATTGCAGTATTCATGAAGACCGTTCATGAAGACCGTAAAAATATTTAATGTATTGTAGTGTTATATTAGAGTATTTTATTTATTAAATCAATATTTATTCTTGATTGTCCATATATGTTTACAAATAAAAGTATCCAAAGTTTTTTATGACAATCATTTATTCAGTGCTGAGCCTGAAGATGTAACAAAACGAGTTACGAAACTACTGAAATTACTGAATAAATGATTGTCATAAAAAACTTTGGATACTTTTATTTGTATTTTATTTATTGTTCTCGAGCGGTGTACATGCTACATTTTCGAAAGAAACAATTTGTGTGTTTTTGTTTAGATACTTTTACAGCAATAGGCCACTAGTTCCAAAATACAACGCTACAATCCTGCAATTTTGTAATCCTGCAATCTGTAATTTTATCTATGTATTATGGCTCGGTTATTGAAATTCCACATTAGTTTCAGAACCAACATCAAATGGTACAGGGAATAGTGTCAATTTATCTTTATTTACATTTAAAAGGCAATTTTTGGAATGTCAGGAATCTCAGAATAGGAATAAATTTTAAAACTTAATTGATGATGTCATGAACTACATGTAATTCATTTGACAATATACAGTGCATGTACGCATGTAAAAATGATGCATTATTTTGAAGTCGGCATAGAAGCGTTTTAATTTGCACTCTGCGCACTTCGAGTTTCGGGGGGGGGGGGATTCACAAAGAACTGAAAAATACGTTTCGGTCCCTGTGTCCCTCTATTAAGATATATATTATGTTGAAATAACGATCATCGCCAATATTTCATTTTTTAATTGCTTACTTTTTTGCTTTATATTGTATTATAATTTGTTACTACAGTGCAATGAGATGTCCTTTCAAGTCTAACATTCATCAAGTTTATCTCGACAGATATTTGCATTACTTTCTACGGTGAAGCAATGCCGGTAGAAAACAGGAGATCAAGACATCTCGGCGAGGTCGTTGGAGAAAAGCGTGGGCCATCACTAAGAGCGGAAAATAGCCCCGACCAGCTAGCGTTGCCCACGATTTTAATAGCGCGCCGCGCCGGTTTCCGGCTTTCCAGCGCGGCATCGTGATGGCCAGGGCGGGAGTGCAGGCGCGGGGCCACGAAGTGCAGCGGGCGGCGGCGCGGGCGCAGTGGGCCACAACACACACGGGGCACAAGTCGGCAAATGGAATTGACGGATAAACGTCACTTGTGGATATGACTCGCCAAATAATTGGTGGATTATGCAATAAATAATAACGGTTCACAGTTAATAATAATAATAATACTTAATATTTAATAATTATTTATTATTATAACATGTTATAAAATGGAAGCCAATACTCAAAATTCGTATATTTCGAGCAGTGCGAGTGTTGTAGCCCATGAATGATGTAATCCCGGATCACTGGCGAATCGACAAGGAAGGAAGGCATGAAAGTGGTAGCCCCCTTTAAATTCAATATTTTGGGGACATTTTATTACATTTATTCATAACAAAAACTACTCATTGATCGCTTCCTATTCCGAAGAAGTATTTCCAATAAGCCCGAGAGGACGGTAATACATGAAGAAACTTTTATTCCCAAAAGGTTCTTTGAACGAATTTAGGAAAGGCGATCGGAACTGAAATTCACTTCCCCACCCCACATAACTCTGATTTTCATGAGAGCGTCCAAACTTAAGCAAATTGTAGTACATCTAGCTATCGGAATATGTTCATAAAGTATCCCAGTATTCATTAATTTTGTTACGGCTTCTCTTTTTCTCAATATCCGATTTATGGTGAAAGGTTTCTGAATGCCACTTAATAAGTTGTCTTCTTTCATGTAATTTCATGAAGAAATTGCTAATTTTATTTTTGTGATTCACAACAAAATTGCAATATTTAATCTATTTTAAATAACCGATCAATTCATGAGGCATACTTCGTCTAAAATATTCCTCCCCAAGTTTATATCGTATTGTAGGGCAGTTTGAGGTTTCTGATGTAGTCGTCGATTGAAGCAACTTGTTTCGCACGTCCTTCCCCGTTTGGAGCCAGTGCGCGGGGCGTTCCCTCGAGGGAAGGGCTTCGTCCGAAGCGAAGCGCCTGCGGAATCGGGGTTACGCCGCCCGCCGCGGCCGCGGCCCTGGGAAAGCGTCGTCCGCGCCGCGGCAGCAGCCGGTCGCCAAGCGGCTTGCAAATTGCCGGCCACGACGTGCCGCCACCCCGCACCCCTGCCCCGCCACGCCCCACGCCCCTCGCCGACACTCCGCTGCGCGCTGCACTTGCGACGCCTTCAGTCGCGCACGCCTCGCGCCGGGAGGAGCGGACCACCCGGCGAGCGGAGGCTGGACACCGCTCCTCAGCCCAATCACATGCCGCTCTTTTTTTCTCCTCAGTACAAGGAAGGTCGCGCCCAAATATCAGTGCTTCTAACGTTGCCATTTGAACACATGCTACTTTTAACACTGGTCATTTCATCTTACACATGTATTGTACTAGTCAGAGAGAAAGAGTAAGGAGAGCGTGATATTTTGGAATTAAACTATATTGTCAATTCTTAATTTATTGAAACCTATTGTATTCTAGTGTGGACAGCTCAAAGAAGGATGGTTAAGGGGGTCATGGTCTTCCCTTAAAATATATAGAATCAAGATAATTATATTTTAGTTGGAAAATTACGCATTTCCAATTATTCTGCCATGTTCACATCTATTCGAGGTTTTTGGAGCGAGAACGTCAATTTGAGTTACTCGTTAACGGAAACTTAACCACAATGTTTCCTCCTTCCCCACCAGAAACACCGGCCGAGATGCAATCGGGCTATGTCTTCTCAGATAGCCAAAGTGAAAGGGGCTTAAATGAGAAAGTGGTATCGGGAAAACTGATCGCAAGATGCAATCGGGAGCTTCCGAAACGGACTTCGGGTTGCAATGGAGTTTCAACGCCGTTATTGGCTGCTTCCCACAACGCGTCCACGTTGGGTCTCCTTAGAGATTTCCCGGCACCCTTACACCGCATTACAATATTGCGTCATCATCATTCTTTTATTCATAACATCATTCATCATGGGTCGGGTTTGGGGAATCATTAGAAACCAACCTCTCATACCCTTCACTATTAGACATGACTCTTCCTCCATCAACCTATTCGTTTTGAGGCCAGTTTCACTTTGATCCGACATAAGGCACTATAAAATCATGTATAGATATACGTGTAGATAATGTTTTAGATAACTTAAAATAAACGGAATGGAAATCATGAGAAATTTTAACGTGAATGTTGTTCATTCGAGTAATTGTATTGCAATTTATTTGCATATCGAGAGGTAGAATATGTTTTCTATCAAAACCTTCCTTTATAAAATACAATTTAAAATACATTCAAGGGCGATGTAATTTGTAAAGATTACTTTCATCATAACAATCCTTTCTCATTTTCTTTGTGTCAAGGGAACTCTTGAGTTTCAGCATAAAGTTACTGGGGTAATTAATTTCTTAGTTTCTCTTATTCTTCTACATCGATTAGAAAGTAGTGCTCTTAAACACAGACTAGATTACCGTACTGCTTGTTCTAATGACATTGTAAGAGTATGGAATAAAGAAATTTTCTGACAAATGGCTAAGAAGGAACAACTGAATTTTAAATATGCATACGAAAATGTTAATGTAGTAATGAATATAGCTCGTAGCTATCCAAAAATGTATAGATGAATACATTGGACACATTTAATTTGCCCACAATAGTCAATAAAAGTGACTTCAGTACTAGAATAAACCAAAGAACTTCTAAAAAGAAGCAATGGATTTATGATAATTAGTTGAGTTATCTCTACAATTAACGCGGTTATGCGCTAATAAACTCTCAGGCCAGAAAATGGAAAGTAACTATGAACAGTATACATTACCGCTCACAAAGCAATTTATTTATTTGAAATGATGAAGAAATGGTGTGTCTGTGTTTCTGGGGGAAGGGAATTATCCACTGACATTCGTACACTGCAACACCACGTCATCTGGAGTATGTATTTTTAAAACATTTCTTGGTAATATCTTGACACAATGTACATTAATTAAATCGTCTATTCGGAACAACAACGACGTAACTACATAACCACAGATTACAGCAGGAACAAGTTAGTGTTATTACAGAACGGTATATTTTGTAATTTCAGCTGTGCTGAACTCAATTGTTTTCAAAACCGTTATCCAGTGTAAAATGTTTCTTATAATGTTCTCTTTCTGTGCTCATGATAAAAGAAAGGAAAAGGAACTTTACCTAACTAACCTTGTTGACCCTATTATGCGTTTGCGTCGCTATTACCCTCTAACACCAGGACATTATGACATCTGAAGTTTTCGGAGTATTCGAGGGGCAATGTAAAACCCATTCACTCTAGTAGCTAGTTAATATTTCTCAAATAACCAATAATACAAGCAACAAATACGACAGTAAATTAACTTCGTTATTGATCTGATTTAGGTATCAAAACTGAAATTCTGCTCATTTAAAGAACAATTGTGTCACTTTAGGCACGGGAGTATGCACTCACTGCCAAGACTGGAACACAACTGAATAATTCGTCACTGTTCTTTTGGAGCATGGTGTTAAACAGTTGACATTTCAACAATGATAGTATTACCCTCTGGCTGTTTAAAGCGGAATTTCAACGTCAATGTTTCCCCAGTCTCGCCAGACCTTTCTGAGTTGACCTATGCAATTACTTCATTTTAATCAATTTTGCAGTAACGGCGTTATTGTTCCAGATTGACGAAATGTTTTATTGTATTGTTGAACCCTTCTTGTAAATGCGTTCGCTCTTTTGTATCTCGTAGGATTTTTAATCAAATATTCCCGAAGGAAAGAACCCTAGAAAGACATTACCCACCGCCAAACTTTTTCTCTCCGTAAAAAATAAATATCTCTTCGATCCGTTCATTTTGTGAATCATGTATTTCCGTAATCATAGTATTAAATATTTTCCATATCCAGACTCTTCGTTTCCAAGGGTATTATTATTGCTGCCGGCATGAAAACCATTCTCCTATGTCCAGTTTCGAGCTATAGCGGCTAAGTTAGGGGTTGAGGCTCTGTTCGCCCGTTCGATCATCATTGCATTTGCTTTCGTTGGCCACCCGGAGGTTGCTGGCATCCAATCGTCAATTACGTTCCTCTTTTCGAAAGGACGTAATCCCTGGGATGTTGAACACCTCTGGGCTACAGCCACGGCACGTCCTCCGTCCAGAGAATTCTCAATATTAGCGCAGGCCGAGTTACATGGCCGAGGTCAGTGTACATGGTCGGGGCGACTACGCTTGGGAACATTTTCGTTCTCTCGCCTCTTTTTTCTCCCACTCTCTCTCTCTTCTACGCGAAGGTCATGGTTCGTTAAACTGCCAGGCCCTGTTGTCTCGATTAGTTGTGATACAAATAAGATCGCTCTACGTCCGGAAGGAGTGCAGCGGCAAGGTGGGGCACGCCTAGAGACAATGTAGCTTCTGATATATCGAAGAATAAACATTAACGAGGCAAAGAAAACCTCAACGAGACAGCAGATTGTACGCAACTGCGTATCGGCAGATTACGACGATGATGAATTTAAACACATTTCCTTCCCTCAGAAAATTTATAATAATATCAAAATTTTTTGGAGGATTTATCAAAACATTCAGAATAATGCTTACATAGAATGATTTAAGGTTCTATGTTTTAAATTAATATCAAACTATTTACAACATACTGAAATTATATAATGATGAATCAGTGTAATGAAATGGGAAGAAGACGAATTTAAGTTTACTAGGGAGAAGAAACGGTCAGTTATGAAAATCATCAATTAATAATTCCAAAAAAAGATAAATTTATATATTACGGGTACTCTACTTTACGTATCTTGAAAAATATATCAACATTTCGAACTCAATGTACTCATATTGCAAAGGGTAAAGAAAATAGAGAACTATCATGTTTATGAGACTGTTCATAGAAATGATAGGTGAATACCCTCAATATCCTTAACATTAGTGAAAGTTAGATTAAGACGTGTAAAATAAGAAGAATTGTAGTAGTTGTTTGTAACGCTTAGTTGCGAATCAAATGTTACGACGTACATATACAGGACAAGCAAACGCGCATGATGGAGAAAGTTGAAGTATACGCTGTTTTTGCTTTCAAGAGAACAAATTCACATGTTCCGCCATTGATCGTGTCGTTCTCTTGCGCTTTCTTATCATTCGATTATTTATTTATTTATTTAGTCAAAAACAGTCAAAAACGTATGAGGGAGATGTATGTACGTGACGTATGGGGGAGAAAATCACCTGCGCACGCTTTCTTGAGTTTCAGAATCCCTTCCCAACAATTTAACTATTAATAGTTTAAAGATGAAAAATAATAATAATAACAACAAATTTTAAAAAAGGGATAAACATTTCAAATATTAGATATTTTCGTTGCCAAATTGTAGAAAAGTTATTTTTAACGGTAAAGGAACAAACAGATTTGATTTTTCTATATTGTTAACAAAATAGAAACTCACCCTAAGCTCTACTACCACTACAAGCAAAAGGAAAGTTCAACAAAACGTGCGCATAGTGAAGCTACATTTACGTCCAGTAGCAAATCAAGGGGCCATCTCAGCATTTGCTCAATGGATCAGGGAAACTGGAAAAGAACCCGATCGAGATGGGGGTCATTGACCCGGAAGTACACTATTTGTTACAGACATATTGAGTCTTTTTTAAAATTATATAATGCAAATGTAGACTAATTCATTATTCTATATCTTGTTTTTGTTAAAGTAAACATTACTTTTCTTTTTGACGATCAGTATAGTCTCTAATTGTATAGAAATAGTTTTGCAGCAGAAAATATTTTACTTTTAACTTAAATTTGTGTACCAATTTTAATTGTTTAATTTCATCTGGCAATGCGTTGTAAAGTAACGTACATGTATTGTATGTGGATTTCTTGTACTGAGCTATTGATACTGACACTTGATGAACATGATTTCTACGTCGAGTGTTGTAACTATAAATATCAGTATTACATGAAAATAAGTTCCCACCATTAAGTAAGTCAGTTTTGACAAATACTACAGACTCATAAATAAATAGGCAAGGCAATGGTAAGATTCCAAACTCAATGAAAAGAGGCTTGCACGGATCACGTGGATGGGATTTTTTCATTATTCGGATAATTTTCTTTTGCAATCTAAATGTCTGGGAACTAAAGGATGAGCTTCCCCAGAATATTATGCCATATATCAGGCGGGAATGTACATTTGCAAAATACATGCAACGAGCTGGCTGAAGGCTGACAGAATTAGAAAGAATTCTAAATGCGTAACATAATGAGCTTAATTTAGTGTTTAATTCTGTTATATGTACCCTCGCTTGCACAAAAAATGGGCGATGTCCTGAGCCGAACTTTACCAGAGTTTTCCGACCCCTGCCCCGCCCTGCGGGATCGAGCTGACCAATCCGCTGTAGCTTCATTTCAGGGAGGCGGGACTATTCATCTTGAACATTACAAAATGGCGGTGAGGGCGAGTTATATTATAGTAAATATTTGAATATAAATATTAAATTCAAAACATTTTTACATAAATTTTTGTATATACTTTTAATTACATAAATAAAGGCATGCAATTTCCCAGTAAAACATATTTTTAAAACTGTTATAAAACGGGTTTTTGAAAAAATAACACGGGACAACGACTTTTAAAACTCCATGTCTACATTTCGTCGTTTATTATTGAAAATATTTAATAAAAAATGCAAATAATTTGCATTGTATGCATTTCTAACCAAATTTTTTAAAATTAAAAAAATTAAATTAATTTAAAGAAATACGTTTTAAGTCAGTTTCTAAAACGTCCCCGAAATAGCAGCTTTCATTTTGTGAAATATTTCATCATAAATTTTCCCAGATGACCCAATTAAAAATCTATATGGTCGCGAACATTAATATTGTAATAAAAAGTTTTCATATATAAAAACAAAAAATTTTAAAGATTTAAAGTTCATTTAGTCACAATGAAAGTTTTCTGCAGACATTATGATTGGTAAGTACCCTTAAGAAAAATGAATGATTATTGATCTTTTTTTGGGGGATCAAATTAATTACCTCTTCAATCTAACGTTGGGGGTGATTGTTTTTTAATGGGGGGTTTTTGAAAATATTAAAAATCATATGTGAAAATGGTTTTTGAGGTTTTTTGGGTGAGAATAAAAAACACATATGACTCTTATATAACATTTTAATATCTTAATGTTTGAAAAGGGAGAAACAAAAGTTTTGGTCTATTCGTGAACATTGGAGGAACACACACACACACACACACACACACACACACACACACACACAAAACACACATACACAAAACCCCTGATCAATATATTACTTACATGTAATTTATGTATGTTTTCCAATCCAACGCAATAAATTTAAATATTTTATATTATTATAGAAGTATATTTTACATTACGATATTTTTATTTTCGAAAACGAAATGCACACAAATTTTTTAACGTCATCAAAATTTACCCCCACTTTTTTCTAGATAAGCTGACCTATGCAAACACTGTTTTGCTAATCCTTTAAAGAATCCCCAGAGATTCTCCCTAAAATTTATTTCAAAATTGTAATTGTTAATAATGTTTCAAAATTTTGTCAAATTTGGGAAATCTGTGCCAGGGTAATCGTTAGAAAATGAATGGGGACCCCTCTTTTTTGTAAAATATTGTTGCAAAAAAAAATTTTTCTTATTTTCATACTTTTTTTACATTTCTACAAAATTCCCAAAATTTATTGGAAGGAATTCACTAACGCATCTTCAGTAATATTGCACTGCATATTCATAATTTTTAATGAATTGTTAATAAATATTTTTAAAAAAATAAGAAATTTTAATTTTTTTTTTTGGGGAAAAATTTTAAATTTTGTTATCAATATTTATAAAGTAATTTTAAATTTAAAGACTATAATATAAATTTAAAGGTTTTTTAAAACTATAATTACAATATTTATTATTTTTGAAACGCATTTTCTATATTACAATGTAACTTTTTAAAAATGTACTCCCCATTGATTGATAGTTTGTTTTCCCATATAGTATATCTCACGCAGAAGATTTACAAAGAAAATCTAAATAATAACGAAATAACCTCAAATTTATAATTATTGGCATTTGGTCGAAAATTTTCGGCGACCACTTTAATAAAAGGGTCAAGAAGGAGAAATCTGCGCTGGGTTGAAACCAAATCTTAAAGGGTCACCATTGCTTTCCCTTTTTTATTTAAAGTCTTGGACCAAAGTGATCCCAGATATTTCAACATTAAGAGAATACATTTTTGCATACCATGAGAGAAAATGATGAACAAATGCCCGGGGTTTTAAAAAAATCGGGTTTTGGGAAAACCTGCATCAAAGTCCAAATGGCTATTGTAATTACTTTTTTCGGGTCATTCGTCGATAAATCCGAACATTTTCCCGGTGAATTATGTTATCCCCGAAAAAAGGAAAAGATTTAGGTTAAAGAGACCCAATATGTTTTTTTGGGTTGGATAAAAATATTTTTTAATTGGGGAAATTTGGGCATTATTATTGGTGCAACATACAAGAAATGGGGTTTTACTTTTTGTGCTATTTTTTTTTCCCCTTAGTCCCGTCAATTTTTTAAAAATAACATAATTCAATCATTTTTTTTTTCCTAAATACAATATTTATTTTAAAAACCCGTCAATTTCGGAAGAATAGTTTTTCCCCATTAAAAAAGCGATCATCCCGATAAAGGGAAAAATTTAAAATATAAAATCCAAAAGAGTAATATCTGATATTTCCTTTCTAAAGGACTCCCCTTGAAAATAATCAAATTTTCTTTTTTTTCATTTAATTTTTTCAAATAAGAACGTAATTTTGGTTTTTGGGTTTTTATTTCCTAAGATCTTAACAGATCTTGCCCCGCTTACTTTCCCAAAATTTTAATAACAAGGCTTCTTCACCCGGTATTTTCCCTTTTTGGGGATTAAAATTATTATTAATTCTTGGATATTTTACAGTTCTAATGACCTTTTTTCGCAATCTACACCCCAAATGTTTTTATTCCGTCAGGCATTTTCCCTCTATTCGGGCCCTTTTAAAACCGATGACGTACTTACAAGTTTTCCCCTTGGCCTTTTTCGTTTTCTTTTTTTCGGAAAGGGGATTACCCCAAAGATAATTTTGGTATTCTGTCAGCATGCATTCTGCAGCATACCTTTGGGAGTTTTTTGGGATTCTACATTTTCGATCACTTGTCTCTCAATCATTATTATCTGTCTAATCTCTTCGTTTAGTATTCTACCCAAACGGTATACTGACAACATCGTCTCCAAAAATTCTTTTTCATAGCTTTTAAACCCGGGAGTTTATTGCATCATTTTAATTCAATTTTTCCGATTCATACAAAATACAGCTGTCCACCATTGTCTTGTATATTGCCTCTTAGTTTTTTTTCCCGAAAATTTTTTTTTTTATAAAATATTATGAAGTCTATTTAATAATTTGGCCCTTTGGGCAAATGGGCATGATAAACATATTTATTTCAACTAATAATCAATATTTATTATATAAATACATTTTTTAAACCAAAATTTTTTTTTCCTTCAAACTTATTTTTAAAATTTATTTTGGAGGCATGTTAAAAACATTTCAATTTTACTTTTCCGTATACTTACGTATATACAGAGAATATACGAAAAGGGGAAGTTATATAATGCTGCCAAAACTGCGCATTTTCTGCAAAAAATCATTGCCGCGCTCTGGTGGAAAAATGAATCAAAAAGTTCTAAATTAAGAAAAAAGTCCTCTAACACGGGTGTAGCCATAATTCCATTTTTGGGGAATCCGGGGATAAAAAACAAATTTGGGAAACCAAAATGTCTGTCTGTCCGTCTGATACAACCCCTAGCCCCCAAAACCATGCATACGATTTTTCCAAATTGAAAAACCCCTCGTTTTCCCCGGACCCGAACCCATGCGATTTTAAAAAACATTTAAAATTTTTGGGGGGACTTTTTTGTAGCCTTCCCGGACTTTTTAAAATTTTTTTCAAAAACGGCCCAAATTTTTCTGTAAATAGGAGTGTAAGGACCTTTTAATTATAAAAAATACGCTTATAAAGGTAGAATATGTCCAATTGTCAGGGTTTAAACCCTAATTTTAAAAAATCGCTAAAATTTGAATTTTTTGCGGCGTTTTAAATACAACTAAAATTAAAGATAGAGATTTTTTTTAAATGAAATGTGTTGCTTATAATTAGATTTTTTAATAAATAATGAAATTTTTTTTAAAAAGTTTTAGTTGACCACAAATGGCAATTTTTTAATTTAAAAATTTTACATAAACAAGTTTTTCTAAAAAACGGCCCCAAAATTTTTTTCAAATTTTTGGGTTGGGTAATGCCAAAGCCTATCCTTTGACATAAACGAGATTTTTCCCCTTATTTTTTTTTAAAAAATTACAAAAATGTAATTTTTAAATCCCCTTTAAAACCTGTTAATTTTGAGCATTTAAATAGATTTGTATAGATTATTTAATTTAGAAAAATTTTAAATGATTTTAGGGGGGAAGTTTTTAAAAAAACTCAATAGATTCCTGTAAAAAGAGCTTTTTTGAACCGAAAAGTTGAGAAAATGTAAAAAATGTTTTTTTGTGGGCGATAGATGTGGCTGGCAAAAAAAGGGCAAAAACCCTTTTTATGTGAGTTGGAAAGAACCTTAAAACCAGTCCACACAAAGGAAATTATAAACATTTGCTCGGGAAAGTCTGCCCCTTTCTGTAGCCCCTCTAGTTCTTCATTTTTTGGGTAGTAGCAAAATTTAAGCTTTTTTAATTTTTAAAAGCAAAAAAAAATTTCAGCTAGAAAACTTGAAAAAAGAACAGTGAGACACAAATAAATAGTTAATTACAAAGGCCCAAAACTGATTAAGGGTTTGGGGAAAGGGAAAACGAACGTACCAATGAAAAAAAAGGGCCTATGAACAGGAAAATATGGGAGGAATGATCGGGAAAAGACCAGTAATCGAAAGTACATCAAATTTTTTCCCCAGTTTTGTAAGGGTATTTTTCTTGAAAAAAAAGGAATGTTTAGAAATTTTTAAATTTTTGTTATTGGGAATTTATTTTCTTTTGCTCGTCAATAAGAAAACCGCTGATATCGTACGGGATTTAAAAACGCGTTCCTCTTTGGAACCCACGCACCTAAGGATTGCGCCCCCAACCACAGACATACGTAAGCATTTCCGTAAAACCCCTCAATTAACAATCTTACGAATTTTGTCTTCAAACTCATTGTTTTTCCGCATTCCAAATTTAAAATATTAAAAAAATTCCCTTTAAGAGACAAAAAAAAGCAAAGAAACTACGCGGCACTATAAAATAGTTAATTTACTTAAGAATGTTTCAGTTAAATTACTATGAAATTTTGCGTTTGGTTTTTGGGGCCTGAGCTCAACCTTTTAATTTTTCCTCCCAAGGTGAGATTAGGGGGCTGATAACGTTGGGGGGGGCAGACGTTTCGACACCCCCCGACTTTGGGGGAATTCTTTTGGGCTGCAAGAAATTTTTTTTAGAATCTAAAAAACATTTATTGACTTCAAAAAAAATCACCTATCATTACGCAGTTATTATTTTTTGTTCATCTATTCCATTTATAAAAAAAACTCTTATTTTATCGTGTTTTTGGTAATTTTTTTTAATATATAAAAAATGTTACACTATTAACACTTCATTCTTTTTTGGAAAACTCTAAAACGACAACCGAAAATGCATACCTTAAATTATTAAAAAGGAAAAGTAAATTAAAAAATCTCAAAATTAAAAAATAAAAAGTTGCATGAACAGGCCGGGACGTGAACTCGAGTTTTCCCAGTTCTTCAAACAAGCACCCTGAACTAATGACGTCACCCCCGCAGTCACTTATACAATTTTTTCATATTAGGAGGGTTTGACGAGTGATACTTGTTGATTTTTGCTGGCGGGAAACGGAATTTGCTTGAAACAAAAAACAAAAAAAGTAATTTGCAAAATCGGTTTAAAACTTTTTAATAGAAAAAAAGAAAAACGGTTTCATTGCATTTTTATTTCAAACAATTATTTTAAATTGTAAATATTGCTTGCACTTTTGCAAAAAAATGCCATCATTTCGAAAGCCTAATAATTGTTATGAAAGAACAATTATGGACAAATATTTCATTTGAAAGAAAATCTGTTTTAAATTTTGTAGTTGGGGATGCCCCCAAAATGTTCAAATTTTTAAAATTTTCAAAAAATTCAGAGAACCATAAAAATTGGGAACTATGTCATCCTTCTAAGTGTTTTTTAAATTTATTCCAAAAATTTAAGGGGCCGTTTTTAAAAATTTTAAAAATTAAAAGGCTTTGGGTAAAGAAACCCAAATTTCAAAGTTTTTTCAAAATTTCCCCACAGCCAAAAAAACATGGGTTTCTTCAATTGGGAAAGGATCGTACGTGGTTTAGGCGCAGTAGTGATCACAGACGGATGGACGGATTTTTTGGGATAAAACCGTTTTTTTCGACCCCAAAACGTGTTTTAATTTTTTAATCGCGAAATCGTTTTTCCCGCTGTATTGCATAATTTTTGGATTACGTATACGCACGAATATACTACGTTTTGTCACATACGAATATACTACGATACTACATATTCGTGCGTATACGAGAAAGAAAAAACGGGGGTTACGTTTTTTTTTGGGCCCGAGATAACAAATTTATCATAGTTCAAAATCCACCCAAAACGTGTTAAGCATTTCCCAAAAAGTTGAGATAAAAAAAACAGTACTGAGAATTTTTGCAATTGATTGTCATTTAAAAGGTGAGTTTTTTTTAAATAAATGATTATATTGAAAAAATATGAATGTATTTATGTAATCAAAAAAAAGAGTAATTTGTCAAATCTGGGCACGACGTTGGGGAAAAAGTCACAACTTTGATATAAATTTTTTAAAAATGCCCAAAACCCTTTCCCCTCATACTGACTTACGTAAATGATGGCGGTGACAAATTTTTCAAATGCGTAAAATACACCCCCCAAAAACCCCAACTGAAAAACGCTTTTTTCCCCGGAAGCCCAGTGGTCAGAGCAACTGGTCGAAAACCGAACGATGCGGGTTTGTTTCCCTCCCCAAGGGAATTAAAATTTTTTAGAAATTAATTAATCGAATCAGGTCACAAATGGATATTCCCCAACCCAACGGGAAAAACTTTTCCCCTCTATTTCATTTCCCCTAAAAAGTGACAGAGTTGTGAAAACGGTTTTGGAAGTGAATGCAAAATGTATGTAAAAACGTTCACTATCTTAATTTCAAGCGAGGGTTTGGTTATATTCTTACTAAAATAAATAAATACACATTTTTTAAAAAATTTGTAATAAAGCGGGGTCAAACTAAACATTATATAGTATAAAAGTTCAGCAAAGATCTTATAAGCAATAAATAAATACAAGTATTTTTCGCTAAACATTCTTAATCTTTTTAAATTTTCAGACTTAGGTAAAACAGAACGCGGAACAGAAAAAAAAAGGCATCGCGCGAACTCGATTCTCAATACCCCCGATTTAAAACCCGGTGTCAAACGATTTTAGCCACAGAGAAGATTGGGCCTCAGAATCCCAAGCCCAATGGTCTACAAACAAAAGTTTTTTTTTGAATTTTCCCTTTTTCCGGAGAAATTTAAACCTTAAAATTGGGAAAACATATTTCTAAACATATTTTGTTTTCAAGCAGTACCATTTGTGGAAAAAGCAAATTGGGGAAAATGATGTTTTAAAAAATACATGATAATAATTTATTTATCTAACCCCCCTTTTTATATTTATAATTTTTTATAAATTTAATATTTAGATTTAAAAAAAAACGGGCATTATCCCAGACATTTTGAGATCCCAAAATTGCACCCCCTTTTTTTTCCTATATTAAAATTGACAGGTGATTTTTGAATTTTAAACACCCCAACAAGCATGGCGGTAATCATTGGGTATAACTAAATAATTAAAAAATTCCCTTATTTTCTTTTTGAAAATTGGGACTGGGTTGAATGGGCACCAAAAAAGTCTCAGTCTACCCCGCACCAAAGATAATTTTTCAAAACTTTTTTTTATTTAAAAAAGGGGAAAAAAATAAAAAATATTGATTTTTTACATAACCACGTCAAATCGTACTTTTTTTATGTTTTAGATAATTTTTAAACAATTTTCAATGAAAACCTTTTAAAAAAAATTTAAAATTTAAAAGGGAAAAAAACAAATTTTAAAAAATTAAAAGGGGTGCGTTCTTTAGATTTATCAAAAGGGACAAACAAAAAATGGTAATTTTAATGAGTTCTTAAAAGTCTCTAAGGAACTTTGTTAAACGTTAAAAAAAAAATATTCCTTTTTAAAATTTTTTTAAAAGAAGAAAAATTATTTTTTTTCAAAAAACTTATAATAAAAACCCACAGACTTTTAAGGATTCTGATTATCTCTAGAACCCGTTAAATATGTAAAAATTTCTAGTGATTATACAACTTGGAAGATTTTTATATTATTTCTAACGATTACATAAAAATATGATAATGATATTGCAAGAGACACTGTTAAATTTGAGCCATTCCCTTAAATTTTTGTTTCGTCACATTTTGTACAAAAATACCAGACACAATCTTTAAAATAATCCCTTATTTTTAAAAAAAAAAAGTTTTTTCCTCCTTGCAAAAATTTTGGAATGTCCCCCTCGTATATAGGGGTTAATGTGTTCCAGGCATCAGGTAAAAAAAAAACATATTCGGAAGGTTTGATTTAGGGCCATTCCTCTATCTACTACCCGTTTAATCCACGGGCCATCATAGAGGTAAACCCCCCAGCACCGATGAGGGTGTTTAGAATGAATTTTTATCTTGACATTTATTGTTCTTATGATATACAACATTTTTCCGAATTAGCAAACCCCACATTCCATAAGAATTGGAATATAAGGGCCGATACTATTCTATAGTTGATTTTTAGTTTGAAAAATTTAATTAGAATGTCTTTTTTGTAGGGCTCCCAAAAGCTTCTATCCTGGGGAAATGCTATCCGGCCCCCCCCATATCTTCAAGGTGATCTCCACATTACGCGATAAGACTGAACTTTTAACCTCGTCACCAGTCTGAAATACAGAACCGCGTAGTATTAAAGAAATATTTATTTTAATAAAACCAATTAAACAACTTAAAAAATTTCGGGCAAAATTTGATTTTATTCAGCTTGTAAATTTTAAATTTTAATGATATAAACAAAATATTTTAATTATCAGCAAATAGTTGATTGATTGCTTCAAAGAAATTATAAAAACTTTAATGTAAACAAGCAAGGGAAAGGAACTACAACCCTTTTCTTTTTTTCTCTAATGTCACTTTCCCAATTTATACTATTAAAGAATTGGGAAAAGAGTTTTTAACCAGTAAGATCTCTATTTTTTAATTTTGTAGTCTTGAAAAGTTAACTTTTTCAATTTTTAAAAATATATAGAATTCCCCGAAAAAAAGGACCACCAGCGCCTCTGCCCGTTGGACAGAACGGGGGGTTTTTATCGTCTACTGATGCACGAAAAATAAAAGGCCCCTTTTGGGCCCCAAGTTTTTTCAAAAATTAAATTTAAATTTCAAAATATTGGGCATATTACTACTGAAATCACACCGAACAGAAGAAAAAAAACCCCTTTTGGGTTTTGAATCACAACGTTAGAAGCCGACAGCGTACCGGAGTTAACCCTTCGGCTAAAGGATTTGTGTTTCCCGTTCCACTTAGAAAAGTAGTTAAAAAAAATAAAACATATGCTAAATAGAAATAACGTTTCAGTATATTTTTTTCGGGGTTTTCAGAGGTCAATCCTTTTAAGTTTAAAAAATTTGTATATATAATATAATATAAAAATGTATAATATAGGGGAAAAATAAAATATATTAATATAATATAATTATAATTTAATGAATGCGAACTTTTTTCTAAAAAGAAAAAAAATTTTTACTTTTTTTCATTAAAACCAGTACCCATTGTCAATAATAAAACTAGAAAGGGGCTTTTAATTTTTCGAGAAGATTTTAAAGTCTAGAAGTAGGACAGTTTTTAAAAATACTAGGTGCTAAAAAAAGGTCTTTCTCCCCGTATTTTCACGGAAACTTATGGGAAAAAAACTAAAAGTTTCTAAAATTGCCCTGATCTTTTTTAAAAAACTTATCTTTTAAAGGAAAAAAGTTTCATGAAGGGAAAAAATTTAAAATTTTAATATTTTACTTGTTGGAATACTTCAAAAAAACTGTTTTCAATGAAAATGGACTAGCAATATTCTCTTTTAAAAGACTTCCAATATCCAAAATTTTAAAATTTACATTTTTATTACATTTGTAATAAAAAAAATTTTGGAAAAAATTTTTGAACATTTGAAAAAAGTCCCAGGGGGTAAAGTAAAATACCTTTTAATTGAATATCGGTTTCAAATTTTAATTTCGACATCAGCCAGATCGATTGGGAGTTTTAATTTTTTGGGGAAAATCGGGTGAACGGTTTAGCCGCCAGCGTTGTTCAGGGACGGACGGACGGGCATTTTACCCCTCAGTCGATTTTTTGCCAACCACCCACAAAACATGGATTCTGGCCACAACGATTTGGAGGATTTTTTTCTAAATTTAGCAAGTCGGGTTTATCTATTTTTTTGTCACAAGGGGGGTGAATATGCGTTTTTCTGCCGACAACCCCCCGTTTTTTTTGCGTAGCAAGTAACTTTTTTACCCTTAGGAAGAAAGGGAAGGCAATAGAAAATTTAGATTATGCGTTCTGGAAAATTTGTATTTTACCGAAAGTTTTTAAAATTTAAAAATTTTTTAAATTTTTATAATTTATTTGTAGAATTAGTTATACCGGGGAAAAAAAGAGTAAAAGTTCAGAAATTTGAAACAGATTAGTAATTGTAAGTTGAAAAAACCCAGAGATATTAATAAAAGGTGACATTTACTAAGGGATTTTAATAACGGTATAGTGTATTTTGAATGAAAAAGTGTAAAGAAAAAAAAAAGAGTTCTTTTTTTAGAAAGTTTCAATAATGCAAAAATGAGCATAATGTAAAAACCCTCCAGAAATATTGGAATATCATTGGGTTCAGGGAAACCCAATGAAATTCTTTTGTATAAATAATTTTGAAAAAAAATACATTGATTTAGAAGTCAGTAATATTTTTTTAAATTTTTTTCGGTACCATGCGTACAAGGGCCTTTTTCCCACAACGAGTCTAAAAAAAAATACATGTTCGCAGAGTCTTTTTAAATATTTTTTTTGGGTTTTTGATTTCAAAAGCCGAAATTTTCCCTTTAAAACCCCCAAATACTATTTTTTTTCTTGATATCATTGTTTTTTTGAAAAGCCATTCGAAAAATTAAAAAATAGTAAAATATTTAATGAAGTCTTAACTCAATATTAGGCCAATTAACCCCTCACTGTTCCCCAGCAAAAACTATGGAAATATTGTAATGAAAGAACATTTTTTAAATTCAGTGGTAATTTGGGGTTTAAAAAAATATGTTTATTTTACCCCCAAGGGAAAAAAGAAAGTGTGAAAAATATGTATTGGGTAAAGAATATCATTGCAATATTGTAGGGGGAAATTTTGAAAAGAGTTGAATATTCAGTTATAAATAATAAACAATTATTTGACCATATATGAAAATTTCATTTTGGGTTAAATAAATTTCCATTTTATAATACCCCATTTCCCGGGAAAAAAGTCCTTAGGTTTTTTTTAGGCAACAAATTGGAAAGTCTGGAAATTTAAAATGTGAAATTTTCTTTGACAATTGGAAATTGTTGTTTTTTTTATATATTTTTAAAGTCTCTTTTTTTTTTTCTACTAGGTCATATAACGACCACTGTGATTTTTATGTTTGGGGTTTTCGTAGGGGGAATCTGGGGCATCACGAAAACACATCTATGTCCCAGGCCCCGGGAACCCCCGGCTCTTTTGAACCCCGGGTTTCGGCCTTGGGCGTCCATTTCCTCTTTCTCTCCCAGTAAACCTTTGACATCATATATCCAACATCAAATACATCGAAGATTTTCGCAATTCTCCATCATTTTTAATTACGTTTTTCCTGTGTCCCCGGCCACGTGGGGATAAAGGGAAGAAAACCCCTGACTAGGTAGTAAAAATTGGGCCTTTGAGGGAAACCAGAAAGACATCTTTTTGGTAATATCTACTCTTACTACCAAGATTTTATCCCAAAGTTGCATTTTGAAAAAAAGAGGGGAGAACTCTTTTTTAAACTCACAAGGATCCTGAGACCCTTTGTGGTCATCCCGTGGCTCTAAGCCTGAGGCAAGAATTGTTTTTCACCTTCGGATCCGGGGACTGCCACCCCGCACGGGCATCTCGTGCAGTTACCCACCCCCCATCTCCCAAAAAAGAAGAACAGACCTTTTCTGTAAAGCATGCTCCTGTGCACTGCGATAATGAAAGAGCCGAAGAAGGATAGCTTGTCGACTATAGAAGAGATGCCACTTTCCCCAAAATCTTTCCCTTTTTTAGCTATGGATTTATAAAACTAATACGCGTGGGGATGATTTTTTAAAATGCCTTTTTTAACAAATTTTTCGTTTTATGTAAAAATTTTCTTTTTCATTTATTTTATTTTTAAAAATTTGGGGCATTTTTTTCTGTTTTTTCTCTTTTTAAACTTGAATTAATAAAAAAAATTTTAACTACTTTTATACTAATTTTTAGAAAATTTTTTAAATTTTTGACTATTTAAATTTAAAGATATTTGAAAAATAAAGTTTTTTATATTATTAAAGAAAAGGAAATTTCATTTCGTGAAAATAAAAAGACTGGGAGTTTAGTTTTTTTGGGGTTTGAGAACTTGTGGGTCTCATTGAATTTTCTTTTTGTTTTCCCTGTTGATCTAAAACCAAATGTATTTTTTAGGTTCGATATGCATTCAAGATTGGGATCTTTTTGAGCACAAATTATTTGTCATGCATTTCTTTAAAAGGCTAAAATTATTTCACAATTAATCGTTAGGAAAAAAAGGACGGTGTGTTTCCGGGAAAAAAAACCGTTTTTTACTTCCCAAAATCGATAACCGTGTCAAGGTTTCCGGATGTTTAATTGGGGGAAAAATTTTTGAATCGAACTAAACACTCCCGAAACTGTTTTTAAATACAAAAAAAATAACATAAATTGGGAAAAATAATGATTCGGAAACACTGTGT
The DNA here is from genome assembly GCA_964035755.1 of Teleogryllus oceanicus. Taxonomy (NCBI): domain Eukaryota; kingdom Metazoa; phylum Arthropoda; class Insecta; order Orthoptera; family Gryllidae; genus Teleogryllus; species Teleogryllus oceanicus. The sequence goes on along the minus strand of CAXIVR010000001.1, from coordinate 212,997,186 downwards.
TCCCTTAAATATTTTTAAATTTGGGAAAAATTTTCCGGGAAATTTAAATTTTTTTAAATAAATACTAATCTCTTTTTTAAAATTTATTCAAAAAAGTTTTTTTTTTCTTAATAAACTCGTATTAAGAAAATTACATTGATTCGTAACATTTTAAAGGTTTTTTAAAAATTTTTCTTTTTTACCTGGTTATTCCAAAAAATTTGAAAATTTTAACTTCGGTGTAGATTTCCCCAAAATTAAAAAAAATTAAAAAATTTTCTTTTATATTTTTTAGCTATTTATTAAAGATATTAATTATTACAATTTTGCTATTAATATATGCAATGTGATATTTGAAAATAATTAATTATGTTAGCGCCCATTTTGACCATATCAGATTTTAAATTTTGCCTGTATATTAACCTTTTTAAAAAAATAAATAAATAAAAATATCACTGGGGAAAGGGGTAGATAAAAATCTTCTCCCGCAGTGTAACAGAAAAAAAGCAACTTTTGAAAAATATATGAAGAATAAGACAATTATATTTTTAAATATTTCTAATGGGGGTTCCTTTTCCCTTTTTACCGATTATCCATAAAATTGCCTCAATTTTACAAATAGTCTAAAAATATTAACAATAGAATTTTGCAATGATAATCTACTTGGGAAACCGCGTTTTTAATTGATTAACGAAATCAATGTTTGCATGCACCTGCTCATATAGAAAAATGGGGATTAAATTTTTATAACGTAATAAAATTTTGTATTGCTTGCATTTCCTTTAAAGGGGTAATAATGACAAAAAAACAAGTTTTTAAATAGAACATGAATTTCAATTTGGTTTTATAGGGAAAAGTGTATATTATGTAAATGCATTATATTTTGTTTTCCCCAAAATTATTATTAATAGTTAGTGTTCCTTGCTTTGAACCATTAGCATTTTAAAATAGTTTGTAAGAAACGAAACTTTCAATACTATTAATTTAATCTGACACAAATTTCTCACAATATTGGATACTATAAATTAGACTTCATTTTCATGGTAAAGAACTCGATAAAAAATGTCACAGCCCCTTCCCGTGACCCGCTGCCCTTGGTTCGTCAGCGTCCCGGGGTTCAGGGCCAACGTCCAGTGCAATTGGCGGAGTGATCCTCGCGCCCGCGCGCACCAATCCGTTTTGTTTCTGTGCCCTCTCCTGTTACCTCCTCTTACTTCCTCTCACCCTTCCTCTCCTGTTACCCCCTGCTCACGTTAGCGAGGCAGCGTCACTGACCTCAGAAATTGCTCCGCCCCTTTGAGATAACTAGGAGGAAAATCTTCGAGGGAGGAAGGGGACGTGTCTGAAACTTGGAGCAAAGCCAATGATAAGAGCGGATACGCCTCGACGCCAGGATTGGTCAAGTGTCCAGCGATGGTTGTCCAAGCTGTGGAAAAGCCAGATTTGGCCGCACAAGGCATCGCCCATATTCTGTGAGAGTGGGTATACATTCCATTTGAGGTTTGATTGAATTGAGAGACCTAGAAATTTTGTTACCTTAACATCAGCTAATTGCATATTGTTCATTTTCAATGGAGCATACGATTGCCGATTTGAAACGCAAAATTGCATCGAGACAGTTTTTCCTTCGTTAAATATTAAGTTGTTATTACAAAACCAATTTGAAACTTCTGACATTGTACTATTTATTGTTTCTTTTTTGCAAAGAACATTCGTGTCATCGGCAAACAGAACTGTTCTTCCATTTTTAATAGATGAGGGCATATCGTTTACGTACAACAGGAAGAGGATAGGACCTAAGATCGAACCTTGTGGGACCCCATCTTAAATTGGCAAAGAATTGGAGAGATAAGTAAATAATGTCCTTTCCTGCCAGTACGGTATTTCTACTCTTTGAGATCGATGTTTAAGGTACGAGGTTATCCAATCTAGGGCAATACCACGAATTCAATAAGAAGGTAATTTTGAGAGCAAGATGTTATGATTAATAACGTCAAAAGCTTTCGAAAGATCTAAAAATATCCCAATGGGTTCTTCATTTTGGTCCATTGATGAAGCAATATCTTTAAGGAAAGAAAAAATGGCAGTTTCCGTAGATTTTGATTTCCTGAAACCGTGTTGTGAGTCTGAAAACGCTTCGTTTTTCCTAAGAAAGGTTTCCATTCGCGTATAGAACAACCTCTCTAATATTTTTGAGAAAACTGACTAAAGAGAAATTGGCCGGTAATTTTGAATTTCATGTTTGTTCCCTTTTTTAAAAAGTGGCTTAATTTTTGCTGTTTTGAAAATATCTGGAAATATTCCTGTGCACAATTAGCTATTAGCCTATCAGCTATTGATTTATTTGATTTTATTATTGATTAGCTATTGATTTATTTTGTAAAACTCGCATTTCCCCCATCCATATGTACTTTAGAATACTTTCACTGGAGCTTCTAAAAGAAAGATTGTGCTCGAGGATTTCGGCAAAATCTTCAATGAGGAAAAGAGAGAAATCACTGATCTACGAGTCATCATTGAATTGACTATTTTAAACGATTTTTTGGCTTTAGACCAGAAAGTACATTTGTGTTGAATAGAGTTGATTGAGTTGAATAGAGATTCCGTCATATTCCTAATTAGGATTTTCATATTACGATAATCACGGGAACCTCGTCTGAGATTCTGGTATGGAGGGGGGCAATTATCAAATGGTAAATTTGTAAACTGATGTGATCCTCTGCCCATCGCAAAACAATCACAAGGATAAAATATCCTCAAAGAAAGACAAATTACCAGTTTTTGTTTTCCATGTCAGAAGCGTAATACAACTCCCTGTACAATCAAGGTAATTTCAAAACAAACATCCGGTGAAAATTATTTGTTCAGCACGCGTATAGGGGTATCATTCTTGCAATCACTCGGAAGAAAATATTTAATTGAACGTATCACTTCAGTTTATGCCTCAATTTAAGTTCCATAATGAATATTTGTACACATTCTTTCTTTTATTGCTCTAGAAAACGTTATATGCGTTGTCGCAGTACATGATGGGCAAGCTGCTGGCTGGTTGGCGAGACTTTTCTCCACAGCATCCCGGCGCCGTGGATTCAACGAAAGGTCACGTGTATTCCCGCGGCTTCGAATTACTTCCTATTATCTGCATCTGCCGGCCCTGGCGACTGGCTCAGAAGGAGAACGGCAGATCTCGATAACTAATTTCACACCGCAAAGGGTCAGCTCTATATTTCATGCGGACGAGATCTGGCGGGCGAGTATGCAAACTTAAGCCGCCCCGCATATTACACGTGATTCCATCGAGATTCTATCGCGGCGTTCGGTCGGACTGTGGTGCTATTACTCGCGAAGTCGCAGAGATGGAATCTAACTGAACTGTTATGTGACTGACATTTTGAAAGTTGAAAAAAGGCCCGTTCGCGCTTCCCGGCGGTTGGCCGTATGCTTGCAAACGCGCCCTCCATCTCGCCGGACCCCCCTCCCGCTTTCCGCCTCTTCCATGCTCCGCCCCCGCCTCCTCCCAACCGACGCTCGCTACCGTACCGTCTCAACGTATTCTAAATGTGCACGTAGGCCGCCTCGTGGAATAAATTTTATCTGCGTTCGCGAATTTCCAACGTTTTCGAGACCGTGTGTGCTAAGGTTTCAATAACGTATGTTATTCGCACATTATAGTAATGAGAACGGTCTCCTGAGAGAAGGATATCATTACTCAGCCTTTGATGGGAGTCGCGATTTTATTAAATAATGGGACAATTTTTCTCTTTCAAGGCGCAGCGTTCGAGAAAATTTACTATAATATTAGCGTGGCACAACTTTCACCGTTGTATCGAGATTATGAATTCGACTCCATTAACGTGAGACTACACACGAATTAACCTGTAATGAGAACGAGGCATGGCTTTCTCTTTGCCGTCATGCATTTATATTCAATGTACAGTATGTGAATTATAGTGCATGATGTATCGAAGCTAAAATGGAGTACCTCAAATGATAGATGCATATTTTTCCTTGCCTATTATATTCTCATACTTCCATAACATAGCAAGTAACGACAAGGTTAATTAAACTAAACAAAAATGTATGTAATTCCGATCTCTCTTTCATGCGGTGGATGACGTTGGAGCGATTAATGAGTTTAATAGCGTTCAATACAGACCTAGCAGGGAAGTGTTGAATGCGTATTTTAATAAATTGACTTACGGAAATACGCGCATACAACTCCTACTAATGCATTAACGTAACTATTACTGAGTGATGAATACGTTTTAAATACAGTAAGTTAAATGAGTTAGTTGAGTTTCGAATGTGCTTCCCCGACCATCTTTTTACGCGATTTTAAATATTTACTCGCTTTAAATAACATGAGCCTGGGTGATTAAATTCGTTCCCAGCTTATTCGGACACATACGGAGAACAATAATAAATATAATTGCCGGCAGCAACATTATACCATGGACATCAACTGATCTGTACGTGGTTACTCTACCCCGTCATATTTAGGGAAATGCATTTATCAATTTATCATACACTGTAATGCGCTAAAAACAATTGTCTGATGATAACATCACACACGTTCAATACTTCATGTGATGTGTGGGGATGATTCGCAAATGGATTACTCAAACGACAAATGACAATCGCCACAATGTAGAAAATGATAAAATTATTTTTAAGGAACTCTAACTAGATTATATACAAATTGTCACATTCGGGCATGCTGATTAATATTTCAGCAAGCTGAATAGTTATTCGGCGAGAGAAATCGAATATTCTATTAGATAATACGAAAGAGGTTATTTGATACAACGAAATTATTCAGATACTGAAAATAGTTATTTATGCACCAAGGACGTTTGAGGTTTCTAATGCTCGAGTGACGACAAAATGCCCGTGGGTCTTTGGCCCGAGGACTTTTTGTCACCCGAAATCATTAGAACAAGTTAACGCCTATGGGACATATATAATTTTATTTTTTACCTAATTTTATTTATTCAGATTTTCTTATTTACTACTTCTTATTTACTAGATGTTAACTTGATTTGGTTTGTCTTATCATATTTCCCTCTCATAATTCCCTTTCATAATTTCCTCACATAATTCCCTCCCTAAAAGAACAAGTAGACATCATTCAACTGTTTTCATATTTCCCTTGTAACCACCCTCTCAATCCAGGTAAGTTATATGGTGTATGTCGAGCTCCGTATCGAAGGCTATAACGTATCAGTAAAAAAGAAAATTGATTATTTTCAGATCAAACTTATTACCGTAAAGCATTTTTGCGAAATCGTCGTTTGCGGAGAACGCTCTCAGCGCCGTCTCACCTTGATCCTTCTCGTCCTCCTCGTCCACGTCGCTCACATTGTCCTCGTCGTCTTCGTCTTCGGGGCCGGTGTGGCCCGCTTCGGAGCCCGAGTGCTCCCCGCCAGAGCCAGAGCCGCCGCCCCCGCCGCCGCCGGCGGCCGCCGCCGCCGCCGGCGCCGCTCTTGGACAAGTTGAGCACGGGCGAGTGCCCGTTCGGCGAGCCTACGCACCAGAACGCCGTGTCCCTCGCCGCCGGGCGAGTCCAAGCCCCAGGCCCTGCACCCAAGCCCCAGGTCCCAAACCCACAGTCTTAGACTCTTAACACCCAAACCTAAAATCCCACAAATCCTGAAACCCCGATTCTAAACCCCAAATCCAACTCAAAACACTAAACACAAAACACATAACGTCGGAACCCCCCCTAAGCCCCAAAGCTCTATTCTCAGACCCTAATACTCAAACCTAGAACCCCAAACTCAGTACACCCAACCTATAACGCAAAACGTCAGAACCCCCCAAATTCACCTTAGATCCTAAGCCTCAAACGCAAAACACCGAACCCAGCACACAAAACCCGAAACACTAAATCTCAGACACCCAGACCCTAAGAATCAAGTCCCAAATCCAGTCTTAGACTCTAAGATGCAAACCTAAAACCCCACACCCCAAGCACACACAACCCGGAATACAAAATCTCAGAAACTAGGCCCTAAGCCCCAAGTTCCAAGCCCCAAACCCTGACACACCATCGCCATGCGCGTTCATTTTTAACCCACATTTAATCTCAGTTCTTGTAAAACATGTCATCTTCCGTTTGGGTCTGGAAGTCTCAGCCTATCTCATACAGCATTCATTGCCACATTTCCAGTTCTTTATCTTTTCTGAACGCGTTTAATTAAATACGACATGCCTCCTATCTTGTCAACATGGTAGTTCTCTGTATGTATTCGTTTCGATCAAATTATTTTAATAGGGGACACAGAATATTGATTCTTTTATGTGACAGTTTTCTGAGTTACCCATTTGCAGAATGCTAAGGAAAAAAATTAAGAAAATGTTTGACATAAAAAATAATACAAAAATAATTTTGTTATTATTCAAACAATAACATAATAAAAGCATGCTATTCTAAATCCATGTCGAGAAACGCAACGGTAAAATAAAAAAAAATGTATTGATAGAATACATTGAACAGTTGAAATGAAAAAAATATTTTCGAAAAAACTGACATGAGTGAGCAATATAAGTAGATTACGAAAAGCAAGTCGAAATGGCCCTGCTTTCCTCAGTTCCTGACAATCTCTAGGACACCAGAGCACCTCTCGGCTCAGCAGTACAATCGGGGTGCTCCGAGCGTCCTTCATTGGAAAAGACCCACCGAGCAGTGGAGTCACCTCGGACTGGGATGCCGTCTACCATTTCTCCGACTCGTTCCCGCGCGCGCTTTTCGTGGTTCCGTTAACGCCGAGCATTACCCATTAGCGTCAGCTATCGGCCCGCTATCGCAATCAGCGCGCTCCGTGACGCCTGATCTTTCCGAGGTCCATCGCTTCCGCTTCGCAGAAGCTCAAGCGCCGGCGGACGCGGTCCACCAATGCACCAAATGAGCGCGAGAGGGAAAGACGCTGAGGCCGCTGAATAATTTGTCGGCACGCTTAACTTTAGTTTAAAGTTTGATTCTCAAAAACTCCGGAGATCAATTCTACTCTATCAGAATATTCAAGAAAACTTCACATTCGTCTCATCGCACTAGGAGGCAAATCGACCATTTACAAGACTTTTATCCGACCTGGAAATTACTCTCGTATTTCTTTTGAAAGAGCGGAAACTAGAAAACTTTCGAGTACTGTGCTTGTTGAGATCCGAATGTAGCGGTTCTGGGTCCAATTTAAGAGGTTCTGAACATTCATGAGCGACCGACTACGAATCCGAGACTTCCAGCCCAACGGGCGGGGCGGGGCCTCCCTTTGGCGGTGCGGTCGGGGTCGGGGTGAAGGCGGGGGTGGGGGCGGGCGGCCGCAAATTGAGAGGGCGGCGGCGGCCGCTGGCGATCGCTCGCCGCGAGCGGCCGCGGACTTGTTCCGTCGAACTCGCTTTATTTTCGAGACCGCAAAGGAGGGAACGGCAGTGAAAAATCGGTGCGAAGGAGCCATCTTTCAAGGGGCGCTGCCCCCGGCGGCCGCGGGCCCCGCCGCAGCCTCCCCGCCACGGCCGCCCCGCCGCCGGCGAGCCCCGCCTCGGGCGGCGGCCGCAGCGCCCGCGGAGACCCGTCGCCACCCCCGCCGCCCACGCCCGGCCGCCCTCGCCCGGCCGCTCGCGGACCTCCATGAATGAGGGCCGTGAGAAATGAGGGGAGCTCTTGTTCTCGGCGAGCCATCGCCCGGCTCGGCCCCGCGCCCTCTCCCGCGCCCCGCCGCCCGCCCCGCCCCACCTCCACCTCCACCTGATACACAGAGAAGCGGGCGGGAGACCTCGCCTACCGCCCGCTTCACCCCCGCCCCCCTCCCGCCCGCGCACGCACCCGCGCCCGCGCTGCCGCGGAGTCTTACCGTTGTGGGAGCTCAAGTCCCTGACTTTGGGGTCGAGAGCCAGGGCGGCGCGCTCGGCTTCCCCTCGTTCCTCGCGGAGCCTGCAACAAGACAGAGAGAGGCTCAGCTGGGCCACACATCGCCGGCGCCGCGTACATTCATCTCGGGCACACACGGCCAGCCGTGCCGCGCTGCGCCTGCGGTTGGGCGGGGGGGGGGGGGCAGCCGCTGCATGCACATGAGGCTGCCAAAGGGATCTTGCGGGGTTATTTGGGACGATTTCACTTAACACACATACAGTACACAGACACATACAGCACCCTCACAGTGTTTGATGCGTGCAATTTCTTCTCTTGAAAACACCTTGCAAATCGCTATTCAGAATTATGAGCCACACTTTATTTGACAACATCGAATAATATAGAGAATGACAGTTAAATAGTATAAGAAGAAACACAAGACTGAAATATAAATACGGGATAAAATAAATAGAAAGGAATCTCTCCATAAGTTTAGTATTGTTTCTATAATGTGTTATTTCCCCTATTTACAGACCTCGCGGCAGAATCCGTGCGTGTAATATTTTTTAACTGTTTTAATTTCAATTTTATCAGTATCAAAAAATATTAAAAATACGTTATTCAGGGTCATTGTGTGCCAATGTTCAATTTTGAATGTAGTATTTTGTTTTGTTTTTCATTTTCACAGAAGACATGAGACAGGCCAAACAAATTGTTTCCACTGTTTTGGGAATAACAGTGATGCGATAATACAATGTGATTTATGAATGATGAACTAGGCGTTAAAGTGATGAAAAGTTAATCCAAATATGCGATGAATATCATAAAAATGTTTTGAAAATTCACAATTATTGTTATTACCATGATCACGAACTCACTGATATGGGCCCAAATCAATACGTGGGAGCGATAAGCGTACCCTCCATCGCAGAAACTATATATCGCATAACAACGTGTTCACACGTGCGATATCAGCTCGTTGGATTCGATAAGACGAGAAAATAGAACCAGATACAGGAAAGTTATAACCAGGAACAGGATATGGAAAATAATAACCTCTTGTGTACAGGGCAGTGTACAAACACACTTTTTATCCTGTCATATGATTGGGCAATCCATAAACCAATCAAATTCGCGACACGAATAACACCATATGCTTCATGTGCTACGGAGGATATTACGAGATAAACATAGATAGGCCATTGCGGTCGCTATCTAAGGCCTAACTTCACGCGTACATTCCGGATTTCGCTAACGAGCAAAGAACGAGACTGTTAACTGGAGAATATCATGTTATCCCGTGGCTGAGATTGTGAAGTGACGCATTTCAATTTGTTCAGTAGCACAGTGTATTTTGAATGGTAAACATTAAAATACGAATAATAAAGAGTTTTTCTATAATTATTATCAACTCAATATCGAGAATTAGTAGAAACATTATTTCTTCATCAGTCTTATCAAATCTTGCCCGTTTATTTAAGTATCTCTGGGACATTCTCCTAGTGATAGGAGAAACTACGGAAAACTACCGATCAGTGCAGACTTCTTTTTTCAGACGGCGGCCGAATTCCTCTTAGCTTGAGTCGAAAATCCTGCCACCGTTGAACCCTAGGGACTCCCGCTTAGAGGTACTGCAGTGACTTCAGTTCATGCCCTGAGACACTTCAGCCGGTGAAAGTTAGTCCAAAAGAACATTTATCAACGAAAACATGAGGTAGAACAAGCGGCATCAGAATTTCAAAATTTACTCAACAATTTCAACGCATTGCCAAGAACTTTTATGATGTCCGGTACCATTTTCTTACAAGCCTTCCTGGTTGTGCAGGTAAACAACACAGACAACGCACTTTGCCTCATCGCACACAAGCAAAGCGAGCAAGAACAGCACGTGGACATCCTCCACCGAATCACCCAATAAAAATCCCCTAGCGACGCGCTCTGGTGCAGCAGAGGTACTTAGGGCGCGTTTTGCGCGACGGGGCTGTCCAAAGGAAGACGCCCACGGCTGAATCATGGGCGCGATGAGTCAGGCACGCTTGCTCCGCCCGAGGAGAACCTCCGGCACGGGGGCGGGACGCGGGGCGCGGGGCGGGAGCGGGGGCGAGGGCGGGGGCGCGGTCGCTCTGCACTTCGCATCCGCCGCGGCCGCACCGCCTTCCGCCCGCTCCGCCCACCGCGCCCCGCCGCGCCCTCCCGCCCTCCCAGACGCGCGTTTTCGCGCGGAAACAATTGCGCGCTGAAATTAGGTCACGGAGGGAGTGCGCTGAAGCGTTTGGCGCTCGCGCGCGCCTGCCCAGCGCGCAACCCGCCGCGCTACGACGCGTTGCGGCGTACGGCCTCGCCTGCACGGGCCCACGCCCGCCCCGTCCCTCCTTGCCCTTCCCCGCCCCCCTGCGCCGGCCCCTCCCCCGCGCGCCGCTCGCTCGCGCCTCGCCCCGCGCTCGGCCGCCGCTTCGCATCCCGCCTCGCCCCGCGCCCCCGCGAAGCCCCACCAACCACTCCCCGCCGCGTACCCCCATATTTGCGCCGGGAGAGTTTCGCTGTTTGCTCACGGCGCCAGAGTTGACACAGGTGAGCTGGCAATAAGGGCGTTAGCTGCTTTATTGCTCATTACAACAGTTGTGCAGTCGCGCCTGGGGTTCCGCCGCGCCCCTGTCCCGCGCGCACAACCACGCCACACCACGCCGCGCCACGCCGCGCCACGCCGCGCTACGCCACGCCACGCCGCCGAGCCGCCCACGGCACCCGTGCCGCGCCGCGCGCGCCGACCGCTCTGAACACGCGCTCCGCTCGCGTGGAAGAGCAGCAAGCGCGTTGGCGAGCGCGTCCCGCCGCCACCGCCGCCGCTACCGCCACCGCCGCTACCGCCACCGCCGCTGCCGCCGTCGCCGCCGCATCCGCCCCCGCCGCACTGCGACGCCTCATAAAATGCGGCGCTTTCATGTCGCTCTGTTTATGCACTTGGCGCTAATCGGGATGTGATTTGTTTGGGTCTGGTGGGCGCGGCCGGCGGCGTGGGCGACGTGTCGCTGCCGAAATGAAAGGGCCCCCGAGCAACGTGCAGCGGTCGCGGCGGGGCGGAGGCACCGCCCTGGGTGGGGGTGCACCCGGGGATGGGACGAAGTGTGCTGGACGCACGCGGTTCATCGCCGCTTCCGATTCCATCGGAATTCACCCTCAACGCAATCACTGGCGGTGCTCGTACTCACTCCACTCATACCACCGCTGAAGAAGTTTTGCAAATAAAACAACTCATTACGCAAATTTAGTGTGCATTGTCATAGTCTATTTTAGAGAGGTTTTTGAGATTATTTCTCGACGTGTGGCTTGGTCGGAATGGTCTTCGAGTTGATAATTGGATGTATCGTCAAACTATTAATTATAAATGGAATGAGCAGGTGGAAAATCTTGTTTTATTTATCGATTCGCAATAATGTTGAATGTGTCAATAAACAAAGTTTTTTAATTGTGAAAAATAATATATAATCTGAAGAAAAATATTCAAATATGTTCATTGCGTCATTTTATGATTAAATGAATTTAAACACATTGAAAAACATTGTATTGAAGTATTTTATCTAATACAGATACGCACATAATGCAAGCCCTTCAAAATGGTGACCATACTTTATTCTATGCTTTTATGGGGTAATATATAAACAATTATCGGCAGATCATTGAGAAACATGTGTAGAGCTATTAATAATGTTCGAAAATGTCAAAATATAGTTTCAGTCTAACGTAAACGCGCCCTGAAGTGTCGCCCCCCGAAGGTGTGGTTCTTGGAGCCCCATTACAAAATGCTTGGAGAGATTTTCGACACTTGATAAATTCAGCGTGCCGGGTAATGATATACGTGGACCCTTGGGCTTGATAGTACGGGCGTTACGCCCATAGCGCGCAAAGGGCGAGGGCGGGGGCGCAACCGGCGTCGGCCGTCGCTCATCTCTCGCTCGCAGCGCGAGACCCCTGCGCGCCGGCCGCCGAGAGGGGCGGCAACATATTTTTACGTTATGAGATTTGTGAAGCAAAAGTTGAATGAATGCGTCCGTAACTCACGGTAGCATCTTCCTTCTAATTGTGCGTTTCAGAACAACGTGTGAAGTAATTCCTGGGGGAATCCGCGGGAGGGAGGGCGCGCAACCCCGGAGGGTCGTGGAGGAGGCGGAGGCGGCACCGCAAGGAACGCGCAAGATTCAAACAAAGAAGTTGAAGAAAACGAGAAGAAAGAAGGAAAATAATAATTTTGCTGGCTGATGGAGGCAGCGCTCGGCAGCGAGGCACAAGCGCCTCGCAATAAATGAAGAATTATGACCCGCTGCATATTCTTGGGAGACGCAGATGCTTCGCGGGCGCGCGCGGGGCGGCCAGGGGTGCGAGGCATCCGCCAGCGCCGGCGCCGCCCCCCCCCCGCTCCCCGCCCCGCTCCCCGCCCCGCTCCGCTCCACCCCCTCCTCGCGGCCCCGCCGCACCAATCTCTCGTCTGCGGTGCGTTACGACACCCGTGCACGGAGCTCACACATGCGTTTCCTCCCACAACTCACCCTCATCCCTCATTCTACTTTGTTTTCGTCTCACGTCACACTCTTCGCCTTGTACGCTGCCTGCCTAACTCGCCCGCACTTCTCTCAATTCCCGACCCGCCCGCAACTGCACCCGTTCTCCTCCTACACACGCGCGCTCGCTTGTGAAATTATTTTACGACACCCTCCCAGTTGTTCGCGGATGCGGACAGCTTGTACACTTCCCGATGCATTTGCATTCGTCACCTCGGCTCCGCACTGTTCCACGTGAATAGTGTTTCTTGTGAACATTTGCCTGCACTCACTACACATACTTTTCGTCATGTACTTGCCCTTGGTAGGTTAGTACTCTTGGCTTCCCCTATCCTACGCACACTCAGCAGCGATCTTCACCCGCCCCCCTCCCGGCCGCCAGGCTCCCCCTCCCCGCCCGCTCGCCGCTCCCTCCCCCCTCTGCTCCCTGGAGCGCCGGCGCCGCTACCGTCTCGGGAGCGTCTTCGCCGTGTTTGCATAACGCATCGATTTGCGTCGATTGCCGGCGATACCGTCTTCCTGGTATCTGCGGCGCATATCGCCTACCGAGGCCTGCCGCCACCGCCGCCGCCGCCGCCTCCGTCGCCACGACCCCACGCGCCACCGGTGGATACCCCTGCGCGAGCCGGTCCTGAAGACAGGCTATGGATATGGATACGGAGCTTGTTTCTCTCTTCTTTTTTCTCTCCGCTGCGGTGGAATATGTAAGTAGGTAAAAGTGCTTTAAAGTGCTTTGCAAGAGAAACCTCCCGCTTTCCCTCGCGTCCCCGGCAGAGGCAGTGGCGACTTCAAGATTCATCTCCCTTCGTACAATATCTTGGGAAATACTAATGAGAGAATGCTTTTAAAACGAGAGAAATAAACTAATGGAGACATTTTAATGTGTTCTAAACACAGTGCACGTTCCACGCTCCGCCCCCGAGCTGCCCCCGCACCGCCCCCGCGCCGCCCCCACCGCCCACGCTGTCTCCACCTTTCCCCGTGCTCGCGCAAAATATAACAACAGAAGGCGCAGGCAGTAATGTGTTGCTACTTTTGTGGTCTTATATAAATTTAAATATCACGCAGAGGAGTATTTTGTGAGAAGTCGGAGGAAGATATGCCATAAAAGCTATTAAAAGTGCAGAGCAGTTCTTCTGCGGACGGGGGGTGTCGAAGAGGGGCGGCTGATTACCCACCGTCGTGTAGGGGTGGGCGGGGGTGGGGGCGGCAGGGGCGAGGATCGGGGCAGCGGGGAGTGACGGCGGGGGGTACTGCCAGGGGTGGGGTACGTTAGCGGAAGACAGCAAGACGCCGTGCCAGCTCCGTTAGATTATTTCGTCTTATAATCCTTTATCCTCCCCCAGTGAAATATTGCCTCATTTCTAGGCGTCTAAACCACCACCAGGATTATTCTGATAACAAATTGAAAAATGCGTGTCTTGGATTTAAGCAACTTTGACAGTTTTATGTTTTCACGTTGGTTTGTCCAATTTCACGACGTACTGAAATTATTTTCCTCGTGAGCTTTGCAACGAGGCAGGGAAATGCCCATCACACTTTTAATGAATATTAAATTTCCACATTTCGACGTACATCAGGATTACAACTGCAAGACCGAGTAATTGAAACGCCGGGCAACCATGCTGTGACGAAGAGCGTCATTGACGACGGAAAAGGCACAATAAGAGTCGCAAGAGATCAATTACTCGACTGGAGGTTCCAATGTCTCAAACCGTGTTGCACGCCTCCCTTGTTTTCTTCCCGTTCCGAATTAAAAGAAAAAACCAATTAGACAGTGAGCAAGCTGTGCAGTAACAGGTGACTTGTATGCAAACGATCGGCGTGCGCCGCACGCCCGCCTCGCGCAACAATGTGCATGCACTTGCCGCCGCCGCCGCCACCGCCGCCGACTCACGACTTGATTAAGAGAACAGCGCGTGCGGCCGCCGGCCTATCTGATTGGAAGATACGGCGTAGCTACCGGCACGGGACGCCGTGCGGAGCCGGAGGCGCTGGTGGCGCGGGGGTGGCGACGGCGGCCCGGCGGCGGCGGTGGAGAGATGGGGCGCGGGAGACGAGTCTGCGAAGACGCGAAGGCGGCGCGAGAGCAAAGGGCCACGGGCTAATAAGGCAGCGAACGGGCGACGGCGGTAATAATGGAGGAGAGGCGAGAGAGAGACGGAACTGGAAATGTCTTGGCAGAGGAGGTGCGGCCGAGGACGGAGGTGGGGTGTAGGGACGTGGCACAAAGGGTTGGGGGGCAGCTGCTACGTCGGAGCGGCGACGCCGTGCTACGGCAACGGCGTCGGGGTGGGGGGGAGGCGGAGGGGGGGGGGCGGGGGCAACGCGGCAGCAGCGGGACACGGGCGGGGCGCCACGACCCTAACTAAATATCTTGTGTTCTCGTATAGTTTAAACCGTCGGCGCCGGAGGAATATAATTTGCATTTAGTGTTCACTATCTGTAATGACCTCTCCCACGACTCCTCCTCTATTTTCCGTTTACCCATTGTAGTACGATCTATGTGACGGAATAATGGAGGTTTGCAGTCCTCCGCGAGATGCCGCGTGTCGCAGGAGCGGAACGGAGCAGAAACGCGCTCGCGTACATTCTCAGTCGTGCATTCTTCGGGCGGAGTACCAGCGCGCGCCATTTCGACAGCGGTAATTTATTACCTCGCTATAAAGAAAACTCGCACCAAACCTCCTCCTAGTGCATCCAAAGTTTGTATTCGCCAGGTCTTCGCGTCGCTCAGAATTTGGACGGCCCTCGGCGCGTCTTTAAGCCTGTTAATTAAGAACAGTTTCACATCCAACCCCGATTCTAAATTAGTCTTGACTTTGTCTTTTTCTTTTATTTCTGGTACCTAGTATATAAGCATTAAGACCGGGACGGAAAGTGGAGAGGGGACGTATTTGGGCAAGTAAATGAAAAGTGATGTTTGTGCCCCCTGCTGTGTGGTTATCATTAGTCCCTTTCTGCCCCTCGCCGCCCCTCACCCCACCTCCAGCCGTGCCACTCCCCCCTCCCCCCGCAGCCGCGAGGCGCCTTGTAACCGTCCCCCGTCGTATCCTCGCTGTTGTATCAGTCATTAGTGAGCAGGATTAGAAGTTTCTCGATTACAGACAAGCCCAAGAACAGAATGATGGGTTCCCTTTGTCTGTGCACATCAGCGCATGTCAAACCTGCCGCTCGGTTCATATTTCACTTCTTCACTCACCTCGGCGAGCCTCTCTGGAGATTTTAGATTGATTTTGGCTGTGTGATAACGTCTCACGCCGCACACATCTTCCTCCTGCCTGCTCCCTAAACGAACGTGAAGAACCGAAGAAAACATACGTCATTAACGAGGCTTCTCACGCAGTGGGCGGCGATAGTTCGCGGATAGGAAGCTAATGTGTTCGCTCCCAGGCGGAGGGCGAACCCTGCGAAGGCGTATTTATTGAAGCAGGGTTCGACGAACGTTGTCTCAAGTTTACGGACCTAATATCTAGCATATTGTCAAATGGAAATGAGAAAAGGGAAATAGCAGGCTTTAGTTAATGCTCTTTTCGTTCCAACGTTTTGTTAATATTAATTTTTTACGAATATTATTCTCTCTTCAGAAAGTACAAGCAGAAATTTACAATTTGGGAACATTACATAAATAAAATCCATTTGTTATTTTCTAATAGGTTCGTGTTTGTTGATAAAAAACTATTTTAAATACCTACTGAAACAAACCACAGGAAATATATGAGAGATTGCAAAAGCACAAAAGTCTTCGTAACTGGCACTGCCTTTGAGCCTCCCTGTGCACACAACTGACCCCTTGTGTACAAAGCTATCAAACTTTCGCTGGTTGACAAATAAATGGAATTTATAGCTAGTACAAAAAGGCATCTTATTTTTGAGGTGACGAAAAGGATCACACTTAGCGACAACATGAAACAAGAAAAAATCCGCCTTTCAGCTTCTTTTTTTAGGGGAGAGACTTCCAGGCAGAACAAAAGGGGACGAATGATATATTGCCCTACATCAAGAGACAAAAATCTAATCAGAAGACATGACAGATTCAAGTAATAATCACAAGTATCCTATTCGAAAAATATTTTCAAAAGAAACAAATATTAATGAGTCGTATCAATAATTATACGTATGAAATAATTATATTTTAATAGAATTTTCATTTTATTACGCAACTAATATGATGCGTAAATGATGATGCCCCACAAATGATTTGCATGTACACTTTTATGATTCATGTGATAGTGATATACAGATAGTTAATATTAAATATTATAGTAAATTGTTATTCCGAAAAAGCAATCAGTTTCGTTTTGTAAATAACCCAACGCGTTTTGTATGGCGTTGAAAACATTTTAATTAACAAAGGAAATTAACCACTTCAAGTTCAAAACAGATACGCCTAAATACAATTCGAAATTATTCAATTATATCATAACCAAGGTGATATGTGAACCATATTATCATGAATTGTGTACGGGGGAGATCATGGCGTGAATGTGCAACTCGCTGCCTCAGTCTAAGAGCACCCCGACACGTCTTCGCCAGAGGCTTAGGCACGTAAGCGCGTCTTTCCATCCGGTGCCCGGCGCTCGCGTCGATACGACCCAACTCCCTCGCCGCCAGTCGACGGAATTTGCCATCGCGTCGACCGCCTCGAGTCACCTAACTCTCGCTATATAACCCAAGGTGGTTTAAGCCCCATAAATTGGCACTTGTCAACTTGGGGGATGGGGTGGGAATAGCCCTGGAAATGAACAGCGAATGAGGTCAAATTAATTACTGACCCGTGGTTGCAATTGACGAACAATAAACTCAGAGACGCCCGTTTCTTATTGGTCGGGAAGTGGTTTTGTGGCCACAATAAAACGTGTGTGCGCTGGGTCACCCTGAGCGGGGCGGAGGGGCGGGGCTGTGAGGCGGGGACGGGCCGGGGTGGGGGAGAGGGGGCGGAGGCGGCGCGCCCACCGGTGTAAAAGTCTGGCGCCAGGGGCTGACAGCCGCGACGCCAGCCCACGGGTCGACACCCCGCCCGCAGCCTCAATCACAGCTGCAGTAAACGGGAGAACAAACCTCTGAGAGCGAGGGCGGAGGCGGGGCGGAGGCGGTGCCGGGGCTCCTCAGGAACCTGAGGCCACTAAGGGGGAGCTGCCGCCCGAATCCGCGTACGGGCCACGCCCACCCCTCGCCTCCCACGCTCCGCGCCCCGCGCCCCGCCCCCGCCCCCGCCACCGCTCCCCGCCCCCCACTGCGCGCCGCCGAACGCCCAAGCATTACCTGCGAGGGCTGGGATCGAACCACAGCGACGTCTTCCCAGAAAGGCAATCACTACATTCCATTTCCCCTTTAATTCACCCCAACAAAGCATGGTCCTCAAAAGAGACAACGGCCTCCCATTTTTCCTAGTCTGACGCATATTACATATTCTTTGAAACAAGCTAAATTAACAAAGTAATACAAACACACTGAACGTAAGTGTCTCGTTCATTAAAGAGAGAAAAATTATTGCTGTGTTTCAGGCTTCAATTGAAATATCACTATACCATTTGTCACGCTGTGCGGAACAAAATATATACCATTTCCTTGAAATTTAAATATGTTTCTGTTGGCGACTGCATTTCATTTCTTTAAATAAGAAGAGAAGGATAAAGAAATATATACTATTTAACTCTTCAAACGCTGAAACGTTGACGTCATATTTAACGAGGTTGCCTTCTAGTAACGAGTTTCGAAGCTACGCCTAATGCATCAAGGTGATTATACCGGAATGATTTATGTTGAACAAGAACAGAAACGTATTTGAAATAAAAGAAAACATACGATTATAACTGAAGATTAATTTGCATCTTCTGTTTCAATACTACGACTGTGATCGTAATAAAGGAAAAGACACATTTGTTATTAGTTCTTTGATGTGTTTGTCAGGATACAGGTTTTCTAGGTAACTGAAAGTCACAAGACGTGGACTTTTATACTAGAAGATTGACCATATAAATCATTTCATATTTTTCTATGGGATAAATGACATCTCTAATTAAGATTTTTCAATTCACGTGAATTATCAAGATTTTCTGTTAATTAAGAACGCCATCATTTATTGTTATCTGAAAGGTTCTGTGTGAATTTTATATCCATGTGTGAATTATCCATGAAAAACCCTTCTCCGCTTTTCTGTGAGCGGCTCTTTTCTGAGAAAACACGCGAATTGGAAAGGGCGTGTTAAGGGGTGCTCCTCGACAAGTCGCGAGTCGCGCCCCCGCTGTGCGAGCTGAATCGTCGCCGCTCCGGGGGCACCTGTCAGGCAGCGAGGCGCGCGTGCGCGGGCGACAGCGAGCGTGGGCGGCGGCCAAGGCAGGGGCGGGGCGGGGCGGGGCGGGGCGGGGCGGCGCGCCCGCTGCGCCTCCTAAGGAGCCGGCGGCAGCCGCCCGCCCCGCCGCGCCCCGCCGCGCCCCCGCTCCCGCTGAGGAAGCGAATAAAAATAATTGAGCTGTACATACAAAGGGGGATGCGGAGCTATCATTCAATCTCGATAATTGAATAATGCCCCGATGTACATATCGATGGGGCACGGCTGGCCTCCGGTAGCTGCGACTTGTCTAAACGATTCTCCGCCGCTATCAGTCGTTCGGGGGCCGATGGCAGTACAAAGCAACGCAGCGCCGCGCCGTCCCGCGGCCGCCCCGCGACCGCCCCGCCCCACCCTCGCCCGCCCCCGCCCGCCCCCGCCCCTGCCGCCCGCTGCGCCGCCAAGCAGCTGCCGGCAGCGCCTTTCATCGCGACTGGTTCTGGCGGCCCCCGCGGGAGCAGCTTCGTCATGCTGTACACTCGTGAGACATGCGCTGGGGAACGCTACAACGCCAGGCCGCGCCGCTCGCGATTCTTGCAATCGAGGGGCGGAGGGGCGATATGAGCTGAAGCGCCTACGCAGTGGCCTTCGGCTTGCAAATTCCACAAGGCACAGACCGGGTGATTTGCGGAAATCTATAAGGATTTCCATCTGATTTTCAAGCATTGACCGGTTCTTTTTTGCTCTCAATTCTCTGACTCACTCAATGCTATTTTTTGTTTCTGTTTATCTTGGAGAATGAATTTGGAAAATGTTAATAGTTACGATTCTCTAAGACCATCATCACAGGTCAACGATTAAATTGTGCGTGGAATGCTCCATGGTTCTCTTCCCGAACATGACATCTAACAGCAAAGATTTTTTTTCATCCTTCTTTCTTCCTTCACGATCGTTTAGAATCAGGGCGTCCGCAGAAACATAGAACAGAGGTCTGTACTAACACACTTCACCTATTGTTAGAACAAGACAGGTTCATCCACTAGCGTTGTGTACGATAACAAAACTGGTCTGTTTGTTATTACTGATCACAAAGGAATAAATCTTTTCTTTTCACGGTACGTTAATTCCTTCCGTGAAAAGGTGAGGAAAGAATGATGAATATTGCCGTAGGATACAGAGTCGTAACCTATTTTTTCTCGTCTCCTGTTGTACCAGATTCATATAGATACTTACATTCAGTGAATGACAAACTATTTAAATATTTTTCCTCTGTTTCACTTAATGCAAGCTTGAGATGGTTGCCAGTACTGCATTCGGAAACACAATCTTTTGTACATGGAACTCTGAACTAAAGATGGAGAGCATTGTAATGAGTATGAGAATTCAAAAAAAGTAATCAACTTATTTACATAAATCTTTTGTTGAAACAGTTTCCGTAATTATTGGTATTACTGGCATAAAGACTTGCAGTAACGCCAAAATAAATAACAATTTACTATAAAATATGTAACTGTTAACTACTTCAATACTATGATGGAAAATGAGAAAATAACAGTACATTTACAATAAAACTAACGAACAAAAAAAAATCGGAATAGCAAAGCAGTACGTTGATGCACAAATTGTTTAGAAACATACAAGCTCCTTATTAATGATGGATGTAAAATTTTAAAATGATTCCTTAAAGGTGAATTTTTCTACGGAAAAGGTATATTTGGCCAATAGAATATTAACAATCCGTGTTTAAGATTATTTTACTTTTTAATTCATTACAAACAATAGATTGCAAGAAAGAGTGTTTGCATATCGAAGGGCGCATCGCGCATCGAGCGCCGCAGCTGTGGCCCCGTGCTGCGCGAGGGAGGGCGGGCGCGGGCCGCCGCCGGCCGCAGAAAACGCTCACTTAGCGCCGGATTAGTGGGAAACGCGCGGATATTGGCGTGCAGCGGCCGCTCCCGCGCTAATGCTAAATCCGTTGTCTTACTTCGTTGCACGCGCCGGCCGGGCGGGGGCGTCCGGCGGCGGGGCGCTGCGTCGCGCTGCACTGCGCCGCGCACGGGGGAAAGGCGGACGAGGGGGACGAGGAAGGGCGAGGAGGGGCGGGGCGCTGCGCGTGGGCATGGCAGGGAGCGGAGGGTCGGGCCAGTTAGCGGGAAATGGGAGGATTCGTATGGGGAGCTGACGGTCGCCGGCAACGTACGAGAACAGCAAAGGGGTCATGAAGCAACCATTTCAGTAACGAACGACGGAAAAACCGTATACATGGGGAGACAAAGCAATAGTATGGAAAGGAAAATGAAGGTAAATTCATCACCAAAAAAGTGAGAAAAAATGTATTTAAAAAGTGAATACAAATTTGGTGGGATAAGTACGGAACCAATGAAAATAATGGGGATGTTAAGCAAAACAGTTGATAAATGAAGAGGAAAAATATGAAGTGGAAAGAGAGAAAGGAATGAAAGAAGATCACAGAGGGAAACAATGTAGATAGGCGGCGAACGACATTCGAAAACGGAATGAAGAGCAGAGCAACCTTGCAGCAGAGAGATCACATCGCACATAAAAACCCTCGCCAAACGTATGCAAAGTATCCAAATGGACCTAATAGCTCCATGCGTGCCCTTTTCCAGTTCCAATCGTTTCCGCGGCAATTCAGTCGGACCGGCCTGCGAACATTAATGCGCTACCTGTGAGCCTTTGAAAGGCCGGCGAGGCGCTGATGCCTGATGCAACTGGGAATACCGTGGCAGGCGCAACACACGCGCCTAACCTCCCGCTCTCTGACCGCCCCATTGTGAAGTTGCTGCTCCCGAAACGGTGTCCCGAAACGCCCTTTGAAGCGTTGCCGACAGCTCCCGAGGTGCGCAGATATCGAGCCGACGACTTCTTTGATATCTTTTTCTCAGAGAGTCAAGCCATTTGTTACTCCCGCGAAAGACGAGAGCCTTTCACTCACAGAACTTTTATTTAATTAGATTTCCCCCTTTCATTCGTTTCTCTTTGCAATAAAAAAGAATCACCGCATTGGTTAACTACCTCTTTCAGCGAAACAATCTATAAAGATCTCATTGTGTCTTTGACTGCTATCCGCGTGCTTTCTCCCGGCCGCCCGCTCACCCCGCAAACGCCCGCAGGTACGCCGCTAACGTTCGGTATGCCGCCGACGCCTGCGATTTTTTCCCCTGAAGGTAAAGACATAGAGACACCTCCCTACTTAAAGACAATAACTCGGTTACAAAGGAATATTTTCGGAAAATTACGTTTCGGAACTTTCAACTCGACCAACTGAAATGCGAAAGGTGTTTCATGCAGATCCCATTGTTACTACGAGAGCAGGAGACATTACTGCGTCTACGACGTTCCTTTCATTTCCTTTGAAATCTCAGAGCGAAAAGTTAAAATGGACAGAGCTTAATCTTTGTCTTTACGACGCAAATTCTCAAGAAAGGAAGAAAAATATCACCTTCGCTTTTAGATGGATTTATGTAAATTGTCACAAAAACGAAAGAACAAAAACAAGAATGAAGAAAAAATTGTTTCCTTCCAAGCCATACGTGAACTCTTAAAATAATGTACACCGTTAAATTAAATCTGACTGATATATAAAAGGAAGTACAGAGTACAGCCGCCTAAAATGATAACATAATATAACTTGTAATTTATTATATTTCGAGGTTTTTATGCGTGTTAGAGAAAATATGCTTTTTAAAGAAGATGTTTTAAATGTATTTCGTTGATCTACATGTTTTTCTTGTGCATTTAGAAATAAGACTATAATTATGTAGATACAATAGAAAAGAATTTATAGGAAGATGGTTGTTAAGAGATTATTTCGCGTGAGTATTTCTAAATATTTAAGTCATTTTGGCAATATTTTATAATTAATCAAAAATGAGGAAAAATCAATAGAAGTATCGTCTAGGAATAGCCAATTCAAATGCGGAAAATGTGATTTTGAAACCATTGTTCTATCTTCTATATATCCCGATGTGAATCCACATGACACCCCTCGGCTCTAAAGAGACATCGTGTCCCAAGAGACAGTCACCCCGTGAGACCCCGCCCCCTTCCTCATCCCCCACACCGTCTCCGCGCCCCTCTGTCCAAAGGGGATTCACGTTTCCTTCCGTACCCCCTGCCCCCGAAGATACATCCAAACCTCATTTCCTGCAAATACACCGCGGACTGCAGCGGCGTCGAAGGCGGAGGCGGCGGCGACGACGCGTCGAAGAGACGAGAAGAAGCCTCATAATTAGCCACCGCAGCGTTGAAACCGATCTGGCGAATCGGGGAATGTCTGCGCGCCCCCTTCTTGTTAAGCCCTTGCCATGTTCTCTTCGGCGGCGCCCCGCGGTCGCCACGCGGCGTCGGCGGCACCGCCAGTGTCGTCGGCGTCTCCGGGGGCCTCGGAGGGGAGAGGGCGGGGCAGCGACGCGGAGGGAGGCGCGCACGTGCATTCGGGCGGTGATTGCGCCCGCCGCTCCTTGTCAACCGGACTGTGTCCTTGCACTGAGAGGCCATTTCGTATCATTTTCTTTTTATTGGCATTGAAATTACATAGATCAGTACTATTGTTTTTTTACGTATGTGTTTTGGCGGCTTAAAATAACCTTAAAAACTAGCTTAATTGTAAAATCTAACTACTCAGGATAAGGGAGCTCCTGAAGCGCCTTACTTATTCTCCAACTAGATCTGCATGTTCAAGAAAGCTTGAATTGGGAACCTGTTTTTAATTCTTGTACGGGAATCTGGTTTTTGAGCGAGGTTGAAATGGGATAGGTGGTTTTTGGTTGATATATGAGTAGAATTTGCTGGAGATCTTGGATCATACAGGATTATGTATGGAATATGTAATTCTTTGTGCAACTGTAGATTAGAAAAGAACCATGGTGCTTGAGTATTTGTTCTGGGGTATTTATTTTGAACGATTTGAAATTTGTTTAAATTGGTTCTTGGGGCATTTAATCCGATGAGACACGCGTAAGTCATAATAGGTCGGATATAATGTTTGTATTGGGCTATTGACAGAGAGGCCATATTGCCACACTGACGTGGTGGTTTTGGAAGATGTCAAATTCACAGTTCGTAAAGGAACTGGAGTCACATTTTTCTCCTCCAATTTTATTGCTGCAATAGTTAATTGCGGAATTCTCATTTTCCATTTAATGGAATTTTTCATTTGCCATTTTCCATTTCACCAATTTTTCTTGTTAGAAACATGATAGGTTTATGAAAGAATCTAAATAGCATCAAGCAAAGAAAACAGAATTCTTCGCTGACGTGTATCTTAACATCAAACAATGAAAAATTGCATATTTCTTAAAAGTGAATTCCGCGAAAATCTTCGTTTTTCAGCAATTATTTACGAATAGTAATATCAAATATCAATTTTTGAAGTATTACTTATTTATATAAAAGCACATTATTTCATTAATTTCTACACCCGTTCTGTTTCAAGAACTAAGTTTTGACAGTGAGTCCTTCAGTAAACAAGTTATTTTTTATTACGAAATATAATAAGATGTTCACGTAATGCGTAATAATGAACCATCATAATCATATTTCAAAATTGGAATTAAAGCAACTGACTAGTTAAATTGACACAATGTACTAAATTGCTGCAATACATTATTTTACGTTACACAATCTGCCGAAAAACCCTTGTAGATTGAAAACCATTTTTCTCATCTCCGTCAAATGCGAAAAAACCATAATGCTGACATACAATCATGCACAGCAATTTGTGCTTCTTAACTTCTAGAAACAAAACTAAAAAGAGATCAAATGCTTTTTACATAAAATCCCAAATCAAGAAACATTGGAGAGAACACAGCGCAGACAATTTGATTGCCTATTGAACGCGGAAAGCCATTCCACTTATGCTAATTCGCCCCCAGAACGGTGAATGGGAATGGGCTAAACGCAGGAAGAGGCGCAGGGGGCGACGAGGACATCGCCAGCGGCGGCGCCGCGCCCGACGACAGCGGGGAAGAAAACGAGGTCTTTATCACCCCTGACAGACGACCGTCTCCGCCCAGAGGGCTTCGTATTGAGAGGTAAACGTAGGAAAGAGAAAGGAGAATTAAGTTACTGGGGGCACAGGCGGAAGGAAGGAAATTAGGAGAGAATCTAATGGGGCAAACTTCATGGTTTCTCATCGCCCCTCCCTCCTTAGCTCCCCCGCGGATGCTTTCTGCAAGTCATCCCTTCCCGCCGGCCGCGCAGTCGACCAACGTTTAGGTACCTCGGAGTGTACAACTATTAGGAGGGAAGCGAAGGGCAGAGCATGGAAGGAGCAGGAGGGAAGGGTGTATTCTTTCTCGTGGATATTCAATACAAGATGGATGCGGATGTGGCAATATTCCCCAGATCTGAGCTTATTACGGGCGTTTTATCTTTCAGACGGCCGCGGGCTGGCGGGAGGGCGGCGTGGGCGGGGCGGGGCGGGGCGGCGGGGCGGGCGGGCCGAGCAGGAGCTGGGCGACGCCACCTCATTGAATACTCCCGTATCACAGGGCATTAAAGCGTAAGATTGGATCGTGTGACATGACCCTTACTGCGTGATTATCGCCGTGACGAGCTGGGAGCTTTGTTAGCCGTCAAACCGTCAGCGCTCGCGCGCGTGCACGTGCGCGCGCACGCCCGCACTGCGCCGCCCCGCCCCCGCCCCGCCTCCGCCTCCCGCGCGCGCCAACGCCGCTCCGCCGCTGCGTCTCTACCACGCGCCTCCACCGCGGCGCGTCTCCGAGGGCACAATATGGCAGCGTTCAGCCTCTGTTCCTCCTCCCCGCTCCCTGCCCTCCGCTCCCCTCCTGAGCTGTCGGCGCTCCCTGCCCGAGCGCATTTTCTTCATTTCTACTTACCGAGACGATATTAAGACACTCAGTAGTTTCCGCCCGTGCCCTTGCTTCTGTCGCGATGTTTTGCTTGCCGTTTTCCTCTCATTTTCGTTCGCAACTTGGGAGGTCCAGCGCTGTCTCTCAATGTATTTGATTTTCTTCTGTCGTCGTGTCCGCTACCTTCTCAACTCCACGTCATTTCGGTGTCTTCATCAGTTGTCGATCGATGCTGTTGCCTCTCTCTTGCGTCTGTTCCGCCTTTCAATTTCTCATTTCTCGCCTGCGTCTTCCTCGTCCCTTCCCCTTTGTACTAAACGCTGGTGCTCAACCATTATTCCCCCGTCCGTTTCTCCCTTCTCCTCCCAGCCGCAGCACCACGATCATGCCCCGGCGCGCACGCACGCCGCTGGTAAGACTGCTCGTCCCCACTGGCTTCGGTTTATCAGTCTCCCGTGTCAGCGTTTAGGCGACCTCTGGCGCGCGGGGGGCGCGGCGGGCGGTCAGGGCGGGGCGTGGCGAGGCGAGGCGAGGCGAGGCGAGGCGAGGCGGAGGCGGCGGCGCCAGCGCCCCTGCGGCGGCGCCTCCCCGGCCGGCGGCGGCCGCAGCTTCGCCTCCCCACATAGCTTTTAATTAGGTGACAATGCAGGCACGATTCCAGCTTCATTACGTTAGCAGCCGGTGAAAGGAGGCCATTATTAAGCGGTGACGTCACACTGATACCCATCAACACATTGTGATAGTTAACAGTCGCGGAGAGCAAGTATATTCTGCTAGTGCCCGACCCGACGCGCCGGAAGATCGGCGCGCGGGGAGAACGCGGGCGAGGCGGCGCGGGGCGGGGCGGAGCGCACGAGGCGGTGTGGGCGCGGGGCGGGGGCGGAGGCGAGCGCACGCGCAAGGGCGGCGGGCGGCGGGCGCCGTGCCGGGGGCGGTGTGGCGTGTGCACTTCCCCTTTCTCCTTTCCCCACCTCTCGCCCCAGCGCCGGCGCTAGCCTGCCCACGGGAGCCATACAGCGAATCTAAGCACCCTAGCTCCCGATAGCGAACGCCACTCAAAGCAACTATTCAGGCAATCGATGTGTTTCTTGTGGCACGGCGATGGATTCACCGCCGTCCCACCGCACGCTCCCCTCCTGCTGCCGCTCGCAGCGAGCCCTTCGCAAGCGGGGACATTGCGGACAGAGCGCTTGACGGCGAAACCGCCATTTTGGACTTTCTTAACCCTGAAAATTATTCCGCCGGGAGGGAACGAAAATTAAGTGTAATTTGTCGCCGACGAATCTAATACCTTTATTAAGCAGTGAGTCATTCCATTTCTCATTCTAATTAGTTTCTTTGAAATCGAAAACGCAGGATGAATTATTATTTTGTTTTGTGTTTCACGCTAACGATTCGTCTTTTGCAGCCCTCCTCCCCCCATCATCTGTAATCATAGCGCCCGCCTCCCTCTTCTGGCCCGGCGCCTCGCGCTCGCGCCTCGCCTGTTAACGAGCAGCCGCGGCCGCTGGGCCACTGACGGAAACGAACGCGCCGTGAAACGCAGCCGCGCGGTCTGCGCGCGCCCTCCCCCGCACCGGCACCGACGCCCGCGCCGATTCGCAACTGAACGGGTGAAAACCAGAACGGTTTAAGTGACATATTAAAAAATTATGAGAAAATTGTTTATTTAATTCACTATCACTGTTTAGACATGGTGTTTTGTTTCATCATTAAAAACACGGCATTTCAAATGTTCATTATGCACTATACTACCACATATTCCGGTAGACCGGTCGGAATCTTAGTGCTTTTCCTGGCTGGGGCGGTCCGCCGCTGGTGGGAGAGTCCTGGTTAGGAGGAAACCGCGCTAGCCGACGGCAGGTCGGCGCCGGATCTCGCCATCCAGCGGGGAAAGATCACCGCCATCTCCACAGGAAAAGTATGCACGACACTTACGGGACTAACGACCTAAGCCATTGACGCGCCCGGAATCACTAAGCAACCAACCAACCAACCAAAATTAATTGTTCATTTAAACCACGAAATTGCGTTGGCACTGGAATATGGCGTAATACGCTTACTACTAGCTAAATACGTTTTTCTCAGAGTTTATAAAATGCCACTTGTACCGTTCTGGTTTTCACCCGTCCAATCGGCGGTCGTTACGCCAACTGCCCCGGCGCACGACACGACGCCCGTGACGCCTGCATCGCGCGTACTTTTCCTGCAGGGGAAAGCCGGCGAGGCCTAAGTGGCTGAAAATGCCGCGCTGTGATTGACCGTTTGTGGGACGCCTCACTCGTCGTCCGCGACCTGTTCGCTTGTTCTTTGCTTACGTGGATTAGTAGCGGTGCTGGAGGAACGATTTCAAAAATGTTTTCAAACACGAAGCTCATGAAACTTTGAAATATTTGTTATAAATTAAAATATAATAAAAATAATATATCATTTAAAATGTAATATTAAAATACTTATAAAAGCTCACAAACAAAAGTCATCCGTAAGACAAGATTCTCTTCTTACCACACGTACCATAGAAATCAAGAGAATAAAGTCGCAAATTCGTTGTTCATTTATTATTATTTATTGTAATTGAAACTTAACAAGATTTTTTTCTCCCTCCTGAAAAGTTGGTATTTTTGAAAAATGTGTTGTTAAAACTAAGCCACTGATATATAAACCTAAATCTTCTAAAAAATTTAATAATTCGTTCACGGCCTGCACTACATCACACGAGTATAATTAACATCCGTGATGCGAATAATTGAGCATCGCCTTCCATATTAATCTGTTTTCTCTATTACAAAATATATTCAATTTTTTCATTCTACTCGCTGGACTGCTTATGTTTGGTGACACAAATGGTTCAACGAAATTTAATATATTGATAATTTAAATATCATGCCGACATGGTTAGCTGAGGTGGCTAAGAGCGTGTACCGATTCAGCGCTTCGGTCCAAATAGCCGCGGGTTCGAATTCGAGTCCCGCCTGGAACATGGTTGCTTGTTCCTTGTCTCTAATGTATATGTTGCTGCGGAGGGCCTCGCGTTCTGTTGACTCCAGATCAAAAGAGCTCGCAAAGTGTGTTGGTGCCCAGTGTATGGTCGAATATGCGTCCCGTCGGGACGTGAAGGGTAACCGGCTGTCGTCTGGAAAAAAACCTAGGGGCAAAAATTTCACCGTCTGGAAAATGCAAGTCGGTTTATTTCAATAAAGCAATAATTTTTACACACCGTTCTGATATGTTTGATTTCGTTCGCCCAAAGATGACGCTCTTCAAATTAAATTTCCTTCAGAAACTTACTTTTTCGCATTTTTATTGGAGAAGTAATATTATATAGAACCCGTACGAAAGTTTCGCACATTTCAAAGCGATTGCATATACTACATATATAAATTATATATTACGTTTGCGAGAAAGAAAAAAAGAACTCTTTTCCATATCGAGGACCCATTAAACGTGCTTTTCTATGAAAATATCGACGTTTTTCTCGCAGCATTATGTATCTTTCCCTATACGGAGTTTCGAAAAGTGAAGTTATGAAAAGGTAGTAAGGCATTAATTCTTTACGACTCCCGATTTTCGAGAGATGACGTGATTTCATTCAACAAGCAATTATCGTATTGGAGATGTAAAGTCAAATTTCAGTTTCGGCAATAATCTCTCAAAATGTTGACAAGTATATGTCTTAAAATGATGCTTTTGAAATTGCTACTTGAAATTACATTTATTTCACTTATGTATTTCATTATACCCATTTCAACACCTGCCGCTTCAACAGCAGAACATCTCAAACTCCAGGGAAAGCCTCTGGTTGCGTAGTTTGTCATCAGGCTTCAAATTAGCGTCTGGGATCCCACGCAAGGTACAAGTTCTCGAGACGCATCTCGGCGGGGGGATTGGCACACCGGTCGCGGCCGCCGCGCGTCTCCGGGGGCGAAGAGCAGGGCGGGGGCGGGCGGGGGCGGGCGGGGAACGCCGCAGTGCGCGACGTGTCAGGCCCAGCCGCGGGAGCGGCGCGGGGGGCTGCGCGGGGGCGGCGCGGGGGCGGCGCGGGGCCTAGGGGCGCGCACTCCGCGAGGGAGCGATAGAGACCGAGAGGAAATCGGCGAGCAAGACGGGCGTCAAGAAAGGGGTCAGGGAATACAAGAGGCAGCAGCGTGGGGAAAACATTTTCAATTTCCAACTTTAATTAAATTTTAATTAGTACTTTGAGCTAATTTAGATTCAATCATTTATTCAAGTCTCGGTAGCATCAGCAAAACAACTACAAAAGCTGACACTTATACTTATTACAAATTTAATAAGTATGAACTCGTCCCTGGCGCGTCTCGGGTCCGACTCCGCTGCCTACGCGTCCTGCGGACGCATACGGATGGCGAAGTCAACCCCGCGAGAGAGGGACTTAATAAATAGCGATAATTGGAAGACTCAGCTCGAACATTTTAATTATATCACCTGGGAAACTACGTGATGAGTGAAGTTGCGAGAGGAAATCGGGCGTGCGGGGGAGATGGGAAAGAAAGGGTACTGCTCCGGCCAAATGAAAGAAGTTAGTCAAATGTGTTCGATGATAAGACCAGAAGAATGTTTTCTCAAAGATGAGAACCTAAGGCCCCGTAAAAAGCTGGGTATGAGTGAGGGAAATTAAATTCGCCAAATATTTCTCGATTTTAAATAACGCATTTTAAAATGAATTACATGGGCTTGATTTTATGCAATACAGCCTATCATCCTAAATTCGACACGTAATTTCCACTAACAAAGTTATACAATAGCCGCCTAGCTGCACTTGTTAGTATTTTGGTGAACCAAAATTTCAAAATAAAACAGAAACGAATCGAATACTCATATAATGCACAAATCGCATCCTACAAAAAACCGAAATTATTCACCATGAAAATAGTCATTAATAATAAGTGGTATTTACATAAGAATACGTTCTTTCAAATTGCATGTATAGATTTTACGTGCTCGCTTAAACTGAGAAACCACTAAATAACTATAACTATAGCGTAAAGTTAGTTTAAGAACACATCACATGCGAAAACGTCATACACGCGACTATCCCTTAGTAGCATGTTGGTTTCTCAACAGTCGCGAGTTTAAGTACGGGTGCCAGCCTCGCATTAGCAGCGGATCGGCAATCAAAGGGGGCCGGCGCTTCCGATGGCGAAAAAGGTAGGCCGAGGGGCGGCCGCCTTGCCATCTGTCCTTCTGCCCACTCATTATCCGCACGTTTCGTTCCCACTATCTTTATTACTTACGTTGAAGTGCGTAATTACTGATATTACGGTCCCCCATTCACTGATTCCTTGCGGTTCCACAGGTCAGAAGTTAGTGCTCGACTATGATATTAGGTATATTTGTTTCTGGGCCTTGTTAAAAAGTTTTGTGACCATTATCCGGGTGTGCAACTGGCAGACACGTGTTCGCAGGGCGGTCGGAGGCGCACCGGGGAGACAGCGTGGGGAGGCAATGGGCCGCAGCCCGAGTGAAGCTAAATGGACTCTGCATCATTTCTTATCGCAGCGTTGAACGTATGATAAAAGAAGGAGCCGTGGCGGGGCGGGGCGACTGGCGCAGGACGGCTGCAGGGGAGGAGGCTTCGCCTGGGCCGAGCAGCACGAGGTTGTACCACGAAGCTTCCACCGGAGCGATGGGCAATGAGCGGGTCGCGAGCTTTGGAAACATGACCCCAACCACTACAATATCAAGTTGGGGCGTCATACAAGTAAATAGCAAACCGTGAATACAGAAACGACTTTGACTCTATCGTTTTATATTCGATTTCTGCACTTCTCAATAATGCTTAAAGGAGTAGACTGTGTTGAAAAGTTAGACCGGACTGTCGGATTCTACTTTAAAATTTTAGAGCCATAGAACATATGTGATTTGTAAAGTTATGAAACGGTGTGCCACCATCTACGCATAGTAATTTCACGATTAAGAAGTTAAAACAAAGTTTGTAAACACCTCTAAAGAGAAAGAAAGAAATGAAACATGGAAAACTATAACCGATAATTATCAAAAAGGGACCGAAAAAACAAGTCTCGCATCGAGTCCCATCACAAACAAGCATCGCTGCGAGTCCCACGAGCGCAAAGCGTGATAACGCAGCAATTGGAGCTGGTCGGGAGTGATCGGCCGTGTTTCAACCCTTGCTCTTTGGGAGAGCGAGCGCTGGAGGGGGCGGAGAGCCTCGCAGGCGGCACAGACGGTGCGGCCGTATGGGACGCAGCTGGGGGCGCGCGCGCGACAATCTCAGCCCAAACTGAACGTAAAAGCACGGCCATCTTATCTGCGTGCGTTTCCAAAGCTTTCCGTGACGCGGCGGGCGGCTCTGGCGACGGGGAACGCGACAGCGGCGGCGGCCGGGGCGGGGGCGGAGGTGGCGGGGACGGCGGGGCGGGCGGGAGGGCGGGGCCGGGCAGATGTGAGCGCGCACGGCAGCAGGGAGTAAGCCGGTGGCGTATGGCCGGACGGGAAAGGGGGGGGGGGGGGGAGGGGTGGCGCGACGCCACTCGAAAAAAACTGCACGCCGCGTTACACACGCCAACTCTCGCGGCCCCCAGAGCGTCGGGACGGGAGCCTTTCGATACTTCAGATCTTCACATTTTTGTATCGGGTGCTAATAATCAGATAAAATTGTAACATCGAAACGAAAATGAAAGTGTCAAACTGACGAGAAAGTATGGTCTTCTGTGTGCAAAAAATGTATCTAAAATTACGTATTCCTTATTCATTCTTGGAATTCAATGTAACAATAAATCTTTTCTAGTAGATACGGAGAAAATAACAGCATGTTCTCGCAACTTCTCTTTTACATGGCGGCAACCATAATAAAAATTTCTTTTGGAAAATTAGTATATACAAAAGAAGTCGTTGAATTTCCGTTGGGACGATTATTCAACTTCCTGGCTTATAGTGGGCTTGCAAATTAAATATTCAAAGATATTAAAATGATAAGTACGTGAATCAGGTGTCCTACTGAGAAAATTTCTAAGATAAGGACAATCTTCATTTTATCTTACTCATATTACATTCAGAAATCTAATAAATTTCCATCTTTGTCAGAACAGTATATGCCGCATGTTTATATGTTTCGTTTTTTTTTTTCAAGGGAATGTCGATTAATATTGAACGAGACGTGCTCCTCGAAAGTATGACGTACAGTATTAAATTGAACTTTCTCGTGTTTTTTGCGTTAGCACGTGGAATTCATCGGGCAGAATGTTAATCGAATGACGTTTTGGGGTATAAATGTGAAATATGTTGATTCTTCTTTTCATATACTGAAAAAAACTCCAGAAACAGATTTTCATCCTCATGACCAATCGCGAAGCACCTTCGGCAATAAGCCATAGCGCAAGGAAGAGTTCGTACATTTAAGGAACGCATATCTGAAGACTCTCGATAAAATGCCTCCCATTTTACAGCACGTAAAGGATTATCTATAATCTGGCAACGTATCAAATCTGTCTTTTTTAAAGAATTCTCGTTAGATGGTACGAACGGTGAGACGGTTAGAGGAGAGCGCAGTTATCAAGACACATTTTAAGAATCGGTGAACTCATTTTGAGACTCGTAAACCTACGCGACAGTGATAAAAAGATAGCGCAAAAAATGGTGGGGCAAACATTTATATATCCAATCCTACACGATCCAATACACGATACAAGGCCCACTTATCTGGATTCACGCTTTGAAATTCGAGAACGATAAGGCGTCGGCGCGGGGCGGCGGGGGCGGCGGAACGGCGGCTCCGCGCAGGGGCGCACCCGAGAATCATCGCAGGCGGCTTTTTCCGCTCCACTGAGTGACGAAATGGCATAAAGCGCTCAATAGTTGCGCATTGGATACAGATACAGGGCAGCGGGGAGGGGATGAAATAACAAGAAAGAGAGAAATACATCAGACAGGGGAGGTCTCCACCTATTTCCTGAACCCATAAGATCCTCCTTCGGGGAAGGGGAATGACGTTAGCTGTTTTCTTTTTGCCGTCTCCCTCCCTGCGTTCCCTTCTATAGCGCGGGAGGGAGTAGAGAATTTGGATATGAACGGCTGAAAGGGTGGCGACTTCTGCGCATATTGAATGAGCTAGGATATTCGGTGGAAAAGAAATCAAAAATCGCGGTGCAGCGAAACGCAGAAAGAAGCTACAAAAGGAGAAATACGTAAATATAAACGGTTTCGCCCAGGTGTTGATATTGATTCACGCTCCCTGAAGAGCTCTGCGTGCTATTCAGGGAAAAGCCCGAAGCGGAAGATGAGTTTTAAAAAAATAATACGTTTTTTATTACAGGTTCGAACCCACCACTATCACTGTTTAACCGTTTTTATGCAAACTGAAATTATATGATATATAAAGTCATCAGCCTAGAGTTTTGCACAAACGAGTCCTATTCAAAATACTGCTGTATTTGTAAGAATTGATACTATACAACGAGCTGTAAATGCGTAGTTCTTTCCGAAGGGGCGCACAATATATTTTTGTATGTAATTTCTGCATTTGTTTAAACTCAAACATGTATAAGTAATATATTGGCAAAAGCAATAATGAGTTTCTCTACAGTATTTTTATCACGTGTAACGAGATGGTCATTTTTGGAGATTTTTTACTCGCTACAGAGAGCAGAATTTTGTATCGTCTCTCTCGGGCATCCTTCTGGAGACTCTAGAAGTGTGGAAACGAGGACTTCCCGGGGATGGGTCCCTCTCGCCGCAGGGCATGTTATTTTCGCCCCCGGCGAGGGGTGGGGACAGGGGCGGGGCCGGGGGCCGGGGTGGGCGCGGGCGCGGGCGAAGGGCCCCGCCGCCCCGCTCTCGTGCACAGCGCCCAATGTCGCGCACAGTTTTCTCTCCTCGCCGCATCCCATTCATCACCCACTGGAGAGCTGTCACGGATGAAAATTAGCCGTCCGCCAAGACCGGGGCCCCGTATGAGCGCTCCTTCGTGTGGGTGAATCACGGAAAGGGGTTGCGCCGGGACGGATTGAGTGCCAGAACATCTCCGCGTCCGGGCGGGCGGACGGGCGCGGAAGCTGAGCCAGACCGCCCCAGCCCCCTCCACGCGCTCCACGCCCTCCACGCCTCTCCCCGCCCCTTCCACGCCTCCACGCAACTCTCCGCTTCACCCACGCGCCCGCGTCAGCCCCTGTCTGCCTCCTCGCTTCCAACGACCGCTGCCGCCCTGCCCCGCTTCTTTTTATCTGCCCGAATGCTGCTCCCCAAGTGTACCGACTGTCACCTGCTGCTGCCTCCGTTCCTTCCGTGTCTCAGCCACTGACCGCGGCGCCGCCTGCCCGCCCAGTGCGCCCACTGCTCTTTGCTTGGCTGGGAATCTCCCATATCCCTCTCGACGTCACATACCACCTACCTACGCCACTCCCAGCCCCAGCCTCTCAACCCTCTTTTTGTTCCTACTGGTCTTCCAATTTCGTTGCCTCTTCATTTCTTCCTTTCGATCAACTCTTTTTACAAGATCTTGCTACACTTCTTATCTCGCCGCCCGCGCCTTTTCTGCTGTCGCGCTTGCAATGTAAAATTCCGAATTTGCGACCTCGCAACGATTGCATTGCTATTAGATTTGTTTCAAAGTCTTGCTTCAAAGCTGCAGTCGTAATGAATTGCTTTTAGAGGGAGCTTGAAAAATAATGTCGCATTCAATGAAGGCAATATTAATCATCTCCTGAGAAGAAATGGCGGTTTATTCATTTTCAATAC
Source organism: Teleogryllus oceanicus (assembly GCA_964035755.1). NCBI lineage: Eukaryota > Metazoa > Arthropoda > Insecta > Orthoptera > Gryllidae > Teleogryllus > Teleogryllus oceanicus. The sequence continues at coordinate 212,961,981 of CAXIVR010000001.1, read as the reverse complement.
CTTGGAACCCAAAATAGAACTTCAAAACTCCGCGAAACTTGTGAAAAATGCAGTAGTAAAGTCAAAGGCTAAATGTGACACTCTTTAATATCCGCATTCGCTGATGGGATTTTAATGCGATATAGAGACAAACAATGTATCGGCGCGTTTGTGTAGATCGCCGAGGCGAGAGAGAGGTCCTGACGCTAGGCGAGCGCGAGTGACAGGGGAAGGGGAGGGGCGGGGGTGGTGAGAGGGCGGAGGCGGGAGGTCGGCGCCGCGCCGCACCGCGCCCCGCCCTGAGGGCGCGGCCTCATCGTTCTGGGTGTCTCTGAATCACCCGAGTATCACCGCATCCCTTTCACACGACGCAACTCTTCGCCGTAAGAAATTTAGATGATTTCTTTCTTTTTGTACGCCTACAAAACGATTGCACGAAGTGTGTCAATATAGATTGTATCTTCCTTCTAAATTGTTCTAACGACTGATTGTTATGTTGTCGACAATGGACCTTCAGATATTGTCCTGCCCATTCCGTATTCTTATTGCCGAAATGACTTAAGTGCTCCGTCTATAAAATGTGTTGACTGAACGAAACAATGTTACGATCTCTCTCGGATGATGTTCGACTATTGACGAAATTATTCCCAGCACACGACATCGTCCGTCAAACTTCATTACAAAACTCAGCCACAAAGAGCAGCGCGCTTCTCGGAATGAATTCGAATGCGAAAGCGCCCAGCCCCGCCTCGCCCAGCGCGCCTTCGGCTCTGTCTTTTAAAGCGGAATATTGAATAAGATCTTAAGTGAAAGGGGGCGGAGTAGGGGAGAGCGGCGCGCAGATGAAAACAGATGGAAGACTCAGACGGTTTGGCGGAGCTTCAAGGCGTTTCCGGACGTTCGCTTCTTTAATGTGGGCGAACTCCTGTAGTGCGAAGGGATCCGGGGGGAGCGGACGGACGAGCACAGTGATCTGCGAGGGTGGCCGCGGACGAGTCCTGTCGTACAAGTTAGCGAGCTAATAACGCACTCCGCCCGTGGATTATCGTGGGTTCTTTCTTGCCGTCCGCTCTCTTCCCGGCGCGGCGGATCGCTTATGGATCGGAGGGGGCGGGGCGGGTGGAGGTGGGTGGGCCAGGCGGCGCCGGGCGAGGCGCAGCGGCAAGAAGGGTCCGAGTTGTGTAAACAGTTTGGAAAGAATGAGACGGGATGCTGCGCGGGCGGGCGGGCGAGCGGGCGGGCGGCGTCGACGGGCCGAGGGGCTCTTAATGTGCGCGATATCGACAGGAAATGGATGACCGAACCAAGATCGCACGCCTGTCGCTCGGAAGGACGTACCTCCTCTCGCCACGAGTTCGGGCAATTTGGGTCTTCTCTCGAGATACTGACTCATGTCCATTTAGAAGTGAACAGCAGTCAACGTATGAAATGTTACTTATCCACGAGTGAATATAATTTCTTAACTCTGGAGGTTGGAAATTAACAAAAATAGAAATATTGCGGTGTTTTTGAAATGTTGTGTTCGCATTATTTCCTAATTGACAGAACGGACGATTTATTATGATACTTTTTAAATGACCATAGACTTCACACTTAAAAACTTAAGTACTGAAAAAACTGTTAACTGAAGTGATGCTCGAGAGATATCAATAATTTGAATACAAATAAATTACAAAACGCAAAATAAAAATCCCAAGACTTCGTATACAGAGATGATATTTTAAAAAACGTAGCAACTAATTTTTATGGCAAAAAAATCAGCATCTTGGGAAGGAGGTCGAGCGGTTTAACGAGAGCTGAGGGCAGCCGCAGGGCTGATCGGAGAGGAGCTCTTCCGGATGAGCGGAGCGGAGCGGGGGCGCAGGAGGGGCGCGGACGCTGAAAATCGCAGTCGCTCACTGCATTGACCGCCAGGTTACCGCCGTCCGCAGGCGCCCTTGCCCGCTGCCCCCGCCACCCCCGCCGCCCTCGCGCCCCGCCCCGCCCCCGCCTCCGCCCCCGCCGCCGGCGCCCTTCCCGGCCGCTGCCCCTTCCCGGCGTCCTGCGGCCAAATGAATAATTGTTTCTCGGGCGGAACAATGGGGGAGTGAGTCTAATTGCAACGAGAGGCCCTGTTCTACTAACTTAGAGGGTCTGCGCGGAAGGCGCTTTAGATACAGTTTAGGAGGGACGCAAAGGAGGAGCCGGGGAAATCCTGGCTGTGCAAATCATGCAGAAAGGAGAATTAAATCTTGGGGTAGACTGGACTAAATTTGAAACTTCCCCTTCTCTTTCATATAGAGATTCAAAGCGTATGCGTAATCTCCTCCATTCTTGCTATTGAGCAAGAAATTATAATACTTTTATTAGTGGCGGATAAAAAAGACGCTCTCAGATGAGGAAGAAACGAGAAATAATCCAAGAGCACAATGATTGCTAAAGATGGAATCCTTTGTCCACTCTGTGCGTTCCGAACTTCCACGGACGAATTGGTTCAGAGTAGAAACGGATCAAAGGCCCTCCTTCTCGAACGCAATGGCCCCTTATGTTTTGACTTGCTTTACCGAAAATTAATTCTTTTTGTGCACTAGAATAATCACACAAGTCCACATTTTTTATTGCAAAATTTTATTTGAAAGACAACAAAACTCGTGAATTTTTCAATTACTGTAAAATTTCAGGATGAGACAATTTCATGTCGATGATAAAATTTCGGAAACGCAAAGAATTAATAAATACTACATAATTGCTAACGAGATACAGATTTCTGCTCGCTGTGAAAAGGATGGCGTATAGGAAGATTTTATTTATAGCATAAGTGTGACATACTAAATATAAGTCAATAAATAATAAATATCAACCTTTTTATACCAGCATTTTGTGTATACGACTATAACATAACATGTCATATAGAATTAAATAGAAAACTGCACCATGCCATGATGCTGCACAATAAGCCTATACAAACTGAAAACACTCTCCAAGATGGAAGTACAACGCTGAGCGAGGAACGGCGCGACTGATTTCTCGCAAAAGCCGAGCCATCCACTGGCTCCGCCCACAATCGGCCAGCAACCACGCGGTCTTTAGCCCTTTTATGCCGACACTTAAGAACATGGAAAAGCGGCGGACGGCGGCGGGCTCTCCAGAAACCCGTCTCCTGAATGGGCCGTCCGCCATACGACCCTTGGCTGCTCCTCGCGCCCAAAACAGCTCGTGCAGAACGCGCCCAATCATATCGACGAAGCATCGGCGCCCGCCGCCAGCCCACAATGAATGCAATAACGTGCATTCGCCGGCGAAAGTCATGTTCACAGCAATGTTGGGAACAATAGTTCGATCTGATGGGACCGCACAATGAACGGCACACGAAATGTTGGAGCAATTATCTGATCATTTCGTGCGGGGGCACGATCGTCTGTTAGCGACGCACGGAATGCTGTAGAAGCAATTACTGGAAACTAGATCTTTGAATATAACGCAAGATATGGTAAGTATCTTTAGGAATGAGGGAACAATGGGGAGGACGTTGACTGGCCGCCTCCCAGTTCAGACGTCTACGCTCGGTAGGTAGGTCCGAGCACTATAATTATCAAGTATTGTAAAAGTACTGGCTTTTGCTCGTAAGCGCCAACGACTCGTGTTGAAGAGAACCGTTGAGGCGTCTGGTCGCGCCGCTCCGCGCTGGGCCGTCCGCGCTAAGAAGAATCAATGCCGTTAGCCACAAGCCCTCTCACGCCCCGTCGCGTGACCCCATCTCCGTGCCTTCGCTCTTCACCGCCGTGGGATCAAGAGGAATTTCGCGATTGATCGATTAATATTTAGAGTATGCTCGTCCATTGCACGTATTTGATGAAGAGAGCAGAGGAGCATGAACCGCGGAGGGAGAGTGGATACCCCGGGAATGGTGTCATTTCCGGATCTCTTTCGCACGCTTCTCGGCGAAATTTATTTGTTTGCTGAGCTACGTTTTTTTATAGGCGATCGTCGGGTTTCTGAAGATCGGTGCTTTTGGTCTGACACCTGACAGATGAAGAAAGAAGGTCGGTACAAAATTTATAACATCGCATTTATCAAAGTTGTATCTGAGCTCAAAGAAATTCACAATGAACTATTGTCTGTTAACAACAACAGAATTGTTGTTTTTTCCTATTCAACTTGTGAATTTAGAGAAATTAATATTCCGTTTTTTCGTTCGATGTTTGTGCATGTTTTTTGGATGTTTCATTTGATACTCAAGTTTATTATTCAGATTGTAATTTAATTTTCTTAAAGGTTTTTTAAATGCTTCATACTTCACAATATAGTTATAAATTGTTTACGGGAGGGTCCTCTATAATCCTTCACGACAAGCATAGGCTAGCAATCCGTGAGATAGTAGCATTATAACGGGGAAGTATTATACATTTTGTATTATTTGAGCAGCCTTATATTTGCCCATTTGAATTATTAAAATATAGTACTAATCAATTTCAGATTTTATAAAAATCTGTCTTACAGTGTTATAATTTGTTCGTAAGTATTCATGAAATGACATTAGGACCTTGATAGGATAGGATTGGGCTTTTTAATCTACAATATTATCAGATCAATGCCCCAAAACTTATTACCAGAAAATAATGGGATTAAAACTACATCTGCCGACAATAGGGGCTGTTTTAATGACGTCTTAGTTTGTTAAACGTATTCATTAAAGCGTGTAATATATTGTTCTACATATGCGGGTTGGTTGTAACAGGGCATACACGTTCGAGTACTCTATTTCAGCAAACATTTTATGTCGACCATGATTCCCTATTCCTAATTTAACTCAGCATTCTCGTTCCTTATTAATTAAACATTCGAATTTCATTGCAACATGTACAGCTTGTTATATTGAAGTCCTAATCATGATAAAACAATACTTGCAGAAGAGCAGAACACATAAATTACCTTCATTGGAAATCTACGAACACAGAAGTCAACACAATGGATTACACAACTATATACCGTTCGTATGCTGTATAATAATCACAACATATAACTTTTGCGTTCATTATTACTTCGAATACGACTTTCCGAACACGAATAGTGACGGATGTCATTCCTTTGAACATGAAGAAATGTTCATTAATTTCTGTTTGGGTGTGCTCTAAAATGACACACACACTTACGATAGAGAGATGAGAAGGAAAGATAGGTAACAGACAACGCTGAAAAGACTCAATATATTGAAACCTGGGAGTGGTTACCACTGGAAACATTTCGAAAATAATGGGAAAGGAACAACTGCGAAGGTACCCAATATTGGGAAATACTGAGAAAGAAACAACTGCACTGAGCCAAGCGCGGAATGCGCATTGACGGCATGTGCTTCGGCCAGGCCAAGCGGCCTAACACGCCAAGAACCTGCCCGGCATTATATTCATTCATAAAGCCACGGGCGCGGTGACGTAACTGACAGGTCACGCATCGGTGGGCTCGCGGAGCGGCGCCTGGCGGCGGCGGCGCCCAGCGCCCGAATCGCCCAAATCGCCCGCGAGAGGCGTGCGCCCACCGTGTCGCCCTCCTCGCCCGCCTTCCCACGCCAGAAACACCCGCCCGCCAGACAGCCATGCCCGGGTGCACACTCAACGCCCTTGAGGCCCGGCCCCTCCAGTTCGCGATTCCCTCCGCCTCCTCTCGTCCACTAAGAAGAGGTAAATTCACTCACATTCTAAAATGAACATTAAAAATACCTCTGTCTATTCGCATCTTCGAATTTTGCGCCCAGGACCATCCGTTTTTAGAGATGGAACATCACGAATGATCTAGAATGTCAAAAGCGCCTACCTTAATTGGTCACACTGTGTAAAGGTGTGCTCTAAAATGGCCCACGGGCGATAGGATATGCCATGCATTATGCAGTATTGCCTATTAGACATTCCATTAGAGCTACTTGCGTTGCCATAATTTTCGCATTAATTGTCTGACTGCAATTTAGACTTCTGGTATAAGATGTCAGTTTACAAATGTCCTTAATATTTATTAATTAGGGCCCCTTAAACAGCTGAGGTCATTGGGGGACATGAGTGATGATTTAAAGCGGTAGATTATAACGATAAAGATGATGTGAATAATGATGGAGAAATGGTGGGATAATACAGGAGAAACGGCAGAAGCTCAAGAAAATTCGCCGATGGATTGCTCTGCACACCACAAATTAAATATGGAGTGGTCGGGGATCGAACCCAGATCCCAAAGTTTGAAGGCGTATGCCACAGCCATTGCAAATTTAGCCACCTTTACACTTATGAGTGCTATCCTTCTTAATTTATTTTAATCATTTTCCGAAAAAAATTGATATATATTTCCTTAAAAAATCACGAAATGCATCTGGCTTTTGAACAATTACAATCGCATTACTAGCTTACAAACACCATCTCAGCATTTGCTTAATCTATTAAGAGAACTAAACAAAAACTCGTTGGAGATTGGAAACGTCAAATTTTAAAAGACGAAGAACGAATGTATTCAACATTTTAATACTAGAACAAAATTTAAAAATATGCAAAAATGTGCAAACCTTGGTTAGGCAACGAAAAATGTACTCGCTTATCAATTTATACTGCATCAGAGAACGTAATATTAAAAACGATTAGAAATAATATGAAATATAAAGCTGCAAGGCATTCCATTCCATGAATGTCTAATAGCAATATATTGTAATGGAACTTGCCCAAAATATAATATTTTCGTTTGTAATTGTAGAAATAAAAACGTACATACTTTTTGGCAGGCTTATTTGGGAAGAAATACAATTAAATAAACGACCTTTGCCGATTGTTGTATAATTAATCAGTAATTTAATAATTCAAGTGATGGATATGTATTACAGCCTGATTAATATAATTAAGCATCATCTGCAAACACAAATAAAATTTAATTAAATTTCGGTAAATGCACGTTTATCGGATTTGCCCGATCTAACAAGACCGATAACATCAAATATAAGTTAAGACTTCGCGCGGGTTAGTTCAGAAAAAATGGGAATTGTACCCATGATTTGGAGTGGGCAGAACACGTAAATTACGTTGGTAGTAAAAGAAGCGTGTTGTGCGAGATGGGTGGCAAGTATCGTGCGACTTATGCTGTGTGAATATACGCGAGCGTGGTATGTGCATGTGAGCAGAGCCAAACAGTGTGCATCGTATTTTCTCAAACGAGAGTCGTCAGACGTATGTTTATGTTGTGGCGATTTCTTTTCTGAGTTCATTTTGATGTTGAAAGTTATTTTCTAAATGTATTATTGTATATTGAAAGGACAGGGTTAGCAGAATAGAGCCAATACTTTAATTTTATGGAATTATATATAGATTTGTTTAGTCATTCAGTACCCTAGTCACAATTCTCTATTTTTGTAGATTTCTATTCTTTGAATTTTGAACAAGCTATCATCGAATGTTTATTCCAAAGAAGGAAAAATAACAATAATAATAATAATAATAATAATAATAATAATAATAATAAAAATGTAGTAATAATAAAGTAAACTTGTTATCAAATCAATCCGGTGTAAAATCTTGTAATTACAATCCAACCCACCTCATCGATCAAAGGCTACAAAATGCAATTAATAATTATTTGAATATAATATACACATAAATGTAACAATGCAGACACAAGTCAACATCTTAATTGGTGCCCTACGCAAGCTCGAAATACGGGATCTAGATTCATGGGAATTCATTTTCATCAAATTCTGTAATATTCTTTCCACGTATTTAGTTTTATTTGGATATTTCAATAAACCACTATGGTAAAGCCTGTATTAAAATTAACCTTCTAACGAAGTGCGAGAGAAAATTAATCTCGAAGAGGATTGTTATTTGACGGGTTCCGCAAATGCGAAAGGTAGCCTCTGCCTCTCATTACCGGGCAGAGGGCGCGCTGGCCTCGCCATCGGAGAAATCGGATGGCTCTCGTTTCTAGAACGCTGATGCGCGTTCACTTTGATTAAGTGCGGTACAAGGCAACTCATTAAAGATAACAAATAGGACCGTCTCCCTTCTCTGTCTACTACATTGAAAGTATGAGTACCGATAGATGCACGCTTGAGAAAACAGCTTTCGAAAATTAAGCGTACAACACAACTGAACTTCAGGGCGAAGAAAATATTATACGGCGAATTCTTCGCCGGCGTTAGAGAATATTATTGATGAGATTTTTTTAAAGCCGATACTATTCAATTCTTTAAATATTGTATTTTATGATTATGATGTTTGTGTGATAGCGCCTTGTCATTTCTCATGGTGTTGAATTTGGGGTCAGTTGATATGGAGACGCGCTTGAGACAAAATTCTTCGTCATCGCTATTTCCTCTTTTCCATACTTACAGTCCGCGCTACCTTTCCTCGGAATAATCCACCCCCGAATCCCCTCCTGTTCACACCCACTTCCATTCCAGCCACTAAACTTCTAGCTCCGACCTTATATCGCTTACTCTCAAACCTTCCCCCCCCCCCCTCCCGCCCCCCCTCAGGCCCACTCCACTTGCCCCCGCGCACCCCCACCCCCACGGCTCACGCCCGCCCTGTGTGCCTGCGTGCACTCCTCCCCACCCCGCCCCGCCCCTCCCCGCCCCTCCCCGCCCCTCCCCGCCCCCGCGGCCACGCGAGCCGCCGAGCGCGCGCGTCTGCGCACACTGCGTGCTCCCGGAATTATCTCGGGATTATTGATGCGTGATGTATGATGCAAGTGCGTCGACCGTCTGCGGTCGCCTCCGGAGGCGGCCCCAGCACCTCCGCCGGCCTTGTTATTAAATTAGCAGTTGAGCGCGTTGTCGGGCGCGAAATCCTTCATAATATTAGCCAATAAAATGTCTAAAAATATTAAAAACGCATGCCGTATAGGATATTCGGGAATCGTGTGTAGTCATCACCCGTGTGTTAGTACGAGGGGAAAGTAATTCCCTACCTCACCTTGTGTGGCCGCGCTGATATTGGTTCTCATTTCGTTCACGGGTTCTATTGGATATTGCGAGCAGAAAAAAGACCGTTATTGTTGCTAGACGAGAGTGGAAGAAAGTGGTGTATACACACAGCGCTGTTACGGAACGGGATAAATATTGTGTAATTTATATTTTTAAAACAAAATTCTGCATATCGATAATGCTAAAACATGTCATATGAAAGATAAGGACGCCAGCATCAGAGGCGCGCGGATCCATCGTGGAGAGAGGCCGGAGAGAGAGCGGCGACGCAGGGGAGCGCGGGGCGGAGGCGGCGGGGGCGGCGGAGGATGGGGCGGCGGATGGGCGGAACAACGAGAGGTAAAGGAAGGGGTGGAATGATATTCATGGAGCCCCTTTCATGACGCGACTAAAGCATTCCCAGTCTCTCATCCCCTGTCTGTGCTGCGTCCGTCCCTCGCCCCGCACCGCCCTCGCCGCTCTCGCCGCCCGCGCAACCTCCCCTCCGCGTTGCGCTGTTCCGCTGTCGAACTGTCTTTGTGCGGCACTAACTATATTACAGGCCGCTGCATGCATGCAATAATGTACGTATCGATTGTTGGTACTGGGGCAAATGCCAAATATTGCAAAGCTTAAAATGTATACGCCAGGGGGTGTACTGTCCTGCCCCCTACCATGAAATCTCCCTACCGGTGTGTTCCCCCTTTACGCCGCGGCATTCCCTCGTCCGGACCCTCCACCCCTACTAACAGGTAGTCTACAGGCTTGCCAGGTATGTGAGCCCAAACAGTTAAGCTGATCTCGGTTACATATTAAATTCATATAACGGTGCCGGAATTCGTACCGTCATTGCCGTTACCGTCATTGTTATATGGCTGAGCAGGGGCGGTGGCAGCTGCGGCGACGGGCTGCGATCGGAGCCGGCTTTAGCGTGCGGCGCCCGTAAGCGCTCGCCGCCGCCCCGCCCGCCCCGCAACGCCCGCCCCGCCCCGCCCCGCCCGCCCCGCCCCTCCCCGCCCCGCCCCGCCCCGCCCCGCCCCGCCCGCCCCGCGAGCGACGCTGAGATGCGCACGCGGCGTCGCGGGGCTCATGCGACATCGGCGTATCGCGGCTGCAGCGAACAGCTGAGGCGAGGAGCCCGCGAAGCGGCCGGCCACCTGGGGAGAGACTCCCTGGCGAGAGAGGGTTTACCTCAAAAGGCAGCTCTAGGATCCTGCCTCCCGACTGGTCATCGAGGGCTTCTTCCGCTCCCATGCAATCATTTTTCTTAGCCTTTCACCTTCCGCGAATTTACATCACGATTTCTTTGTGTATTGCTTATAGTAAGATTCATTTGAAGCGGCAAATTCATTTTTGTTTCTCCGGGCAGAATCGTTTCCTTAAACACCAGAATACTCAGAAAACGGCAGCAGCGATTGCTCACTTTGATACAAGAGAACTTTCACACCCGCAGAAATCGATCCCCAAGGAATTCGAACAAACTTTCACAACTATAACTATTCTGTTCCGAAAGGTGTTTCGTCAATCCTGCGACCACCGCATCCTTCTCTCCCAGTACGCAGTTCTATTCTTTTAGAAAAATAAATAAAACGAATTATAATATCGTACATTTTAAATCTAACTTATTGCAAGTATTCTGAGGTGGTTTCCAAGCCATGACATATTCGTATATTTTTTCCAGTGCTGAATGAATGTTGAGGAGAAAAACCATCGATTTTACAAAAGATAGTGACTTAAAATCTCGAGAAAACATTACATACGAGCGTAGAAGAGAACTCGCTCTGATGTCTGGGGATTTACGCGCTTGAATGCGAGCATCCGGGCGTAGCGCGCGCTGAGCGCCGCAGACAGCGCGAAACATCTTTGGGCGGCCGCAAGCTGCGTACGGCGCAGCGCGGGGGGGCGGGGGAGCAAATTGGACGGCCGCGCCGCGCCTTTAAACGCCACTGCAATATTCAAATATTGAAATACAATGTTTGAGAACGCTGCACTACGCGTGCACAAACATGATTTGCATGTCTGTCGCATGGGCATACGTACTTCTACACACGGCGGCCGTGCGGGCGCTTGGGAGTGGGGGCTGAATTCAGCGCGCCCGGCGGAGTGACAGAAGCCAAATCAAGTTAGATGCGGCTTTAGCTCTTCCTCATTAGGCCAGCGGACGTTCGCACTACGGAAGAGCTGTTGCGGCCGTGGATGTGGCCAGGCCCGCCGGCACCCCGCCCCGCCCGCTCGCCCCGCCCCGGCCCCGCCTCCGCCCACGTGCCCGGCCCCTCTTCCGCCTGCGCCAGCGGGCCCGCGGGTACATGCCACGGCGCCCGTCCCACCCCATTCGTTCCGATCCGTCCCGATCCGTCCCTGTCCATCCCCAGTCACCCGCTCCTGCCAACCGCGACGCGCTGTCCTCACCCGCCGCCCTGCTCGCCCCCGACCGCCTCCCCCACCCCCCGCTTCGACGCCCTCGCAGCGCCACCCCGTGCCGCCGGCCGCTGACACTGATTATCACACCTGATGATTGATGTTGAGTGATTCCCTTTAATGGCAGAGAGAGAAGAAGCGGAAACAACTGGAGAAAACCATCGAATGAGCCACTGTGTTGAACATAAATTACAACATCCCTGCGCTGCCTGTGAAACGCGATTCTCCCGGCGCGTCGCTCAGGGTTTGTCATTCCATATTTACCTTCGCACGCGTTATGAGCACGTGGTTTATCGCGTCTCGTTCATCAGTCAGCGCTTCTGTTCGAATTAGGCGGCGTGCAAGGGAAGCGCAGGGGAGCGAGAGGATTAGCGCGTTTCTTTAGGTCGCGAAAGTCCATTGAAATATTTTACGATCGAGTTTCATAGCATACGTAATTTATGTTTCGAACACGATACAGTGGTATCAAAGGTACATATGTAATCGAGGTTATGGATGAAGTAAATGCGTTAACTACTTCAAATTGTTCTCGACGGCCACAGATGACGTGGATATATTCGCTGAAGTAATTTGAACTTGTTTCAGTGGTGCGAGTAACAATATTGCACCTCATAAAACAAGAGCTGAGCAAAGTCTGTTACAGTGTCTTGATGTTTTCTTAAATGATGTAACCAATATCAATATAAATGGGCGAAAGAAACAGAAGACTAAAAGAAGTTATGTTTCTTCTCACAGTCATCAATTTAATTTATTGTTTGCAGGACTTTTATAAGTTAAACCAAGGGATGATGAAAGAAGGGGACGGAGGGAAGAAGGCACGTGACGAGGGGGGCATGATAGAGTGAAGAACACGACACAATAAGTGAGAGACAATATAAAAATTCGATTGTCATTTGTCAAGAAAGCGGCAGCGTAATAATAAGATGGCGTCGGACGCGCCACTGCGGGCACAGCTGCGAACAAAAGAGGACAAGCGTTTTTAATTCGTTTACTGGTGCTCGTCTCAGCCACTTCGACAACGCTTTTAAAAACCGTCTTTCGACCCGGTTTGCATCATCTTCTCGCTTCTCCTCGTCCTCCTTTTCTCGCACCTCCAGTGCCTCTTGTGGAAGCTACAATAACATCCACGACCATCTTGCGACGCCATCCCTCGAGAGAAAATGTCACTTGAACGATGAAGGCAAAAAAGGCATTACCACAAACTAGAGTAATATCGGAGACAGGAAACGGTGCGGCGGAGGAAGTCAAAACGGTGGCTAGAGCGAGAGCACGCGAGGGGGGGGGTAGAAGGGAGGGGCCGAGGGGATGCAGGGGGTGCGGGGGGTGTAATGCGAAAATAAGAAACGACTCGGGGAGGAGATTGGCGAGGCGCGGCGGATCTCGCCTCCCTCCCCCTCCTTTCCCCCTCCGCCCCCGCCGCGCGCTCCAGAACAAGAGGCGACACAATGTCACGGGCGAATGAGCGGGGAAATGACAAATTGCCTCGACTCTGCAAAACGCGCAATGTGGGCGTTTTTAAAGTCAGGACAGCTGTGGCACCCTTCATCACAGATGATACTCGACGCGTGTTTTCGAACTTCGGCGACACTCTGCTCATTGAATCCACTTGAAATTTTTTATTGAGCCGAGAGATACTGAACGCAGCTTTGTTGGCCTGGTAGCATGTTTTGAAAGAGGATACATATTAAATTCTATGTGCCAAAACGCACGTACGTTATTCTCGAAACTTATTTCTGATACCAAATAATTGAATATATTTCTCTTAATTTTTCAAAAAATTTTGAAGTATGTTGGTTGTCTTGTTATTTGTTATTTTTATTACGTATTGCTCCCATGTAACATACAAGTTCATTTCCTTAAAGGGCGAAGAAATACAGCAAAATAAATCCAGGTCCTTAAATGTGTATCAATAACAGAGTGAAATATGCATGGTTCTAAAACAAGTTATTACTATTTTTAATGTCTTGATATTTTGTTAAATGAAACAAACGGTTGACTAAAAGAAGTTTCTTCTCACAGCCATCCATTTATTTATTGTTTTCAACTGACAAAATTGTGCAAAAAGTGCGAAAAAATTAGACTGCGACAGAAATGTTCGTCTTGGAACTTGCCATTGGGATCAGGCTGATCAAAATTTCTTGCCTGTTCCCATACACTCATTTCTTAAGAATGCATGGAAGCCAGTGGCTGGGCGCTGCCGCGCGCAAGCACTCTCCATGAGCATCCTTCGCCTGCTTTATAGAAGGAGCGACGTCTCCCCGCCCCCGCGGTCTCGCGTGGCCCCTCCGTGTCGCGTCTTCGCCAACCCCTCCTTGCCCATCGACGAGACGGGGCGGGGCGGGCGTCCCTTCGCAAGCGCGGCGCATTTTTATGACGGCTGTCGCCGGTGCGATTGTGCCCCTCTGAGGGAAATTTAGTGCTGAAAGGCAGCTGCATGTGGGCAAAAGTATAAAGTCAGAAATGCGTTCCAAGGTAATAAGTACTCTCGCATCCGTTGAAGCGCAAAATGTATCAAAAGAACCCTGTCACATTGGCAAAAAAATCTCTTTTGTTCGTGAAAGGAGATTAGAAAAATCGTTTACTTGTGATGCCATAGGAATTCGACAACTTACTTTATACTGTTTTACCGTCAATGTATGGTCTAATAGAAGAAATATATATCAAAATGTTCATGAGATTCTATATCTAATACGATTTGCACCTTCTGACGGATGGAATGTCGCGCTTTTGTACGTAGCGTATGAACATGGATCATAGACAATATGTTGTATATCTGAATCTGCTGTTTCGCAAGGTAAGAAACTGAAACATCCCAAGCGGACTCTTCGCTGAGAACCTTGGAACTCAAAATCCAAATTACAGCGAAGAATATGCGCGCGTGTAAGCAGAAAGAGAAGTGGAGCGAGGGGGGAGGGAAGGGCTCGGTCGATCGCAGGAAGAGCGACGTGGGCGGGGCGGGGGCGGGGCGGGGGCGGGGCGGGGGTGGGGGTGCGTGGGCGGGCGCCCGGCCGCCCTCGCGCTCTCGCGTCCCCAGAGACCGGCGGCGATCGCTCAGGGGCAGCGGGGAGAGGGATTGTCCGCCGGCCGGCGCCGCGGGGACCCAGACAGTGGCTGCCCTCCCCGCCCCTCGGGCCGTGCGTTGCTCGTCGGCGGGCAAGGCTCGGCACGGCACAGGGCGGCCGACTCTGCGGATACGGCCGGCCTAGACACACTCGGGATATTTCAATTAATGCTGGTAGAAAATGCAGACAGGAGGAACGTGGCTTAAAAGCTTTCCAATTACAAGAGCGTGGGTCAGTCGCTCGCTCGCCCCACACGCCCCCGCCTTCTTCGGCCCGCCTCCCCGCCACCCCCGCTGCCTCCCCCGCAGCCGCCGCCGCGTAGCCCGTCCCGCTGCCCTCTCGCATTGCCCAGTAACATGCGATTTGATGGATTCCCGTCGCCGCCACCGCCGTTTCTTTCTATCGCTGTGTGCCAGCCGTCGGTGGCCGGTGGCTCTCTGCGGCCTTTCGTGTTTAATTGTCGAGGAGGTCATAAGGGAGCACTGCGGCCAGCGGGCGAGCGGGAGGGGTGGGGGAGGCGTGCCCCTCGAGCGAGGCCGGAGGCGACGCGTGCGCGCTCCGCCGCCCAAGTTGTCGCCGTGGGGCCCTTCAGCCGATGGTCCCGGCTGCTCCGCCGGCGGCCGGCGATTACGTAACGCTCGCGTTTTCTCTGCGTGTGCCTTGGACGCTATCCGCCCAGGGAGGAACAACAGGTTCGGATTCAATGCTTTGCGCCTAGTCAAAACAAATACAACATATACAACTCCATAAGAGGGGCTTCTGCAATTTTAATGTATAAAAACTTTATAACATCTAATATTAATGTATGGCGTAGTGAAAGCGGAACTGTCAGTGAACATACATCATCTCTGAATGTGGCGCGCCTTCACTGACCTCTTCAGTGAATGGGTTTATTCATCATAAGATTTCGAAATCATACAGATTCACTAGAGATGGTACACTAACGCTAGCGATTGTATATCTTCAGTATTTCGAGGTAGGGAACAAAGGTGTTGGAATAATAAACAGTCATTTCTCATAACTTATTCAAACGTAGATTTGCCGTAGTGTGGCAATGAAAGAGCTGGAGTTTGTGGGCGCTCCCAGTACTCTTCTATTCCCTTTAAATGAGATTGTTACCAGGAGGGGATTTTACAAAAGAGCGCGAGGGGCGGGGAGTCGTCAGGTGTAGCCCCGAGCCAGGTCGCGAGAGCGAAGACCGCGAGGACCTGCCAAGCGCAGCAAGTTGGATCCGTCGAGTGGTGACGTGCGTTGGCGCGTCCCAGGCCACTTTGTCTCAAAACCCATTGGTTATAAAATTGTTTGCTTATAAAATAGCTATTATTAATAACAATACACGGCGGTAATATCAAACTTAAAAAAATTTTATTTTCTATTCGCCAACACAGCATCATTATTAATTCCGTTGCTCACATCCACTGTCGGTGATGATACACCTTCCCTACGGAACGTGTATTATTTATCTTTTGATACGTTTCCACTGTTCATTTTAGTAGCAATAAACATTCTCCTGTTCAATTATCAACTTTCATTATAACACAAATATAACTACAAATACATTTACTTCGTCTTTATTCTATTGGCTCTTTTTTTATTGCACGTATTTTTAAACGAAGGTTATTTTATTAACGACTTAAAATCGTAATTCTCACGTTGGGTAGTTTATTTTCGTGATATTTATCTGTTAGTACGTAATAAATTTTAGAGCATGTAATCTATTATATTTGAAAGAAATGCAAGTATGCACGAGAAGTCTTCAGAAGGAGGGAAACCATGGCCTTTACAGCGGTGTGGTTGCATGCGCAGAGCTATAGACCACACACAAAGCCTGCACAGCGCCACGGACTACTCTCGGAACGGCTCCCAGCACATATGTAGGTGTGTCCACTGTAGACGCTAGGGACGGCGAGAGGGGGAGGGGCGCCGTGCATTCGCCCGCATTAGGCGGGCGCAGTCCGAGAGCTACCAGGCGGGGTCGCCACGTGACAACAGTTTATGTGGCTAAATCAATACACACGTTAATTTTTCACTTAGTTGGCAATAATTTCATTGCCGCGCGGGCGCGGGCGGGCTGGCTGGCGGGCGGGCGTCGCTGCCGTCCCCGCCACAAGGACACAAAGTGGAGGGTGGCGGCCGGCCGTAGGATCTACGTAACGCGATTGAGTGCACCTTGCATCGGGCAGGAAGTTGCATTACGGTGGCGGCGCCCGCTGTCCGCGACGCTGCGTGCACCAGACGCAGGGCTGGCCGGGCCCGCCAGGCCCCGCCCCACCCGCCCGCCCCGCCATGCCCCTCCCCGCCCGCCCCTCCCGCTCCGCCCCGCCCCGGCCCCACCGCCTGATGGGCGTATCCTGTGCGTCTGCCGGCTGCGCCACCGCCCGCCTGCCCGCCCGCCCGCCCGCCCGCGGCGCGTTTCCTCGGTAGGGCGGGGAGCCAGCGAGGTGGGCCCCAGTGCAGCACGGGAACAGAAGGGGATCCCGCGGGCGCCCCCTCCCGTGCCGTGGGAGACGAATGCGGATGGGGAGAAGTAGGAGGCAAGGCACCATGCGCAGCTATGGCTTTGTGGAATCTCCTAGCAATCCGCACTCAAAGAACATTCATAAACACGTACACTACCCAGGTACTGGAAAAGTTCGCACTTGCAAAACTACAATGGATGTACACGATTTTGACTACGTACGCCCATTCATCATTATCATGATGATCATAATCATGCAACCGTGAAAATGAAGTACTATCGCTACACATCTCACACATGTTATGAAGTTGAGAAATATTAAAATTTCTATTTCAAGAACCGGTGTGTAGTGACTAATTACAATGACGTTACATACATTATATTTCAGTATAAAAGTACTGCAAACATATTTTTTAACATTATTAAGATATAATTTAAATTTCAAATTTGTGAAAGTAATTGAAAGTCAAAGACTCATTGCTCTTTACAAGGGAAGGTAAAGAGGGCTACGTTACGTGAATAGATTCTCGAAATAGGCACTATATCGATATATAGTGCCTATATTTTTTCAAACGACACGTAAATATGAAAGGACAGGGAGTATGATCCAGAGGAGATAATCTCGAACGGACGCAATTGTAGTATACGACAAACTTGCTCCGCATGACTTCCTCGTTGGGCAAACTACATGCCAGCGGACATGCAAACTGATATGGTAAATTCGCATACGGTGCGCTCACAAAGTAAATAAAACGAGTAGTCTGAAAAGCGATTTCTCTCTTTTTCTGCGTGATCTCTAGATCAATGGTTTTCCTGATTCGTTTCTATTTTCCATCGATCTACCGATTGACATTAACGAATTTGAAGGAGATACTTGGCTTTTATAAAGTCAAAATGCAACTAAATATTCTGCGCCATGCTAATGGGCTTCAGGTTCGGATAACATTACACTACAATACTTTTCTTTCCCTATTGTAAGAGACCTTACTCTAGCTGTTATGATGGTAATTTTCGAACATTAATGACTATGTGAAACGCTAGGAGCTGATAAATGTTATCAGATTGCGATTAGAAGGAGCAAGTCGGTATTCACCTGAGTAAACCCGAAGCAACGCACCAACAAGAAACGTGAACGCGAGGAACCGTTTCACGATCGTGCTGTACGTACTATAAGGCCTGGCGAGAGCGTAGTGTATGCGAATCGCTGGCCAGGCAGACAGCGGAGTCAATCTCACCGCCGCTTGTAACAAAATAGGTTCTGAAAGGCAACTCAGCGTACGTGTCCTACGCGACGAAGGTGAAGGCGGAGCCGGAGGCGGGGCGCATGAGAGAAACGGCTGCCAAGCAGTCGTGTTGGGGAGCGGGGGGCGGAGGGGGCAGCGGGCAGGACGCCCGGCGCGAGCGTATTCCAGCGCGATTACAGCTTTCGAAAGAACGCGCCAATAAAACCGTGAGGACTGTTCCGCCGTTCCGGAATGTAGGTAGGTACAGGCACACCGCGCCTTTTGCCCTTGGGAATGCTTTATTAAGACTTTCCTCAACGTTTCCATTGAGCGTTATTCCAGAATCAAGGGGATGCGGCCCACCCAAACTGAAGGGTGCATCTCTTCGGAAATGGTTTAAGGCATGTCTTTTCACATTAAGACACTTAACTAAATATGCATATCGATATCTCGATCGAAGGGAAAAGAAGGAAAACCTGTAATAAAGCCTGTCCCTTTAATGGGGACGCGTTCGAGTGCAGTGTGCCGCTCACAGGCCGGGGCATCTGTCCTTGTACAGCCATTAATATATACCTTCGAGGAGGAGTGATACACATCTACCCAAAATGTTCGAGTTAAAATAATTGGTCATTGAAATCGAACTGTTGCTTGTTAACAATTCAATATGAGTCTCCGTCCGACTATCTGATCCCCGACTTCATGCTACACTGGGTATAATGGCACCTCATGCGGGCCTTGTCCGTATGCGCGTGGCAATCTGCACGACACTAGATTCCAGCGCCCGCGGGGCTCCGGTGCTGCCGTCGCCGCCGCCGCCGCCGCCGCCCGCGCTGGCCCGCCTCCCGGCGGGTGCCGCAACTCGCCGCCGCCGCCGCCGCCGCCGCCCAGCCGCCCGTCCCATGCCGCGCGCCGCATCGCCCGCCGAGCAAATGTATCGCGGCTACGTGAATATGAATATTGAGGTTGTCGAAGAAAAGTGGAGCGTTTCCACAAGAATTACTGCCTTTTACGGTGCGAAAAACGGGAAAAACGGAAACACGTGACATTTTCATTATTGAACAGATATTGAAAGCTGATCTATTATTTATTAAAGATAAACTTCACTCACAAACAATACGCGTTACATTACCGACATTCATTCTCTTACAAAAGCAGATAAATATTGTCAAGCAAACACATTGCTATTTCACTTTACATGAAGTATGAACACAAAAGGTACTTCTGAAGGTCAATATAATAAACCCTCTGTATGAGAATTGTGTATATGCGTTCAACGTAATAGCATAGTTCTCCACAAACCGTGATGGAAATTATAGGTGAGCGTTCCTTTTTCTTTTAATATAGTCTATGGAAGCGTTTTGTGGGTGTATGTGCGTATCTGTTTGAGCGAGGCACCACCGCCCGGGAAAGAAAGGGGCTGGACGAGTCCCTCCATTATGTGGGGCCAAGAAATTGGACATGGGTGTTGACTTCATACAATGTCGGGGAGGAGATAGTGTTTTCTCTCCTTTCTTTTCTTCTCTGGTGCGAGAGCAAAGGGTCGGAGCAAGAGGGCGGCGCGGGGCGGCGCGGGCACGCTCGCGGGCGGGCGCGCGGGAACCTGTCATCAAGAAGCATCGCTCGCCGCGCCACGCCGCCGGACTCGTGCGCGGCCGCCCCTCCCCTCCCCGCCCCTCCCCGCCGCTCCTCCTCCTCCAACAATTACCTTTTTTAGGCGCACACCGAACGTGGGCACAACTAATAATGGAGTATGGAAAAGAATTGAATGCCCGACCAATAGTAATGCGTTGCGGCGTCGTACGTCACCGAATACGCGGTCGAGGTGGAGGGAAATATACGGTGACGAACGGAAAGAGATCTCCGAACACGCCGCCATTTTATTGATGGAGGTACTCGAAAGGCCGCCGGGTGCAGCAGGTTCGCTGCCGACTGGCCGCGCCTCAGGCAGTTCCCTAGGCATAGCGTCGAGGCTGGGCAGATGGCGGGTGGGGCAACGCTAATTGGTGCCGTCAAAGAGTAAATGTTCCTGTAGCCGTTCAACAGGATAAATATTTAAAACAGTAGTTCGCAGATGATACAAAAGATACGACAATAGAAATCGTTAGAAGCCATTTCATTGTAGAACTGGCATTTCCAAAGCTACAGTAACAGTTAAAAGTAACAATTTTTAATGTCGATCGAATTATTTTTTAAAAGACGTGGATGATAAATAAAAAAATGGTCAGAAACGTTCACCTCTCATATTTGCAGTCTCATGATTCCAAAATCCCTCAGGTGCAGTGCGCTTCTTACACTGCGTGATGGGACTGAACAAAAGACATTGACTAAAAACTCAAGATGTGGAACAGAGTTGAGATTGTTTGGATATCTGTCAAAAATGACATTCTGGAAACTAATATACAGTACATCCTACAAAGTTCGTTATAAAGATAGAAATTATATGTATACTAACCGTTTTTAATCGAATTGACAGAAATTCATTTTATATTGTATTATGACGCAATGGTAAGGATTCTAACTTAAATTTTTTTATGAATACCGCGACGCTATTTCCAAACAACAGAACCTAATTTAACCTTCATTCGGGAACATCTATCAGAGCGAACGACATTCATTTAAACACTGCGAATTCTCATGCAGCACCAGCGCGTTGCAGGTAAGCATAATTGCACTCCTAACCGTCTTGGAAGTGATCACAGAAACTCATCGACCTCCCTTGTACGTAGGAGTACGTACGAATATGTAGGAGTCCTTTCGGAAACCCAGCTTTCTCGGATACCGCACCGCTAAACAAAAGTTACGCAGCTGTCTTTAAATTAGACCCTGTCATCAACCGCAAACTGCAGTCTAAACTGCCACAATCCTTCACCTGTACAAAATTCTACTCCGATCCTCCGTACCGTACTCTTATCCCTACCAGCCTTAAAAATATTTTTTTTTATTTCAAAAGAAAAGACTCCGCACCGTCTTGAATGCCCCATGATTCGCCTCAAAGAAACAACTGCATACGGAAGTCGCAATTGACCTTTACCACTTCTCGTTTCCTCCCTCACGAAAAATTCTTCCTATCCCTAAATTACACACCTGGTGCGAAACACCATAACCTTGGAAAATCTGATACCAAAATGACTAGAATCAAATCCTATTGTTTTTTAAAAGAACTATGTCGCCCAACGAAATCTAAATAATATGTATAAAAATACATTCGTTAAGCATATCCCATTCAAAATCAGGATTAACTTACAATATCCCCACCAACCCAACGTAAGCTAGAGACTTTATCAATGAGGATTTGGGGATTTCCTCAATAGTTTTAGTACGTATTTGTATTTGTTTATTTATTTATTTATTTATTTGTGTATTTATTTACTGTGCTAGTTCAGTATTACCGTTGCACTACTTTTCCCTGCAGTATAAAGTTGTGGACCTAGAAATCACACTGTACTGTAAGCAAAAGTTATTTTTATTCATACCTCTAAAGTGGTATCTAAAGTGAATTCCCTTTTAAACGGAACGCAGCGAAGGCGCGACTTGGCCGATGCACGAGGCGGCGTGGCAGGACGTTAGAGCTCGCGCCCGTGCGCGCGCGGGGCGGCTCGCGTGCGGCGTGCGGGTCGCGTGCGTCGCTTCGCGCACTGTTACTCGCTGGCCGGCGCACGCCGCACGCTGGCCGCCTCGAGAAACGCGCCCCGTGTGTGAGCTGGCTCCGGCGCCGGGACGCGCTGTAATGTTGCGGCCCGAAATCAAGGCGCACGCGGCCCCGCGAAGCGCGAGCCACGGGAGATGAGGCTTGGGGAATGTTTTATTGATTTATGGGCGAAGGAAATAAGACACTTGTAGTGGAAGTGCAGATGTGGCGTTACTAAAACTGCTATGTAACGCAAGCATATATCGGCACGAATCTGATGATGACAATGTATTGATTTTGGTCCCACTTTTACGGTAGTCTCACACCTCGAGAGAGCATTTAGAGCTCTATTTCTTTAGCAGCCACTAATGTGTACTGTTTGTAAAAAAAATGTTTTTAAAATGTGTATTAACTCAATTCTGTAAATCATTGCAGTAGAACGAGTTTCGATTCGCAAAATGTTGCATACGTAAAGTACTACATGTTGTACTCATGTACACCTGCGGATACTTTTTCCCACTCAGTTACTTTAAAAAATGTAAAGAAATTTTCGAAGTTGCTAAGATTAAGAGAAATTGGAACTGGATTAACTGGAATATCTGACACCAGAAGCATAATAACAACAAAAAACGTGCTTTCCTATTTCATACATTTAATGGGAAAATTGGCAATTTGAACGAGACACCGTATATAGTTCCGTAGTGTTTTCATAAAGTAGTAGGGTCGGCCCGGTGGCCGAGATCGCCAAGGCAGTAGTGTCGTAGTGATCTCGGACCGAAGGGTCGCGGGTCCGAGTCCCGCCTCGGGCATGGTTGTATTTGTGTTCGTCCTTTCACCCCTTATCATCACCACATCGTTTCATCCTCATAAATACCATACCGTTAACAGCAATAGTGGTCGCTAATGACCTAAGATGTTGATGCGACCTTAAAAAACCAATTTAAAAAAAGTAGTAGGACAGGTAAAGTCTGCAAAAAATAGAAAGCACGCCAAGAGTTGGAAGAGAATACGAAAATGATAATGGGCATAATTCAAATGAAGAAGAAAGATAACGGGTACTTAAGAAGGAAACAGTACTGCTTTGAGTGCGGAGAAAAATCTTTAAAATTCAAACAATAAAACGAATCAAAATTCTAATTAAATGCAATAGCGTATTTTCTTTTTTTTGAAACTGATTATGATGGAGATAATTTCACACGGGATTTTCATATTTCAAAAGCGCGACGAAAATAAAGTAGCACTTTCTCACTATTTACTTCGCAGTATCCCACGCGATACAACGTGATGAATAACGGAAATAAAGTTCCGATCACGTCGAGAGATCGTTCCCAACTCCAACGCTTTGGAGAGGAACGGGCGCGGCTTACGCCCGCGGTGAAGAACGGCTGCAACGAAGACTCCACAGCCGCTCCAAGTGCGCTCGCGAGGCGGGGCGGGCAGGTGGCGGGGCCGCGCCGGGCAACGAAGCCGGCCCCGCGCCTCCGACGGGCTGTCCCGCCGCGCACGCCTCCCTGTCCGAGTGAGTGATGGCCTGCAATTCTACACAACATTTACTCCACTTGGCTCTCCCTCAACCCCTTTTATCTGGGCCGGGCGCCGCGCAGCCCGCGCCGCCGCCGCCGCCGCCGCCGCAACCCTTCCCCTCGCCGCCGCCCTCGCCGTCGCCGCTACCGCTGAGGGTCATTTGAAACTGTCCCGCTGAATGCGGGTGTTGGTAGGGAGCGCTTCCCAGTCGTCACTAGTTCATTACCGTTCGCCGAAGACGGCTTATCTGTTGACAGCAAGGCAAGTCGCCTGATGGGTTATCTGAGCGGCATACAGAAATAGACTTCTCGATAAAAAAGGGATTCTCGCTTGTGTATTACTAATAAAAACAACCTGAGAATGTCTAACATTATGAAGTGAAATTTTTTAGAGGTAGGCTGTGGGGACGTAAAATAATTATTCTTACACTAAAAGTTTGCATAACTTTATAATTAAAAATATAAAGTCTTGTTTCTTTGAGGTTAGAAAAGTTGAAGGTTGTCCTAAAAAGTGAATCATAAGAGATAACAGCAATAACCTTGATAAAAAATCTTACGTTGTCTTAAGCTACAGAATTTAAAAAAGATCGGCCAAAACTATCGATAATTAAATATATGGTATGTAAGTCTGAGTACCTCCATTAATTTTAAGATGATTCAACAAAATGATACATTTAAAATTTTGATTTTTTTTTCTGGTGTATTTCATCCACTATTTCTTATGAGAGAGCGTGCGATAAAATGTCGTTAAATAAAAAGCGATGCCCCCTCAGCGGCATAATATACATTTAAAATGTATTAAAAATGGGATGTGCCCGCTGTGATATTAAACGGACAAGTTGAGAAATAAATTGAGAATAATGGATTAAAATGAAATTCTTCCACCTTTGACGTTAAGCGTTATCGATTATTTTTGTATTTATGCTTCTTCCTTCATTGTACACGAAGCGCAAAGCGAAGCGATCTTAATTTTTATTGCCCTCAATTCTATAGATTTCTTTTACGATACTTCTGCTATTGCATCTTTGTCACGGATTTCCAAATGCAGTTCACATTCATTCTAGTTTGAAGTTAGTGACATTTTCCTTCTGGAAAAGTTACTTATCTATTGGGTACGACATCTAAAATTTTTAAAAAAATTCTTCGATTTTGCTACAGCCTTTGCTTGCAATCCACGTACTCATAAAAGCCACAGACTACAGCACTTCACATATTAATTCTTCCATATGAATGTTACATGTAATGTCTCAGAATGAGACACACAGTCATGCGTTTTATGTTGCGTATGAGAGTTTTATCAGATTGAGAAACATTAATTAATGCAATTATTCATAACACAATGCAATTGGTATGAGTGATAATGCTCTACATTTTCACTAACGATATGTTACAACTAATTTGAATTACAGAAAATATGCTTCTACAATGTATTCAACAAAATATGGTATTTTACTATCAACCAATCGTCTGCGAGATTTTGAAACTAAAGAAACTGGCAAAAAGTATGAAGATAAAGTCATTCCCTCAGCGAATAAAATAATACCCTGACACGCCCTACTCGCGGGAACTCGTCAGCATGTCTCAATCACGTTTCTTTAAGAAAAAGGCATTTTCTACTCCCCGAGCTTTTAGTCCATCATTTCAATTTCCAGCGATTTTTTGTGGAACATTTCATTCCACCAGGTCCCCTGTGACTCTCCCACCGCTCCTCCGTCCGGAAAAGTCGTCATATCAACTTTATAATGAATTAACCACATAGAGATTCCCCTTTTGGTCTCCCTCGGAAATTTAAGATCTAAGCCACACTGGGTAGGAAAAGAAGCTCGAATTTGTGTATCAAAATATTGGATTTCAATTCCAAACTCGTTTTTCTTCTGGGGATGAGTGACCGCACTCCATTTGTCAAGCAATTGACAGGTTTTAGGGACGGGCGCGGCTGCGTGCGGCTCGACGCGGGGCGAGGGGTGGGGGCGGGTGGGGGGGGGGGCGGGGGGCCGCGAAGGGGCGCTGGCGGCCGAAGGGCAGTGCGGAGCCCGCCGCGGCGCGGGGTGAAAAGGAAAGGGCGCCGAGCAGAGCGGGGCGGCACGTCGCGAGGCGAGGCGAGGCGAGGCGAGACGAGCGTGGGAGAGCGGGGGCGGGGCGGGCGGGGAGAAGAGCGAGTGAGAGCTTTGCACATCCGCCCCAAGCTCCCACACTCGCGCCCGTTCAACCTCCGGACGCACGTGGTGCATATTCGCGCGCCGACCGATGTAATATACACGTGTGATGAAGTGCAATTGAATATGTACTGTACAATTATGTGTAGTAATGGGATTAATGGCATATTGTTAGATATCTCACATAGTAAAAGACTTGTAAAGGCCTAGACTACAGACTCCTTTCAATATTACTAGTGACAGTGAAATTTGAAGTAGAATAATACAGATAAAAGTTTAGACGAAGCATTGTTAAGAAAACAAAGGCATATAAAAAATAATTAATACAGAGACAAAGAGAAATATTAACCAATACGTTATCTAATATTTGCATACATTTTGATGTTCCTCTCTTTCGTTTTGCACCACTTCATCGCAACAAACGCTTCCGCTATAAAGTTGGAATAATTATCCTACCTGAAAAATGTCGCGTAATAGGATCCTACAATATATTGTACTTTCCGTCGTTAAGTTCGACATTTAATAGACATGTTATGCTGACTTTCAACTAAAAATGATAAAAATCACGAAAATACATTCCAATTGGGTTACTATTTCATGTAATATCCTTTTGAAATCACAAATCTAATAGAAGACACTACCGGAGCAGGTACCGCAGTCGGTGACCCATGAAATGTATGCGGTTTTATTACTTCCGCGTAGGGGGAGAACGCGGGGGGTGCCCGCGAATCGTAGTAATAGGGGCTTCCTGTTACAGGAAACGTAAAATAAAGTTACGGTGTGATGTTAGGCTGTCAGGCCGGTTTCCTGTCGCAATACAAGTTTTTCGCCCTCAACATTTCGGAGAGATGGTGGGGATTTTTCCCAGCGTTGTGATCATACAAAGATAAATAAAATGGCTTTATTTTCGCGAGAATTGCAGAAATTCAAGTAAATAATATTTTTATTCACTTTTGCATCTATAACGAACTAAAAGTTTATAATGACTTTTTTAAGGGCGGATTGTTATTTTCAGGTATTCTTCTCAAACACAGGAATCCTTAAGCAACATTAGCTAATGGTGTGATGTAAGCATTGATTGATAATGATGATGTCACGAAAAATATGATTCTACTCCAGCATGTGACAATTAGAACGCTTTCCATACCAGAAATTTAAGATGAAAACGCTCATTCGCCTATTAGGGGGAAATGAAACCACATTTCGTTTCGAACTGCAATTGGGAATAAAATGGATATTAAATGCCGTATAGTACATGATTTTTAATATTGATGGGAAAATTCTGTTTAAATGCTTTGCATTTAGACCATGAAAGAAGAATGAATTAAAAACGATGATTGAACCGGAAGCAATACAAGAATATTTGTCTAAAATGAATCATTTCCTTAGCTACAACAATCTCCTTCTAAAAGAACTTTGTTGAAAACAGGATTGGACATCTAATTATTATTATAATAATACTGAATTTGAAATAGTAGAATGGGTATTTAGAGATGAAATAGTAAATTCGTAAACAATAATGAGCACAGTCATCGTATATTCAAATTTCTAGATTGGAATTTTTTACGTTTGCTCCAAATTAATTACGAGAATCGAACTAAAGAATGTTGTGACACTATAACGTTCACATTCCGTGTAAGTCAACTTTTCAACGTTAACCCGTTTTATAAGTGGCAAACTTTGTTGGCCATCCGCAGGGTCTTCAGTTGGCAGGGGGTTCGCGGGGGTGGGCGGGTTTTCCTGCATGTGCAGAGTCATGCGGTGCGTCGGAGGGCGAGGAGCTGGCGTTGCCACGCGGCGTGAGGCGGACTGGGCATTAAGCCGCATTGTGCGATCGCCTTCCGCCCCGGCGCGGTGCGGCGCGGCGCGGCAGGCAGCGAGGGAGGCAGCGAAGGAGAGCGCGCGGGAGACGACTGCGGTGACCTTTGCATCGAAGCATGATTGGCTGCGCAGGCGCAGGGCACTGGCGAGGGCGAGGGCGCGGCCGGGGGATGGGGTGAGGCGGGGAGGGGAGGGGTGGCGGTGGCGCGGGAAGCGCGCGCGCGCGTGGCTTGTGCGGCGGCAATATGCGCAACGCCCCCAGCCTGCTAATGCACCCTGTTCGATTCTGGGCCGGCCACTATTGTTGCACTCCCCATCATCACCCTATTATCACATCATCCATCACTACGCTGTGACTTTGATTCCACAATTGTTAGAGCTTTACTCCCCGTGCCTGGCTCAACGTGCCTTAACGACCTCTCTCCAACATGAACTGTACCACCTTTTGCGTATGAATACAAACTAGAATTCGAAGCTGCTGAATTTTAATCATCGATGGCTGGCGCGGCGCTCTGCGGCGATTGGGCGAAAGGTGGGGAGGGAGGGTGGGCGGAAGGAGGAGGCGTGAGCGCGGGGGGGGGGGGGGGGGGGCGAAGGACAACGGACCGACGCGACGCCGCTCCGTGGCCACCGCTGCTGACGGCAGCCGGCTACCGGCGCCGGCGCCGGCCGGCCGACGCGCCTCGTGTAAGACGGCCGGTCAACGGGCGGCGGCCGGCGGCCGGCGCTCTAGTTAGTAAGCAGTTTCCTTCCTCTTCACCACGTCCGTTATTATGATTGTGCCCTACCTTGTCTCTAGGCAACCTCGCCCTTCTCCGCCCTCCCACTCGCCGCCCTCTACATGCACGTACACATACACCCGCGCACTATAGGGCTGTTATCATCAAACAATATCCCACTGCTAAACATTACATGTTATGACAATATAACGTTCAAAGTGAGGTTAGGCAGCCCCCTGTTTGCACAATTGCCTCGTCATTATATTCCAGGACCCGTGCGCCATCTCTCTTGCTCACATACACACACGCGCGGCCCACGAGTACATTGTGCTTTCAATATATTATTCCATCTATCAGACCAAAGTGGGGTAAATTCTACATACGCGCGCTAGCGGCCGGGTCGTGCTTTCGCGATCTCCAGGCCGCGCCTGTCGCCGTGTGGTGCCGTCCGCCGTCGTCACAGGGTTGGGGGCGGGGAGGGGGAGGCGAGGCGGGGGTGGGCGGGGGCCGCTAGCAGCGCCCGTTCGCAGCGGGTCCGCGCCGCCCCTGGAGGAGGAGGCGAGGTGAACGCCGAGAGCGAAAGGGGGAAAGAGGCCGGGCGGGAAGCGACGAGATTGCTATTGACACTGGAAGTAACGGGAATTGAAAACGGCAAATAAACTTGGCAGAAGCTGTTGTCTATTCCATCTAATTCAACTGGTCAGCCTGCTCCCGCGTGGCACCCGGCGCCGCTGCGAATTCCCCGGCTCGCCGCCCTTCGCCCTGGCTCCCTCTTCCACTCCCCTTCACCCCTCCCCCTTCCTCTGCGCCGCCCCCTCATCGCACTCCTCCCGTTCGCTCTCGCCCTGCGGCTCTCGCTACTCGCTCTCTCTCCATCCTTCGGTACTGATTTCGAGGGGTTCGTCCGTGCACTCTGGAAAGACTTAACACTCTTTCATAAAAGACAAAACGGCGAACAGGGCTTTTATCTTGATAACTGCTGTATCAGCTACGTTTTCAAGGGTTATCGAGTGAGCTATGCAAACTGCGATGTGCGCTGTAAGTTATGTAAAAGAAGTCGGGCTTCAGAATGAGTTAAATCTGTCAAATACACGCAAGGGGCAAGCATCGAAGGTCACGGGGGAGAACAACGCAAAACGGAAGAGATGAGAGGGGAGGGGGCGTGATGCGTCACAGCCGTGTCCCTCCTTTAGCCTCGTGCGCTCCGACCTCCCTCGGCAAATACTCCAGAAATAGCTTCTAAGGTGAGGAATATTAATTTAATTTCGAAATCATCCCCGTAATGCATTTCCAGGTCAGGAAATAACACGGAACATTTCGTAATGTCAGTTTCGTTTGGGAACTTTGCTCGCACGAGTTGGGAGTTCCATTTCACACGAAAGCTATTCTGTAAAGCAAAGTTGGAATCCGTAGAAGAAACACACAATATGTCTGCGTGTTTGTGTCGTATATTTTGCCGGTTGTGTAATTCCGCCGGCCTGCTTCTCGCGTGCCGCTGACAATAGTGCCCGTCTCGGGCGGCGGTCGGCCTCCCCTTGCACCCTGCTCTTCGAATCCTACTTTATCAGGCGCCGCCTTGTCCCCACAACTATTACGACTACAAGCTATTCGCGTACTATCAAAAAGTCCATCTCTGTAAATCTTGGAGGCGTACAAAAGATTATTTGTTTGGCTGATGTGTGGTGTTGGGGTGTGATTTCAAAGTGTGTTCGCGTGGTTCTATGAGTTTACGTGTAGAAGTCGGGAGAGGATATATATCGCTTATGATGAAATTACGGGACATTCATCTTCTCGCCCCCGCCCGACAGGCCACGGGTGTCACGAGGAGAATGCCGAATAATGGAGAAACCTGCGGGGAGATAAAGGAAGTAAGTGAAAGAGGAGAGCGAAGGCGGGGGCGAGGGCAGGGGCGGCGCGGTGGGTCGCGGGGGAGGGCGGGGGTGGGGGCGCAGCCACCCCTAAATCCCCGCGAACAGCGGCCGGGCCGGGTGACGTCTTCGCGAGAAGCCGCAAGAAATTGCAGGGAGAATGTATCTCGGCTGAGTCTTTCCTCCTACACCCCGATATCCGCGCAAAACTCCTCTCTTTCTACAAATCGATAAGGAATGTATAGTTCATATATCACTGCACGTAAGAAAACCGTGAGTGTGCTTTCAATGAAGAGACCATCTGACGTAGAAGCAACTAATGGAGTTTATCAATCGGAGGGGTGTGCAGTAAACTTCTATTCAACTCCAAACTTTGCCAGGTTGTCTAATCAAGTGCTTCCACCAAGAATTTAATGTGTATACACAAAGTTACTCAGACGTTTTCCTAAATAATTGTAAACATTTTCAGTTCATCAATAAGAAGTGTAACATGAGCTGAAACATGATAAGAAATCGTCGAATTATCCAACAAATGAAAAATTAACTAATGAATTATCAATGCATTTTAATTACATAACATTTCTCCTCCATAAAATATGCCTTGTACGTCAAATATACAGCAGGGAATAATTGAAATATATTATACTAAATAATTGACTATAATTATTACAGATAAAGAAAATTAAACACTTCTACAAAATAGAGGTATGTGAACGTTCATAGAACTTCCGAGTGCAACTGTAATGCAAGTAATCATGCATGCACGCCCCCGAAGTGCAATGTGCTTCTGCGCAGTCAGCATGTATGGACACGTGTGAAGGCGGACACGTAACAGTGCAGTCACGAAGGTAAGTGTATTGACGTAGCGTGTGTGTGAACAGCGGGCCGGCGATTGTGTTACAAATGTCGTGGCGCGAGGATGCATGTCTGTTTGTCGCGGGGCCATTCAGAGCAGCGCTGCAACCCGAGGAGTGCCGCGGGCTCCTCCAGGGTGGTGGAGGGGGAAGGCGGGGGCGGGGAAGGGGCGGCGAAGGAACCACGCCCCAGCTAACCCGCCCAGCTATGCGCTACAGCTCGTCGCAAACATAACTGCCAACACAGGAGTCATACCGAACCGTAAGAAAGCCACTTTATGCGTGAAAAATTACTCCTAACCCAATATACCCGATAACAAATCGTTAAATTTGATATGACTAACGAGGTACTTAACAGAATACTACCAATACCACGAAATATACTAGAAAAGCAAATCTAGTGTAACAAAAAACAAATAAAATTAAGCTTTTCTTTCTTCAAAAAATGTATTTCGTACATGTTTTGCTGTTGTATTAATTACTTATGCGAGTATAAGAAATATACTTTATTCGATTAAGAGCGGATGAAAGTGATATGCAAAGCGATTTTAGTACATAGCAATCTTGCTGTGATGGAGTCACGATTTTGAGAGCGTTACGGGTCTGCCATGCCGACCATGCTATCCCATTCGCCCAGTCATTTGTCTTGCGATTATGACTCTTCAGTTTCAAGTTGCAAGGGTTGCGCGCTCGGAGTCGCTTTCCAGTGCGCGAATCGGCTCCTCGGTGGGAGTCGAACCATTCGCTTCTCGCGACCTCGCCGATCATTGGCGCACGTCCCAATCGAGAGCGAACGGCACGGAGGAGGCGGAGGAGACGGCGGAGGCGACGTGGGCGGCGGTATCGCGAAGCGATTCTATCGCGCTCCGCAGGGTGATAGATATTCGTCATCAGCGCGTCAACGGCTAATGAATGCATTCCTGGGCCGCGGGCGGCGGCGGCGGCGGCGGCGGCGAAGGCGGCGGTGCGAGGGGCGCCGAGAACAGCGGGAGGGGGGGGGGGGCCCTCGCCGGCTGCGCGCATCTTTGTCCCGGCGCCCCGCTGCCCCCGCCGCCCCCGCCGCCCGCCGGCCGTCCCCCGCTCCCCGACTAATGACATCTGCTTCACGAAAACAGCAACACCAGGAGCGAAACCCAACTCAGCAGAAGTTTGCGACGTGCCAAAAAGTTAATAAACGTAGAGTATTTCTGGGTGCTTGTTATTATTAAAATGTAGGCTCGTTAATCATGATCGGACAGGGAGGGATGGGGGACGTTGACAAGGGAAGGGTAATGGGGATGGGGTGTCGTATGACATCCACCCTGTTACCCACTACCTCCATCATGTAACCGGGAGACGAAAGATGGTCTCAAAGTTCACCAGGAGTTGTCATCTATCATACTGGATACGGGCAGATAATACCGTAAAACGAGTATTTCCTAACTCGAGAGAGACGAATATGCGAGATTAGTTTTTGTATTTGATGCAGCTCTTCGCGCCCCCTGCGGGGCTCATCTGCCCGCGTCAGGGGTCGGGGGAGCGGCGAGGGGAGGGGAGGAGGGGGCGCGTGGGCGGGGGGAGGGGCGGGTATGACGAGCGCGGCGCTGCGAGGCGGGGCGGCGAGCGAGCGCCGCCACCGAACACCGGCCGTGCCGGGCGCCCGTGAGCCCACGCCGACAATGCGCTGCGCATCGGACTGTGCGCCTTTGATAAACCTTTCTATAACCGATCGCCGGCTAACTGGCTCCCCGCGGCTGGCCGCAGCACAGCCGGGATATATGGACCTGAGTAAACAGCGTGCAGCAATTAGTTCTGCTTGAGGTGTTCGGGGCAGAATTCGTTACTCTTAATGAGGATAAAAATCGTGATGCGCGCCGTCCTTTTTTATTACAAATCCATCCGAGTTGAAAATAAGGGCGCTCCTCGGAGAATCTTCGAATAGCATCTCGGAGCGTCGTCGGCTGCCCTGCGAGCCGGCGCGTCTTACTACTTCCTGTTGCTCGTGCCACTTGCGTCGGGGACACCGGCGATGGCGGCGGGGGCGGGGCGGGGGCGGGACGGGGGCGGGGCGGGGGCGGCAGCGGGGTCGGAGGCGCGGCCGCGGCTCACTCACCAAGTCTCGCTTCGTTAGCGGCAGCTCCATTTCGCGGCAATATGGAAACAAAACACGGCCATCGCGCCGCCCCACGGCCCCGACGCCCGCGCCCCCTGCTCCCAAGCCCCCCCCCCCCTCCCTGCGCGATCTGCCACGCCGACGGCCCCGCCTGCAACGCTTGCGTCCTCGCTTCGCACGCGCTGCCGCGCTTCGCGGGGACCGGAGCGCCAGCGCTCTGCTCAAGAGCTCGTCGCACGTGTCCTCACTGTGGCGGACTAGCCCCACCTCTGTTGATTTTGGTCGTACCACTCTGTGTACGTCTTGTATCTCCGTCAAGAACAAATGTAACGAACCAGTGGCTGTACACACGCGGACGTCAAACATAAAATAAACATCCTTCCAGTTACAACTTGCATATTACCGGTCAATATTGGATTCATCTGTGAAACGGTATTTTATCAGTTATTTATTATGTTAATTTTTCTTTTTATTGATAGTATTAGCTGATCTATGACACTGTCCTTGAACGTTCCTCCCTGGCACTGAGTTATATTGTCCTCTTTTATCTATCCTCCATCCTCTGATTCTGCTCTCAATTTCCCCTCCCTCACTGACTTATCAATACTTTTCTCAAACTACTCAGTTTTATCTTCTTTTTACTGCGAAACAAAAATTCGCAAATTCAAGAATATTCGTGTGTGAACAAGAAAATTATCCGAATCTTACAAGCAAACATTCTGCAGTATATTTGAGGGAAAACGATTCTTATCGTATATATGTATGTATGTATGTATGTATGTATGTGTGTATATATATATATATATATATATATATTTTAAAACTTTATATATATATATAAACTGTAGAGTGTGTGTGTGTGTGTGTGTGTGTGTGTAATATTCTCCTTAGTCAAGGTAAAGTTTGTCATAGAATGACATTCATAGCTATAGTGCAGCATTGCAAAGACAACTCTCCCGTTTTGATTTAGATTTAGTGAACTGGTACCTTGCGAGTTCGCGAATTTTGGGTGGTCATAGACAATGGCGATAAAATGCGCGCCCTTCATTTTCGTATTTGCTCCACATGAATGTCTGCTTGTTAGTTGTTTTTATGACAGCCGTCTCCCTCGAGCGAGAGCAATACACAAAGGCACGTTCATTTTTGCCGATATGACCAACCGACATTTAATGAAAATTTGAGGTAAAATACTATATATCGACATGCGCCCTGCTATTTATCCCGGGGATAGAGGGATGTCCGGTGCTTTGCGGCACGATGGCTTTATCAACAATTTCACATTGGCGTATTGCGCCCTTTCACTGCTCACCACCTTGCAGAAACCTGCATCTCTTCTCTCCTCATACCTCACCGGGTCACGCTTTTTCATGGAATATAGATCTAGTCTAGAAAGAAGCTTCATACATTACTCTGAAAGACACGTTTGCTTTGCAGTTTAATCAATCATCATCGCTTTAGGTGGTTTTCAGTACGGAAATTTTGGTTTTAATGTTGCCCCAGTTTTTAAGGTTCAATAGTATTATTCACAATTTGCACACACAGAATAGTTTTATTAATTATTATGCGGAATGCTTTCGACATTCAAAAAATACTCTATGTCAGCACGTACACAAAACGCAATAAATGTTTTCAAATAAACTGATTATATTTGAAGATTTTTTAAATTTAACAGAAATTATTGAAAGATATACTGCACCCTACTTCATCAATAACTTATTTAATCTGTACTAATTTGAAATGAAAAATAATTTCATATTTCAACTAAATTTATGCTACTGATGAGCTCTTAAGTCGGAAAACAAATTTTTTTTACAAGCTGCACCGTCTTCGTAACTCGTCATTTCTTCCTACTCTCCCTCTCATCGATTGTAGTATCAATTTGCCCGCAATCTACAAAGCCGCGAAGTGTCCCAACAACCTACTCTGGTTGGCGGATTCAAGGGAGGGCATGGAGTACTTGTGTTCTTCCCCACCCCAGCACCTAGAAATGTTTCATCACATATTTAATTGTACTCTTTAATTGTACATTACACTGTAGGTAAATTAAGTTTTTCTAAAATATTGAAAAAACTCAAGAAAAATATATTTTTAATGAGATGTAGAAAATTATAATGCATAATTAATTTATATTATTTATAACATTCAAAGTATTCAAATACAACTAATAAAATATTAAACTCATAAGTTGTTCAATTGAGGACATTATGCTCTTTAATATAAGCACATTACCAGAGATAAAAAACAATAAGGGAAAATAAAATAAACAAACATAAAATGGACTCCATAAAAAGACGCACATGTGCTCGCCTTCTGCTTGCATTATCTATATCCGCACTTGCCTCCAGTACAATGGTGACTATCGATCGATACGAGGGACGTGAGGTTGTGAGGGACAACAGAGATGCTAGAGACCTGAGAAGTTAGACACTCGCTCTCAAAGTATTTGCATTTGGACCTAAAATATTGCTTGTTGTGTTACGAGAAGGTGAATAAGATGTTGTAAATACTTCGCCATAAAAATGAATTACAAAGAATAATCTAATTTCTTTACACATGTGATATAATACCTACGAGAAATTGTCTTTTGCTGCCCAAAATAATCATGTTGAGAACTGAGATCTGTGCATTCTAAACCGACAAACTTAACTTTACTGAGAATCTTGTTGTTAGGGCCTTATTCTATCACCTTCGATATCTTACAGTTCTCAAAAATACTTAGGCATGAATCCGGAAGTAGATGGCTAGCATCCTTAAGACAGGGTACACAGTGATTGACCCTAATGGTTGCTGCGTATAGACCCACGTCATTCGCCGTGGAGGGGCGGCGAGAAGCAGTGCGGGACGAGATGGCGAGCGGTGAGGCGGGGAGGGGAGGGGAGAGGCGGGGAGGGCCGGCGCAGCAGCCGTCGCGCACTGAATTAGAAGCGGCGGGGAGCGGCGAAGCCGGCCGAGGTGCCGCTCGAGTCTGGGTATTTGCGCGGGGGGAGGGATAAATAAAGAGAAACTAATTAGGAGGATTTTCCGGCTGCTCCGCCGCTGTCTGGCGGCCGCTGTACTTGATAAATTAACACACTTTACACTTGTTATTAAAAGCGGAGGAGAATGTGCGGGCGAGGGTGGCCGGGGCAGCGGCGGCGAGCGGGGGCGGCGGGGGCGGGGCAGGCGGGCGAGGGAACACGAGAGATTTAAAATCACAGATCCCCGTATCTCCAACTCTCTCCGATGCGCTGGTGTAAGCTTCTCTCCGTCTCTGTCGCAACCTCCTCAAGCTCTTAATCCCTCTCTCTAAATCCTGACCGATGATTCAAACCAGACCCCTCGCGTGCGCGCCCTGTATTTTGTATACGTCTGTCTCGCGCGGCGCCGCGCCGAGCTCCGCCGCTTGCCTGGGCGCCTCTCTGCGGCGCCAACCTCTCCCCGCCCCCTCCCCCGCCCCTCCCCCGCCCCGCCCCCGCCTCCACCCCGCTCCCGAATCTGCTCCCTCCCACGCCCCGCGCGCGCCCACGACCAGCGCCGCAGGCCGCGTCGCCTCTACTCTTTTTCAGGCACAGGAAGTAACTTGAAGAACTAACACGGAGGCTGGATCTCGCACACAGTTGTCACTCATACACGAGTAATGACTTATTCTTATACTTTGATTTTATGAAAAAAATTGTAGGTTATCGGTCTTTCGATCTACCTAGCGCAGATGGTTCCTTGTGCCGAAGACTTCATCTACAACCGCGTAGTATGTTCTGCAATGAATCAACTGCTTTTATACCAATCAGGGGGGATCGACAGTGGTAAATATTACCCCTCACCCTTTTATGTTGACACTTTATTCAATTTATAAATAACAATTATCACATATTTATCGCAATGTTTTCCTAAAATATATTCCGGCGCAGGACATTTCAAAAGGAAAAATATGTGCTACAAAAACGTATTTTTTCTTTGAAAGAATTTATACGAGAGAATCTGAACTAAAATTGGATACTCCCTGAAATGTGCCCTGAAGTCCCCAAAATACAAATACAATGTAAATAGTCTCAAAGTGATTCCCTTTTCATTGCGAACAAGTGCTAAATCCTCAACTAAATACCTGAGAAAGTTTTCTCCTCACAACACATAGAATAGCGTGAATGAATGTTCTAAATAAAAAATCTCAACGCAACATTTTCTGTACTGCCGCTGAGGTGAACTTTCGGATCTTCGTTTTCCTCGTGTCGCCTCTCTACTGCCAACGCGCGATGTAGCGCGAACTGCCTGACAGTTTCAACGACCGGTTCGCGCTTCCAGGAAACCGACGACTTGGGCGTCGCGCAAAAATCGGAAATCGGGTTTCCAGGAACTCCCTGCGCAGGCGCGATCCTCTTCGATTCCGATGTGATCCACGCTCGGAAAGGACGACGTACGAAGATTAAGCATTGATTCAATAGTAGAGAGAGGACCTAGCAGCACATCCGAACATCAGAATTTCGGAGATACATCGCAACCTCTATTGACACGCAAACATTGTGTTTATTTTTTTATGTTCCAGTTTATTCTTTAAACTGTCTCTAACAACCGTTATTTACACCTATCCCACTATTAGTTTCTCACCGTCCACGTGATAGCAAAAGCAATCGTAAAATATAAAACCACGCAACAGACCCCGTGAGACTATTGTGCTCGCGGTGAGAGGACGTGAATTATACCGCCGGGCCCCGTATCCGCTTACAAATCCGACGGTAGCGAGCCGCGCTTCCCATTACCCTGGAGGTGTCGATATCGCGCGGAGCGACTCACGGTGACTTTCAATAACGCACTTGGCCCGCCAAGGCGAGGGCGCGCTCCCGCTCCCGTTGTCGTCGCTCCAGGGAGGCGAGAGCCCAAAAGCGATACGTCATCGCGGAAGAGTTACTTATGAAGAATAAAAAACGCTTCCGCTCCTCTCTGCGCGGTGTTATTCTGCCGGTTTATGCGCGCGCACAGCCAAGGGGGCTGCCTCTGTCTGCACGCGATATTTGCTCGAGCGACGGGGGCGGGATGGCCGTGTCTCGTATCGCCACATTAGCATCCATCGTAGCGGCAGCTGGGGCCTTATCACTGCCGGCCGAGTCTTGCTCTTCTGCCTCTGTCATTAATATACGTCCCACGACACGGCGCGGGAGGAGCCGCAGCGGAGCTCCGCGTCCCGCATCCAGGGCCGTCCCCGCCCCGTCCCGCCCCCGCCGCCGCCCCGGCGTCCCCTCCGCCGCGGGGCTCGGCTCGACGCCCGTCGCTTGTCGCCCGTCGCCCCGCTCCCGCCTCGCCCCGCCCCGCCCCGCCACGCCCGCAACCCCGACGCGTCTCCGTCGCGGCCCGGCCGCTCGCGAGCGACTCTCCCGCTCCGCCGCGCAGGCTGGGCAACTGCCGCGTCAGTCGCGCGCCCGGCCATGGCGCCCAATTTGCGCCTTTCCCTGCTTTTCTACCACTACGAATATTGGGCCTGGACGGCTATCATGGATGTCACACCCTTTTTGTAGGTGGAAAAAATACTAATTCTTAAAAGAATTACACAGCTAGCATTCGTGCATGTTACTAATGCGGACTTTGCTAAACGTTCATCTATCAGCGCAGGTAACCGAATTGTGATCCCGTGGAATAACAGCGTTTCCCTCTCTTAGGAATTTTTGCAGTGAAACGGACTATGGTATACATTGCGTTTTATTTGACGGATTACTTGATTAAGGCCTTCCTTCTATAAGCAGCAAAATTGACGATTGACGATTGGTTGACGATTAACTATATTTTGGTTCTTATGTACATCAGTTACACCTATCGTCATGTATACACTTTGAAAATTGTGTAGAAAGCCATCTATATATGCCAACAAATTATTAGATCAAAACAGCAAACTAACGATTTTGAAAATACTTTATTTCGTTCGGTAATTTTGATTACACCCATTCACATATTCAAAGTATGTTTATATATAGTTCTAAGAAAGGAATTGATAAAATAAATCAGTAAATGTAAAGAAATAAATACAATTATATAATTTTCAAATGACCATGTAAACAATACAAGAACTTTGAAAGGAATTATGTGTACGTTCTGAGTCCTACAAAGGCAATTTTATCTACAATATACCCTAAACATTTGACGCCTTTGGCGATTTCATGACGGACGGGTGGTGTACTTTGTGCATTGAGGATGGTGGCTGTGGTCAGCTCAGCCCCGGCATGCGACAGGCAGGGCCCAGACCACCCATCCACGCAATGAAGTGAATCGGAAATGGCCCAGTCACTAATATGAATTGCTTCGCTCGCTTGTGGGACGATTCAGATATCCATATAAATTGTCACCCTTCCGTAATGGCTGTGATACAGGATACGAGTACAAATCGTCTCTGGTTTGGTGGATTGATGACAATTCATGGCGTGTTCCCTGTACAAAGCAAATGACCCGCTTTCGGAGATCAGTGCTTCGTTTTCTTCTCTTTTTGTGTTACGGTATATGTGAGTAAGTCACAGAAGGTTGGAAAACGCACATGTTAAGTAATTTTGGAATGAATTTTATTAATGATACTCTTAACCAATGATAAAAAATTATCATTATTTTCTCCGTCAACTGATGGCATATATACGTCTTGAAATATTTTCACAGTTACCAACGAAAAACGATTTACTTGCATCAAATAAATATTTAGTCTCTCGTTTTCATTCCTTTGCTTCGTCAATTTGTTTTTTAGTGATTCTACACGAGAACATAGCTCCTATTAAAAAGAACACTATGGGAGAAGGAGCTCTGGAAGCCGAGATATGTTGCTCGGCACCACACAACGGTAAAAAGGATCAGGAAAGTAAGTGAAGTAACAAGTACACAATAGTCACGAACGCATGGCCAGTAATATTTGCTTGCCCGAGCAATTAAAATGAAAAGCGAGCAGCGGAGGCTGCAGAGGAGGGAAACGCGGCTGATTATATGCATGTATGCAAGCTCACTTGTACGTTTGGGTGCTTGTGTTTACGCCCGCACACTTGACAGATTAAATGCGCCGATTTGAATTTAGAATGGAGAATTAATTAATCTTTGTGTGACCACATAACAAGGAATTTCTCCGTCTCGGTGGAGGGGGAAATGAATTTGTGTTTTTCCTGCTCTCTATCCCCTCCGTCTCCCTCTCCCTCCGTTTCCGTTAAGCTTCGTGTTCCCCTCCGTAGAATTAACCCTAAGCGCGTAATCGTTTTTCGTATAGAACTGCCGCATCACGTTCTCGATCGCACTAAACGAATTAGAATTCATTTTCAACAACCTCGTTTCTGGCTTTCGCGTACCCCTTTTTCTCTGCCTTTTTGTGGAACGAAACGTTCATAGGAGCACAAGAAAAAGCGAAACAAATGATCTGTTCGAAAAAAGATTACAGAAAATCCTCATCGATCATTCGTTACTTACTGCAAACCTAGAAAGGAATCGAGAAGCAAAACAAATAGAAAACTAACATCCCTCAAATACCCTGAATGGAAGAAGGGATTTTTCGGGTCCGTTTCATACAATCATTCACAACAGAGAGCGTATTGTGGCATTGAATCAAATATCGCGAAGTTTCCAACCCGAAAATGTGTAAAAAAAAAAACACCAGCTGTATAGACGGGTGGGGAGGATTTATCGGCGAGGTTTCTGCAACCGTTTCACAACGAGGGCAAGGCAGACGCGCGTAAATAATAGAGAGCGAGCTAGCCCGGACCTCGTCGCCTCCCCTCCACCCCCTCCCGCCCCCTCCCGCCACCACACACGCGCGGAAAGCCCGCGCGGCCAGCGGTGCAGAAGCAACCCTTCTGGTCGGAAATGACTAACGCTGTTGCCCGTTCGATGTGTAGCGGGTCGGAAACGTGCTTTATGGACTTGTCAAGTGTTTAGCGAGGTAGTTGGCAATCCCTGCGCCGCAGCGTCACAGCCACGCTCTAGTGACGTCATCGGCCGCGACACGGTGACAAATCACTGTCGCAGACGAAATCACGGCCATCGCGAGACACGGACTGGGGAATTAAACAGGGATTTGGATATCCTGCCACAAACTGCCCTGCTCTAAAGAGAAAATCCCCCTTTCCATTATTTATATGAGTTTAAACGCAACACCCGAATGAAGGACCCACAATTGCAGAGAGACGTGGGATAGCATAAATATTTAAATACATTCTCGTCGGAATTGAGGAAGACGAATAGTAAATAACAGACATGTTGCGAGAGGGAGGATGTGAGATTTTCGTAAATATTACACGAGGTATTCACGCAACGAAGCCTGCCGGAAATTAAGAAGGAAATACGTCGAATAAAATCCTTTTTTCTGACTTATACACACCCGAAATGAGTTGTTTCGAGAAGAAAATGAGAAAATTCTTTACAGAGCACGTGTAAAATGAATTTTTTACGTTTCATTACATTAAAGAGTAATGACCGTTCGTTAATAAACTATTTAAACAAAAAATAAGGGCTTGTATCTGTATTACTTCATGAATCAATTGCAGTCGTAGACACTGAATATATCTGAACGAGGAACTATTGTCATTTTCTATTTCTAGCTTACATGATTGTGAATAATCTCTAAAATAAGAAATATTGAATGCACCACCTACGGAGCACAAATATATTTTTTCCATAGGTGATGCGTTCCTACTTATTATATTCTTCTGTATTTGTTTTATTCTCCGAGGTGTAACTAATTAATTAATATTTTTGTTCCTATATAACCACTTAAGTATAATTTTGTCGCGAGTTATCAATAGCAGATCTTTTCAAATTTACACCCATGGTAGCGATGAGAGATTTCAAAGCTTAACGAGCAATCCAGTTTCACACATTCTCAATTCAGTGAGATACGCACGCTAATTATTCTCAATTCGCAACGCGGGGTCGCGTTTCTGTAATGAATGAGAATAACGACTGTAATTTTGCCTATTTCCGGTTTTACTTACCTTCAACTCTAGCCACCGAGCCGACAACGCGTTTCATCCTGCTGAGGCTGAGGCTGGCGGTCGGACACCGCGGGACAGGCATGCTAGGTGGCTGCTGTGTCGCGACCCAAGGCGAGCCTGGGAGGGGCCGGGCCACGGGGCTGGGACGACAGGGCCGGGGACTTACGGAGCTCACAAGGAAGGTGGAGGGTCACAGTGCGGACAGAGGTCGTCTGTGTGCATTTTCTCTGCCACAGGTCTAAAGGATCTAATGGCCGTACTCTCTGTTAGTAAAGCACCATAAGCAAGGTTCATTTGCAACATGGCACGGGTTGTTATTGAATTATATTTCTTTTGTATTCCTACCTCTCAAGATGTTTCACGATGTCCTCGTATGCTGCTCGACAGTTTTCCCAAATGCCAGACCTGAAATAGGTGAAACAAAGAGATATTGCTTTTGGAAATCATCAAAACAGATTAATCATGTGACGATTGAGTTGAGCACTAGGATTCTTTTTGGAAATTCCATCTTTCTGTCCTAGCGATTCAAACGCTTCCACGTGGAAACTCTTGTTACTACATGAGGCGAAGGTCGCTCGTAATCGCTTTTATTGCACAATAAAAACGACGCCTTTCATCGCAAGCGACTCATTAGCAAAAAATATCAGAAAACGGTCGGCGGAAACATATTGAATCTTGGCGCGGTTCCACAAAGACCGACAAAGGGGATTCTTCTATCGTGTTTTCGTGATTGCACCACTTACAAAAGACCGGTGAAAGACAAGTGCATTACCTTCCGCCTCAGTTGTACATTAAATAAGTTTCGTCAGAGTATCTTTCCGAGTTGTCCCGTAATGATGCCAATTGTGGTCCTGGACGCGGGTTATAATTAACGCAGAAGAGAGAAAACATCATCAAAACAAACAGGTGTTCGTCTTCCGCCTAATTTCTTCATCGGGGCCGCGGGGAGGCCGCCTGGAGCCTCGGCACCGCGCGAAGTGGTGAGCTGCGCGCGGGGGCTCGCTTGATTATCATTTCATCACTTTGCTTTTAATTAAAATGCAAATCTTTCATAAGAAGGATTATGGCAGAAAGGGGATGAAGAAAAGAGGGGAAACGCACGCGAGAAGAAGGAAGAGAAGAAGGAAACGCTGAGTTATACAAGTTCGAAGGAAAAAAGGAGGCTCGTGTCTAAAATGTTCTGCCGAGAAGAAATAATCGGATGTACTAGGTGAATGTATTCTAGATTTTCTGATGCATCGAGTTCGTTTCGTGGTTTATGAAATCCTAACAATGAGCTGCAGGTGAGAAATGCACGTACAGTACCGGTATTTTAGTAAATCAGATGTAGGCACAGTAATTAGTATTAGTTCACTGTTCTCATCTTCGTAAAGGTATAATTCTAAAGAAGGAAAAACTTGAAAAATGATAAAATATTTTCTACTTCCAGTCAACGTTAATGAAAACAAGGTGCCGATGTTAATGTCCGCATACGTATTCCGGAAAATGTATTTTTTTATCGAACAAGTGTGCGTAATAAGGAATCTCACACGCACTGGCGTTCTGCGCGCTAATAATATCTAATTGTTCTTGCTTCTCGGCGGCTGGTGACGCTGCCCGCCGGAAACGGAATGGCGTTTCTTCAAATGATATTACTTCCTTAGTGCAAAAGAGCGTGGAATAGGTAATTTACTTACATTAAAGCTAACTAGGCTATTGCTTTGAATGGTGAAGCGTTTAGCTGCGTTAATATTATGAAAATGATCACAGTCCCTCGTTAAAATTACAGTTACATGGAATTCTGAAGCTAACGAACTTGAGATTTTCGCTGTGATAAAGAATAAGGTTGCGAGTTCATTATTTAACCACAAAATATTTCTACACTGACTAGATCTATCATCATATTACAGAGAAACATTAAGAGTAAAATTTCGAGTTGTACGGCTTACACAGAAGTGGGTTTCCTGCGTAATTACGATGCTATTATGGAGTATATAATTTATATTATATTTGTAATTTATGACCCATAATTACGATTTTAAGAATGTTATCTGGTAAGTCATTGTCGTGACGGGCCAAAACGTTTGTTTCCGGTAGGCATTCGCCGCGCGAGCCACTGGCGCCTGGTAGCGCTGGGAACGACATGGTTGCCGTCGCGGGGGGACGGCGCAGGGGACGGCGCAGGGGACGGCGCAGGGGACGGCGCAGGGGACGGCGCAGGGGACGGCGCGGGGGACGGGGGAGGGGACGGCGCAGGGGACGGCGCAGGGGACGGCGCAGGGGACGGCGCAGGGGACGGCGCAGGGGACGGCGCAGGGGACGGCGCAGGGGACGGCGCAGGGGACGGCGCAGGGGACGGCGCAGGGGACGGCGCAGGGGACGGCGCAGGGGACGGCGCAGGGGACGGCGCAGGGGACGGCGCAGGGGACGGCGCAGGGACGGCGCAGGGACGGCGCAGGGACGGCGCAGGGGACGGCGCAGGACGGCAGGGACGCAGGGGACGGCGCAGGGGACGGCGCAGGGGACGGCGCAGGGGACGGCGCAGGGACGGCGCAGGGCGCGGGACGGCGCAGGGACGCGCAGGGGACGGCGCAGGGGACGGCGCAGGGGATGGCGCAGGGGACAGGCGCAGGGGACGGCGCAGGGACGGCGCAGGACGGCGCAGGGACGGCGCAGGGGACGGCGCAGGGGACGGCGCAGGGGTCAGCGTGGGGGACGGCGCGGGGGACGGCGGGGGGAACGGCGGGGGTGACAGCGCTGGGGACGGCGCGGGGGACAGCGTGGGGGACGGCGCGTGAGAGCGAGGGGACTGCGAGAGGGACGGCGAGGGGGACGGCGCGGGGGACGGCGCGGAGGACGGCGCGGGGGAAGGCACGGGGCACGGTGAGGGGACAGTGCGGGGGATGGAGTGGGAGGCGGTGAGGGGGACGGCGCCGGGGACGGCGTGGGGAATGCGCGGGGGACGGCGCGTGGAACGGCGCGGGAGTCGGTGCGGGAGCAGCGGATGGGGGTGTGCGTGAGGATAGGGGCGCCAGTGGGCAGTGGGATGCGGGGGGGCAACGATGGGTCGCGAGGGAGGTGGCATGGCGGAGGGATGGGTGAATGTCATGGGGCGTGTGGGGGTGTGGAGTAGAGTGAGAAGGGAGAGACACAGATATGATGGGAGGAATAAGGACAAACTGGTGAGACGGCCACCCGCATTAGCCGAGAGGGGCGGGGCAATGGTGGAGAGCGCAATGCCAGTCCGCGAGGCAATGGCCGCAGGAGCTATAAACCGATTGTATCATTTGCGCTTCAACAAGCTGCAATTTATGTGCTCGGAGCTGGTTTGAGGTGTTGGCTCTGAAC
The DNA here is from genome assembly GCA_964035755.1 of Teleogryllus oceanicus. Taxonomy (NCBI): domain Eukaryota; kingdom Metazoa; phylum Arthropoda; class Insecta; order Orthoptera; family Gryllidae; genus Teleogryllus; species Teleogryllus oceanicus. Next base: position 212,917,027 of record CAXIVR010000001.1, on the reverse strand, counting down.
GACTTTGAAAAGAATCTTGGTCGCCACTTACAAACATAAAACTGTTTTATTAGCGTCTATAAATTAATTCTCGTTTGATTGTCCTTAAGAGGATAGCTGATGTTCTCCCAAGAAGAACAATAATAATGAAGTCGCTGGTGATCAGGTATTTCGTATGCTTCTTTTATAGTTGGGCTTCAATCACACAGATCTGAGCAGCAAATTATAATTACGATGAACTCAACAACCCCTCCATAACCCATTAAGACCTAAGGATTTATTTTTTCTTTATGAATGGAATTATAATTTGTGGGCTAGTGTGATTTCACCCATACACACTACGAAGTACGACGCCGCGGCGCGCTTTTCACTTTACATGGAATGTGAACGTGTTACTTTCGAACATTCCAATAATTTGATTTACTACTTTGAACTATTCAATTTTTGGAACTGGTTATAATTTGTGAAAAAAATTGCCAAAGTTTTTTTAGCTTGAGCATTGATTGTTATTTATCGTGGAATGCCAAAGAACATAGTGAAGGGAAGCAAAGAAAGAATGAAATTATTAGGAATTAATCAGTAATCACTGCCCACACTATATAATTACGATTAAAAGTATTATTACTATACATTGTAAGAAAAAGAACTCATTGAATAGATTGAACCAATTAAAACTATGACAACTGGTGAATTGTAACAAGACATTGTGAATGTGATACAATAATTGTAATGAAGGTAATAAAATAATGGTTAAAATACGACATATTAGAAGAAAGAAGAACATGAAGTTAAATTCATTGCCTTCAATAAGTGAGAATAGTATTTCCGTATTTCCGACATAAATGAAATACAAAATTAAAGGACCAAAAAAATTGAAGGAAATTCTCTTATGGACACTCATTCCCAAAGGTTTCTTTTGAAGAATTAAACTCAAGAAGCGAACATGTGCAGTAATTATACCCCTCAAAAATGACTGACTGTATTATCTCTTAGTTTGGTCTGGAACATGTTTTAGTCTTTTACGAAAGTAATAAAATAGAAGGTCATACAGCAATTATTTCCCGAGTCGTTTTTCGTTCTGCATACTGCATACTGCAAAATGCATGGAAGTGAGTTTCACTTAAGTAGCGGAGGGACTGTTCATGTCTATTATATTAGTTGTTTGTACTTTATTTTAAATTGCATTCTTCCAAATGCAGTAATTCTAATGAAACAGTATATTCGGCTTTATTTCATGCGATTAACCATCGCTCTTCTTTGCAAATCCATACCTTCAACTATTTCACGCTTCCCAAGAACAAATTCTAGAATTTTGTTATTTCATATCTTTTGATTCCGAGTTATTTACTTTTGAATATTACGCGATAAGATTAACACTCGTTTCAAACATCATAACTATTAGTGTTAGAAAAAAGGAATCCAAGGTTATTACTGATCAAAAGAGTTTATTCTTGCATATTCTAGTGAATTCATATGGACCAGGTTGTCAATGCTATTAAAGTATTCACGACTTTTTTCGCCTAAAGCACAATATGTGTGCAAGCAGATATTCTACTTTATTGTTTTATACGAAAATTACCTCGAGTATCAATTATCGTTCATAAAAATGTAATGTTTTTTTTTTGGAAATGTACAAACTCGGGAAAAACTCATTTATGGTTTCAGATCCTTATAAGAAAATCGTAAAGGTAGTGTGTTATTCTATTTTTAAGTTTAATTGTTTATTATTGTACTTTTTAATTTGTTTTATAATAGTCACAAACATTGTTCTACCATTTTTACAACAAATGTTCCACGTAGAATTGAGGCGTTCTTTAAATTCTTCACCTGTCTCCTAGACTGAACAAATTGCATTTTTCTTGTGCCTTTTATGCTGTTATGCATTCGAAACCGACAGCATACATTTTTTATAAAATTGGTCACAGAAAATTAAATCCCCCATTGGCAGGAATTTGGCATTTTACAGGAGTCCCTCGGTTTTCAACCGAATCGAGGGCTCCAGAGACAGACATTCAAGACTAACGCTCGCGCCTCCCGCCCCTCTTCTCGCTCGTCTCCCCTTTTTCTCCACGCCGTGCCTCCTCTTTCTCGTAAGCCATGAAATTGGATAAAGGAAGTGTTTCTTCTCTAACTGCGTTACAGTTGGAGGCCAGACGAAGTTGCTTTTCCTGCTGGTCCCTTTCTTTTTCTCCCCTTGACTCATCTAAGCTAAGAAGGCTTCAGCGGCTTAAACCCGTACAACTGTCAAAAGGTTCACAACCCGAAGTCCACGAACTCCCGGACTATCCGGATGCTCGGGCGAAGGGCCGGGATCCGTTCGCGTTATCTAGCGCCACTTGAAGGTGCGAGTGCGCCCTCAGGACGTAGAAGGGCGCGAGCGAGGGCGAGGGGAGGGTGCAAGTGAGAACGCAGAGTGACGCGACGCGCCACGGACGTGCACAATCAAAGGTGAAGTTCCGTGGGCCCCAAGTATTTATTGTCCGATTTAAGTATGGACTTGTGACCGATCATCAGCTGTAGCGTGGTTATCCAATCGGGAGCATTGATACCTAAAATTTTAGTCATAACGAAGCTCTCGATTGGACAACCACGTCCAGTTGATGATCTGTACAAGTCACTCTATTTAAATCGGACAAAAACAATCGCCCAGATAAAATTAACAGAATCAGCATTATAGCAAGTTGAGTCGAGTCTTCTTTTGTGGTCCAAGTGATCACCCTGTGTACTGTGATATTCACGTCAGAAACTAATAAAAAAAGGATATATGAATAAAACAAATCTAACGACAAAAATATTTTAATAGTAAACTTAATATTAAAATGAATATTAAACCACCAAAATAGTTTTTTGGGGTAGTGTAGAAGGATCCGACTGAAAATTGATAGTGCCGAATTCGTTTCTGATCACCTTTGTCAGTGTTGCCTTAAATCCTTCAAAACGCGTTTTAGGTTCTTACCCTCAACACGTTTCTTCGAGAATTCTCTTAGAATCTGGAAAGATCCGGAACAAAATAGTATCTCACCAGGAGTCCGAGACGCATCAAGTGGCACCTCACTTGCTCCAAATAATGCACCACAAAAGGTCAACCGTAACAGACGGACACAGGTTACCCAATCTTACATGTATGATGTTCTTGAACTCACATATTTGGTGAAATGCAACGGAAAAAGTTCCATGAACATTATTGAAAATGTTATTATATTCTCATTTACATCTACACTTCAAAGTAAATTGTTTTGGGGCATAATATAGCTCTTAATATAGCAATGAAATATTGAAAGATATGAGAGAAAATTAATATTTAGCCAAAAGACGATTTGTAATAGTTGTAGAAAATGACTGGAGTAGAATTACAATTGACCCATTCGGTTTGGTTCAATAACGTAGTATGTACGTTTTATATTCTCATCTGTTTATCCACTTTTAAAGCCTAAATCGTAAGATGCAGCTCATTCTAATTAACCCAATCAAAAGTATTTTAATATTTTTAGCACGTCTAAGAAGCACATATCTCGACACCTACGAACTCATTTGTGTTTCCACATCAGAAGACTGAGTAAAACTCAAGTATCTCAGGACACATCGGCAACAAAATGGACGTCTCGTGCGAAAATCGCGCTGTCGGGGAAAATACGGATTTCGCAATTCTCTCAACAGCATGTCTAAGTCGGGGGTGGCCCGGAGGCGGAGGGCCACCACGGGGGCGCGTGGGGGCGTGGCGGGGCGTGGCGGGGCGTGGCAGGGGCGTGGCGGGGCGGCAGCGTGGCCGGGGAGGCTCACCTGGCGATTGCGTCCATGCCCGGGATGCCCTGGTTCTTGATGATGGAGCCGTCGGCCCGCGCCAACCCGGGGTGCGGCAGACCCGCCGGCGACAGTATGGCGGTGTGGGCGGCCGCCGGGTGGTGGTTCAGCTGCATGAACTGCATGTGGTTGAGGTGCGTGGGCGGGTGGTTGTAACCGTTGGCCAGCAGCGGGGACTTTTCCAGGCGCGGAGGATCTGCAAAATAGAATGGAACGCGTTTAGTACAATCTATTCGAATGTCCAGCCTATTCAATACATTGCAGAAAATAGAGGATGGAGTTGAGTGTACTAGAAACCAACGTCAAAGAAAAAATAAAAAGTTAATCATGGGGCGTTTATCAATTAATCATACTTTCAAAGTAAGATTTGTTCTTACTTCAATAAACATTTTAGATATTAACTTTTCAATTTAATTTTCTAAATACAGTTTCAATTTCTGGAATATATTATTTTTATTGTTTATTGGGACTTTTTCCAGCCGTTTACCCTCTAACACACCCATGGGGTGTCTTGGCACTAGCAGACTCGTATCTGAGGTGAAGAATGGTAGGCTCTCCAGGACAAAATAATAAACGTAGTTAAAATAATATACGTAAACCCAAAATATACGAGACAAAGATCATACTTAGACCAAAATTCTGATTCCAGGACTGACAAAACTGACCACGAATTGTATTGCGAATGCACGCAAACAAGGCTCTAAGATATTTGTTCAAACGAGGCAATGCATTCATATATAAAATATATAGTTTATGCGCTAAGCATCACATTCAACTAAATTATATGCATTTATGGACGATTCTGTGAAGGAGAAAATGCTGACCACGCTGGTACAGACCGAAAGAGAAAGCTGTCAGCTGTGGAACAGAAACATGTGTGACGGAGCGATCACTCCGTGGTGGTAGATGGTAGTGCGCCACAGCTGAGTACGTTATTGCGATTTTTACAGAACAACAACAGTGACGGTGATAATACCAATGCCATTTGACTGGAACATATACGGGAGGAAGCACCATTCCCGCATAGCAGAACCGTCACTGGAAGGAACGGCCAAGGCAATGGTGTAGGGCGCTAGAGGCGATAAGAGTGGTGAGGGTGGCTAAGGCGGAGCCAACTGGGAAAGCAGAGCCACTGAGCAAAGGAGTGGAGCTAGCGGCGGTGGCGGCGGCCGCGGAGACGGAAGCGGAGGCGGAGACGGGCGGAGGCGGGGGCGGAGGCGAAGGCGGCGGTAGCGGTGGCGGGGCGGCGGCAGCGGAGGCGGAAGCGGAGGCGGAGACGGGCGGAGGCGGGGGCGGAGGCGAAGGCGGCGGTAGCGGTGGCGGGGGCGGCGGCAGCGGAGGCAGCCGTGCGGCGCTCGTGCTGACAGCTGCTCGCTGGCGCGTTATCGTTCTGGCGCCCGTTCCGATCGACTGGTTCATTCACGCGCCTCTCCAAGTAATTCGTGAGATTTGAATTTCGATCCGACACAGACTTTCAGATTGAGGTAGGAAACCTTGTTCCATTTGATTCCAATTCAAGACATGCAATGTTAAAACTCATTATCTTCAGAAAACACGTAAACTGAAATGATTTGGAAGAAATATAATTTAGGAAAAATATCTCAGTGACACATAGAATGAGTCATAATAATAGGTAAAACAGAAATAATTCTTCACAATTTCAAATTTACATTATTAAACTTCAATTGGGACTCGAAGCACAAAAGATACTATAAAGCATGTTTACGTTTAGAAAAAATCATTGCTTATTTTCAGTCCCGAAACTAACTAAAAATACATTTCAGTTTCCTACTTAGCTTCTATTTTCAAAAAGGAATTCCATCCCGGTGACATAACTGGCCGCAACGAATATTACATTACATAACGGAAAACCTAAAGGTAAATTTCGCGTCACCATCGAATTTTCAAATACAGATGGAGTTGTCGAAGGAATAATTTCATTCCGTTTGTAATCAAGGCGGTAATTCGAAGCACTTAGCCCGCGACGTGTCGGGGGAGGCAGCTGGCGGCTCAGGCGCGGCGCCCCTCCGCAGCGGCCTCGGGGCGGGGAGCAACGGAGGGGAAGACGGAGGGGGAGGCCAGCGCGTCCGCAGGCGACGGCGACCCCACCCCACCCCACCCCGCGCCCCGCCGTCACATCACGCGTGAGCCCCGCTCGGCACCGCCCCACCCTCCCCGCCCCGCCTCGCCTCAGCCCGCCTCGGGCGAGGTGCGAGCGAGGGCTCGAGACCTAAGTTCATTAATTAGTTACTTTATACCGCCACCGGGCTCCACGTCGACGCTACGACGCAGATCACACGCAATGATTCCTGACGCGGCAGTGATGGAGATCCCCGCCCGTCGCCCCTGCGCCCCGTCGCCCCCGCCCCCGCCCCGCCCGCGTCCGCGCCGCCGCCCGCGTCGCCGCCCGCGCCGCCGTCCGCGCTCTTCCGCGCTCGCCTCGTGATTTATCGTTCTCCGCTTGATAATTAGCCCCGAAGAAACCTCCCGCTGCTGTCTATATGTCGACCGCTACGCCCACCTCGCCCCGTCGCCTGTCGCCCCTCGCGCCCTCGCCCTCGCCCTCGCCCTCGACATCGCCCTCGCCTGCGTCCTCGCACCCCCGGCCGGAGGGCTGCGCTGCCTTTGCGATAAAAGACGCCGCAATTGAATGCGGCAGGACACATTTCTGCACTTCGCCGCCGCGGCCGCCGCCACCCACCTGCCCCTCGCGATTGTTCTCTGATCCGAAATATTGCATTAGGAACATCGTTCTAGAAGTGTTTTGTTTTTGCGATTCATCCGAGAGGCATTGGGGAAAAGGTTGCAAAAATATTATACACCCTCTTTCAAGCATTACAATCTTTAGTCTTCAGAATGGGTGCAAGAAGTAAATGTGGAGGTATTAAATGGAATAGTAAGGGTACACACAATGCTCCCATGTGACTTTGAGGAGAGAGGTTTATGTCTGTTGGTGGAAGCTGTGGTTTATGTCTTTAGTAGTAGGGGGAGATTTTCTTCTAGTTTTGAATTTAATTAAATTCTAATCAAAATCATATCAATGTAATAAAATTACAAGTCAAACTTTAAATTACGGTTCTTTATGGTCGGTTTCTGTTTTTTTTCATTTCACAGTGACAAAAGAATTCTGATGATCATTAAAATTTCGTTGCAATAGAAATACATTCATCTTGTTGAATAAAACTATTTGTGATTAATATATCTCAATTTTATTTTCTAATTTTCTCTTCGCATTTACTGTACTATTGAAATGTACAAGTATATTGTACTAAAACAGAAATGATTGTGTATTCATTCCAAGGGCGAATTTTGTTGCTTATGAAACAATATATAATTTACAAATGTAAAGATTTGATGGTGAAAAAAAACCAATTGCATATACATGAATTAACGCATGTAATTCGGTCAATTTACAATCTGACCTTTCGAAATGGAAAACAATGAAAGACAAATATTTTCCTAATGTATTTACTGTCGAATAAATGCTTACCTTTTGGATCACATTTCAAAAGCGTAAATATTCAAATAAACACCGCTGTTCAATTGTTTTGTCCCGGTCAGCAGAAGTATACTAAAGAGTTTGGTATAAATGAGCATAATATTTAATTTAATATTTACCAAAAGGTTTAAAAATGCTTACATGCATATTCAATTGGTAAGAGCAAAATTAAGTAATTTTTAGTAAATTAGTGATATTGGAAATAAAATTAATTTTAGGTGCATATGAATTATTATTTAGACCGAAGGAACATTTTCATTTAACTTGAGTCTTGATATATACATAAAAACTATACACTCAATAAAAATGCCACTGCATTACCTTTCTTACACCGTCCACTATCAAACATTAATCCAATAATAATTATTATAATGAACTTATGAAGATAACAATTTTGCCTTCCGAAGATCTTTTGTTAGACGTTTTCGTCCTTTTTCGGGAGAAATGAGGAGCGGGATCGTCGTAAAAACGATCGTCCAATGCATTATTTGTGGAGAAGAAGCGACTGTTTGCAATCGACCTCCAAGACCCCCGCCGCGCCGGGGGAGGGGAGCGAGCGGCGGCAGCGAGGCGGGGGCAGTGGGGGCGTGGGGCGGGAAGGGGCGGGGCGGGGCGAGGCGGCGAGCGGAGCCGACCCAGGGAAGAGGGGCGCGGCGCCGCCGCCGGGTGTAATGAGCCCGGAACTGATGAAAGTGCCGAGATTCGGCGGCGGATCCATCAATCACATCGGGCCGACTCGTGCACCCGCATACGTTACGGTGGCACTCGCGATGCGCCCTGCACAGCCTCCGCGCCGCCCCTCCCCCGCCCCGCCGCCTGCGTCTGTTCCCGCCCTTTCCGGCCCTTTTCCGTCGCGTCTCCTTCGACGTTCCCACTGCTCCCAAGACAGCGCACTCCTCTAATGTGCCGCCGCAGTCGCTAACCGTTCTGACATCTTGCACCTGAGCCTGACCGTCCACCTTCCACGATGCGCCCATCACCGCACCCGTCTCTTGTGGACTCTCCTTGCGTTCCGCTGAAGCGGATCGGCGCCAACACGTCGCCTCCACGCGTCCCGGGTACACGGCCTCCGTGCGACAGCCGCCGACTTGCTGTCGATGCGCACGGCCTGTAGTCCATAACCCCGGCGCCTCCGCCCACTCCTTACCTCAGGCCGGGGGCCGGCGCGGGCCCCCACCGCAGACAGTCGCGCTCCCTGCCCGCTCCTTTCCGGTCAGCTGTTCGCGCGAAACGACTGCCGTTCGCGAAGACGGACGCGGCCTCCCGCCTCGCCAGCCGGCTCCCGTGTTTGCCTTCAAAACACTGAGTACTCCAAGAAATCCCGCCTTACAAAACCCTCTTCCTCGCGGAGGAAAATAATAGGCAGTGCCGTTTGCTCGTCCCCTGTGGTTCGTGCGGCCCGCAACTGCTCCTCCGCTTCGCTTTCGCCCTTTCCACCTTGCTGCGTTTCTGTCTCTGCGCTCCAGCGACCTGCCCCTCGGCCAGTGTTCCTGTGCCGCGTCTGCACACCCTTCATTCACAACAAAGGCCGGCTGCCCGCCCCGCTCCGCCCCGCCCCGCCTCGCCGCGGCGCGCCCCTCACCGCCTTCTGACGCGCGCCAGACAGCCAAGGACGCGTGCGTTCCAGGAAGTGGCAGTTTATTTGTGGAAGGGATATAATTTAGGAGTTTCGATTTGTGAGGATTGTTTCTCTGGAGGCGTCCAGACACCGTATGTTGTACAAAGCACGCGTGCTCGCAATCATTCTGGAGAAGGGCGTCTTTCCAACAGTGTTCATTCTCCGGCGCGGATGCACTGTCGTCCTTTCTTCTGGATTTCTGTTGAGCCCCACGCGTCCTATTTCTCATGTCCTTTTCTTGAGGTTACTTCTTATTCTATTCAGTTTTCTGCTCTGCCCTATTTTCCCAATTTATTCTCGCTACATATCTATGATGATTGCGCTTCTTCTCAAATGTCTATGTTCAGATGTAACAGTAGCACTCCTAAGATTAATTAGCGCTTCTATTTGAGACTTTAAGTAATGTGACCACAAAAGACCAGGCAAAGGTTATACTAGCATTAAGTTGCGAATGCAGCCTCCACAGTAACTTACAAGAGAAATCTTCTGCGCTTAGCTATGACCACCGGCGGCCACTTCTCGTCATTTCAGGACATTTGATCAGGGCCCCACGATGTCCGAGAGTGCACTTGTTTCCTCTCAGGTTTATGTAAACTACGAATATTTTCAATTTGTTTATATTTTTAATTTTAATTCAAACTGTGACACTACGGTCGCTCACACATGACTTCGACCGGAAAGCTTGAAATTGTAACCTTGGGGTTTGTTCAACGCGGTCGGCAACATACCAACTGACCACTTATTCACCATCTTGTGAGCTCGATAACCGCAGAAGACCTTAGATGCACTCGGAATGTATTCGGCATATGATAAATGGCACTCCTTCGTTCCTTCTAGCCCTTTACGGGCGGCACAACGCTAGGAACAAACGAAAACGCGTTCCAAGTTATTTTTCAGAAATAAAACCTGTCATTTCCATCTCATAATACGAGCAGGAATTTGGCTCAATTATTCCAACGGGCGCAGCCGTTTATAACCCGAGGACGATTCCACGACCGGTTCAGAACGCAATAACACTCCAACCAATGGGATATGAGAGCTAGTGGTAAAATGTTACATTATCTTCACCGTTAGAGATTTACTCAAGAAACTTGTCTTCGATACGTCAATTTACTTTAACGCCACGAAAACTATTTAGTACTGAACTGGGTTTCCAAGAAATTTAATTTAGAAGGGGAGAATTTTCTACGGATTAATTTGTACTCCAGAGATGAGAAACTTGATCAGTTGTCGAAACATATGATTAAATATGAATGTTATCCAATAAATGGACGATTAGTAGTGTACATTCAATTTAAATTTTATAACTGGTTCCTCATAACGCACGCAAGATATTAGGGCGTTTCCAATCTAAAAAAAGGTAAAAGAACAATTCTTGAAGAGATATGCGTTTAGTCAATTTACATTCAAGAGTTGAGGTTGAATTCGAAGATAGGTTGTTTGTTAATTTACATTATTTTGTAAACGTTTTCGCCCTCGAACCCTCCAGATAATGGCAATTTTTGCCTGATGAAGGTCTGACATGAAAATGGGTTAAAATCTACCTGGATGCGGTGCAACACACCTGGAAGGAAGGAACAGCGTAAGTTATAATTTTGGCGAAGCCCCAGCAGAGAAAACCATAGCAATTTATTATCCCAAACTAGTAAATGACACTTTTCACTGCGCACTAGCAATTTCTCAATTTCTTAATATAGTTTCGTGAATAGACGGATGTGTTAAATATCACACAGGAGTATACATTTAACAGAAAAATGTTAGATATTTCTAGAGTTATAAAACCCTAAATTTACATCCTTAAAACTCTATACGCCAACATGCTTAACGTTTCGAGCCTCCGCCACTTTTGAAACAGAAGGTTGCGGTTGGCAGAGCGCACCTGCTTTTTTACCCCTCGCAACTTCGAAACCGCAGACGGAACCCAAATTAATACTTGTAGCTTTACAGACCGCATGGAGGACATAGAAGTTTTCGCCTTTCTAACGCTGCACAGACGACGTGGAGGGTCGGACTGTTTCAAATGTTTTATTGCAAATAGAAACCTAATAGAGAGATAAGAACCACGTACCTATGACTCCTTAAACATGTTTACGCTTGAGTTGTCACGATATATAAATCTGTTCCACGTGTGTTCGTTTTAGTGATTACCAAATGTCACAGTCTGTGTTTGATATACGCTTCGGAACGGGTATCTATTTTCTCAGCAGAATGGAATTCAACAACAGCAATGGGACGCTATTACGTGGTGTCCTTTAAACTTCGCCCCATTTTAAAGCTTTCTTCTTCCGTTTTTTGTACTGCGTTTGCATTCGCATGAATTAGATATTTAAATCAATGCCTTACAATTCTCTGGAAGAAGAGTAAGTCACCGAAGACCCATGCATAAATGAACATTTTTATATGATGGTATTCATAAATTATTCTATGCGCGGGCGCGGATGTCTGTAATTTTTCTTGATTTCCTGAATTTATAAATTTAAATAAGATATGTAGTTCTGAGATAATACGATCGCAGGCGGGGCTCGGGCGGCGGAGGGCGGTGGGCGTGGGGCCGGGGGCGGGGGCCCGGGCGACGAGGGGTCAGGTGGTGGGCGGCTGCGGAGGGGGCGGGTCAGGGGGCGGGGCGGGGGACCGGGGGCAGAAGGACACTCAAGAGCACTGCGCCTGCCGCCCCCCCCCCCGCGCGCGTGCTGCCTGCCTGGCTCTCTTCCTGCCGGCTCTGCTCTTCACCACCAGCAAATGCATTTTCTACCCAACTCGCCGCCACCGCCGGATGTTCCCAACCGCCATACAAAGAAATATTTTTTCCGGAATACTAAAGCCCGAACAGTTCTTTGATTCTACAAACTCATCCCGAGCGTAAACAGATTTATTCTCTTACTTTCACTCTCTCGCTTTATATTGCTGTGGATTCTCCTCTTCTTTCTTTTATGTTTTTATCTTACCGTATCCATCTAGCTACTGAATTCTGTATATGCCTTTGTGCTTTGCTCCAGTTTTGTCTATTATATTAATTTTGACGATGATTTGATGTGACTCATTTCAACAACGCGCTTCTAACAAAAGATGAGGGTGAAGCGTTTTTGCTAGTGGGGTAGAGAGAATTTTCCCCGGCCGCGGGAGGGGCATCCTGCGATCCGGTTTGCGAGGGGTGCCCAAGTCGCTCCGCTGGGGGCCAAGGAAAATTAATGGGTAGAAATAGACTTAATGGATAGAATTCTATTAAGGAATAAACGAAGCCTTCTGAGATAAATTAGAGACGAGGAGATACGAGTTTTAATGAATTAATTTATTTGTTTATTGATTAGTGACTCCGGGCGCGTCAACTGCTAAGATTATTACTTCCATAAGTGTAGTGCATGTTTTGTGACGTGAGTTGACGGTAGTTTATGGATGTCCAAGATTGTTATTATTTATTGCAATTTATTATGTGTACTGTATGATATAAAATGTATCATTTGCTAATTTTATTCATCTCATCCAACTTTTTGATTGCTCCACGTAAATGGTTTAATATGTCAATAGTTAAGGGTTATTTGTATAAAAATAATAATTAAAAATGAAATGAACATTTTTCGGGGAATTACAGTTCACAAATTATATATTTCACAGTTCTCAGCAATTCTCCCAGGACTTAACGTCGATGGCAGCAAACAACATTAATACGAAAGAGATTTAACTTCTAAGTAATAAAAGCAGAACTTTACATAACTACCCACGCGCAACACAGACCGCGCTCTTTACATGAGTCATTAGCGTGTCAAAGAAATCTCATCCGAAAGTGAACGCTGAATATGAAATGCCACGAAATGAACTAGGAGTTCCTCATCAGCCTGTAGGCACAATGGCCAACCGAGTTAGGGAAGAGGAATGTTGGAATATTGTCGACATGGCACGGACGAGACAAGCGCGAGGGGTGAGACAGGTATCTTAAGGACTTGGGAGAACTGGACAGTGGGGCAGTGGGGAACAGGGCGGCGGTGGGCGGGCGGGGAAGTTGCAGCAACGCTTTGGACGAGCCAGGCAGATGTGTTCCTGCGGGCTGCAGTGCGGTAGAGCGCAATGGCGAGACAGCGGAGTGGATCAGACAAGCAGAGTGGGTGGGGTGGATTGATTGATTGATTGATGGAGTAGTTTGTTTCCGGGCGCGTCAACTGCTATTCTCATTAGCCTTGTATGATTAATACATGTTAAATCGCTGGAGGTAGCGGTGTTCCTTCACGTTAGAACGTGCGATCCGGCGCCGACCTATACATCGGCTACCAGAAAATAGCATCTGCAGGTATCTCCACAAACCGGGCACCGCCCCAGCCAGGTCACGCTCTAACCTTTCGACTGGTCTCCCGATGTGTGCCAGTGTAGCCCATAAAAGTGTCTGCGTAAGGGAAGAACAGGGAACAAGCGTGAGGAAGGAAAGATCGCACTCGGTCCGCCGCCCGTTTGTTTAGGGTACGCTTCGGAATTCGCCAGATATTAATCGGAACCGCATCGGGAAACCACCGATCAGAGCAGTCAGACGCTAGAATTCTCCTCCAGACGGCGTCTAAATTCGACCTAGCTGTCTAGCTAGGGGCGGGATGGCGTGCAGTGGATAGGACGCGTGCGGGGAGCAGCGGGGCGGGGCGGGGCGGGAGGCGGGGGGGTAGGGGCGGGGAGGGCGAACGGGCCCCGCCGACAGCACCGCGAAGAGCTTCCCTGCGCCGGGCACGTGGCTCGCAACAGGGCACGCCGCTGCACGCGCAGCCTCCCAGGATTACGTTTGAGTTCGAGATTACATTATACAATGCGTCATTCACGTTACAGATGCAGTTGAAATGTAAACATTCGCGGGGGAGCGCGGGCGTCGCTCGGCGCCCGCCCATTCGCCCGCTCGCTCGCGTTCGCCCTCGCGCACTGCCCGCCGGCATGCGCCGCCCCGGGGGGACAGGGGGCGCGGGCGAGGAAGAGCGACCGGCAAGCGGAGAGGGCAAGCACGAAAGACGCACGGGCGAGAATAGGAATCGATTCGTGAAGCAATGGAGGATAGAGAAGTTTGTAGAAATCAGCACATGAGACATTGCTGGCTAAGTAAATCGAGGAAAGAAGAGGAAGAATACTATGGCAGTTATAGCCATACGGGATACAGTAGGAGTTTGATATAAAACAGTAAGGTAGGGTTTGATATGATACAATCAGGTTAGGAGAATCCGAAGGAATTGATGGGATCAGGTGAGAGTGTGAACAAAGAAGATGCTGGGGAAGGCCTGGGAAATAGAAATGAAAAGTCATAAACTCAAAACGCACTGGATTACAAAAGGGTAAAGAACGAACCAGAAACGGTGGAAAAACTTTGCCGGGAGGGACAGAAACACGAAGTGCTACAATCGCCGATCGAGACGCGTGTTCTCAGGCTCTCGTTCCTCCTGCTCTCACGAGACTCGGTTGGAAGAGGAAAGACAGCGCACGGCTTCTCATTGGCGCCACTATTCATACAGAGCAGCGTTGCCTCTTCACCTTCTTGCTCTGTATTTCACAATATTCATAACTAAACTATTTTGTGCAATCATTTATATGGCAAATATACAAAGTACTAAGAGCAATGAAAATGAAGGGAAATTTAATATAGTTATTTTGCAAGTAAAATATATAATGTATACATTACCCCACGCAAACCTACATGAGAATACCTTGTTACTCTGAGTTTATAAATTATATTGACTGTTTCAACACACGTTTACCAAATTATGTAATATTCGACTAGCAGCATTTGTACCACCATTTCGTACTTCATTTGTCTCTCAAGTTTTAAGAATGTAAAATATACAAAATAAATTAAAATTTCGCTATATTGGCTCAACATCACTCTCGAACTTTTCCCTTCCTGTTATCTTCGTATTCATATTTGATATCTTCTGAATATCATCATGAGAGCTAGAATGGAGTGCTATAATTTTTGCTTAGTCCCCTAAAAACGCAGTTATTTCACTATTAGAAATACTTTGCATTTGCTAAAATATATTCATTAGCCATTGAATAATATTTGATAAATAATTGATTTACACAGATAATCTATCTGGTTCAATATTACTTAAAACGTTTAAAAATACATAGCGAATTTACGAATTCGCGAGTCGAGAATGGCGATTTGTTCCAAGACAAATTAGGAGGACGTACTACAACAATCCCGGAGAGCTCTACTGCGCATGGACCTGTTTCAATGGACGTAATTTCGATTGACGAGACCCTTACTCTTAACGTTCTATTTTGCTTCAATCATCCCTAACGAATTGATGCATATATAAACAGCAATAATAGTAAAAAACAAAAGAACGTATATAGTCCTATTATAAGGCAGAAATTTCTGGTTAAATTTAATTCTCATTTATTGAAAGATGTCGATAATAAACTATGTAGTTGTTAAAGAATTGTTCTTAGGCGTCATTGTTGTTAGAGAAATAAAATTGAATGATGACGTATGAATATAATTGCCTTAATTGTTAGATACTTCGTAATATAAACAATGTAATAGCATTTTAGAGTGAAATTAACGGTTATATTGAATGCCATTAACTTTTATTCCAAGATAAACACGTATATGCAATCCTATGATACAAAACATATTTCTTGTATGATATAATTCTTATGAAAGGAAAGATCAATTCAGGAAATACCCACAAGCTGAATAACAGTGTTTCCATATCGTTTATTGTCTGCAGTCTTACGAATGTTTCGCAAACTTCTTTTTCAGAATGTTCCGAATTACTTCCCTTCAACGAAGTTAACGCATTACGACGTTGGACTTCACCTCGCGCAACAACTGTCTAATAACATTTTTGAAATGTTTCAGCTTTCTTCCCCGTAGTAATCATCTGCTGGTATACATTGCCTGTTCCGCTCGTGTGTGATGGCGGACTGTGTGAAGGCTAGTGCAGTGAGGCGGGTGCGTGGCGCGGAGAGGCGGGGCGGGGCGGGACGAGGCGGGACGAGGCGAGCGGAGCGCCGGCGCACGCGGGCCGCCGGCGAGTCTCTCCGTAGAAATAAGACGCATACCTTTCAGTCCGCCTGCGATCGTTAAGGGAGCCTTGGCCGCGGCTCTCGGGAGGGGGCGGATTTCTGGAACTGAAATGCAATGAAATAAAATGCGGTGTAATCGCCGACCGTCCGCCGTGAAGCCTTTCCACGTGTTGTGTGTGACAACCCGTAATTATTTCCCTCTCTCTTTCCCCCTTTGCCTCTTTCCCCATTTCCCTTTCTTTCTTCCTCTCCGACTGTCTCGTAAGCAAGCTGCTCGGGACAGTCGGGGTTTACCAGTATGGCCCACGGGATAGCCGCGCCGTGGCGGTTGGCGGACGGGGGCGCGCGGCCCGCGGCCGGCTCGCGTGCGCGCGCGTGCCGCCAACCACCCCGCGCTCACGCTCACGCTCGCCCGCATCTCGCCTCAGGTCCTCGCCCTTGCCCTCGCCCACGCCCTCACCCTCGTCTTTGCCCTCGCCCGCGCCCTCGCTCATGTCTTCATCCACGCCCACGCCCGGCTTCGCCCTCGCTTAGACCCTCGCCCTTGCTCTCCCTATGTCTTCGCTCTCGTCTTTGCTCTCGCCCTCGCCTTCGTCCTCGTCCTGACGTCGCCTTCGCCCACGTCTTCGCCCGCGGCCACTGACGGCACCGCTCGTCAGTGCCCGTTGCAGCCCAGCGCCAACGGTTACTCTTTCGAGCTGCGTTCACATTTGTCGGTTTACAAACAGTTGAGCACTGCGAGTTGCCCACATGGGTGCTTCGGTGATCAACTCTTCGCAGTATGCAGCTGGTCATTTTGCAATGAACCAGAGTGGAATTATATTTGTAGCAACAAATCTCACTTGCTCATTTTTAAACTATTTGTTTCATCCGGTTAAACGAATTCAAATTCATGAGCCACGTTTTTACTGAACAATTGCCACTAAATATTTCTTAATGTTGTACTACAAAGAAAGAAAAAGAAAGAAATAACTTGGCAGTAAAAACAAAAGAAATGTCAATAGCAAATTCCTCTTGTAAGGAATACTTATCTCAAGAACGCGGAATAATACTACCTTCGTTTATTCGTTCCATTGGACAACGATCATCCATCGTAATATACAAACACAAGGGTTAGCGAAAGGCGTGATTACTTTAATCCTTACTGGTTATGTGGAAAGTATTGGCGGACTACCACATCTTTTATTCAAGGCACCAATTAAGACCATTTTGGCATATCATCACAGTGCGGAAAATCATGAGTTTCTTTCCGACATTGCCGATGTACAAACGATTCTGTCACCAACGATTCTGATAACAATAGAAATTCAACTGATGTGAATATACATGTGTAACTAAACACGTGCATTGTAAATGGATTTTGTTTTCTTATTGATTACCCACTTTTCCACTTAAACATGGTACTGAATATAATGACCATGACTTTTTTTATTCTGTATGTTTCCATGTAAATTTTCTCTCCACATTTTTTTAAGTGTAATCTTATTATGTCCTGCGCACGTTCATCTCTTAACGTGACAGAACTGTCTTGTCGCCTTTTACGTACTGATTCGATTTAGATTGTCACTTTTATTTAGAATGGATCTTGGATTTTCAAAAAAATGAGAATTCATTTTTTTTTGTAAAACGACAGCAGGGTATTTTCTGCGTTTACATCCCCTTAAAGCATTTCGGTTTTACCGTTTGTCCCCCTCCCGTTACTGGCACGTTCCGGCATATGGCTATTTTCCATCTGAGAACTGTATGCACTTTTAACGCACGACCAAACAAGTTTGCAAATTAATCTGATATGTACTTTCGCCTACCCAAATAAAATAATATGGAGCATTCCAACGCCGCACTCGATGTGGAAAATTTGAACAAATTATTGTAATTTTGTACGCATAAAAAGCATTCGTGCTTTCAGAGCTGCATTTTTCTCGGTTTACACCCTAAAAACCTGATAATAGGGATACGTAATTACCGTGAACGACCAGCGTTTTGCGCTGAATGCGGGATGGTTTCTGCAGAAGTGATTTCGAGGCGCGTCCGTAGAGGGAACATGACCGTGGTCGCACCCTGGGATCTGACCTCGTGGGTTGGAAGCGAAGGTAAAGCTGCCCTCGCTTCATAACGCTCTCGAAACTTCGAGCCCAACTCCCAATGCTGAATATGAGTTATGCTTCAGCGAAGCTAATATGTACCTTGGGGCTACACGCGAGTCACAGCGTCTTGATGAATGGTCCATAATGACACCATAGCTTTTATTTTCGGTTTCTCATTTTTTGGTACTCGTGTTGCAATCAGCAGTCTCCAGCAATTGATTAAGAAATACGTTTCTAATGAGCATGCCCGCTATCTCCGCCGCATCTCCGACGTGATATCCTTCCTGGGCGCAGCGCGGCGGGTCGCGTCGCAGTCTGCACCGGCTGCGCCTGCTGTGCCCGCTGCGCTGTCTGCGCCCCGCCGCTGCACGACTCGCATCACGTTACATTACACTCGATTGCAATTTATTCGGTGCCCCCCAACCAAACGCTCTGTGGTGCAACAGTTCATGGACGGCGAGCGCCTGAAACGAGGATCGCGTAGTTAGTGCAATGATATCTATCGCAATTTTCCTGAGCGTTTATCTCAATTATCCATAGATTTTAATTTTCATATAATATGAAAGGAAAACGTATCCTCTCACATTGAAATAGGGAATTAATGCTGCGAATGAGCAAGTATATTTACACATTGCCTGACTGGAAGTTCTTTCTGTTTTAAGATAAAAGAAGCAACTCCAATAAGATTGCACAATTTGTAGTGTGTTGTTTTTTTTAGAGAAATTCAGGAGCTTGTAGTATCTAATTTTGGGAGGAAGTTCAATACTTTGCATTGAAAAGACTCTATTATTTTTGTTCGAAATGACGGACAGAAGTAAGAATTATTTTACATTCGAATACTCGATAACACTCCTTTGTGGAAAGAATTCACGGTTGGGAAGGAACTGTGACTGAGGAAAATAATTTTTCGAAAGGATTGTCGGACTTTAAAGTTCTGACAACTATAAATGGTTCTTTACTCACTCAGAGATTAATCCGATTGAATATCTTGTATTTTTGGCGAGAAAATAATGCCATTTGTAGTTCCCAATGGACGTCTAACTTCATAATCCATAAAATTTCCCAGAAAGAGTGGCAATGAAATATGATTTAAGCTTATTTTTCAGAGGATGAATAATCTGTCCCTCAACGCAGCCCTTAAGTATTCCGAAAATATTTTTTCCTCCCTTCGTGCCATGTCAGTAGTCGAAATCTTCTTCAAGGAAAAATAATTACCTTTGCTAATTCCCCGCAGCGGCGCGGGGCGAAGAGAGCGGGGGGAGGCGGGGCGGCACGGGGCGATGACGGGGAGCGAGGGGCAGGAGCGGGGGTGGGGGTGGGGGTGAAGGGCGAGGGCGAAGACATCGCCGACCGATGGGTCCGCGGGCGCTCAGCAGTCGCCACACGTCCGATCGCCTCTCTCCGCCCCGTTTCTCTCGTCCGACACTCGCCCTTCCGCCCCTCCCACTGCCCGTGCCGCCGCGGCCGCCCCCTGCTGTTCGCAGGCTGTCGCCCTCCGCCCGGAATCCCGCGCGCTCTGCTCTGCCCCTCCTTCGCGAGGCCGGCACGCCCCTCCTTCCGAATTTACTCCATTTCCACATATCCGTATCATTTCACACAACTTCCCCACCCTCGCCTTGTGTCATCGCCTCCTTCATCAATACTTCCCGCCGCCCACTACTCAAATGACTTTCGTCTTTTCATTGCATCTTTCATTTTTTCCCTCACGCAAACAACTGTCTTCCCGAAGTTTCGTCTTTCTCTCTCCCTCTCTCTTCCCGGCGTGATTCTCCTTGGCAGACCCTCCATCGCTCTGGTGTCGCCCTCTGCCTGCGGCGCCCGACCGCCCCGCGCCCGCAAAACCCGGCCGCTAGCGGCTCTAAAGCGCGACATCCGACTTTCGAGCGACCGCAGGGGCAGCCGCCTTGTCAAGTAGTGGAACTCCGCCACCCCTCGGGGCCATCTCTTCTCGCTGTCGAGAAGAGCGCTGAGGAGAGCCGTCGCAAGTCGAGGAAATCGGAAAGGGTGGGTGGAAGCCGCGGAAGAGAAACAAACAGCGCGGAAGACGTAAGTGGATTTGGAGTGGAAGAATCTAAATGCGCGCTGTGACGTTTAATATCCCTTCAGGGGTGAAGCGTAAACCTCTAGGCGTAGGAGGCCGTCGGGACGCTGAATCAACAACTGGCAGAGGCGGGACGAGGGCAGATCCGACTGACCCGGCGAGCAGTCAGACTTCTCTTCACAAGAGTCAACAACCTCCGGGACGACTTCTAAATGCTTTCGGACGTTCGTGCTTGCTTCAACATTTTCTATTGTGTATTCAATTAGTTTTGTTTTGCTCTAACGTTACATTCAACATGTTTTCGATTATTACAATCCCAAAAAAAACTGCCAGTGCCAATTACAAATACATTTTAAATGCATTACAATAATTAAATGACTATTTAATACAAAAAATTGTAAGCCGCAATAAAATACTTCAGCGTTCACTTGCCAATTTGTATATTAAAACCATTTAACGGCTGTTTCCAGCCAGATTGTTTTCCCCCGCTGCAAAGAATTATCACTTTCCCATACTATTATCAGAAGTTAAAATTATATTCATTGCAGTAACAATACAGCACAAAACTATTGAAACCCAAAAAATACGGCGTAGTTCTTTTCCCCGTGAGTCCGCGGGCCCAGGTTGTTTACGGCGGCTGACTGCAAGGCATGTGGGGACCTAGGAATCCCCGCAAGAGGAAAGTTTATGAGGCAGGAGGCTGCGGGCATCCGGCGTTCGCGGGCAGTCCAGCCAAAGGCGGGCGGCGCTGGCATTGACCGCGAGCGGCTCTGCTGAGTGCCAGCGCCGCCTCTCCGCCGCCGCCGCCGCCGCCGCCGCCGCCGCCGCCGCCGCCCCCACCGCCGTGTGAGCACCGCGCCACAAGCACCCGTCGCCCCCAAGCGAGGGCTCGACCCACTCCAGGATACACAGAAATTGGACACATTCAAATCGGCGATTGCTCCTAATGGCACTCTTCCTTTCCCTGCTTGCGGCTCACAGTTGCACGACGGCCTCCTCCGCTTACAATTGCATTACGTCATTCGTCGTTAGCTCACAAACAGATTTGCTTATCCGCTTTTAACTGCGCTGTTAGCTAAACAAGTGCTCCCGCAGAGGTTAAAAAGAGTTGCGGGCTTCGGCTGCGTCGTAAAACCTCCGACGTGCGATAAGAGGGGTCTCCAATAGTTACTGCACAGTGGGGCGGAAACGACACATTTCTATCTATCGTGCTCAGTCATACAAACAACGTGTTTCCGCTTTCTGTTACACAGAACAATGTCCTCACAAGAAATATAATTTATCGCTTTATTGTTGCCTTTCAAGTAAAGCAAGTGTCCCGCTGGAACGCAGAACACGTAAATTTTATTTAGTAATACATTTTAATGTGACTGATTGGACGGGTGAAGTGAAAGTGTATAATGAGATAATATGTAGTTGCTGTGTGTGGCCGTACATCAGTTTTAGAAAGTCTCGTGTTATGAATGTTTCCAGCACATTGCCACTGGTTTCTCGATTTCGAGCCAACTCACGAACACGATGACCCTCCAGCTCCACCGATTTGGATCCGCTGCCCGTTTGTCACCAGCAACTTCCTGTTTCCGAGCGCCGCAAACAATGCGGCGCGGGGCGCCGCTCGCTCTACTTATTGCATTCTTCTTGACTGGAGCTGTACACTGCAGTTTTACGCTCAGCTGGTTTCTTGGTATTTAAATCGTTTTGAGAGCGAGAGAGAGGTTCGGCATACATTACAGACCTACATATACGTGTTTATTATACTCGCCCATGGCCTTATATTATACTAGAATAAAATAGATACGACTGCGGTTTGGTGGCGAAGGCGAGGTGGAGTGGGGCGGGGTGGGGTGGGGTGGGGTGGGGGCACGCTCTCGAACATGCGGGCAAGCGCGCACCTGCGTCCGACTCGCGCCCGCTCCTCCGCGGCCCCCTCCTGCCCCCCACGAACCCCCGGCGCCGCCCCCCGCCCCGCCCCGCCCCCTGGCCGCAGAACCTGCCTTGGCGGGCGGCGCGACGTGGCTCTGAACCACGCTTGCTCGCGCATTGCGTTGTACCAAGGTCCTCGCCAACCGGCATTGACGTCACACTTCCAGAAGTTCGTAACGACTTACAGTAACTTCGTCAATGTTTGACACCGGGAGGATTGCGATATTGTGAATGTTTCGGGATTGAATACTGTATCATTCAAATAGCAATTACTTTTTGCGTCAGTGTGATCGCTTTCCGTAATTAGGCGAATCTAATGCTCACTTTTTTGACCAAATACAGTACTCAAAATCGTGGTGCGCATTAGAATCGATGGTCCATTAGATTCCAGTGCAAATCCGTTCCCAAGGAAGTAATGGTGCTTCACGCTTGTAATTGATTGTATTAAAAATTTCATTTTTAAGGTGTACTTTCATGTTCACTCATTTTCTTCTATAACAATGTGTCACCTAACATTAGGATACTTTTAATTCCATAAACTGATGGTTTATATATACGATAAATCAACTGTTGTAATATATAAATTTAAAGGAAATGCCATACCTATTATTCTGTCATTAATGCCCAATACATTGGATACAAAACATTTTTCATAATTTTAAGTTTAAAATATGGGATGCGCATTAGATTCGCGTGAATACGGTAATGTATTATCTCTATATATTAATAAATTTTGAAAACATATAAAGTATATAAAAGACGTAAGTTTTTAAGAACGCGACGCGTGATATAGTAAGAGTAAAAAAGGAATTTCGAATTCTCTCCGTTAATATACAGAGCTGACACAAAACAGTCGTACTTGGTCGGAGCGCCTGGTGGCCACACGGCGTGGGCGTGCGCTGGAGGCAAGGCGTCGCAGGGAAGTGGCGAGGAGCGGCGACGCCGCGCGGCGTCACAATGGTTTCTCGGCGCGGGAAGAACGGCGTGCGGACGCCGGGTGGCGCCGCGGGGTCAGGCTATATTTTATGGCGAGCGCGCCCCGCCTTCCCACCGCGCGGAATGAGGCGCCCAATTAGACACCTCCGACGGTCGCATGCGACTCTGCTTTCGTAGGTCGGGGCTGCATCGGCTGCGCGCTCAGTCTCACGAGATGCGACGGCCGACTTTTTAATGTGGCTGCTCATTTGGATGCTGTGCCTTTTCGTGATGTTTCTCATGATATTCTATGTTTTCACAAACGGCGGAAATTCGGAGCCACTATATAAAAAATCTTGTATTTAATTACTATTTCCTGAGAGGTTTATGGCGTCAATATTGTTTTGAATCAATGTGCGTTAATTCCGTCTGAAGTGAAAATTATTACACGTTCTATGATCAAGTTTATGAGGAAAACAGTGTGAATCCAAAATGTGACGGTAGAAATGAAGGATCCAAAACTTACCCATCCTTGGACACAATTTGGCTGAACTTTTAGTCTTCCAAATTGAGAATCAAACACAGAGAAGCATTTTTTGAAATAGTTCAAGTTAGTTTTTCTTAATAACTAATCAATAGGCGGAAATAGTGATTGCCGACAGCCCAAAGAAGCAATCTGCAAAGATTGATCCCATTCAATAAGGACTATGTGAGTAATAAGGAAAACGGCGCGAGCTCGATTGCTGTGACGGAGGTCGCATACATTGGGAGTTGACGAGGGGGAAGGGGTGAGATGTAGGGCCTCCGCTGAGTGTGCAGGCGCGCGGGCGGAAGGCGGCAGGCGGCAGGCGGAGGGGGGTACGCCCCAGCGCCCACAGCCCCTTCTATTACTCCGCCGCGCCGCGCCGCGCGCCTGTCTAAGAAGAAAAGTGGATGCCGGCAACTCGTAAGCCGAAAGGTGGGTTCGCGCGTCTTGGAATATCCATTTTTAAATTCTGTTTGTTACTTATTTAGTAATTTTAAACGCGGGACATTTCTCCCCCTTTTTAATTTCTTCTTATAACCCCTTTGTTATGATAGCATTTAATTATCCTTGCCTCACGTCCTTCTACCCATTTACTTTCTTTTTTCCACAAAACTCACATTAAAATGAAGTTTTTCATCCGTCTGCTCACCCCTATCTTGCGCACCGCATCCTTTCTTCGCTTCTCTCATACGTACGCCCCCTCTAGCCTTGTCGTAATTGTTTTTTGGGGTTTACCCTTAAAACCGTCTTCCACACCGATCTTGCGCGCCCTCCCGTGCCCTTACCTCGTATCTCATCCTTCTTTACCCTTCCTCGGGCGATGAATTGCGGCCCGACCTCCAAATGGCTAAATTATTTTCTATTATTCACTCGGCGCAGGTGGCGCGCGCAGGGGGGCGGGGCGCAGAACAAACACGCAACGCGATGCCCCGCCCCCTCCCCCGCTTGTGGTCCAGGGCGTTCGCGCCGCGGGCCGCCGCGTTGCGAGCATTGCGGCTGCGTTATGGACGCCGCGACCGCCCGGCAAACGCCACGTTTACCGCCGTGGAGCGCACAGAGGGAGAGAGACAGAGGGAGAAGGGTCCAGTTAGAATGAGAGAGACGCGGCGGTGGTGCGGTGTTGAAACTGCGGTAGCGTAAGCGGCGGTGGAGGCGGTGGCGGGAAAGGTACCTGTGGTGGAGGGATGCCAACAGTAGAAGAGATGGTGACATCGAGTTGAGGTGATTCTCAAGGTGCTTTAGAGATCTCGCTCTAACAATGGACCGCAGTGAAGCGTGATTGTCTCAGATTCGGTAAATCCCAGGGGTGTTGATTCAAGGCTTTGCTTGGCGTTGAAGAAGTTTAACTAGATCGTTCGCGATCTACAATATACTATATCATTCCTCCCTGCTTTTACTTCCGACAGCGGTTCTACTCGTGACCTCCTTAAAGAACATAACACCTGAATGCAAACGTAAACACACTTGCGAAAATGATACATGGAAATGTGCGGACTGTCCCTCTAGGTGACAAACGATAGCGATTGCAGTGATAATAGTGGTGATGATGTAGCTAAGAGTGATGGCTACAATTGTGACGGTTATAGTGGCGTGCCGACAGCGTTAAAAGAACCGACCCGGCTGTGGTGGCTACAATGACGAACAGACTGTCCTTGCGGTTAAGGACAGGCCGTTTTCGCATGGGCATCCTGTGTCATCCAAATCGAATTTTAGCAGTATATTAGTTGGGTGTCGAAAGCACTTCTCCACCGAAGTCCCATCCTGGACGGGTTGCTTATTGCAAAATACTTTGCGTTACTGGGTCGCGACTATATGGGACGGCGCGCCGCATCGTTATTGCCGGCGGCGGTGGCGACGTTCCCTCGACATCTTGGAATATTCGCGCACGCAGGAATTCGAATGGCGTTCCGGCCGCCGCCCCGGGCCCCGCTCGTTAACCGCACTCTTCAGGAAGCCGCTTCTAATATCCACAGCGTTCTCACATGAAGAACCACGAGGCGCTCATCGTCGGAAAATAACGCGCCTTCAACCACTTCGGTTTCAGTTCCAAGTGTACCATTATCTTTCTTGCACGCTTGTTTTTCTCGGCCTCTCAAGTCAACCTGACCGGAGAAGAGTAAATAATATCGTTGTTCTGTTCTCACAGACGACGCGGAAAATGTGCTACAAAAATGATTAAATGCCGTCATGAGTTTTTTTCCTTTCGTTTCTTTCTCGAAGGAAAGCCAGGCCGAGTGAACATCGTTTAGGAGTTTCTACAAAGATGTACGATTCATCAGTTTTTTCTATGGAAATGAATAAGAATGGTGATGATATGTTTAAGTTCATTCGTTCATATTTCTCATAGAAATTACTGATGTAAGTTTAATTAAATGTTGCATACATTTAATTTTGCACTAAAACTTTGAATAAGAATATATTATTTTATGTAAAACAAATTCAATACTTACAATTTGTTTTGGATAGTTTAAATGATTCAGTGTTCATTAAGTGACTTCATGAATCTTTACTTTAAATATGCATAAATCGAGAAAATTATCTCGTTTAGTTTTGTGGAAAACACTTCTGTTAGCTTTTTATTTTGTTAAACAAAATAAGTTAAAATCGAAAAAGAATATAACCGAAAGCCTGATAGAATATTTACGGGATTATTTTATAATAGCCAAGGATTATAATGGTCAGTTTCTCACCATTAGTGCACCTATAATTTCAATATAAATTGCATATAATAACATGATAATGACAATGTATTGATTCAAAATTCGAACAGCAGAAATATTATAAAAAACGTATTGCAAGACTAGGACATGAAATATAACATTCACTCTAGTATGAAACACTACTCACAGTATGAAAGTGAGAATCGAAACTTTCTCGATAGTCTTAAGTTTCACGATAGTCTTAAGTGAAAAGATGGCTTACATTTCTACCGCAACATCCGCATTTTTCATCTCTTAGGCTGCAACATACAAAACCCTGGACATTGGGTGGAAATCTGTTGTATGTTTTGGAACATGAAGATGTAATTCTTCATTTGCATTCAAGACCTCGGTAACGTTTTGTTTTTAATAAAAAATCTGCATACTTTTCCATGTTTCGGACCCTTGTGAAAAGGAGGGTTAGGACGAAAGCGCGGTCAGGGGAAAAGGAGGAAATATAAACGAGGGAGAAAATAAGAAAAGAAAAGGGGGAGACAAGGGGTGAGTTGCAGATAACCAAGTTGTCTGACTCGGTGCTGAGTAATTACGAAATTAACAAAGAGAAAATGGTTTCACCCCCATTGGTCTGTTGAAACCCTCTTGCATGAAAATTAACACCACCGGACATGGATAAGGGAGTATTTTAACTCCCTTGTGTTTGTCTCTTCCAACTTCTACTGTATGTATGCAGGCCGTTCTGTGGGCTCTCCCTTACTCTTATTCGTTATATTTCTAGACGAACTCTCTCGCAATTTAAAAGGAACTTAACTACAGGATAGTAAATGACCACAAGATAATTAAACTCATTCTTTTGTCTTAACGATATATTTCTTGGATAACTGGTAAAATTTTTATACCTAAATGAAGAAATTCATTAATGGTTATATCATCGTGGGAGAGAACAGCGGGGAATTTCCGATATTAACTACCTTGAAAATCCAACACAATGTTTCTTTTCCAATTAATTTTTAAATTCATAAAGCAAATAAATTCCCTAAAATTATTATAGATGATAATAAAGAAGTAATGCAATGGTGAAAATAAGTCACCATAGCATTCTGTCAATGCACGTACTTTCACATTACAACACATTAACGGTGGGAATATTTGAGTTGAAAATCAGGAAATAATTCTCATATAATCTATTTCCACTCCATGCATGAATCGACAATTTAATTGTTCTAAATTACATTTTCTATCTTTGGAATTACATGAAAATTGCATGGAAAGCAGAGAAAAACAATAACAGCATATTTTGAACCCCAATAGATCTGGCCGGTTCGAATATAAGACATTGTTTCCATACGATTTAAAAGTCAGAACCTTACACAAAATTAATCTTTGTAAGCTGTGTGATAAATACTAGTTAATTGAAAATGTTATGGAATATTATGTGTACATAACACCTATCAGTGCACAGAATAATGTTTTATAATAAATCATTTAAAATAAAATTGATAATTAATTACGACCAACAAGAGGCGCGACCGTGTGCGTGCGAGGCACAATAAGTGATCCTCCATTTGCCACTTTATAAATTGGCTGCGCTATAAAATGGATTGTCCCGCACAGCCGCCGCCCGCCCCTCCCTCACTCGCGTCCTCGTCCCCGCCCTCGCCCGCGCCCCCGCCCTCGCTGCGGGCCCGCGCGGCGTCGCCCGGCGCACCGCCACAATAAATTGTTATAAACTCTGCCAACTCATTATTGTTGGAAGCGCGCGTACGGCGAGGACGCACAATGGCGGCCCTGCGGGCGGACGGGTTACCCGCGGTCGCGTCACGATTGTATTAAATAAAAAGCTGCGCCCGCGCCGCGCCTGCCACAAACTGGATAATATGTCGCCATTGTTTTTTATTTTTTTGTGGCCGGCGCATTACACGAGCCGGCGGCGGGGCGAGGCGGGGGGCGGGGGCGGGGGCGGGCGCCGACCGGCCAGAAGGCGGCGAGGGGGCGGGGCGGGGTGGGGGCGCGGCGGGATCGCGGTGAGGAAGATGGACGCCGGGGAGCCTATGGCTGGTGAACGCGGCGAGAGTGGTGAGGTGTAACGATGACCGGAGTTGGGGAAGTCAATGAAGTTGATGGAGGTGTCACCATGAGTGTGTGGTGAGAATTCATAGCGGCGATGAAGGGAGTTAGGCTCAAAGGATGGATGGCGCGAGGACGGCTCGGAGGCTCCGCACATCCCAGGCGGTGGTGTTTGGGTCAGGGGAGAATGTGTGTTAGCGAGGCGGTAAGAGGAGAGAAGTTTCAGCCTCGTGTTAGCTGAGGCGGCGCCGACGAGGCCAGTGCAGCGGGGCGATGGGGACGCGACCTCGCCGCCGTGAGGACGCGATGAAGCCGATTGAGGGCGATCGGCGGTGCGCACGGGAGGGGCCTCCCCGGGGCGCCGAGGACAACGCGAGGGCGGTGGAGTGAGGGTGCAGTCGGTGGGACACGGGAGCGACGCGGGCGGCGGGGGCGAGGGGACGCGCGGCGCGACGCCGACGAGGGCCGCGAAACGGCGGGGGTGGGGGCGCGGCGCGCCTGGGCAGGGGAGGGCGGCGGCGGCGGCGGCGGCGGTGCGCGCGGGGTAAGCGTCGAAGTAGAAATTAGCAGCTTTCCGGCCTTTGCACAAAGTGTGATCCGCGCAGCCCCGCGCCACAGAGGAACGGAACACTCGCGCCCGCGGTGGCCGCGCGGGGCGCCGCACATTTCCCCGCGCTCATAAAAATACGCGGCGCGCCCGCAGAGGGGAAGTATTTTTCCTGCTATTAACCACGTGTTAAATTGTGTTTCCTGGGAATTATGATGTGATAGAAGGCTAATTAGAGAATTCTCGTGCGGGCGCGACGGAGCGTGAAAGCGATGCCGGCCGCCGCCCCCGCCCCCGCGCCCAGGGGGTGGACGGCCAATGTTTGGAGAGCGAACTTCGGACCCCTGCTTTCTTCTTTTGCCTCTTCAACGCCATTCGCCGCTCCGCTCGATCTCCCCGACTCAATGAAGGCTGGGTTTTTGTTTCGGTTTCGTTTCGGTCAACGTTTCACTCACTGACGCGTGAAATGTTGTATTGGGTCGGGCATACAAAATATCAATATTCACGATATTGATTAACACTATTGTAATCGTTTCCATCAGTTTATTAATTTTTATGGATTGATAAGGCAATTATTCTAAATAAATTTCAGATCAAAATATAACAATTTGAATACTAATAAAATCTTTATTTTTTAAAATGCTAGTAGTGGTGGCTGACACTACATCCTTATTGTAAATTAAAGTTCCTAACATTATTTTATAAACTGATACTACATCTGTACATATTTTAAGGCAGTTTTCCCCTTGAAAATAACAATAAATTAATGAAAAATTCTGCATTGTAAATGTATTCAAACAAAAATACCGAATGTCATATTTGGGGATTTGAAACATACTGAACAAACGTTGATGGAGGCAACGTTTTCAAGGGAATTTCCTCGCGTCAATTTGTTTCTCTAAAGAATTCTTCCCAGCGGGAACTCTGCAGGTATGTTTGTGAAGCAGGCATAGCTCGCCATTTCACCTAACCAAATGACCAAGCTTATTCCACTTGCGCGCTGCAGTCAATGATACCCTGCTGCCAATGCACGGTGGGGAAGAACTAAGAGCTGTGCGTTTGCAGAATAAATAGATTGTTCTCGTGCGTACCATGAACTCGCACTCCACGGCACTCGCGGAACGAGGTATAATAGCAGAGCAGAGCGCTGTTTGTTGCTAGTGCTGGTCCTAGGATAGCATAACACGAGTGGCAGATACAATCATTGAGGGGCACACGTACTAAGATAAATACATTGAGTCAATAAACAAATATCACCGGCCAGCCTGTGGTTGGGATCCAGAATGTGTATCAATGTTTGGCTAGCACCAAGAGGCGAAGTGCCTTGATTCTGCTCCTGTGTTTAGCCCAGTTGTAGTCAGAGGGCAGGCACAATACAATTACATTACGTGCGCTTGACACAACGTGGGTCTGGAGAGGGACGAAGCACTGGAATTAGCCACCGCAGAGCTTCTGGACTCAGCCGCCGACACCTGAATCTAATGGAATGAAATGACGCGGCGACGCGCTGCTCGGGCCTCGTATCCGCCCCTCGCTAATCGACGATTGCCTCTACAAAACTAGATCGTTTCAGGTAGTCACCGTGAACTGAGTTTCGATGCGATTTGTAGAAAATGCGAATTTTCAAAATTATTGAGTTTCATTCAAATTAAAGTAATTGATCATTACAATCATTACATTCAAATTAATAATGAGCGCTGATCCATCACTGATTGTATGATAATGTAGAAAAGAGGAAAATGTGTAACATGAGAAGTGCATGTAATAAAATCTAGTAATTTTTACAACTATTTTTCAAACAAATACGTTATGTTAAAATACGAGATGTGACTGTATTTAAACTTAAAAAAAATATTTTTGACATTATAAAAGAATGTGTCGAGGAGTTTGACGAAAGACATACAAAGCAGGGAAATGTCCGTTGAGACGCTAAGAAACACTGTAAACAGAGGCAGTGAAGGTAAGTTAACGTGGACTATTCCCACCCAATTGAGTCATCTTGCATTGTGCACTATTGTTCGAAATCAAAACAAGCAGAATGCCACAATTGGAGGCCGCGTCCATTGTCGGGGTTGTCGGGGAGCGGCGCGCCGCCCCAGGCCCGCGTTCGCTTCTCCCCTCTGTCCACCTCTCGTCCGTCACGCGCCCTCCGCGCCCTTCGCGCCCCCGCCCCTCCTCAGCCCCGCCCCCGCCCCCGCCCCCGCCCCCGCCCCCGCGCCGCGCCCTCGCTCAGTGCGTTGCTGTTGTCAATTCATTAGACTCTCCACTCTTTCCTAAAGACGCTGCTCGACTTCAGTCCCTCCATTTCCATTCATTAACGCTTCCATTAACCGTATTTGCGTCGCTGTCAGCCGTCGGTTAATAACCTTGAACCTTCGCCAGCCGCCGCCCCAGGACAGCCGCCTGTGTCCCCGCCCGCCTCCTCCCGCCCCGCCCCGCCCGGCCCCACCCCTCCCCGGCCGTCGCCCTAGCCGCCCCCGCCGCGCCTTTCCCTTCACCGCGACTGCTCTTTGCGCCTCTCTTCTCTTTCTCCTTTCCGTTCTTGCTCCCAAAAATCTATATCTCTGTTTTTACACTCTTCCTCGTCTCAATAATTGAGTAAATTTTACTGCTCACTTTCATGTAAGGTAGCAAAGTGGCAGAAGCGGCCCCGCCCGGCGGCCCAGGTCTCGTACACGCGCGCGCCGCCCGCGCCGCCCGCGCCGCCCCGCGCCGCCCCGCGCCGCCTCGGCCGGGCGGCGCTCCTGCAGCGACGCGTGGGCCGGCGCAAAATGGACAGCAAACCAAATTAAAGGCGGAGAACATTGCGCCGGGAAGACGGCGACGCCACGGCGCCGCGACGCCGCCGCGGCCCGCGCGCCGCCGCCCTGCCGCCCCCACCGCCACCGACCTCCCATTTTGTCGCGCCTGGACATACGCGCCGATAAGCCGGTGTCCATGGCGCGTCCGAGGGCTTTTGAGGATTTTCAACCCTTCATTATTCCTTCTTACGGGCACGAAGCTCGAATTGACAGTCACCCTGTAGACATCGTGGAACCTGTCAGAGAGCAAACTTCCTAGACATCGCTTTAGATGGGAGTAATTGAAAGCACGCTGCAGCTCGGCGTTTTAAAAGGGTTAAGGTGCTATTTCCAAGGTGCGCCCGGGTGATTACTCCCCGGCTGGTCTGTGTGAAAGCTTTTAGGAGAGGGAATCCTCCTCCCGCCCCCCGCTCCTCTTCGTATTCCGGGTTTCTCTCTCCCTCGCTCTCAGAACCACACCTAATAGTTTTCATTTCCACGGCTATTGAAAGAGACGGCCGCACGGGTGGGGAGAGAAGCATAAAGAAAGGGTTTGGAAAGCAAATAACTTTTGTCTGAATTCAATGAACAATTTCCAATGGATTGTTTGCGTTTAAATTTGCTTTTCTATTCTTCATTTTTATTTTCTCGTTTACTAGATAGGTTTGTTGTGTGTTCCATTTTCTAATTGTGCCTTCTGACATGTGCGCGTGAAAAGGTGGTTATTTTCTTTCCACGAGAGATTGCTTCTCTTTCTCCATTCACGCGGCCTCCCTCTCGAGGGCCGCTGAGCGATTGAGCGATACAGGTGGACTTGTGTTTTTCCACCGCGTGTTGATACAATTGGAAATAGGAAAAGAGCGTTGAAAAGAGTCTGGTTTACTCCGCAGGGTTTTTCGGAGTTTTTAAATCAATGAGATCTAACTAACAAATAATAAATTCACAACGGCAGAGAGGTTCGTCTATTAAATAGCGTCGCGTGTTGAACCAGAGTATAAAAATGAAAAGTTGATTGAACTTTTTAAGTAAAGTGTATAGGTGTGTTTCATCGAATATTATAATATGTCTATACAGTTTGAGAATTCAAATTACATAAGTTTCATCGTTATGTCTCTTGTTTAGGTTTTTAATTTCTCATGTAAGTAGTATAAAGAAAGCATTGTAATGCTGCAGGGAAAAGTGGCAATTTATTGACAGAAAAACATGTTTTGTGCATCTCTGATGTCGCGGCCCCTTGAATCTCAATCTTTTGATTTTTTAGGGTACTTAAATGACTAGATAATTTTTTAAATATTCTAAAAAGACCCCAAATAATTTTGTATTACGCAATATATTCCCCATTATTAGATCTACAAATCATTTCATGTTCCCGTATTTAAATATTACTACATTAGGCAAAATATTTAGTTATAATATGTTAAAAACACGGCATCAACAATTAATTATATTATTTTAAATAAGCTCCTAACACGCTTCGATAGCGTAGGGAAAGGTTTCCTTTGTCTCGTATTCCTGTGCGCTGGAGTTCAAGACCCAATCTGGGCACACTTTTTTCTTTAAAAGCGGTGTAAGAATAGAGCATAAAATACGGAATCCAGTGGTTGATATAAATTTTTATTTAAATATTTAAAAAATAACGTGTATTTTCGAAGGTTTCGCGCTTCGTTTGGTTAGTAGTTTTTCAAGTAATAGACGAAGTGTAAGTCGCATAGAAGTTCCAATTTTATTTTGCCAGAGGCGCACCCAAGGGAGAGGAAAAGGTTTGTGGGGCTTCAGCCAATGATACATATCAAACAATTTTACTGATTTTTCTCTACTAAGGAAAGTCATTCAATAAGCCAATTGTTTGCGTTATAAATATTAATTATAAGTCAGAAAATAAAAATACATTTCATATTCAGGATAAATGAAAAAAATTCAAAAAAATTTCAAGTCGGCAGGACTCTAAAATTTTAGCCCTCCCCTCCCACCACACCGAGAACAATCCTGGGTTTATCTCTGAATATTACGAAATGTGCAAGTATATGCTGTTGCACTATTAGTTGTTTTTTACATTGAAGAAGGCTTTCAATTTCACAGATGTATGGTTGAAATTTATTGCAAATAATTGTTTTTTAAATATGTTAATAAGAAATGTTTATCATGTGTATTTTAGGTAATATTATATCATTTGCACACACTCGATTAAACTCATTTTTTTTTTTTTTGCGCAAGTGTGACAGCACTACAACAAGTAAAATTCAAAGTTATTTTGAATGAAAATATCATTTTTTTAACAACCATAAGTTTACAGAAGTGGCAATTATTTACTTGTTCCCATTGTCCTAGATAATCA
Source organism: Teleogryllus oceanicus (assembly GCA_964035755.1). NCBI lineage: Eukaryota > Metazoa > Arthropoda > Insecta > Orthoptera > Gryllidae > Teleogryllus > Teleogryllus oceanicus. The sequence continues at coordinate 212,883,262 of CAXIVR010000001.1, read as the reverse complement.
TCTTTATTTGTTCCTTGAATTTTGATTTTAATATATTCAGAAGAATACATAACTATGGTGTGAGTTTGTATGTTTGAGGGGGCATCTGTGAGAGTATAAAATATATATAGACAATATAGATAATGGAAATACAGACAGTTAAGTCAAAATGTTACAATCCTAAAACTTCTTGTCCTGAGAAATGATACTGCGATATTCTGTGATTCCAATTTAATAATTTCAAAGCACATAGAGCCCATTCTGCTTTTAATAAACAGACTTTTCATCATCGTTTAGTTTTCTTTTCATACGCGTATTTTTCTTTTATGCTGTGGAGCGTGTGTCATTGAATCCAACACAGTCGTTCGAAAGCATTAGAAAAGCACACGGAGGCGCCAGCTTATTGATTTCCGTGTCACTTGCGTTCTCCAGCCTGCGAGACGATTCCTAAATTTGTACGAAATATCAACATACAAACAAGTGCCTTTTGTACCGCGCCGCCGTAAATTCACCGCGCTGTTCCAATAAGGGAACATTTTCAAATGTTTGCATTGGTGTGTTTGCATAAAATTTTGTCAGTTCCCTGCTGTATGCACGGTGTTATTTCTGTGACAATGACATAAATACGTCGCATTCTAATAATCTGGCCGTCGGGAGTGAGAGACGAGAGTGGGCTATAGAACGAATACGACACGGAGAACTCTCGCCCACAATTGAGCATGTGAAGAAATATTCTCTACTTCAGCTGTTGCACCAAAAAAATAAACACCATGTTCGGAAACGATTACGGTAGTATCGAGAATGGCCCTCGATTGAATAAATTTCAGAAGTCATCTGTGTTTTCAGACATTTTAAATTCATGATTAAGCATTTCAAATGGAATTTGTACATCTGTTCTTCAATTACAGGTTAAAGGTTTATCAAGTTTTAATCAATACAAGAATGTATTTCAACTCAAAGCAAAGTGCATGATATGTCTTTTCTGTCACATCCTTTCTCACTTTCACGAATCTTTCACTTGTGTAGGATCTACCTGGGATCTTTATGAATAATATGCTAAAGCATTACACTTCTTCCCCCTCATTTGCAAACGATTACGGTCTTAAACTTTCATAGTGGATGAGAGACAATCAAGTGAATATCGTCACTCTTGACTGGAGGTCTGTGGGCGGGGCCCAGGGAGGGGCTTTTTTGTGATTTATATTGTGTAGAGTGTTTATGTGCACTCTTCAAGCACAGGCATGCCATGCATTTGTTGATGAATACAGTGTATGTAAATAAAAAGAAAGTGAGAGCCCATTGGTACGCAGATCAGCTTGGAACACGCCTGATGCTCTAAAAGAACTACATAGTGACGATCTTTGTTGCCTCCAAACCTCTATGTAGATATACTGAATAGATTGTATTGAAGAGATCTACGATTAAAAAAATTACGTTTAAAAATATGATATAAGTACTTGTAATAATGTTCTATTTCTTGTTATCGTGATGAATTGGTCTTCAATAAGTGACATTTGGAAGTAGTGAATATTATTTTAATGTTACAAATTCCACAAATAATTTTTAGTTAACAAAAATAAAATGCATTAGAAATATTGTAAAGGTAATCTCGTAGGTACGTGCTCATGTAAATCTGTCTGGCGAACAGTAAAATATTCAGTAATAGACTGACACAGAAAATTGGATTCGTTTGGGCTATGTTTTGGCTGGGCTCTGGCTATTTTTCACGCGCGCGTCTCCCTGCAAATGAGCAGGCAGTGTCCTCTCGTGATAGGCCTCGGGATCTCTGGTAGCAGCATCACCCTCAACTTCCCTCTTCGCTCTACGGGGAACTTCGTACGGCCATGGGCTGTTTCATTTCAAATGGATAATTTTTTAGATATTTTCACCGCTTTTTAATTTCATCACCGCATTTCAGATTTACAATAATTTCAATTTCTTTAAAACTGATCAATAAGTTTAAAGAAACTGGTAACTGATTTTATTTCTCATTTATGCATTAATCACCACACATTTTATTACAGAAAGTGATTATCTGAATATAACTTCTTACGAAAGAATACATGATGAGCTTACATTGCAACTGAATTCCGATTTTTTTATACTCGCAAAACTCTTCACGCTTCACATTATGAGAAAAGATAAGAAAACCTTACTTTCTTCATTTTCCTGATTACCACGACACATTATTAGTGCATGTCTCAATGGCCGGTGGAGGGAGCAAGTATAGATTTTTAAAGTTATAAAAATTATAGTCTTGAAATAAGATATTATCTTTAATGCATTGGGATCTTTGGGCATGTTTGGAAAAACATTCTAATTTGTTATATATAATATTGATTAGATGATTCTTGTAGAAATGATAAAAATATTATATATTGTTATTCCTTCCCAATAAAAAAGATATTATGAAAATGCACATCCTCATTAGAAACAATTCCAATAATTTTAAAACGTATTTTATCATGTAATATAACTTAATAGAGTTCTACGTACAAAAGAAGTTACTAAAGAAGAGTATTTAAGACTTCAATTTATGAATGTTGGGAGGAAGAAACTTTCTAAAATAAAATAAATAAGATAGGTTGCGTTGTGATGATTTATTTATTATAATAACTATTAATAAGTTGTGTACACTGTTGTTTTAATGACCGTATTTGGAAAATGCACGGGAACGACTGCTGAATTATGTTTCAATAGTTGACGAAACGCACCCAAGCGATGGGGTTGGGGACCGGAAAAGAAGCCGCGTGACGTGGGAAACACGTGACATGACGAGCTATGCGCAGCAGGGGCTCGACGGCGAGGAGCGCACGGGAGAGGGGGGCGAGGGGAGCAACTATCCTCGGTGAAACATAGTAGGCAGAGCATAACGCATACATGTATGCACACATGTACACACACGGAGGATCCTAGGGACGGAGCTGAACGGGCGGGCGGCTGGCAGCGGGGGCTGCGGCGACGCGGTTGCGCGGCGTGGCGGCGCGGCGCGGCGCGGCGCGGCGTGGCGCGGCGTGGCGTGGCGTGGCGTGGCGTGGCGCGGCGGGCGGCGGCGGCAGCAGGGGGGCGGCGCCAGTCAGTGCAGTGTGCGAGTGTACACAAGCAAGTCGCCAATTCACACAATCAACATGGCAACTCACCACAAACAAACATATTGTCATTTAACAGTCGGTAACCAAACTGGTGCTTAGCAGTTGATGGGCCTGGATAGGGCCCTACCCATTACGAAATGCACCACTATTTATCTCTTCGGAATATCTCAATCTGGTTGAGGCATGTGTAGTGTTATTACTCTAATGAATACCATTTCATATGTTGATGAATAGAAGGTACAAATTAACGAAATATCTAGATATTTGCCACACAAAGAAACAGTTATATTTCTAAAATGCCAGACGCCGGTGCCTGTGTTGACATTTTGCGTTTTTCTTCCTATTATATTCTTAGATTATTTCCTTTTATTATAATTTAGAACATAATATTTATTCTGAAGTGTATTATCGCCCCATGTTCACGAAATTAATTTTAAGAAAATATCATCCAGAAATTAATGTTGTCGAAGTAAATACGTATTATTAAAAAAATTCACCATTATTAATATATTGTTTACTTTGAAATATAAATCAATATTTCATAATCCAAACAATTTTCGAAGAGGTATTATAATTTACAAAATTTTGTACTTTATTTCAAAAAACGATTTGAAAAGGAAATAATCATTTTAAAAGGAACAACAAATTTCATTTTGAAGGTTTTGCTTCGCCAAGCTGAGATATTCGTGTGCAAATAATAATATCTGACATAATATCTGACTTTTGGACAAAATTGAGATCATTAGCGTAAACAAGAGTATCACAATGCGTTTTGCTACGAAACATAGGATGCCAGATACCACTATTCACATACAATTATAAATCCCATTTAACTGAATATTTTTCCGAAAACTTCTTGTGTAACTACTTCGAATATTTTAATTTCTGGAATGTAGTTAGAGAGACAAATTGTCTGTGGCAAGTGATTATCTGGTTGGTTGGATTATCTTCAGAGGAAGTATTTAGAAATGTCTCCCCTCCTAAGGCACGTTTCACCCCGGGTGCTTCAATGAAGGTAAATACACTGAACTGTGCGAAACGCCCTTCCATTGGATTGCTTAACTTAGCAGTGTACCCATGCGCCTAGGGGGAAGGTATACGTCTTAAACTGGAAGGGTTCTCCAGAACTGTCAGAACCCTCCAACTTCCTGAATTGATCATCTGTTAAATGCTTTCATTTCACACTGAGCCAAGCCATTCTCTTACGCTTCGATGCTACGAAGCCCCGGAACGAAAGCAATCACTTGTGATGTGGTCTGGCTTAGAACTAGTTTACCCAGTAAGGCGAAAATTCAACCTACTTCAATCTCTGAGTTTATTTCGATATGCAAAATGCTTTAAAAAAACTCCAAGAAACCCGCGAAACTTCGAAAAGAAAAACTCCTCTCGGGATTATTTAAATCTCAGCTTAATAAGAGGTCTGCAGACTGTAACACCTTTGAGATGGAGATGTCAAGGTGTGTAGGAAAGACTGATCATTTAATTTCATGATATGAATACAAATAGATTATTTTTTCTGAAATATATTTTGGTATTGTTCATCCAAACATTTCAAAACTCTTCCTTATGACTCATAGCATTTTTGAGAAAGTGACAGAATTAAACGCCGCACAGGGAAATACAGCGATATGCATGTTTATGAAAAAGAGGAAAATATCTTTTACTGAAAGCTATCTATATCTATCAAAGCGGCACTTTCTTTGCTCATGGAGAGCTACTATAAGTTCCCTTTGCTGTAAACCCGATTAACTCATAAAACCCAGGAAAACAAATTTACTTGCTTTTGTGTAACACAAGTAACGTTTCAAATGGTTATTCATAGACGCGATTATCCGGCTACTATTAAGTTTAGCAAGGTGCGTAGGAGCTAATAATACAAAGATGTAAATGCGAGCTACCTAGTGAGGGGAATGCCAATCCGGCGCGTGGCAGGCGCTCGTCCAAGACCACGAAGCCGGGCCCTGGGGAGCACCCTGAGACTAGCAGAGAAGAGCATGGGCGTCACCGACAGGGGGCTAGGGAACGCGTTCCCCCAATATTTTTCAGTATATAAAGTATTTTGGAATCCTCGAAAATCGGTGCCTTGTCTATTGAATCGTCCCCCTCTCAGTACTTGAACGATGGTGACCCCCATGGAGGAGAGCAGGGGTGCAGGGCGACACTCACCTCCCATGTGGCCGTTCTCGTAGCCCGGGTACTCGCCGTTGTCGAGGCGGTGCTTCTTCAGCTGCTGGTGCGGGTGCTGGCCCAAGTGCGAGGCGGCGATGGTGAGCCCCACGCTGGCCCGTTTGGGCGGTCTCCCGGGTCTGGAGCTGCGGAATAGTAGAGAGTTACTGTGGTTAGAGGCACCTCGTTAGTAAGGGATGGACCGCGGGAGCCGGAGATAGGAGTGGCAGCGGCGGCAGAGAAGACTTGGCGCCCCTCGGGTCAGAGCCCAACGCGGGTGGCATCGAGACGGAGGGACGGCGTTGATCAGAAGACGGATTGTGTCGTGTAGCGAGTCAACGTGTTTTGAGAATACGGCTAGATTGAGATGGTGAAATAGGTAAAAAAATAATTGGCAAAGTGTGGACCGTTGCGAATTGACTGCATGGTGAAGTATGGATCATGAATGTTGAAAATAGAAATTGTGATGAATGAAAAAGATGGTTTATACAGAGTTAAATGAAGTTTCTATTCACGCCTTCTACAAACATCTGTGCCCATTGAGAACTGAAAATGTGTGATAATACGTAAATTCTCAATCTAAAGGAAATATGTCAAAAAATGTTTTCGAGTGTTCTCTTTAGAACTCAATTTTTTTAAAAAAACGATGATAATCAGCGTATGACATGTTGATCATTTTGAACAGAATAGAGTTTTGAAAAGCAAAATTTTAATGACAAAATTAAAAGTGTGAAATATATGCTGATTGATAGTACTTAATTGATATAACTGTTTCAAAGAATGTGAAGGGGAAAATTACCAAGACGACTGATTGCAAGGGCAATTCACATTCTTGTGAAAAATGAAATAGAAACAATGAAATATGAACAAAAGTATTTACTGAATAATATACAACCACGAAAATAGGTTTTTGAGGGTGTAACAAAGACATTTTTAACGACTGAAGAACAATGAGTTTTCAATATTTAAAGAAATGATGCATGTCGTGAGTTTTGCCGGCTGCCTCCATCATCCAAGCATAAAAGGAAAGGTGTGAAAGGAGCGTCCTATAATACACTTTTCATTACATTTGGAATTTTATGGAAAACAGGAAAAGGCTTAAAGGGTACATAGCAGGTATGCAGTACAATATTGTTAGTATATAAAAATGAGTGGATACAAAAATCACAACAAGAAAAATTAACAGTAGTCGTGTTTGTCTGGTGTTAATTAAATTGTTCAATACATATCTACTTGAATTAATTCTCTATTTGTAAAGGAGATGAAAGTATTGCTCTTTAAATACTGTAAATATAATTGTCAACAGATCGTGGTCACAATCAAATGAGCTTGTTTGCTCTGCTGAACAGTTCTCTACGTTGTTATACAGTTTGTTCTCCTCGCACGAAAATTGTGCAACGTATTTGGAACACTCGGACCTTAAATAGTAAATCGCAGCAAACATCAGAGCTAAAAAATAATGCAGCGTACCTCTGTTTACCCACATATAGTACTTACACACCGAACAATGTTCCATTACTAACTACTGTACACGGGTGAATAATTTATTGAAGAACACATAATTACGCTGTAAGTATTGACTCATAGCTATACTTTTATCGTGGCAGAATACAGGCAATGCGCGACTGCCACCATGCATACTGCGGGCGTTTGCAACAGGCATGCGGCGAGTGAAACCTGCCTTTTAAAATCGCTTCACGGCTAAAACAAGGCATATTCAGTACTTCTGTCTGCACGCAACTGATTAACGAATCTCCAATTCAACGAATTCGTATTTAGATGGTCCAAATTAACCTCGCCACAAATAACTAAAGTAGAACTGTATCTCAAGTATATCTAGTAGGTCGATCGCGTTCCTTCAAACAACGTTTATTCTTTTACTGAGACGTAACAGAAATTTCTCATGTATCAGTAGACCTATTGTAACAAGTTTATAACTGCGTAAAGAGGGCTCTAAAATACTAAAGCATATTTATCGTACATTAACATAAGTTGCGTGTTATAAAAGCCGTCCGGGGAGCATGTTTCTGCGCCAAACTTTGAACAGGACTGGAAGAGGACGGCTGTTCCGAGTTAAAAGAATACAATATTTTATAACGGTGTTATGCGCGATTACGACGTGTTTCGACCGCCCAACAATCGGCGCGGTGGCCGCTTCGGACAGAGCCGAGTAAACAACGTGTGCGGGGCGAGCAGGCGGGGCGGGCCGGTCGCCCGCCGCCCGGCACGCACAACGCACCGCCCGCGAGCCGCCAGCCCTACATCTTTACAGCCCACCAGCTCACTCGTGGAAACGCGCCGGAATCCGTGCGCAGTATGGCTCGCTCCCGGCGGCCACAGGCTGGCCGGCCCCGCCGCCGTCTCCGGCGCGGACTGCTTCGAATCGGCCCGGAGACAACTTTCCGATTTGGTGTCCTCCGAGAAAATGGAATTTGATCCGGAGACTTTTTCAATTCGTGGCATTGCGACTGCTGAACGATTTGCGTTTGCTCACAGCTCGTAAGCCCTTGCCGCAATCAATGGCATTTACATTTCAGTTCTTCTCTTTGTGATGTAGGTAAGATTTTCGATTTTATTCGCGCGTATGACACATTCAGATAATGTAATAATGCAAAAGTCAATGTCAGCACTGGAGAACAGAGTACAAATTTCCAAAATAAATAATTAAATCATTAAAAGCAATATTTATTGTGAATTGAAATAAGTTTATATGTAGCTATGGGGTTTCAGGGATGTAAAATGTTTATTACAGTAGATTGTAAATAATACCTAATGATAAACACACAATAACTATGTATTTAATCACGGTATTCAAAAGTTGCTAGAAATATTGCATCAAGATATTGATTCAATATGCACCAATTTTCCTTCCAAAACTAAACGGTATTTGTGATATATTAGTTCTGTGATTGAAAAATTCCAAGTCATCACATCGTTGCTTGTGTTCTTGTGGCATGCGAAGGAAAGGTTCGTGATGCCAGGATAGTTGATTCAATAATCTTTTTGTTTCGGGAACTCGCAGCGCTGGCCCTTACTTCTTTGTGGTTCAACACGATCCAATTGTTGAATGCAGACCAATGCAAACATAAACCTGTATTTGTGGGAGGCGTGGAAGACAACACTAACTCATACTGAATCCAGGCGTACATCTTTACAACCGGGGTGAGCACTCGTTGAAAGGCACGGCGGAATCCGTGCGCAGCCGGCCTCCCGCCCCCACCCCCGCCCCCACCTCCGCCCCCGGCATCGGCGTCGGGTCGGGTCGGGTCGGGAAGCTGGCTGCCGACGCTTCCCCTACACGCCCAGGGCTCGACGTGTTCGCGGCGTGAACCACGCGGCCAGCAAGCACTTCAAAGGGAGTTCATTTCTTGGCGCTGGAACACAATTGGAGCGTGTTAAACACGGGCAAGCGCCAACTCCATTAATGACGATTTCTCTTAGGCAAACAAATTTTCAGGAAAACTAAAATACATCCTGATGTTTTAGAAATTTTACTTAACATTATGTAGTACTTATCACATGAATGCTTTGGTTTCAATTTTTATAAATTTTTATTGCATGGTAGATGCTTTGTTTTCATTCAGACACTGAATGCATCCTTTTTTATCACACGATATTTGTGATTTTGGGGTAGAGATAGAACTGTAAAACAAATATCTCAAAGTTCTGATTTGATATTTTGAATACAAGGCGAGTCCCGTATCCTAGTGGTTCCAAAGAGATCCTCATTTCTCGTGTCAAAAGAGGTAAATCCACTGTTCTTTCGTAGTAATTACATGTATATTGAGTCAAATAAAAGATAAAAGAGAGGTAGGTTATGTTTGGGATATTTACTATTTGACATCGTTGCTGTAATATATTTTGTCAAAATAATTTTGAAATCTTTAAGTTGTTACTTTACCATGCAATCGCTATCATGTTTTAGATATTAGCCAAGAGGATTTCGAGTGATGCTACTGTTGCTACTGCTACTACTGCTTCTACTACTACTACTACTACTTTCAGAGATGCAAGATTTCAACATGAGTCCACCTAGAGTTCAAAACATATGCTTGCAGACGACTTGAACGAGTGGCAGCGAGCGGCCAAACACCGCCGCGCCGGATTGCTGCGCGAAGGCAAGCGAGAAATCCCGGGCGGCCGGCGGGGGCGGGGGATAAGATATTCTGTGACGTACCTACCAGCTTATCTCGTTACCCGCACGGCTACCTCGCGCGTCCCGCCCCCTCCCGCGCCCCGCGCCCCGGGCCGTCGCCGCGACCACCCACCGAACCGCATCTCGTCCATTGCCCATTGTGTTAATACTCTCCGAGTCGGCTACCAGTACACTTGTTCTACTTCTCGGACAGCGCGCGGGCCCGGACCGCTCGCCCTGGCTTCCGTAGCGGGGCCGGATCGGCGCGGCGGCGTCTCGTGCGCGCGGCCCGGCCGGGGCGCCCAGGGACATGCCCTGCTTCCCATAAAGTGGGGGTATACATTCAGGGAAGAACCTTCGCCATGAGAAATAATGCCACCGGTGTTGCCAGACATGAAAGTATAGATTCACGATTTTGCTCCAATGGATTAAGCTGGCAACGGCAATGAACGCAAATTTACGATGTATTTTGAAATGGGAGGTTTAGTCATGTAGGTAAATTTCATCACAAATAATGTTTCTTCAAAGATCTAATACACCTAATGATCAGATTGAAGAGAACTGATACTTTATGTCCTATCACAGTACTAAATGATGAGTGATTACGCTAAGGAATCATCTAAAAATGATACACAAAATTATTATTAATCTACAAATTTTCGTTAGCTTATTTTTTGTCGTTAATTCTCCAATTTCATTTTATTCTCGCAAGAATAAATAGATTTTCGCATATATGGTATATATTCAATATGTGCATATGGCATATATTTCATCGAGTCACCCTTATTACTTAGTTTTGAATGTCATTGGTCACTAATGCCCAACAGTACTTACAAGAGATTATTCGCGTAAGAGTTATCATAATAATAGATGATAGAAAATTCTGTATGTCAGATACAATTCAAAATGAACAGTAGGAAGATTATAAAAAAGAACCAAGGGAATACAATAACACAGCAAGATAACGGAATAGTCTACTGCTAGTGTCATCTGCATGATTTTGAAAGCAAATATTAATTCATACTAATCAAATAATATAAACACCTAAAAATATTGTTATTTAAATTTAGATCGAATGACGAAGATATTTGAAAATGTATTTTGTAAAGTTGCATGTGTATTTATCCCCTTTGCATAAGGAAGAAAAGGTCAAGACGTACAGATCATTTCCAATTCAAGAACTAGTTCAGAAGCATTGAACTTTAGAAAATTTGAAGACGTACTGTTTATTCGAAGTAGTTGCATAAGATTAAAAGTATAATTGAAACGTGAATTTATCCACTTACAGAGAGAAATTACATTCAAGAGATTCATTCAAAAAAGTTGATTGCTCCCAATCTTGTTCAAATAGCTGTCTTCTAAAAAAAAGCCAGCTGGAAGGCAGTTCGTTCCGATATCCGCTCCTACATCAATAGGTGCAATCATGTGCCATATACACGACTCCTATTGCCTCGCGGGTGAAGCATCGAGTGTAAGGTTGATCTGTGCGCTGTTTGCGAGCTCATATCGCGCCCGCCAGTCTCCGCAGACGCCACCACAATTCTCAGCGGGTGAGGCGCGCCGGGCGCAGTGGCCTCTCAAGTGAGGTGAGCGACCACAGCGAGGACTTTGCGGCTCTCGACCGCGGGGCCGGCCGCCCCACACGCCTGCGGCTGGTGGCGGCGGCGGCGGGCGGCCTTTCGAAAATTTACTAATATTTGCGGACGCGTTTCCACGCGAGCGCGCGATGTGTATGCTACGAGGGCGTGCGAGGGCGAGGGCGAGGGCGATGGAAAGGGCGAGGGCGACAGCGACGGCGAGGGAGGCCACGCGTTCTCGTGCTCGGCCGCCCCCGCCGCCCGCGGCGCCGGCCCCGCCCCCCGCGCCGCCCCCGCGCCGCGTCCCTCGCGCGCCGCCGGCCGCCGATCCCCCGCTATTCTGATATTACCGTCGAGCGTGCCGCTGTTACAGGACACATCATAACACTACGTTAGCAGTTTCGTCCTCACTGTTGCATCAGCGGAGAACGAGGCGGGCGGCGGCGGCGGCGGCGGGGGCAGGGAGGGGAGGGGAGGGGCGGGGCCGGGCGAGGCGATGCGGGCGAAGCGAAGCTGTTGGGCACGGTGCGACGCAACTCGGCCGGGCGATGTTAACGGACGGCGGGTTCTTCCGGATTTTAGTGAGATCACTCCAGGCGAGATGGACTCGCGCCTCGGAGGTCATCACACCTCGGATTGCCGCGCTACGACGAGGGGCGTGGGCGAAACGACGCGGCAGCGCGACGGGGGGCAGGGGTTGGGGCGGGGGCGGGGCAGGGAGGGGAGGGAGGGGGCAGCGGACGCGTCCGCGACTACGGCCCGACGCGCTGCCCCTCGCCTCCTTCGGACACCAGTCACTCGCAATCGCCCTCCAATTCAGCCGAGACTGCCTCCTACGTACATCTGCCTGGGCGGAGCCAAATTCGCAATAGAGAGATCCCGTTCTCAGAAGCATTTGATCGTACGGTTTACACGAGACGATAAACGATATTTAATAAGATCGTTAAACCTGCAAGATTTACGACGAGAAGTATCTGGCGAGAGCAGAGCATCGAGATACCAGGAAAGCGCGTGCCACCGCAATTTGAGCCCGAGGTGAGAAAAGAAGTCGGCGAAGTGACAGATGGAAGAAAGGACCCACGAGTAATTTGGGCGAAAGATACGAGGCAGAAATTGGGTTGTAAATAAGAGCGTGGAATTAAGGAAAAGGACCCGAGGGAGGGCGAGGGTGCGGCGTCCCACTTCGGGACGCGGCGCGGCGCGGCTGCCCGGAGAGGCGCCGGAGTAAATAAAGTGGAGTCTCGCCGCAAAGGGGCGGCTAAGGCGCCTGCGAGCGCTTGCTCCGTCCGCCAGCCCAGCCGCCCCTCCCTTCCCCTCCACGCCCCCCCCGCCCGCGCGCCGCCGCCTCACCTCGTGCGCTCCCAGATTAACGTGGACAGCGCCGGCTCGCGCGCCATCCCCCAGCTTTATTGGCCCGTGGTCCCCGTGACTGCTCCGCCACGCCCCGCCGTGCCCCGCTGCTCCCCGCTGCGCCCCGCCACCCACTGCCGAGCGCCGTCTCCCCCTCACCTCCCCTGGCCCCGCCCCTTCCGCCCGCCCACGACCCGCCGTCATCGCCTGTCACCGTGCCCGGGCCCGCCGTCCCCTGGCGCGGCCCGCAGCAGCCGCGGCTCCGCGCCACCCCCCCGCCCCCCCCACCGCCCACCTTTTTTCCATTCGTCGTTCCGCGCCCGGCCGTCCCCCCCTCCCGCCCCCCCGCCTCGTCACACGCCGCCTCCGCCGCCCCGGCACTATTTACAGTTTGCGGTTACCGGAGATGCGCATTGTCTCGTATATCACGGCTATTAACGCCCCGTATTAGCTTTCAGCGCCCCGTGCACCTGACGCCAGGGCCCGCGCCCCGACGCCCGCCCGACGCGAGACGGAAGCGCCGGAATCCGCGGACGGCGTCGTGACGGATGCACGTGCTCATCCACACCCTCTATTTGCCTAACCCAATAGTTCTCCCTGAGATGCACTATCGATCTAATGGTACATTGGTTTGCTTCATTGTCCTCTAATTTACAATGTATTCCTTATGCGATAGAGCAAGAATGGGGGTACATTAAATTTTTGAAAATATTGAAATCGATACGAGCAAGTAATACGTGATTGTTTCTCACTGTACCTTGCTATGCATAAAGTAAAAAACTGAAGTGCATTAGCAACACTGCCGAAGTAATATTGAACACAGGACAATTGGAGACGTCCATGTAGAAGTCAGATGCACGAATGTCGTGCCTTGCTTTCGCGATGTTCCTCCGCATCTGAACATTATTATCGATCGTTCTCTCCCTCGCGGTCCAATCCCGAGGGAAACACGTGATCCAAGAAACCTCGCCTATATTCGTCATTAACCGACCAAATCGAATGACTTCCGCCGAAGGACTTTTCCGCTCTTTGCACCCTGAACCCCATCCGCAGGAGAGCTTCGAAGCTCTCACAAAATCGCTCGACGATGTGGAGTGGTGCATTTCATTTCGGTCAATGTCCATCTCTGAAAAGTGGGAGCAATTTTCTTCTGACGTCAACTGGAAAACTGTGTCAGGAGTAAAAAATGCGCGCGCGGAAGGGCCGGGAGAAGGGGCGAGGGTGCGGTGGAGGCGTGGAGGGTGGCTGGAGGGTGTGGATGGAGGCGGAAGACGGGGCGCCGGTCGCGTCCCCCCGCGAACCTCGCAGGAATAAGCACGGGGGACGATCGCGGAGGGCGCTCCGCAGGGTTGCGCCCCGCCCCGCCCCTCCCCGCTCCCGCCGCGCCCCGCCCCGAGAATGAGGGATCGAGCGAGGAAGCGTTGGCTCATATGTGTCTCCGTGTAACGAATGGCCGGAGCTCGACGTAATTGCGAGCCGGAACCCACCGATACACCGCGAACTTCCCGCGTCGAGACGATTTTATGGAAGTTCTCCGCCCCGCTCGTAACGCCGCCGGGCGGAGAACGGGCAGTGCTGGGGAGGGCGGGCGGGGCGGGCAGGAGCGAGCAGAGTGAGGGGCGGGGGCGGGCGGAGCGGGGCGTGGCGTGGCGGAGTGCGGCGGGGTGGGAAAGGCCCCAAGCCGCGTGCTGCCCACTTTCTTGGCGCCTTGTCTCGCGGCACGAATCAAGTGTAAACACGCTAATAATAGAAACATACAAAATATCTCCATAATGACTTTCTTGTGAATATTATTCCTGCTACAAGCGGCGTCTGGAAGCTCGGCGTGTAAACACGTTCTTTTTGTTTTCGTCCTGCGACCAGAAGAAATGGAACATTATATTTTTTATTATGTAGTAAACTGCAATTAGTCTAACTCGGATGTAGGTAGATGAAAAAATAAAGTAGTGAGTGTAAACTTGTAAAAAGATCATTATCAACAATTTCCAAATGTGTGTTTATGTTTCATTTCACACTTCACCACACTTCGCACTCAATTTACTTTATAGCTTTCTATTTCCCTCTAGTAGTTTTCCATTCTCGTGCTTTATCTCTCTGGAAACGTCGCAGCGTGACCCCGGACCTTGCCTGGGTGTTTATATATCTTCTGCTATAATTTCCAATTTCTGATCTGTCCGTAGCTCTTCTTCCCCTCATTCATTCCAGCATCTAACGTCGTCAATGTTAAACATCACCAGTCAGATGCTTGTTTACTTTTTAGTTTCGTGGAACGATGACGCTTCAGTAAACTTGTGCTAGTTGCACCTCACAAGTACAGAGGAGGGTCTGGATGTGGCTTCTCCACAGGAACAGAACGCGTGGCTCGTGAAAGGCCTTGCCCGCGCTAATGAACATTGCCTGTGCCCGGCTCAATGGTATGTCCCGCTGCCGATGAGGCCATGTGCAGGGAGGAGCAGGCGCGCGCGCCCGCCAGGCGCGGCAAGTAATAAACATTACTATAAATTCACAGTTAAAAATAGTAATAATAAAAAGTCGGAGAAGATGTGTTTGAGGAGCGTTATACACTATGTAAGAAGGAAGTGTTAGTAAATAATAAAAGCTGATGAAGAAAGTGTGCAGGGAATTGTGTGTGGATTTCTGTTATGGGGCCGTTAAATTTTATCTGAGGCGCCACCTTCGCGCTCCTTCCCGCACTAACTGCAGCGGCCAGATAAAAGTCCGACGCTCTGGGCCCCCGGCTTCTGGCTTCCCTCTGCCCGCCCCGCTCCCCCACCCCCGCCCCGCTCCGCCCCTGCCCACGCCCCCTGCCGCCGCCGGCAGTCGTTGTCCGATTCCCAACGCTCGAGCGCCCCGCTGTGCAGCCTCCGCTCCTGGCGGAGTACACGCACGGAGCATCTCTCACGTGTGCTCGAAAAAACGTGTTTTAAACCGTATATGCGTGCGACATATACTCAACATTTACAGTTTATGATTAATTCCTCAAGTTGATGACAAAATGCAGACACAAGATTCTTCTCTGTCTAAGAAGGGCAAAAAACTAACTCCAAGTACTCTAAATATCGACACACATTCTCAACGGACTAACAGTGTGAGGAAACAACATTTCTTCAAGGAGATAATTTGAAGTTTACTAATGTTATAACCACGACATGTTGCGATAGAAAAAATGTAGAGTGTTGGAAGTTGATTTGTAGAGCATTGGTATCATTTTTGTTGTTTGATAATCAGGATACACAAAACGATAGTCCAAATTTATAGTTTAGTTCAATTGTGCATTCCTAATAATGCACAATGAAACTGTAATTCTTCTTCGACGTCTTTCATTTGAATGCAATCACAGTATAAAGAAGACAGTAATGTACAGATTTAATCTTCATTATAAGATGATTGCGCTAAATCAAATCAATATTTAATGGAGGCATTAGATAATCAAAAACCGGCTGTAAGATAATTGACATATGTCAGGTAAGGGCGTGTCCGAGATATCTGAAGTTAAGAACCACAGGAAGACGCCTCTGAGAAGTCTGTGTGACGTTCCCTAGCAATTTCCACTTCTCCAGCGATTTAGTACGAATCTGCCATTGGTCCCGCGCAAACGGGCCGTGTGGCACTGGACGAGTCGAAACGTATCGATTACGAGTCCAATTGTACGAGCTCCTTTGTGGGCGGCATTCGAGGAGATTCTGCGCAAATCTCGTGAATGGAGCGACTTCCTACGAAACGGAATCGATCTCACGTGAATTTTGTAGATTTCTGCTCTTCCCAGAGAGCTCTTTTGTGCTTCTCGCTAGAAGTTTGTCACAGACAAAAGGAGGCGCGGGGGGAGTCAAGGGACGTGGAACGGTATGACGTGTATCGAACGCAGTTCACTTCATGCTTTGGTAATACGGAGTGCTTGGTCGAATCAAAGAAAAGAAACCTATTTTTCTTCTTGCATGTTTTTCAAAGAACGAGAATTCCTCTGTTGTCTGAATACAATTATCCGTTTGGGTGAGTCGAGAATACAAAGGAAAACCTTCGGCCGAATAAAAAGTAAGCGAGTGCCGCATACAACGAGGTGGTCGAAAATAACTGTAATGGAAATAAATAAAAGTTGACGGCGAGCGTCGGCGAAGGCGGAGGCGGAGGCGGAGGCGGAGTGGAGTGGAGCGGAGTGGCGAGGGGCGACGCCTGCGGCCGCAGCCGCGACCGCGCGCAGAGGCCACGCAGCACAGTTGCGGGAAACGCGCCCGCGAACAGACAAAACTCAGCGGATTCTTCGGCTTCATTTGGAGGAAGCCCATTGTTCTTTGCCGCTAGACAAGGCAGTTTTGCTGTTGAAAGGACACTTTTACTACGAGTTAGGAAATTCAAAACAGAAATAATAATATAGGAAAATAAATCTTTTATTTTTCTGATAGAATTCAAATCCGCAGTTAACGCTCTCTGAATTCTTCAAATAGAAATACAGTTCATTGCCTTTACAGCAAAAATATAACAACTTTGTTTAATAGAGAGAATCCGGATTAAATGTATTCACTTAGATTAAAGTCACTGATCTAGATCAGAACATCAAAATTGCAATGGGTCATCGAATGTGTATTTCGAAGTACATTACGCCTGGTCGTACGGCGACTAATTTCGAGTTCTTTGTTCATCACAAAAACGTACGAAAAGAAAAAAGAAAGAGTGTGTGTATTGACTTTATGCGTGTAATGAAAGACATTAACGACAATAAACTTGTAAAATGTGTGTTTTGAAATGATCTACACGTTTTGTTTTGACTTTCTATAAAAATACGGAACAGTAAATGTCAAATCAAAAAATAAATCGAAAAAGAAACAAATTCTGAAATTTCGCGCCGAGTGTCACTTGGACCTAGAATAGCAATATCAACCACCGAGCGCCGCCGTCTTGGTCCCCGTCCCCGTTCGCCTTTACCGCCCCCACGGCCGCCGCTGTCTCCGCCTCCGCCCGTGCCGCGCCCGCCCACCTTCCTTGGCACTTCCATTCCGCGCCGCTGTGTCCGCGCGCTCGCCGTTTCGCCACCGATAACGAGACGATTACGTCCAATGGACGCTTTCACACTAGATGCGGCCGCTGATACCGGTCCGATCGGCGACGCCAGTGTCTCCGGCTGGAAACCTCAGCCCGCTTGCGCCACTCAGGCCACGCAGGACAATATTGTGGGAGCCCCGCGCGCACCGCGCTCCCTGCACAGCCAAATCGAAACGGACTCGATTATCGAGACAAGACCGCAGCAGGCGGAGTCCGTCCCGACGTATTTTATTGGCTAAGTATAAGTATTGCCACTCATTGTACACACAAAAAATAATATTGAGAAAGATATATGGACGATAATGTTTGTGTTCCTTAGGAAATCTCCATGTTATGTAAAGCGTAAACATGTTCCAGCCATATTGTTAAGTTCATTGGTGTGGTGAGTGAGGCAATAAGGACAGTTGAAACTCACAATCGTATCTTGCACACTTCAAAGCCTTTATGATATGTTCTTCAATGAACTATTATCAGTAACGATATTGAATAGAATGGCCCATATAAATTGCTACCATTATACTCGGTTGGGGTAGAATGGAGGTTTGTCTTGCAGAAAAATTTGCACCGATTACACATTTAGACAACGTAAGTGTGAGTGTCAAACACTTTATCGTTTTCGCTTTTGTTGTGACTATGTAATTAAGCGGCTCGTTTACCCACATTCTTAATAGTATTAGAGTGGAGATCTAGTGCTGAAGCAGCTATAATGTTTAGATCCAAACAAGAAGACATTTAATAGTTGGTATTTTTTGATCGAACGAGAAGTCATTTAATAGTTCGCATTTTTATATCCGCCAGCTTGCGTGTAATAATATGCAAGTTCCAGAAACTGCCTTGATAATCAAAATCTATGGCAACCCGAAAAGGAAATCAGTTGCTTTAGATTCCTTAATATATGGATATAAAAACCAACCATCCACTAGAATGGAATCCAAAGAATATTATTTTGTGTCTCACATGATTCATTTATTCCTGAATGTAAAGAGAAGATTGATAAATACTGTATTTTAGCCAATTTTATTTTATTGCAACAACAGCCGACTGTCCATAGGTTTTCCACCATCACTCTTTAAACATTAATACACAATAAATAACATTATGTCGCGGGTGATGAAAACAAACTCTTCGAAAGCTGGTTACCTATAAATAAAGCCTACTAAATATTCCAACTAGCCGTCATTGTTATTTTTCGTAGCAATTGCAATGACCAACTCATCATTAGATCTGCAGTAATCAAAACGTCATGAGAAGAGACCAACCAATTCTTGCTGAGTTGCTTCGGGGCTTGTGATGCGGGTGAGCAACGCGAGGCGCAACGCGTGTGCCAAGTGCGCGGGCGGGGAGCCCCGAGCGCCTCTGCCTGGTGGGCGGTGGGGCGCGCGCGACGCCGAAGAAGAAGAAGAAGAAGAAGAAGAAGAAGAAGAAGAAGGGTCGCGCGCGGACGCTGCTGGTGTGATGACGAGCACTGCAGCCAGCGGCATCGATTGGCGACGCGGCTGCACGCGAAGCTGCCTTGGAGCTCGCTCGGCGCGACGGCGGGCAATGGGCGGCGGGCGGAAAATGGCCTTTCCCGGAGACACAGCAAAAGCTCGTTTTTCCTTGCAAAACTGTTCAAGGGATTTGCTCTAGATAAACCTACACCGCATGGACTTCATTCTGAGAAATCAGAAGATAAATGTTTCCGACGCCCCTCCTCTCAGAATAAAGAACAAATCTTTTCTTGGCACACCATCATCTATTACAGCGGCATCACGATATTTACCTAAATATAATAATGGGTATGTTAATATAATTATTTTAATTTTCACGAAAAAAGACATAGAATTTTCTGTAGACCTTTAATTTCATTTGAAGACCCGTATTCAACTTGGTATTTTATTCTACTTTGGTTTAAACGAGATTTTCAGGAAATAACATTACAAACTACTAAATATGCACTTTTCTCCTTTTGCCCAATAATTTTGTATTTTTATAATAATAATAATAATAATAAATATAATAATAATAATAATAATAATAATAATAATAATAATAATAATAATAATAATAATAATAATAATAATAATGAACTGCTTCTTACTTACATATTCTCGAAAACGGTGTTTTTATTAAAATGGAAAAATGTTAAATTAAAAGAAAATATTACTTCAAATGATCAATTATTTACAATAATGCATAATTTTTCGTTTTGTACAAAAGGCACGAAAGCGTGCAAAGAAATTAAATTACGTTTGCAAAGAATGTGTGCAAACTACGTGTGCAATTAATTTAAGTGTGCAAAGAAATTAAACTATGATTTTAAAATCTAACTATATTACGGATATTAGAGTAAGTGAGAAAAAAAACTAAAATAATATTTCTTCTATCTACGTATAAAACAGGTAAAACCAGAAAATATTCGGAGGCAATAACGTTAGAGGAAGAAGCGCATTTAGATTTTGCAGGGATTTTAAAGCTAAAGATTTTCAGATATATATTGTTTCGCCTTGTTATAATAAAAATGAGCTGACTGAAGATAAAAGTATTCCTTGAATTTCTACAAAGGGCTTGAGGCAAAATCTCGAGCAAATTTTATCGCTGTGACAGAATCGGAAGTAATTGTAGAAAAATAAGGAAACATGATTTGTCTTTTATTCAGCCCTTAAGGCAATTTCTTTCCTTTCTGTCTGACTCCTTTTCTTCCACTGGAATGATTTGGTTCCTGAAGGAGTTTGTCGTGCATAATGATTTCCAGCTAAAAGAGAATTTATTACGTTGTTTCCTAGTCGTTCCTTCTGTATGTGATACGTGGAAGACAAGGTAATGAAATCTCTCTCTCTCTCTCTCTCTCTCTCTCTCTCTCTCTCTCTCTATATATATATATATATATATATATATATATATATATATATATATATATAATATTTCATGCGATGCGTCCTTAAACCAAAAAGATATGTTGAAATGATATCATTTCTCAATTTTAGATAAGACTTTGTATCCTTCTCTAAGTGAAATGTACCTTAATTTGTGCCTGGAGTTTCTCGCTTTTGGTTATGAGAGTTCAAGGGATGGAAGAAGGAAATACAGATTCCAAAATAACCAATATATATCTTCTCCTTGGAGGTGTTGATGGAATTCCGTAGTGAAATCAGGGCTCATTTCGTTGCCCTAAATACTGAGTCTTATCAGATCTTAAATTTTCCAGTTCCTTTCAATTTACACCGACAATATAAAGTGGTCAACACAGGGAATGTACCATAAAGAACGTGAAGGAAAGCCATACCCTTAGATTCAAAATAGGGATGGAGTTGGCAGATTCAAACGCAAACATAACATTTAATACTTGCGTTTAAACGGCATTACGGCTATAAGTAAAAAGTGAGAGTGTCTCACGAAAGTGACGAAATGAGTGATCAAGGGCCACAGGTGCAAAGGTGCATGACGAATTCTACATTTAGGCAAGGAATTCCCGAGAGCAGGTACGGCCTGTCTCCCTTACGCAACTCCTGGGGTGCTCGTTAGGCAGAGAAGCAAGAAGAGTAGACAGCACCAGAATTCGTTCCTCCAGTCGACAAACGTGGGAGGGGAATCCGGAAAAAGAAAAGGCTTGTTCTTTTCTTTTTGGCTCTTTTCTCTTGTCGCGTTTTTAACTGGCGATTAATAATGTGTGGAAAAACTTATAAAAAAGAATGATAATTTTAAATTAGATGGTTAAGAGATATCCCAAACAAGAAGGTTATGAATCTATAGCTTACGCGTAGTGCTGTAACAATGAACGAACAACCAAATGGTGCCATTACGCCATTGTAAAGTAATATTTTTGAAGTGATTTCGAAAAGACACTCACGCGAATACTATTGCCCTTATCACGAAAATGTAAGTGCTTTTTATTCCTTGTCAATTTAAATCTCATAGCACGGCTGAAAGGCTTTATTTGATATTCATATTTAATGGAAGAAAAGAGTATGCGGCAATACAACTGTGAGAAAGATACAGAGGGAAAGAGAAAGAATAATGAAAATCAATTTTGAAATTAAATCTTTTTTTTTTAGAATGAAAAGGATTGGATTAGTGATTCCCACTAACAAAAGTAAAAATAAATCCGCTCGCAAAAAAAGCAACGTGTTTCTGAGTCCTTTAAGAGTTAACATGAAGTAGGTGTCTTCCAACGACCCTTATCTGTATGTCATGTGTATTTTATAGTGCTTTATCGGGTTTGCGTAATTCGAAACCAATGTATTGAATTGCAAAGTGCATTTGAAAACGCGCGCGTGCGAGGGGAAGGCGCAGGGACAGCGCGCGAAGAGATTAAAGTGGATTTGGGGCGAAGTGGAGGAAAAGGGGTTATAAAAGGCAGCGCGAGGGAAGAATAGGGAAAAATAATCCAGCGTGACGTACAATAACACAAAAGCATTGTCTGACATCGCTCGTCGTTCATAACGTCTTTCCAAATCCACATGTCAAACCACACTTTTTGTTTTCTTTTCCCCCTTCAAATTCAATGAAGCGGTATTTGCAGTACGAGTAATCTGGGGCTCAGACACGCTTTCCAAACAACGAAGAAACATTATTGCTAACAAAAAGTAAATACAGAAAGCAAAACGCAACAGAGAATAACGTCCGAACTATATAGTCTGTGGAGAATCATGATTTATTTCCAGCCCAGGAAGGGAAACCGAAGCGCTCGTAGCAGCATCGACTGTTGCGAAGTGGTCTCGAAAGACGAACCTGACACTCGAAGCGTCGAATTGCGTGGAGCGGCGGCGAAGCCTCGTTCGAGATCTCGACAGTCTCGACGAGCGCAGATCTTAGCGGCAGCGAGGGTGGAGGGCAGATACCTCAGACGCAGGGCGAGGGATCTGCGGGTGCTTCACGCTGGTAAACAATGCTGCCGCCGCAGGGCGATGAGGGCGAGGGGGCGCGGCGGGGCGACGGGGGCGACGAGGGCGGTGGAGGCGATGGGGGCGACGGGGGCGATGATGGCGACGGGGCGATGGGTGCGACAGGGACGATGGGGGCAACTGGGGCGACGGGGACGACAGGGGCGACGGGGTGACTGGGTCGACGGGGCGAGGGGGGCCGGGAAGGCGCCGCCGGGGGGAACGGGCCGGGTTTTAAGAGGCGGGGCGAGGGAAGAGGCCGGCTGCAGCCCGACTGGAGGTTAATCTGAAAAGCACGAGTTCGCTGCAGCCGGGATTTTAAAAAGAGCAGATGGCTACTGTGAAAGATGCCGTGCGTGCGGGGCTGGAGGGGCGCGGCCGGCGTGCGGCTGGGGGTGCCAAGCGAGGGGCAGGCAGGGGGTGACGCAGCGCGGGGTGGGGCACAGCCACAATGGTAAGCACACGCTCCACACAATGCTGGAATATGATACATCAGATCATCAGTATTATGACGTCAGCAGCAGAGGAGTGACAGCAGTAGATATTGAAAGGTTTGCTTCGTTTCTAATAAAGCACGTACACAAACATAAAATTGCAAAGAATAGAACGGAACATATCTACAAAAGGAACGAATATAAGCTTTCAACTGAAAGAGAAAGAAAACATTGAGAACAAAAGTCGATATTGAGCATTAAACAAGAGTACATCTAACATTACTCGTTCTCCCTCGCTCGTTTCCCATCTCCAGCCTCTCTTTCGAACGTACGCGTTTTCGCGGCAGCTGGTACCCTTTGGGCTTAGTTCGCTGCGCAGATAGAAAAACGCATCAAAGAGCGAGCATCAGGCGGTCCGTGGGCATAGACGATGGCGAATTCGCTGTGCAGCATTTCATTTCGAGATTAAGACAAGGGAAAAGATTTTTTCAGCCGTTTTTTCATTTCATCGCCAAAATATTTATGAAGTTTAAGGCACTGCCTCGCATTCATTAAGCACACCCGTACCACAGAAGAACCTGGCAGTGTAAGAACCCTCCGTGTTTCAGCCAAACATATTTTCAGCGCATCTTGAATAAACTTTCGAAACTCCTACCGTGTTTGGATATTGAAGAGTTTTGAGGAACATAATTACAGTTAGGATTTGCCTCCCTGAGCGGGGAAGCCTCGTAATTTCGGAATAAGGTAATTTCTAATCTCCCCAGGATATTCTCACCCTGTTCCAAGCATTTTGAACAAATATTTTTCTTCAATTTGAGCCCGTCTGCCGTTACTTCACTTCCGTTACTCATTGTTCCCTTATTCGTATTCTCATAAGATCTCAGCAAAATGGCCATATGATTCCACGGCTTCCTTCTATGAGACCACAATCATTTTACGATTTGAATCTCTCGGAGCACAATGCGAAACATAATTACAGAACACTACACAGGAGCCCTGAAAGCCTTCTTTGGAACCATATTCGCATCTTCTCATTGTTCGTCATCCGAGATCTCCCTCGCTATCGATGGTTTCTTTTTCTTTTTAATAAAATCCCGCACGTAGACGAGAACTGATTTTCTTCCCAGATCCCGGCCATGCCCGGGTTGCGTTGTATCTCGCCTGGAAAGAATTGGAGGCAATCTTCTGGTAAGCTTCACGTGCCGACTAAAATCATGAAAGGGGAAAAAAGAAATTGCATAGAATCCGGAAATCTCTTCATTTAGCTACCGCTTCCTGATTCTCGGGAAGCGGGCGCCCTTCCAAGTGCGTGATGTAGCGGAGGAGCCAATCTTCATGCTTCCAGCGGCGAAGGGCGCAACGCAGGCCGCGCAAGTGCAGTTCGAGGCGGGCAACGCGACAGTCCGCTCACTGCAGTGGAATGCAACGTGCAGCTAGACCATTCTCACGAAAACCGCAAATATCGCGCTAGTCAAACCAGAAGCTCTAGTGAAAAATCAATCTTTTAAAGTCAAATCGCACGAGAGATTGCATTAAATAAACGCCACTGATTGAACGTTTTCATACATACGAATTTAGCTGTCAGGCTGAAGAGTAGGCCCAATGGCCAGAATCTCGCCATAAATAAAGGCATTTCCTATTTATTTAATTTACTATTTCGCTAAATATTTTTTCGTAGCCGCATAATAATAAAGGAATAAATACAATATTTATTCCTTTTTCACGTGTTACGAGTAGCACTTTTTCCAAATCGGCGATTCGTGTGTCACGAAATTAAGGGAAGCGAACGATTGATTGTTTACATTCCAATAATAAGCCATTAAAACATAAAAATAAAACTGGTTGGATAACTAAAAAAATCCTTCATCTAATTCCAGTGATTCGGCTGCAGTTGCACTGAAATGGCCGACGTCGAAGCCCGAATACAATGTCCTGGGTTCCACTCTGTGAGCAGTGGGCGTGGCCGGGCGGCTTCCCGGCGCCTGCCGTCTTCACCACCCAGACGCCGCGGCGCGCCGTGCCCCGTGCCCCGCCACCGAATCCCCGCCCGCTAAGATGGCGGCAGATCGTGAAGAGGTGGTCGAAGCGCCAGCTAAGCCACAGCGTTCCCAATTCCCCGCGGGGTCTGGAGTGGCGCCCGCCTAGGCTTAGGTTACGGCCCGCCCCCGCGCCCTCTCGTCACCGCACCTTCTCGTCCACCCACTCTCTCGCCCTCACACCCCGTCCTCTCGTCTCTCGCTCCCGTCCCCGCACGTCGTCACCCCCCCTCCGTTCTCGCGTCCCTTCGTCCCCAGTCCGCCCCCCCATCTCGCGCCCTCGCGCCCCGCCACGGGCGTCGTTCCCTGCTCCGTTTCTTGTCTGTTTCTCGCCGCTGCCGCGCCGATGGGTTCCACACGGGAGAAGCCCGTGGGCCGATCCACGACGCTTAAGCAATGCCAAGACCCATGGCGGCCGACGGATCAGATGCTAATGTTCTTCAACAAGCCACGAGACGAACATGATGAATATCAATATTTACGAAACTGGCGCTGTACTTTGCTCTCTGAACCTTGTATCACTCATCAAGCGTAAATGGCACGCAGTATGAAAACAGCTTATAAAAAGCGGAATTTCTTTCAGATGTTTCAACATTAAGAATCGTAAAATGTAAGCAGCATCTATCTTTTAAAGTAGAGAATGAAATTACACTGATCTGTATATTTGCATACATGTACGGGTTTATGTGGAACTAGCCAAGTAAAATTCATCACCTTTCCTTCCACTAGATTTAATAAATACGTAAGGCGTAATAATGTTTGTGGAATATTCACTCTTAAAATAATATAATTAGTTATTCTCTCTTTCACTTTTTGGAGTTGAATACATTTATTGCAATGTATGTTTGTTCTTAAACTCCTAATAATGGAACAATATTGTATTTACAATTCTTATTTTATATTCGAATAAAAATGAGTTCTTTATTAACCAAATGAAGCTTCATAAAGGAAAAATTACTAAGTAACAGAATTCGCGATTAGTGGAGAATTTCAGACGGTGTACACATCGGTCGCCGATTAACGAATATTTTGTCTGGAAATTTACATACTTTCTAAGGTGGTAACTTCTCTTAAGAATAACAGTGCAAGCTTAACAGTGCAAGCGCAAATTATTCAATGCCTCAACGATCTATCAGACTCTGAAGATCCCATTAATACAAGATAAAGGTAATTGAATACACTACAATTATAATTTTAATAACAAAGTATGAGTTACATTATAGTTTATTCTTCATTCTAATGAATAAAATTATAACACGTGTCTAAATTGCTTTTTATATTAACGTTTTCGTGTTTGGAATACACGATGTAATAATAGAATTTGTCATTCGTTGGAGAAGTACTTACATGGATATGTTACTGTTGGAACGAAAACCAAATATTATCCACGCTTTAACATCATTATGAACGAATTAACAGCATTACGAACAATGCGAATGAAATACAGGAAGATGCGCTTTGACCTATTACTCAAATATCACCGATAAAATTTAATAATAGTATTGAATTTGAGACAGAGAATCCATGGGGAGTAGTGCCGTCTTATTGGAGCTCCTTCGCGGTTTTCCTATCTGATAAGCCCCTCTCCCTTTAGAAACAGACCGGCGTATTTTCTCCCGTGCGCCAACGCCAAGAACGTCGGCGGTAGAAAAATACATTATCTGCGTTCTCCTTTTATAATACTCGTTTATTATTGCAGAGGCCTCTCGTGTAGAAACACCAAAATTGTCTATATCTCAACTCTCTAGTAAGCGAGTGTTCCTTAATAACACCGTAGGCCTCTCGATATCTATGGTAATGTCCGCGCAGAGGGGCAGCACCCCACACAGGCCCGGCACACGGCGCAGGGCAGTTAAAAGAACGCGGCTGGATTGCAGGTGAAATCATATTACGTCGGCGCGGTGCAGGGCGGTGCGGTGCGGAACGGGTGCGGGGTGAACGGGGGTGCGGGGGCGACCGCTGCCGTGTTGTTCGGTTCCGAGCGCCAGGCAGATGTTCGCCACAACGAAGCTCGGCGCTCCGAGCGGCACCCGCAACGCGCCAGCCGGCGTCGCGCACCAACATCCCCGATGAGCTTCTCTCCTCCTCTCCCTCCCCGACGCCCCACCCCGCAACTCCCCTCCCCTCCCTCTCCGCCTTCCGCGTGTTTTTAATACGACTCCCCCTCTCCCGCTCCTGCGCCACCCCCTAGCCTTCAGACGCCCTTCCGCTCTTCTTGTTACCTTCGGCTTTCCCGCTGTGAAACGGCCCCTCGGAGGACATAAACTTTGCTAAGAGAATTAATAACAGTACTTCCTACAACTTATACGTTTCGCGGTGATCTTTTTGCTTCGCATCACCGGGAGAGCCGTAATGGGAAAACCGAAATTATGAAAATATCACGTATTATACAGATTAGTGCAATGTGAAACACGATGCTGCCGCGGCCGCTGAAAATATTAGGTAGGTATATGTGTTTGTAACTTTTCTTCCCTGCAGTGATTCTCCCCCTTATTGAATTTTCCCTCCTGTTTATTTTCGCTTCTGAAACTTTGGAGGCATGTCTTTTTGGTTTCTTAGCGTCGCTTTTACGAGTCTTATTGAGAAGCATAATGTTGCAATACGTTTATTATAATCGATATCGTCTTCATCCGCGGTCGGTATATAAAATTCAACTTTATTTGCAGTTCCTACAGTGTATCTTTAGGCTTAAAAGAAGGTACTGATGACGCAAATCGCCTTCATACACAGTTAAATCCCAAAATTAATTTTCAAGTTGGGTAGGAGGAGAAGTTCCTCTTATTTAAAGTGTTTGCTCAACTGCTTTTCGTGTGTGAGTTGTAACTGAGGGTATGCACATCAATGCCACAAACATGAATTGCTGTAGAAGAATGTTGTTTGAGCCTCTTATTCATCAGAATTCGTACATCATAATATTGTATACCAAGACATAAGTAATAGCTATTTACAATTATTTTCAAGCACAATGCGTAGCTCTCAATATCAAATATCAATTTTGTTCATACTAAAAGAAGTCACTAAAATATAATGAAATCGCTGCTTTATAATAGTACTCTAAAATGGATTTTAATTAATGAATTTTTAATTAAGAGGTATGTCATATCTCTGCTTCTTTCACTCGAAATTTACCTTTGCTCTACAAAAACATTAAGTTAACGTAGAAATGGAATACAGTTTCATCTTGTCTGCATTTATCAAATGGGTCCCAAATTTATAATGTAGTCTTAACTACATCTTTAAATGAAAATAAATATATCGACAGATGTGTTTCTTCTTGCGAAAGAAATCGGCCATTTACGAAAGGTGGAGCAGCAATTAGCATTATTCCTCCCGCTTCTTCGTCTTTTCGTCGCTGAAAATGTTGGTGAGTAGCAGTAGCCAAACAGCTTAGCATATTTTCACGAAATTAATATTAATGATTTTTTACGGAAAGCTGCCGACGGAAATAAATTGTGATGTTAATCGAGCGTATTAACTAGTGCTTCACTGGCAGCCCTGCTGCCAGCTTCCCGCTCACCTGGGAAGGTGTTGAGTCGAGGTGGAGTAACCCCGACCCCGGGGCCGTATGTTAAGCGCTTATCTCTGCGCGCTTGGGAACAACTTAACCGGACTGCGCTCGGCACGGTGCTTTCTGTAGGCTTCCCGCTCTCCAATATAAAATGCCGATGAAAGCATAGAAGGTTGTTAATAATTAAAAACTATTTAAATGTTGCTGACCGTCATTATTGCAACCTGTATGTGATGTTTAGGAAGGATTAAAGCAACATTTTTTCTAGAAACAATCAAGGGATAATCCCAACCTTCGCTCACAAGAAATCTGGAGAACTAAACAAAAAAACGCTATCGGAAACAGAGCTCTTCACCCATGACGATCATTTCTGGCGTAGAATTTAAGAACGAATAACACAAAAACAGTGCGCAATAACATTAATAAATTATTAAAAAATATATAACGACTCTTCTCATAAACCATGTACAGAAACAAATGACTATGAAAGCTATATTGTTTCTTAGGAACAACAGGACGTGCATAAAATAACAAAGAATAAATCAAAGAATTGAAATATCTGTTAAACATAGTTTATGTGATACAATGCTGACACAATTGAAAAATACAAGTTTTGAGTCATGTCCATTATTTTGTTACATTTTATAACACGTATTATTATCAGAAATTCTGTGAAGACCTTTAGTAACATAATCCATCTGATAAAGCGTCTGATACCTGTATGAACTAATTTGTAGAATGAACTAGTTTATCTCAAAACTTCGTATTTCAAGTTGTGCTAGAATTACAGCTCATGATCACCACCTTGAAGCTATTTAGAAGTTAGTCTCAGTTTATTTATGTATATATTGATGCAGAAACGTTTACTTACTATACTTTACTTATTAGAAATTTATAAATAATATCGCTTTGAAATGTTTCATACGACCTGAGAATATACATATGGCATTAAAGATTTGAAATATATTTCGGTACTAATTTGTTTAAGTGACTTTTATGGCCTTGAACCTCCGAATTGCTTGAAATTTTACTACGTAACGTTCAAAACATAAAAAATGAGTTTCGAAAATTTTAGGTGCGGAATTTTATAGAATCGGACACCACAAATAGTAGAAGAGTGGTAATGCAATAACATCATGGCCAAAGTTTTGAAATATTATGAAACAATACTTAATATCACATATATTTTGCTGTGTGTGTATAGGACTCAATTCCAGAAAAATAATTTTACTCCCTTTCCAACTCTGAAGATCTGTCTCCTGAAACTCGCCCGCGCCAGTGCGTGAACGTTCGATTCCTTTGTTACACTTATTAATGATTTTTGCAGCGTATAAATAAAACAACAATGTCAAAAATATTTTTTTCGTAATTCATGTATGCCACATATAATATTTTCACAATATTTTTGATACTTTGAATGTTAACAATTAGTATAATTAGTAATATTCAGTGAATATTAGTACAATTTTGAAGTAAATTTGAGTGTTCGAATTCTGAACGCCTCTTATAAATTTGAATCGGAGTATTCACAGTAAGAAACAAAATTATCATAGGTTTACTATGAAGAAAGAAATATGTTGGTACTTTTCTGAAGATGCCCCCTCAAAAAAAATGTATATACCATTTTGCTTGTAATAGCAAGGAAATAATGAATGTGCCAATAATCTCTTTCAAGCAACTATCGTCTGTAAATGAAATTCCTGAACATTCTCAATTCTCCTTCCCGATAGTGAGATCCTGTACAGAAAGAGAAACGTAGAGCGCCTCGCCAGAGATACGTTTCGTGCGCATGCGCAACAAACAACGGTACCGAACGGGCCAGCTGCTCCGGCAAGCCATGCACGCCCTTCATTAAATTAAAATTAAGGCCACGACTTGGAATAAAGTGCCATCAGTCATAACGACGTTGTGGAAAAAGAAAAGTATGAATATCTGAATCTCCATATCTAGAATGCCAGAGTTAGGTACAGACTTGCTGTAGCACCAACTTCGCAACGTATATGCGTGAAGCCGGAATGGTTTTGAACATTAAAATCGAGTTTAGGAGACGGCTACCTTGAAATGTGAGATCAACTCCACTTTTGGAGATATGACTGAAGGTAGAATTCCAAACTACATTTTACTCACGTTCATCATGTTATTTCCATATCTGTTGTAACGATACCTTTTAAAAACATCCGTAATCGACTAGAATATTCATTTTTCAAAATAATATTTTTTAATGAGAAAAAAACGGTGAAACTACGAAAGCTTTCAGATACTATTTATTTAAATATGAAAAGGGTGAGATTAGCCGATGACCCCGGAGAGAAAAACGAAGATCTTATTAACCATGGCACGCCTTCGGTCGCCCCGACAGATGAAGACAATCGCCCCCGAGCCCACCGGATACCATGCCAAGCGTTCGTGTCGTCCATCTCTGCGCGCTCCCTCACGAAACGGGCATGCGTTCATGGCAGCCTATGGAAAACCGTCTGCGAAAATTAATGACCGGGCCGAGCCACAAAATAATAACCAAATTGTCTGCCGGTCAACGAATTTCAAGCGGACGCTGCATCTGGGAGGGAACTCCCCCCCTCCAATCCATATCACAAAGAAACGAGGCGTGCGTGGAGGGCTTGGCGGGCGGGCGTGGGCTGTCTGTCCGCGTGTTCGGTAAGGCTCCGCGGCACGCGTGCCTGGACGTCTGGGCAGTGGCGATTACCGCGTGGCCGCGGGCGGCGTGGCTCGGCGGCGCGCACCTCCCGACGCGCGCGAAAGAATCCGCCGGATCATAAAATTCCTGCGCGCCGAGTGGCCGGCGACGGGCACGGAGCCGCCCGGGCTGGGGCGGGGAGGAGAGGGGAGGGGCGATACAGAGCGGGTGGGGCGGGGGGCGGGAGGGGCGGGGGCGGAGCGGGGTGGAGCATGGCGGAGCGAGTCATGGCGGGGCGGAGCTGAGCAAGGCGGGGAGGGGCGGGGCGGGGTGGGGCGGGGCGGAGCGGGGCGGAAGGAAGGGCACCAGTTCGGCGGGTCCGTCGAGGAGGTCCGCACTCCAGACACAACTCGCACGCTACTGGTCGCGAAAGTCGCACAGGTCACGTTCAAACCTCAAGTTGTGAGGTGGATTTGATCGCTACATTCCACCCTTGAATAAAATCTCAGAAAATGTCAATTGTTTTTTGCTTGTTTGTTTTTCACTAAAATTTTTCGGTTTTGTCTTTCACAAACTATGAATGCCTCGGATAACTACTATACTATGCCGCTGTGGCAGGTTTCTGAGTTGTAGATACCATAATTCAACAAAATGGATATGGATGATACGTAAAATGGTTTTGCATGATTTACTCATAAGCACATTCATATTCGAAATGCTTAAATCTTACTTTATATACAAAAAGTGCATTGCGGTATACAAAAACTGCATGGTGTTTGAATTATTTAATCAATTAATAAAACGTGGCAATATTAAAAGGAAACATAATAAGAATATAAAGGGAAGAATGCTACGATTTCTTAAAACTTTCTAAAGTGGTTCCCATGGAAATTTTGTAATTAATTTGCAATACATGACCATCCACATCAGATTTGCAATCAAACATTTTGCTCTCAGTGATCTCGGGAGTGCGTGAGATGGTTCACATCGATTAAGCAAGTCGCTATCAAAATACTGTTGAATTAAAGATTGATTTCGAAAATTTCTTAAAATGAACTAGTAGCGCATATAGCTCCTAGCTTGGAGTACCGCAGCCATGGTCTCGGTATGCCTTCTTCATGACCGCGCATGCACCCCGCCTTGTTTGTATGGTGTTGGACCGCCGTAGCGGGGCGGCGGCGGCGGCGCTCACGTCGTGAAGACGCGGCGTCGCGTCTCGCTCCAAGACAACGACGGCGGCGGCGGCGGCGGGGCGGCGACAGCACACGCGTAATTAAGCCTCCTGCCCAAAAAATAGGCAGCGCGCGCTGTTATGTCATCGTGATTAAATTACGAAATGTAGTCGGCGGCGTGACGCGGCGGTTATAATTAGCTCATCAGCTCATGAAGTCACGCAACCGTGCCGGCCACCCCGATCAGGTAAACTGGCATTTGGTGTTGGTTCATTATCACCTGACAGTAAGGCCGATACGCGTGGTTGGCGGGGGCGGGAGGAGGAGCGGCGGGGCAACCGCGGGGTGGGGGGGGCCGCCGGCGCGGGGGCGGGGGCGAGCGCGGAGGCAGAGCGTGAGCGAGTGAGTGGGCGAGGCGGAGAAGGTGATGGAACCACGAATTAGCACTTTGTGATACAATTAGCTGCAATGGAAAAGTGCGTAATGAAAGGGTTGAAGCTAAGCGACAAAAAGGATTGGTTGCTAAAAAGGGTATTAAAAGTAAAGGCAAATTAGTTTAAAACATCTATGGGGATAATTTCCAACTAAGCCGCTACAATAATGCTACCTGTGCATTAGGCCCACCTTCTAATTTGGACGTCGCATCGTGTTTTTAGGAAATTTGCTGAATGGAGCCGCGCACGAGCCCTCGCCGGCGCCCGCGCCCACTTGGGGGCGCCTGGAGCCGCGAGCGGATTCGCAGGGGCCGCGCCACGCACCCTTTGCTTTTAGAGCCCCCCGCCCCGCCCCCCGCCCCACTCACACTCCCGCTCCGCGCCGCGCGTTGCGTGATCGCGTCCTACGTGCTCGAAGCGCGCCCGCCTTCGGTTCGGGTCTACTTGCGGAACCGGGCCCGGCCTTTGGGAGCATTCTGCTTCGTGCGCGACTTTTCATCTGGCGTTGTTCGTGGAGAAACGCGTTCGCAAACAGTCAATCAAATGGAAATGCGCGCGTGCAATGGCGGGTGCTGTAGAGGAAGTTTGAAGAAACACTTGTGCAGTAACAAAGCCCACGAAATAAAAGCTTACGCGCAAACTGGCAAGTAAATATTTACGACTTAATTAAAATTTAAAAAAATGAAAAAGAAATACTATTTATTATTAAATATGAAATCGTAAACATGGTAAATGATTTATAAAGGGTTGCTTATAAAATAATGCATTGTTTTCTTTAAACGTTACAACATATAAAGTACCAAACACGTAGAATCGATTCAAATATATTGAAATGAATTTTTTTTGTTCAATGGCATTATTAAGTTTGTAAACACATTACAAAACAACCTTAGCCACCAACAATTTAAATACAAAGCTTTTTTACGAAATTCTCAGGGTATTTTCTCCCGACTTTAGAAGCTCTTTGTGCTTATATTTTATTCTTCGAAATTGCTTGGCATTGGACATCAGGGGTAGGGGGAATGAGGGGAGCCAGTAAAAAATCAGGACTAGGGAATTATTGCGCTCAATTGCTTTAGAAGCACAAGCGATTCGTCAACGCTTCACCGCACCCAAGGGGTCACTGAAATTACTGGCGACCGTTGTAAGTGTGTACAAGAAGCTTTTCGTCGAGGAAATGACTCATGAAAAAGCAGAATTTCCTTCCCGACACTTCGTACGCGCGTTTTTAAACAAATTTAATGAAACTGTCGGCCACCTTCGCATATGTCAAAGAAAAATCCCAGGAAACCGTGTTACACGTATTATTGTCTTGGAATGCGACGTTTCAGGAAGTTTAAAATTAATTAATGGCAGAAGGGTCCAGCAGCGGCCTTCATCAGAAGTGGACAATGGCGCATTTACCTTTCTCACGCAGCGCAACGGGCAATCGCCGGCTGTCCGCCGCACACTTCCAAGAACCACGCCTCTCCGCCGCCCCCGCGCCGCCCCCGCCCCGCCCCGCGTCGCCCTCGCGTCGCCCGCCGCCCGCCCGCCCCTGCCGCCCGCGCCCCCGCGCCGCCCTACGTAATGGCACAAGCAATTTCCAGCCATTGTGTCCCGATTGTTTCCACTTAAATTATGCTTAAGGTCTCTCTTTGTGACATGCATTTAATACGTATAAGGTAGTGTGAAGTATTGCAGAAAAATACTCCAAGGCTCTTTGAGGGAGGGGGAACTCTAAAATAGAAAACAATTATTCCATTGGATGCCGACGAATTCACGCACACAGTCGTGCATGGCGTCCGGGTAGCTTTGTGTCCGCCCTCTTTCAGAGTGGCCGTACTTCCCGTTTCATTACACTCCTTGTTCATTACGGCGGTGTCGATGCGGGGACAGCACCGGGGCCGGGGGACGGAAAGGCGGGGGCGGAGGTGGACGGAGGCGGGTGGGTTGGGGGCGGGTACCGCGTCCTCCACGCTCCGTTCGGCGTCGCGCTGTTCCCGTTCCCGTCCCCGACACCGCTCACACCCGAGGCCGGACGACGACCGCATCGTCCGCGCGTGGCAAAGCTTCGTCTGCTCGCTAAGGAGCTGGCGGGTGGAGGATGGCGGGTGGTGGGTGGCGGTGGCGGGCGCCCTTGACGGGGACCGGGTGGCGGGTAGCCGCGGGCGGCGGGTGGCGAGTGGTGGGTGGATGGCGAAGGGTGAAGGGTAAAGGTGGAGGGTAGAGGGCGGCGGGCAGAGGGCGGAGGGTGGCGGGTGGAGGGTTGAGGGTTGAGGGCGGCCAGCGGCGGACAGAGGGTGGCTGGCGACGGGTGGTGAGTGTGTGGCGGCGGGCGGCGTCTGGGAGAAGGCGCGAGGCCAGATAGCGCCGCTCGGCGCCTCTTCGCACGAGCACTCTCGCTCTTCACGCCCTCGCCACGCTCTCCACGCCGTCTCCGCCGGGTTCCGCTTTGGACGCAATCCAACTCCCTGCTATCTGGAGGCGAGTCCTCTATTGCTATGAAAATATACCGCACGCCCACTAATACATTTTGGAGAATATTTCATACCGCAGTATGTAATACTCAACAAAATTGCTTGCAGCTCACGGAGCAAGGCGTGGACAATTCGAGGGGAGGCATGTTGAGTGAGCGGTGTAATACAGTAATGTGTAACTGTAATCGTAGGACGGTCATGAAACGCAAATGACGAGGTTCACGCAACAGACAGTCACGCTTAGCGTGACGGTCTCAAAGTTGGAATATGTGTTGGAAGTGTCTCAGTCCCTTACGGGCCATATTAAATTAGATTGGTCGGCAGAATTTTCTGCCAAGATAGTAAATACCTGAGCAAACACGACTTTGTACATCGCACAAACAGGTTCAATTTTGTAATTCTGCCGCTTCTTTTGAAGCTAAACACATGCACGCGACATCACACAAGGCACTCTCCACGTGTTGAAGTGTGGGGAAACCCAAAACAAGTCCACACGTATACACTCATACATAAAACCCCGTGTACATTTTGTGGAAAGTAGACACATGTCTCTGATATACCCTGTAGTCAGGTAAGTAGATGCGTGCGAGCGACAGGTCGCGGCTAATGTTACGCCAACACGCAGCTGGCACCGTTGTTGTTCCGATTCCCATTGAGCGGCGGCTGCGGGGGCGTTCGATCGGGCCCCGCGCCTCGTCTTCGGCGCGCGTCCTACCGCCCCGGCACCCGCCTCGCCTGCCCCGCCCCGCCCCTCCCCGCACCGCCCCGCCCGTCCGGCGCCGGCGCGGCGGCCGCGTTGTTCGTCTCCAATCTCCTCGGCATCTGGAGAGGAAACATGGACAGGAACCCCGCAGCCCTCGTTGCTGTATGGAAATTGCCGGTAGAACGCCGCCGAAACACCAAAGGGGCGGAGTGTCGTTTCCAGACCGTCGCGGCGTCTTCGGGGCCGCCGCTGCCGCCGCCGAAACACGGCCGTCGGCGCTGCCGCCGTCGCGGCGCGGGTCAACGGCGCCCCGAAGAAGCCCACTCGAGGCGCACAGTAGTCTCCAGAGCAACGGCCACCGCGCGGGGAGAGGAAGTAGGCAGTGGGCGGAGGGCGGCGTCTGTGATGGATGGGTGAGACGGAAGGCATCGGCGGCGACGAAGAGAGAAAGGACGGCGCGGAAAGGAGGAACGCACCGAAAAACCGGCGGCGCAAGTACGCAAATCAGGACGACTGAGAGTGCGACCGGAAAGAGACGGCCTGGGAGTGGGAGTCAGGGTGTGCGTGAATGGATGACGACGGTGACTGAAGCCCTGAGAAACGAAGTGCGCAGTGGGCGAAAATCCTTAGATGCGAGTGAGAATATTGTGTCTACAGGGAAAAGATGGAACATGAAATTGAGCTATGGGTACCGGATAAAAGTAACAAATCGAATGGACGTAAATCGCATCGAAAGTATTGCAGTTCTACGAGAGAATATTATGCCGGGGTGATCCAGGGTCATGGGTATAGTGTTGGCTTTTGGACGTGGAAAGCAGGGGCAGCCCAGTGGCAAGCATGTGTGGACGAGCATGAGGCTTCCGTAAGACGGGGGAAAAGACGCCAGGCGCAGGGTGGAGGGTTTGCTGCCGGCGGGGGGGGCGCCCCCGGCATTAGCGCGCGTGAGCGCCGCCTTCGGCACCGCAAGGAAATTACGCCGGTAACTGCACCCCGAACCCGAGTGTTCCGTTGCGTTTAGATATGTTCTCCAGATTACGTGAGAGCCTTTTACAATTCCTTCGTCACTACTGGTACTGCGACGGTAGGGGAGCAGGCGAAGAAAAGGAGGAAGAATACTGCATCGATTTTCGAGCTCCACTCGATATCGCCGCTTATATTTGCTACTGTGTATGCGGCTTTGAATCGGAAATTCGGTAACTATTATAGCAACAGGTTTGAAACACACACACAGAGCGGGTCTCTATAAAGATTGAACGATACTCTTGTTCCTTGCAGGAGACATTAAAAGAAAGACGTGGATTGTTGAGATAGTGTGGTAATTCATATCCGGCAGAATGGAAACTCGTTTTGATCCCGTATAAACAACTTAACTCGGTGACTTAAAATAGGTAATGAAATTGCCGAAGCATGCTGCCTTCTATGTAAAACATAACGCCTCGCCTTTGCCGGGCGCGGTGGGTTATCGCGGCCGCGCTCAGGGCCGAGTCTGGCGGGTGGGGGGCGGGAGGGGCCGCGAGGGGGCCGCGAGGGGGCCGCGAGGGGGCCGCGAGGGGGCCGCGAGGGGGCCGCGAGGGGGCCGCGAGGGGGCCGCGAGGGGGCCACGAGGGGGCCAGAAGGGGGGCGCGAAGAGGCCCCCGAGGCTGGCGGCGGCAGGGGCCATCGAACCGGAACCCCAGCGGGAAGCGAACCGAAACCCACTCATAATGTCGCTTCAATGACACCCGAACTCAAATTGACACTTGAAAAATTCACGAAACAAATGAAATTCGAGTGTACGCTTCGAAGTGTATTCTAAATGCATATTACGACACTTCTAAGAAGTTACAATTTTCAAAATATAGAATGGAAACTAGGATCTTCATATTACAATAAAAAATAAAAGAAAATAGTGTTATATGTCATCTCAAGACATTAAGTTTCGAATATGAACAATTATCCTAAATTAGAAGAAAAAGTTGGCGTGATAGTAAACAAACTAAAAATAAAGCAGAACATGTAGAACACTAAGTGTAAATTAGAACATATAACAGGGCTTCTGAAAGTGTATATCTAATACGCGTTAGCATGGTGAAATAATGAACATTTTCTGCCAGCGGAAGAGAGTATGGTTTGACGTGCCGGTGGTTTTTGCAATCGCGGTTTCAACAAGCGCTCAGGGACGTGAGGGAGGGGGGTGTCAAGCGGGGGGGTGAAAGGAGGCGGAGCCTCCGCCCCCGGCACAGCCACCGCCACCGCGATTGCCATTGCCATACGCCATCGTCAATGTCGATTTTACCCCCATCGGCACTGCCAACGCCATAGTCACCACCCCCGCTAATGACATTGACACTCCCAACGCAATTGACACTGCCACCGCCTTCGTCAATGCCGTCGCTACCACCACCACCACCGCCGCCGCCGCCGCCGCTATTGCCACCGCTGCCGCGGCATGTGTACGCTGGACGGCGCCTACTCTGTTATTGCGGCGCGAACCGGTCAGTGGAGCTGGCGGTTTAATTAGAGCGCCGCCGCTTCACGCACAAAGCGCGGCGATGGGCGATGGGCGATACAGCGGCGCGCAGAGACACCGACGCGGGGTGGCGCGGGCGCGAGCGCATTCGGCATGGAGTCGTCGTAATGGAGGCCCGCGCGCTCACATCAGGGGGCGGTGCGATCCGTTTCCGGCCGCGACTGCTAGCTATTTGGGTTAATCATAGAGGCGGCGGCAGCGGGATACAGGCTGCCAGGCTGCTGGGGCGGCTTCGTGCCGCGCGCCCGGTTTCTGCAGGCCGGCCGAAAGGAAGCTAACATCAAACAATGCATGACTGATAATAATCATCCCGAGATAATGAAGAGGCGTTGGCGTCACGGAATGTGCCATTTACATATAAAATTTACCTTTATCCTATCACGATAAAAATACAAAAGCTCGATCTTGAAGGGAAAAAATCAACTCGGAGACGAAGGAATGTGGGTGGTGGAGCCGAAATTGGGCTTTTAACTTCGTGTGGACGAGGCAGTCCGAGTACCGGCGATGTGATATCGGAAGACTGCGGGGTGGGCGGGGAGCGGCGAAGACGCGGCGGGGACGCGCGGCGGGAGGCGGGGAGGCGCCTTTGCGAGCTACAGCGAGTGGGCGCCGACGGTCCCGGATGTCGTTTTGGCTAAATGACCAGTCAACACGAAGGTCGAACATGTGAGCTCAGGTAAAACGTCTTGAATATTATATGCAAGTAATTTCAATTCCTTTGTGGTTTCCATGCATTCAGTTTCTACCAAAATTGCAAAATCAGTTACTTTGAAGACAAGGAAGCAGTTAAAAAAAGAGAATATGAAATATTGAAAATTAGTAATAATAATGCACAAAAAGGCCCGCATTTCCATCAATGATAAAATATAATGAATGTTTCTGTTAGGGTCGCAACGTACTTGAGTTTTAAGAGAGAGAGACCAGAAGAAAAGGGAAGTGAAATGCGTGTAAGAAAACGATTTTGTGACGCAGTTTTGCAATCAACGTGATAGGACTCCATCGCCCCACCACCACTTGTAGCCCTCTATTCCACGAATAGGCACGCTTCGTGAGAACGGTGGAAGTGGTGCGATGTATGTTTTACTAGTCGAGACACGAAACAACTCGGAATAATACGGCATCTGCAGGCGGGAGCTTGGCAATCTCGTGACGTGGAAGTCATGCTCATAGAGGCACGGCGACGCCAGCCGCGATATGAGCTGGAGAAAAAAGTACTGTTGACGGGCCGGGCGGGACGAAGGGCGGGAAGACACGAGCGGACGAGTTGGCAGACGCCGGAGACGAAACTTCGAGACCGCGCGCGTCCCGGCTTCCGAGAGAGGAAAGGAGAGGCAAGCGGCGCCCGGCGAGAAAGGAGCAGAGCGGGGGAGGTTCCCAGCGGGGAGGGACGCGCAGAGGTGGCGAGGAAAGCCTTCCGCTGAGGTTAAGTCCGCCTGACGCCGGCGGTTCGCCGCCCCGGAGATGAGAAATGGAAAACGAAGGGTGACAGATTCTAAATTGTTTTGGCATTCTGCAGGCAGCAGGCGCTCTTTGTTTCAAAATAACGCGAAAAAGAAAATAGAACCCCAAAGCAGTCACTACATTCTCCACTCAAGCTTTCTTCCACCCCCGCCACTCTACCACCCCATTAAAAAAAACTAAGCATTTAATACATTTGTCAGAATAATAAATATCCAGTTCGAAAAAAACTAAAGAAAGAGCGCATTTTTTGCTCCGTATTCCCGAGTGTCGGGCTGCCGTGGGGCCAGCACGATTCTTGCAAAGCTCCGACTTCAACGGGCGAAGCGGGTGGCGCCGCGCTGGCCGTGAGCGGAGCGGGGCGTCCGAGTGGGGGGCGGGGGCGGGGGAGGGGGAGTGGCCGCGGCGGCGCGGCGCTATCGCCAGGATCAGCACCAGGCGGCAGCCGCGCAGCCGCGGAAGCTGTGCGCCTGTTCTCTCGGAGGGGGCGTGGCGGAGGGGGAAGGGAATGGGGATGGGGTTGAGGGCGCGGGCCCTGCAATGGCACGGGGCTGCAGAGGCGACAGACACACAATGAGAAATTCTTGCGATTTGAGCTTGAAATAGAGATGGTGTAAAGAATTAGAGAATGCAGTGCTGTAGAGGCGATATTCTAAGGTAAGGAAGTTGGGGTGACAGATGACAATGGCTCTGCGAACAAGCGCTAAGGGCTCAAGGAATTAAGTGATTTCAAGAGATTGTAAAAGGAAAATTCAATCCGTCCTAAATTGTGTGAATGTAACTCGGGAATTGTGTGAACGGTATCACTGACAGAAATGAGATCTGTGGAGTAGAAAGAATATTGCATCAAGAGTGCAGTTGTAGAGACGCAAAGATGCTACAGAAAACGGAGAAACAAGCCGGCGGGAATGCGCTGAGGACGGCGGACCAAGGGAGAGGTGGTAGGGCGTGGGGGTGGAGTGGTAGGGGTGGGGTGTGAGGCGTCGGGCAGTAGGCGAGTGCGCGCCTCTGTTTATTTGACAGACTGCTATCGGCGTGCGTATTTTATCCAGCTGCCAAACACTCGGCCGTGAAGCACGCAGTGGCGAGGCAGATTGCACATTTCATCATAAACCCACGCTTCCTACGCTAAAAACGTTTACGCGTCTTCAGTAAAACTATTTTATGAAATCCATGCCGTGTTAACCCCTCGACGAAATGATTTATGTCCTCTTTATGTGAAATATATTTGCCCAGTATAAGAGAGCTTGAGTAAATGATTCAGTTTCTAAATGAAACAAACAAATTGTGTGCTGCCCCCTTTCGACAAAATGGTTGCCGTCCAGGGACTGCTTCTGAATAAACTGATGGGTTTCAGACATGCTTACGCTGTGCAATGCTATTCTCTGGAATTTTTAGTGAAAGCGTTATTTTAATAAATGTGTTGATATTTGCCTCTGAAGGTCATTATCTTCCAATCGTCATGTTATACTATCGGTCTATATTAAAGTCCGTAAGTCCAATTTTGTACCACTGGCTAATAGTCTCTCTCTCAAATTAGTTGATGTTTTTGTGATGCGATCGTTCGACTTTCGACGGAACATTAGAGAGGTTGTGTTTCTGGCGACAATAAGTGGGTAGTCATACGTATGAAATATATGAAAAAAATATAGTAAATATGGAAAAAATATTTGTAACGACTTGCAAAGTTAGGAGTCGATTACTTCTTGCGATTACGTCTCAATATCAGTTTAATCTTCTAACAACGCCGTCTTTATTCAAAAATATTACTCTCAAATTCTGAATATAAAAATGAAGTTAACTAATGCGACACAACAAACTTTCCGTAGGGACCAATTTGACTTACGAGCGAACGAGGGAAAAGTAGTGGCATGACTCCGTTCAAATTTCATGTGGTTTCGATGCTCGCAAACGCCGCCTGACGCCCTACACTGCTGCAGTGCCACCAAAGGCTCCTGAGAACTGCCGGGAAGGGGTCGCGCCGATCCTGGCTCCACATACAGTGATTTTAACCAGAGCCGACTCAAAGGCCTGTTGCCTTTTGCCGCCGCGCGGAGCCGCGTTAGGGCAAACGCCTGTGTCCTCCTGCCACGGGGGTCGCGCCGCCCACGCCCCCCCCGGGCTCCCCCGCCCCGGGCCCCCGCGCCCCCTGCATCTGCGGCCTCGCGCCTCCGCGTGGGTGGAAGGGGAGGCCACTCCAGTCGCTTGCAGCCACAGGGATATGACGCCCCTGGGCCAACACACGCGTTGCATCTGCAGCCTCACAAATTAGCTGACGGCTGAGACGAATGTCTGCATTGTCTCTCAAGGGCAGAATTCAAACTCCATTTCTTTCACTCGTCCGTTCTAAAATGTGTGATTGGAGGCAGTTAATAACGCTTCCGAATCTTAAGAATACATTTGCCATTAATGTCTCATAATGATTGTTTCTAATGAACTAGACTTTAAAGTGTTTGAAGAAGTCTTTTTTTTTCTTACTAATTAAATGAATGTTTCATTATTCAATTTTACATTAATTAGCATGATTGCTATAGAGGTACTCGAAGATTGCCTACGATGATACCTCAAATAACATATAAAAACAAAATATAAGAAAAAGACGTTACGCATTTTCAGTGAAATGTTTTGAGAATTACCTAATATTATGAAATTACCTATGAAAAGGTGTTGAAAAAAAACAACGAAAGCTTAAAAAATAGTGAAATTTGGAAGTAGAATTCACTGTAACAATGGCGCTGAATAGTTCTAAGTAATAGTGATGGTAAACCGGAGACGGAAAAGAAATAAAAAGAAAGGTAAGAGAGAGGGCAACGAGGAGCAACAGCAGGGTTGGATGAGCGCGGGCTATCGATGGGGGGGGGGGCAAGGGGGCGGGGGCGGAGCGAACGGCGAAGGGGCCAGTGCCGGGAGAAGCGCCTCAAAATAATAGCGTACGCTGCAGCGATTGAAACCTTCTGCACGTGTTCCGAAGTGCATCCAGGCTACCAGCCGTATCCGATCTTCATCAGATGGAGGAAACTAGTTTATCTTAATTAAATTATCTCCAGTTTCTTTCACCAGGACCTTCTCAATTGTGGGTCGGAAGTACTACAAAAACAAAAAGGCAGACTATAGCAGAATTTAGGCTACAAAGACAATAAACAAATCAGGTTTCGATGCGAATCTCGAGCAGGAAGAGTTTCGAAGAAAATTAACCTCGCTGAACACAATCAGGTCTTCCGTTCGGTGAAAATGCATCGTGAGATCTTGGATCTTCACAGCAACACAAAAGAATTATTATACTTGATATAATTTACTTTCCATACCATAGAATTAAAAGTCCTTCGTGATCCCTGGTTTTATTTCTTTCTTTCAAGCTGTACGGTTCATTTCGTGTTTACAATCAATTCATTTAAACTTTTATTTTTACAACCTTCCGTGATGTGTAGAAAAGATAGACACTAAAAATTTTTCCTGCGCTTCCCCATTTATCAAGGTTCTCCAGTTGGTAATGGGAACAAGACGCTGGAGACGAGTCCGGAGCCACTCGTTTGCCGAGATGCTGTAGATTTCGGATTTAACATCTGTGTTAGCTGGTGGAACGAGCTAATAAAGCATATGGGAACCGCAGGAGATCGGGCCTCTCGCGTTTGCTGATGGGGACAGCGCACGCACGCAGCCGCGCGAAGGCTGCGTAGCAACCGCCCCCGCGCCCGCCCCGCCCCCGCCCCCGCCCTCGCGCCACCCGCCCACGAGCGAAACCTCGCTTTTGCCCCCGCACTCACACCCGCCCCCGCCCCGCACTCCCTCTCCCCTGCGCCACCCCCACTGGCCAACCCCCACTCTTGCTCACTCTTGTCCCGCGCCGACCCTCGCATCTGTCCTCACGCTCACCACAAGCTTTGCGTCGCCCACCTTCCCCTCCGCCCGCGCGTTCCGCACCTCGGCGTCGTATCTGTCTCTGAGAACCCCTCCATCGAACTCCACTTCCTCCGCGTAACCTGTCTCTGCAACTCTGGCGTTTGCAAGTCGCACTCGTAGCGTTATGTAATGCTTTCCCCCATGATCGTCTTCCCTGCTGCCTCTATTGGCCGTCTCTATTTATTCGATCGCATCAGCTTTCCAGGTGTGTCCATTGTCTAGGTCGCTCTTCTTATTCTTGCTCACTGCGTCTGAATTTCACTGTTGTTCTATCAC
This sequence comes from Teleogryllus oceanicus, assembly GCA_964035755.1. NCBI lineage: Eukaryota > Metazoa > Arthropoda > Insecta > Orthoptera > Gryllidae > Teleogryllus > Teleogryllus oceanicus. Next base: position 212,839,540 of record CAXIVR010000001.1, on the reverse strand, counting down.
CTATCCTAATGTCCGCTTCAATTCAGTTCCTCAAGCGGTGTCTCCGAAATCAGAGTCCACACGCACCGGACGAAGATAGAATTGCGCGGTAACCGAGAGAAATGACAGACTAATGTGCGGTGACAGGCATTGTGACACCGTGGCTGGTCACAGAGGGCCAGGGCGGGGCAGGGGAAAGAGCTTCGCCATGAAAACACCAAGTGCGCGCCAGTGGCCGTGGTGAGAATCGCAGGGAGGGAGCGACTGCGGGAACAAGGGTGAGAAGTTGGCAAAGGCGGAGCGGAGGCGGAGGCCGGAACGCCACGCCGTCCGTCGCGGCGGGGGCGCGGGTGCTAGCATCACCGTGCCTCTCCACGCGTCTTAATTTATAGAACTCGTTAACACATCTTCGTGTCCGCACACCAGGAATAAACATACCAAAACGGAGAATTTTATTGGAGCAGCACTGGCAATCTGATGTATTTAGTATTATAGGTAGTAGCGTGCGAGGCGTTCAGATTTCGTTGTTCGTTCGTGAGAAGGTGGCAATTACCAATGCTCCCCCCGCCCCACGCGTTACGTTTCTATCACCAGGACGCTGAGAAAGCTTCCGAAGATGGAGTGTTTTCTATTTGACGTGATTCACAACAAAATAGAGTCGGGGAAGTTTGATTTATGTGTGCCGTTTCCACGCCGCTTGCTCCCTCACGCGCCGCGCCGGCTGTGGGCCTCCGCCCCTGCCTGCCTCCCGCCGGTGCGCCGCCTCTGCCCGCCGCCAGCCCCGCCGCCAACCCCGCAGCCAGCCCCGCGCCACCCTCCGCTCCCGCCAGCCCCGCCTCCGCACGCCCCGCCGCCGTTCACCCCGCCCCGGCCGCCCCTCCCCCTGCCGCCCCGCCCTCGGCCGCCCCGCCCCCATCCGACCCGCGCCCGTCCGCCCCGCCCCGCTAGCCTCGCCCGCGCCAGCCCCGCCGCCCCGCCACCAGGCTCCGCTTCCACCAGCGTCTCCAAACGGCGCGGAGGTGCGGCCGGGCTTTGCTCGTCCGCTCTCCACAATCGGGAAAGCAGAACGTCAAAAACACTCCGAATTTAAGCAGATTAAGGCGGCGGGCGCGGAATGGCTTCCTTGTCGGGGCATCTGGCGGCGCGGGCGTCGGTGTCTCTTATCTAGGCCAGCTTCCCCCGGGCCGCGAGGGGCTGCGGCAGCGGCAGCGGCGCCGGAGCCTCTCGTCGGCGCCACCCCCGCCAGCCCGCCCCGCCCCGCCCCGCCCCCGCCGCCGCCAAGTGCCCCGCGGAGGCGCCGCCAGAAGCCGCACTCGTCCCCTGCCCCTCCGCCCGCGCCACGCCGCGCCGCGCCGCGCCGCGCCGCGCCGCGCCGTGCGGGGCGGCGAGCCGCTCTGGGAATTTGAGGCGCGCTGCTCTGCTCGAGCGGCGAGGGAAAAAAAGCCACTCCGGGGATTTGGTAGCGTAAAAGGAACACTGATAGAGAGATCTCGCAATAAACACGTTGCTCAGGTTATTTTCTTTCAACTTGGTCGTCGTTGGGATGTTAGCAAACGATTAAGCATTGCTTGAAAAGTGTACGTACAGCATCAACAGAAATTAAACGGCATAAGTCGTAGTAGTGGTGGAGTAAGTAGTAGTGGTAGTAAGTAGTAGTGGAACTTGCATATGAAGTGTTTGAAGTTTTATTATCGATTTCGTTAAGTCAGTGCAAACACTCGAATTAACAGCCCTTTCATGAACTAAAAAAGTTATAGCAATTAACAAAGTACCATCAGTATTTCTTAGCAACCAATACTTCAAATCATTATTTCTTGTAAATAGCATATTTCTTTTTAGGGAGACCTCCAAATCCCTGAGGGTATAATTGTCAGAGAAACATTGTAGTTTTCAAATCTTTAAAATGTATATTTATGGTGAATCCTAAACATGCTTTATAATATATCTTATTACAAAAAATCCATTATTCTTGTAGGAATACTTTCTTTCACGTTATTACGAAATAAAAAGTCATGTATTCGCTTCAATTTGCTCACTGAACAACTAGCGTACATTGCATTAAGTAACACAACGAGCTTCGTTCAAAAATACGGTGGGAAATACCTTACAAATTGATATGGCACCGTTTTCCCAGTATCAAACAAGTTATTTTCTAAGAACGTTTTTCGACCACCTAGCGACGGGACTATATATCGCATATTGCGTATTTCTGGAGCGGCGACGTTCCACGCCGCCTTTCATCATTCTCTCATGTGTTATTTCAGCCATTTTGATGCCCGGAGGCGCGCAGACCGCCTTTGCACGCGGCGAGGGCCGCGCATTCTTCCCGGCGAGTGTCACCGGCGGCGGTCGCGCGCTCCGCGGCACTTCTCGAAACTAGTCTGCTGTCTTGCCACTCACCACGGGAAACGAAGGTCAAACAAAGAGAGGCGTGTTCGAAAGGGGAAAATACGGAGCAGCACATGTGATCTCCGCTGAAATATCACATGTGGTTTGCGCGCGAATGTTTGCCTGAATTGCTTTTTACTCGACCGGGGAGTTTGTCGAACATTGAACAGCTTCCCGCCTTCACTTCTACGCGAGCTCGCTTCAAGGGTCCCCGCTGCCAGTCACGTCTGGCTTATTACTTTATTGCTATGTATTTGTATTTGTAATCTGACATGTACACGGCGCCTAGTGGAGGAAGTCCTCGGAATATACAAAGAAACATCCGTGTTTAGCCTCGAACAACAAATGCGACGGGTGCTGACGTAGGAGTTTCTTGCGAGTCGGTCGCAAGCGAAATTGTCGCGCTTCGAACAGCGGCCGTGGTGGCGGGGGACGGGGCGGGAACAGACCAGAGACGGGGACGGCTAGCACGTGCACATGGCCCACAGCTTTCCGCTCGCGAGCTTACATGCGTGTTATTCGAAGCTTTCTGCCATTTTGCCTTGTAAAAAGCCCAGTCCCGCAAGAGCCTGCAGTGTATGAGTGGTTACCATCCCGCATGTGTTGTACGTCGTAGTATAATGAACACATACGTTAGAGCTATTCCGGACGCGAGATAATGTGTGCATGCAAGTGTGCCTGTGTGTTCTGTCGCATGATGTATCCGTTCTCGATGTTTGTAATGTCTACACACTTCACTTGTTTTCCCTTTTTTAATAGCTGCACGCAGCTCTACTGCAGGTACTTCCCGAATAATGAAAGTATTATTCACAGTATTCCTGAATGTAAATCAGCATTTCTAAAATATATATAAAATATAAATTTTTTATATATTATAAATATATAAAGAATATATAAAATATATAATAAATACATTTATATTATATACGGATATAGCAATAGCGCAAAGATATTAAGCTACAATTGCAAGTTTTATTGAAAATATTACACCGATTGAATTTTTGAGATTATAAATTTCAAATATTGAACGACAGCAAATAAAAGCAAATCCAGTGTTACTTTTGGACATCCATCCCCTTTGAATATTTTTTCGAAGACAAAACAAACATAACTTCTTGTGGAATGATCATTGAAAGCTTGATCAAGGCTTACATGTTGTTAATTTCTGTCAGGTGTTCAGAAATGTTGAAACTATTATTTACGCTTCCTGGTCGATAAAACGAATTGAATTAGCTAATGGATTCAGCGTAGACGAAAATTATGTGAGTCACTTGCATGAATATGTATTTTGTATTACGTAATTTTTATTTTCACATCTTGAAAGGAATGTCATTAACATCAGCAGTTACACGTCCTTAAGAGTGAACGATATTTTTGTATTTCAAGACCCTTGTTGCTTTTAAATAAATGAAATTCATGGGTATGAGTGCTGAATACCTAAAACATAATTTGGAATACGATTGAAGGAGATCTGAAGACTTTATTAGAGGTTCTGAACACGTGCACACTATACAACAAAGCGAGGCACGAAAAGAGCCGCATAAAAGGGGTATTGAAAAAATACTCATTGGCAAGATTTTGAATGGGTGGGTTGTCTACCATGCTGCAACGCTCACAGTGCGTGTGGTGCGGGAAGACGCACAATCGACCGACGTCAGGATCTTCGCCTCAAGACGCAGAAGGAGATTGGAAATGCAACACTTCTCTATATAAATGTCGACCCCATTCGCCGTTGATTTACTATTCCGTCCATCGTAAATCTGTGGCAATGATCTGCACCTCCTTTTGGGTGGCGCTACAAGCGACGTCCAGGCCTCTTTCGTTATGAAAGTACACCATCCCACCTTCCGAGAACGGTTTGTCAAATGCGGAATAGGATCTGTGTTCAGGTGCTCAGCGAATGGCTGACGCGATGCAGTGTTATATCATATGTCAATATTTTACAGCTTTTCCCTTTAGAGTATGCATTTACAGGCGTAAGGAAGCTGGTTTCACAGAAATATTTCCATTTGGGTCCAATTTATACGCCTTTACATTAAATGCCTTAGTATCTAAAAAAGGCTAGAGGTAGCTTTGGAAAAAGCAAGTTACCTCAAAAGCTCAACAAAATGGCAGAAATTATGTTCCCGCAGTTGTACCAATACGTATCAAGCTGCGCAGTCCCGCAAAACAAGATAATGATGTAATGTTCCCAGAAGTTCAATTATTATATCTAATAAATACATAAATGGAATAACAAAGCAAATAACATGCGTAAGATTAAAATCTTAGCCGTCTGGAAATATTAAATGCAATTCGCAGAGACTGAAAAAATCGACATATAAGTAAAGAAACAGAAAATACGGAAATTTTTGTATTTGTAGTTTTTCTTTTTTCACACCCGTGCACATGGTATTCAACTCTTTGGAACAAAGAATACTTACGATTTTCTCCCCGACTAACATGTCTGGTTTCGGGGGTAAATTAAGAAAAAAGAAAATTTGAACAAAAATTATATTCTACATCAATTGTAGTTAGATTATAAAAAGTCATAAACTTATCATATTTATGTCGACTTATAATTCCAGAACATCAAAATAAATATTATTCAATTTAAAAAATATTGAATATACAAATAAAATTATTATGTCTTCTAGAATTTACATGTCCAGTCAAACTAATGAAATTTACTACTTATCGTAAACTTTTTAAATAACGTGTCACAGCATTTATAAAAAACGTCCAATTGTCGGATGAATTGCTTTGTAAAATTTCATCACTTCTCTCTTAAAAAACGAGCGTTCAACAAGTTATTTAATTTGGGGGTATTTGACGTAAACCACATTAAATTGACTTTCCTCCAGATACCCAGATGCGGTCATAACGGAAGCTTGCTCGCCCCCGCTCCCCACGCGAGTAAACCGAGAGAATGCGCGGCGGCTGCGGGGTGGAGCGAGGCAATGGCCGGACGCGGCGGGGGCGGGGGTGCGGGCGAGCGACGGGGGTGGCGGGGGCCGCGGAGGGGGCGGGGGCCGCGGGAGCGAGGGCGGCCGCGAGTGCCAAGTGCGAGGCAAGCGTGCGGTTTGGCTTTTCCGGGGTGCAGGGATCCGTCGGTGTATGCCTAATGAGAGCCTGGAGAAGGGGATGCGTTACCATTAGCACCGGATCCGCGCCCTGTCCCCCTCCCCCGCCCCCACCCGCCGGCCACCAAACAATGGGTGTTAATTGCGCCCCGGCGCAAGCCCACCGCGCATGCGTGGGCACGCCTCGTGGGCGCAACAATGTGATAATATCATAACAATGAACGTAAAAAGTAATTTTACTGAAGATATCACGCATAAATATTTACGATCCACGACGAGTTTTAAGGATCATTTCTTTTATTAATAACGATTACTGCGTATTGTGTGTATATCTCCGGAGCGTGCTTAGGGACGCTGCGGGCTCGGCATCAGGTGTTTGGTACAAATGGAAGTTGCCCATTGAAGGTGTCGCCTCCAGTTTAGCTGAATACTAAATCGGCGAGGGGATCCCGGTGCGGTATGGCGCGACGCTTCGCCGCTGCCGCCGTCGCCTTTCTCCCCCCCCCCTGCCGCCTCCCCCACTCGCCCAGCGCCGCCGCCGCCTCCTCCTCCTCCGCCGCCGCACGAGAAACAAAAGTGCGCCCCCCGAGCCCGCTGTTGCGACTTGCCACGCCGCACTTCTTTAACCACCGCTGCATTACCACTAATGGGGCTCGTGAAATATGATTTGGTGAGGAGTATATATGGGAACGTCTATTTCTTCACGACTCGTGTAATCATAAAATTTTCTTGTGGAAGAAGAGACAAAACAGCTGTCTTTCACACATTTATGTATATTTATTTTCACAAACAATTGAGCGTTACTTTTTTTCAAAGCTCGGGTTAAATATTTATTGACGGTGTTTGTGTTAAATTGTAACAGCTAAAATGATGAGCTAACTATCCAAAGATACAATTTTTTTCAGAATATAACAATGAAGCTGTATTTCCTTTTCATTGGTTTTCTAGTTTCCTACCGGTTTGTTTATTTTCGGCGAATTGATAAAAATTGGTTTAGGATAACATTTTTTGTTATTTACAATGGTTTATTGTCGCAAGGTAACCAATTCGATTATTAATAAATAAATATCTTTATTGGTGGCGAGGCTCAGGCCATTTAGCCTGCTCTTCCACCTGACCACAAATTATTAATCGTCATGTAAATGGAAAACAGTTTCATTTCTCGAATTTCATTTTCACACACAGATAAAAAATAAGTATTGCTTTGTTGTTAGATGAAAGAGCCCATTCGCAGAATATTACATAAATAACACAAAAGCTTAACTAAAATATATCTGGCCAGAAAAGATACAATTATCTTGAGAGCTATGAATGACGTGAAAAAAGTTCTATGGATGAACCCATACGGCTCGGCCACGTAAGTGGTTCCCCTCCGTTTCCTTTAAGCCGTGTAACGAATCTGTAAAGCCCATTAAAAACTCTTCAAAACAGTCGGTGGGAGCGTTTCCTTGGGCGCTCCCCGCAACTACCCTTCTTAAGACGCCCGGCCGCGCCGCGCCGCCCTTGTGGCACTCGAGCAGCTCCAGGCCGGGAGGCTGGGAGGCGGGCGAGCGGGAGCCGTCTAGTCGGACAAGGGCGGCATTCCACACGGCCAGCCCTGAGAGGGCTACTGCGCCGAGGGGCGCGAGGGAGGGCGCGAGGGAGGGCGGGTCCCAGGTGCATCGCCCACCTCTGCCTTGCGAACGCGCTGCAACAAGTCTCCAGGACGTCTGTCTGTTCTTTTCTCAAATTCGGTGGTTACCGCAAATATTTGTGGAAATCCATATGAATGGGTAAAATAGAAATAATCTTCCACGATAAAATATGTATTTCATCTTACATTCAGATCTTACATTACAGCATACATGTTTGTTTGTAAACTGGAATGTTTCGCAGCCAAGTTGTGTTCCACGTTAATTGACAAGCACTGAAGATGACATAAAATTTCTCGAAACATTATGTTGGAATGTAACATGTGAATGGGGTGTACAATATATGTTTTATTGTAGTCGATTATTTCTATTTTACCCATCGAATTATTATTTTATACGGTAGATTTACTGCATTGCGTATGGCAGTAACCCCCCAAAACTTTGGTTCAAGTATTCCCCAACTTAGAACCACGGACGGACTGAAGTTCACACTTTGAGACGAAGGGAAAGAAACCCCTTAAGGTAATAGCTGAAATAGTTGGAACTATATATTCATTGGCAGATGAAATTGAAATATACATATTTAACAATTATGCCAACTCCTCCAAATGTAACTGTTGAGAATACACTAATATTAAATATTGTGAGATGATGAGATGAGCACATAGTCATAAATTTAATGTATGTAGCCACAATACGTTACATTACGTTACGTTACATTTGTTTAAAATTACTACAATATTTAAAACTGTGAACTTCAAATTTTCAATGCAGCTAGTGTTTTTGTTGCCTTATTTGTTTGTAACCCTGCCGAACACCCATCCCCTAAATGGCAATTATTACTGACCAGGCGCCTACTAGTGGAAAAGACTGAACGTTCCTTGGGATGGTTGCCGTGCACCCGTCATGTGGGCGGGCGTCGTGGTGGGCGTTGCGCGCTGGCCGGCGCAGAGGCAGAGGCAGAGGGCGGGCGGCGTGGCGCGGCGCAGGTGCCAGCGCGCCTGGATTTACAAGGGGGCGAATTCGCGGCTTATCATATTTGAGCAGCGCCGCTCGGGGGCGCCCGAGATAGGGCGGGCGATAGCGCCAGACGCAGCCACCACCGCCCCCGCCCAAGAGGCGACTCCGCGCCCGAGCCGCACACGCCCAGCACACCTCCCACGCGAATCGCCCGGCCGAAAAATCTTTCCGCGCCCACGGATCACTACTCGCCACTCGGGCGCGCTGCTCAACATGGACTACTTTTGCCTTGTGTTTATTTGTCGTACCTAAAGCCATGGTTATTTTATTTGACTTCTGGTAATTAATTACTAAAATTCAATTACATTATTTTTTTTAATTGTTGTTTGAGAGCGCTACATTGTGATGTCAAAGTTTTAAAAAAAGCATTTTGTGTCCGAAAAAGAAATGTCCTACGTGTTTAATGGTTTCTTGTCATCAGTTTTCACTTTAGCAGTAGGCAAACAAGATCTATAAATTCTTGCTTTCCATGCGTGAGAGAAGCTTTACATGAAAAAACCGGTGCGGTAGCAATCTGTGCAATACAAAAATTGAACTAATTTATAGGGTAACTGACATCGAAATAAGGTAAGTACTTTATACGGTATGCATAAATCCGTCTCTATAAATATAATATTAAATTACAAGGCCTTTTTACTAGCTAACCTCTGTAAGTTTACTATTAAAAATAATTAAATTTACCTTTATGAGGTTTCACAAGAGTTAATTCCTTTGGAAAAATTTATGATAACATGCGAGAAGATAGGTAAAGCTTACTATCTCTCGGAGATCGTTTATATGTTAATCTAAGAAATAATAACAAAGAAGCATTAGCAATGCGATCATCAACATTCGCGAACAACGTAATAAATTGACATTACTTCTTTCTTGAAGCGAATGGCATGTATACAGCAGGTGGGAAAAACAGTAGTTCTACATAAATTTGTCACCGTTTTCCTCACCTCAGATGAAAAAATTGTGATTTACATTAATGTTTTATGCCATTCATATTATACTGAAATTAATTCCACATTTCCGAAAATAAAAGGCCCATAACTGAATTCTAGAATCTCAGCAGGCGTGATGACCATATGTAATCCTGTCTCTGATTTATATTATCTAAAATAATTTGAAATCACACTTCAACATCGCTTTCTCCTCTTCAAGAAATATAGCCTTGTATTGAAGTCAAAATTAATTAGCGCTTTATTAGAACATTCAGTTTTTACTCTGAAAGAGAGCCCATCACTACGCAACATTACATATTTCCTCTAATTAAACTATAACTGAAAAACCATTTCAGCCGTTTCAACTTTTAAACCCATTTAATTTACTGCTTATTTGGGTGAAGGATAAAGCCAGGCGTCTCACCCGTCCCGTCATCCCTTCCTTGAGTTGCTCCACCTAATGCTCACCGCACAAACCAGTGCAACTTTCATGACAATTTTAATTTGCCCAACTTTTTCCACGACATTTCTGAAACTGTGTGCGCTATGGCGGCCACGAGAGTAATAAAAGTGGCGTAATTGTTTAAAGTTTAATGAAAAGGCCGCTTTCCGGGCGCGGCGTCCGGCTGTTCGTTTGCGGTTCGCCCGAGGAGGCTCGAGGAGCCCGGGGGCGAGACAGTCGTTGCGGGCGGAATCGCACTGAGCCTCCCTCGCCCGCGCCCCGGGCGAGCGGCCCCCAGGCGGCCCAACGAACGCATCTCCACAACGGACGGACTGTGGAGATATGAGAGTGCTGGTAATCGTAATAACAATTTGGAAATATTTTCCAGGAATATTTTTAACTCATTGCATTTCCATTCAGGTGGACCTTTCTTACAGAAAACAGATTGTTTCTTCCGTTGCACCATTATTCAATGCATTCACATATTCATATTCGTTATTATTAGTATTAGGATTTCAACCTTGCATTTGCTTCTATCAATCACAGCCCACGCGAACAACGGATCACATAATTGAATGAAACGAAGAGGACAGGCTTTACAGATTTGTAAGTGGAGACCCAGAGAAGAACAGTTAGTAGTATATTTGAAGAGAGCGTATTCGCAGTACATTGTTTTAAAAGTGGAGCTTACATAAGCACATTTATTCACAAAAACAAAGAACAGTCTAAGCTAGCAAAGGAACTCAAGTCAAACAAAATACGAGCAACTGGCGCTCGTACACTATAAAAACGAATGTCAGTAAGTTTCGAATATTGAAGCTCGCATTACATTGAATAGTCTATGGCACGTGAGCGAGTTCGTAGGCTGAGGAACGTGACTCCTGCCGAGACAACGGCGCGGCGGGCGGCTGCAAAGACGAGCGACGCCGGGCTGGTGGGCGGCGGCGGCGGCGACGGGCCTCGGCTGGTAATCAGGCACTCTTGAATAAAACAGTTGTAATTTCTGCAAACCCTTCTGTTCCGCGCCGCTCCTTCGGGCCCGCCGCCGCGAGGGAGGCCCGCCGCCGCGCCCTGTTCCCTCGCGCTCCGCGGTTGTCAAATTCCGCGCGTTCTCACGTCTCTCATCGGGCGGCGGGCGGGGGCGGGGGCGGGGCCGGGGCGGGGGCGGGCGGCGAGAAAAGCCCGCGCGCTCACAGAGCGCTCCCAAGAAGAATGTTCGCTAATGAGCTCGCGGAGGATGCTTTGGCGTGCCGTATCGTAGCAGTGTTTAATTTCTGCTATCGCACATTTCGACGCTAATGAATTAAACGTTCGCGTCATATGAATGGAAGCTTGAACAAATCATAATTTGGTTTCGAGGCTCACTTGCCGGTTACGGCTTGGCGTTTCCGTGTACTTGTATTCAACAAAGGGTGGTGGGCACAAAATGTTCTTTTGATTCGTGTAAGGGTAAATTAGGCGAGAGAATTGGAATATTATGGTAAACGATATTGTTAAGAATAGACGTTAGCATATGCTTTTGTGACAAGGCATATCGTCTTGTCGGCTGTTTAATAAGTTAACCTGAAAATATTTACAGAACTTCATTTCTTATGGAAATACTTATCTTCTTCATATGGGTTATTAAGAGCATATTATAAAATGCTTTGATTATATATCCTTGGCTTTCGTATTTCAGTATACATTACAGAACAAAATTAATACGCTTGAATTTTAATCTTACTTATTTATACTTTTGGTGTACAATCTGCAATGAAACAACACAACAACTTGCAATTACAGCAGGCTACTTTTATTCACATGTGTTGAACGAATTTTCCTCAAGTTCTTTACATAAATATTTAAAAGTTACAGTGCGACTCGAGTCGATAACTTCTTGGCTGTCCGGGTGACGCCACGTATTGTAAATTGAAGTTCCTATTCTCCGTTTGTGGCCAAAATAACCATGTGTGAAAAACAGACATTTGAGCAAGGAAGTCTCAAAATTCATTCACAATTCAAGTAGTATATGACTTAGTGTAGGGATCACAGAATTTTGAAAATGTGCACAAAATTCACTTCTCCCCATAGCACGTCATACGCAGTTTTAACTGTTTTTTGACATAAAATAAAATAAAATAAAAATAAAGATGGACACTGAATAATGGCAAATCAGAGAAGTATTTTTCGTTCACTATAGAAATAATATGAGTACATTTTTAATTCTTCTTCAATTTATAGAGCTCCCCTTCTCACAATTTTCTTTGTCCCTTTACATCGTCATTATCCTCCTGAACCCTTGTATATTCCCATCTGCTTTTGAGATCGATACTAACCGTTATAAAAGACATTATGAGCAAGAGACTTAAGTTTGGCTGGAAAAATACCTAAATGGAAATTAAGGAACAAGTTCGCGGAATTAATTCATAAAAGGGTCTTCAGACAATACCGTTTTCTCTAAATCTCCCGCCACACAATTTCTGCTGCCTCCCCTTCGCGTATTGCTCAATTTCAGCTCTGTTTAGTGAGCGCTATGATATATGCCTAAGTGGGAACATTATTATATGTTAGTACAGTTTAGAGGCTATGCTTCTTATTGCAACGAGTTCCACGAGACGCTTGTATGCGGGTTAATGGAAGAGGAGGAGCGCGCGTAGGGAAACGAAGGGCGCAGTTGAAAAGTGTTGAAGCGAGAACGAAGATGTAAGAATTTTCATTAACGTCGTCTTGAGGTAAATTTATACAGGGTAATTTTCCCAATTTGGTAACATATATTCTGGCGATGACGGATCCTCGCGGAAGTCGGTGCGCTTGCGAGGCGGGGAGAAGGGCGCGAGGGGCGGGGCGCGGGGCAGAAAAGGTAGGAAGAGGCGGGGAAGCAAGAAGAGGGTGTGAAGACGAAGACGCATGTCTGGGGAGGGGCCACGTAAACCAAGACCAGGTTTGGGCTGTGCGGATCGAAATGAGGATGCGGACCACGAGATCGAGGGGCAACGACGCTACAGAGTAGTGAGTAGGAGTTCGATGGAGAGGGTCAGGTGAAAGTAGCGTAGAGTTCGGACAATTGAGAACGAAGAGAGAGCAGAAGGATGAAATGACGAAGACATGAAAAGTGCAATACGCAGTGCAGGAAAGAAGAAACTGGCAAATGGAAGCGGGTTGCGAGAAGAGAGTAGAAGCGCGGCGCAGGGTTTAGGGTGGAGGACTGACGGAGGTAGGCATCAGGGTTGGGGTGACTCCCTACCCCATAGGGGGCCTCAATCGACCCTCTCCTCATCTGAGGCGCCCCTTAGGGTTCATTTCCAGAATGTGGGGTTGCGCCGACTAGGCTCACGTCTCCCCTCGAGTCAACCCTTCTTTGTTTTAATTATTCTGACACAAACATTCAAGAACTAAAGAAGTAACACTGCGCTGGGACAAAAAGACCAAACCTGAACCCCGAACAGTAAAAACAACCTTATCACAAATGCTGCGGTTGGCGTTCAGTTAAACATCTGCGCGTATTTGATACTTAGCAGCGCGTGTACGTTTGGGTCCAATGTTTTGGAATCATCTCGTAAACTTAAGACAAAAAATAGAGGTCTATTATAAGTTAACAGATATGCCGTAATAAACATAAAACATTGACACACACGCCCCCGGCCGTGTGTTGTCTTTTTGTAGCGTGGGATCAGGCAATCACCGCGGCAGAAACAGAAGCTTCATGTGGTAGCGGATGGGGCGGGGCGCGCTGTGCACATCTCAACCCCCTGATAAGGGCTCGGCCGCGGGGGAAGGAAGCGAGGCGGGGCAAGGCGAGGCATATGTTGCGGACTCGCCCAAGTGCCTCCTTACGCCAGCCGCCGGGGCGCAAACCCCTTTGGCGCCAGCCGTCGTTCTCGAGACGTACGCGGTCAGCACGTCGCCCGCACCCCCGCCGCCACACGGCCATTCACAGGTCCTGCCGCAGCAGCCGCCGCCAGGCGCCCAGATTTCCATCATCAGCATCGCAAGCACTGCTCTCGTGTTCCACCCCACCGCCGCCTCCGCTGCCCCTCTACCCGCCCTCCCCCACGCCATGCGCCCCCGCGCCACGCCCTCGCTCCGCTCCCCTCAGCCCGCTCCACTCAGCCCGCGGGGAAGGGAAGCTTTCGAAAGTACTGAGCCTCTTAAGAAATTCCTCGCCGAGGCAGATCGGGGAGCGACGGGGCAAAGACAAAAAGATAAATAGACATGAAATTGGAGAAATGAGTCGAAACCTGTGAGCAAAGTTTGCATCGCGGGCGAAGGCAGAGCGGGATGGGGCGGGGGGAAGGCGGGGAAGAGCGATCGACGAAGGGTGCCGGCAGCCGCCTTCCGTCTCAAAGCCCAGAGACGAATACTTTGATAATCGAACGCTGGCGGGCTAATCTCTTTGTCTTGGCCACACGTGAGTCGTGAGAGCGCGCCTCTTGTTGTGTGCGGATGAAATTCCTGCGAGGCGTCTTTTGTGAAGCGTTCATTCGATCGTGCGGGCGATGGAAGCGATGGCGGCGCCCGGATGCTCGCGACCCCGCCGCCGACCGCGTCTCGAGTGCCGGAAACCCGCACGCCCCCGCTCCGCCCCGCCCCGCCCCGCCCCGCCCCGCCCCGCCCCGCCCCGCCGCCACGCGCGACGCCCCCGCGCAACAATGCGCCCGTTTAATTGCGGCGGACGGGAACCGGGGGAAGCTGGGGGAGGAGGTCGGAACGGGCAGGTTGGGGGATGAGTGGCGCCACGCCAGCAACGCCTCCACGGCGCCATATGCTCTCATGTGGACGTGGACGGAACAAACTACTTACACGAGCATGGTGCGTTTTACTGCAATACTAAATGATCGCTTAGAATTTTTGCTTATCTCTCATTTTTAATCCCCACCCTATGACGAGGGTGCCCACCCTTTGAATTATTTCATAGAACCTGGATTTCATGGATATTGGAACTAAAAAACAAATTCTGTGATTTCGTCATTCTTCCCGGAACTAAATCTTCTGTAAAATATGGAAACCAATCCTGTATTTAAAACGCCGTCATCTTTAGTTTCCGCAAACAATATAATTACAATTCGCAAATCTTGACTAACATTGATTTATGACAAGGATATAAAACAACTGGCAGGCAAAATTTGGTAGTTTTGTATTGAAAGGCTGTCTGTCATATTCAGCGATCAATTGTAATAAATGGATTGCGCGAGGGAAGGCGTCAGGCACAATTTGTTATTGATACCCAATTTGAAATGAAAACAAATGCCATGGCTCTTGTGTTTCTGTCCGTCACATCAACCGGGCAGCTCAAAAGTGATGCGTGAATATGAATCGAATCGTGACATTTTGATATGGAAGGTAGAAAAACGATTCTTATATTTGTTCAGTTCTGTAAACATTCACTTCTATTCAATTACCAGTACCTTCGATCAGATCATAATAATGTATTCTTAAGCAAATACGAGTTATGCAATGGTCAATTAAAACAAATGGACACGGATGTCTTGTAACATTATTCTCATGAAAAACGTTGAATACAAGAGTAATTTATAAAGTAAAAGATAACTGCGACATTTTCCCTCGCAAGTGCCAAAGATTGCAACACAAGAACTTAAGACCAATGATGTAATCGTAAGAGCAAAACAGGAAAATTTAATACCGCACAATACTGCATCATCAAATCTTTGAATATTTCTAACTAATTCTTTTT
Source organism: Teleogryllus oceanicus (assembly GCA_964035755.1). NCBI lineage: Eukaryota > Metazoa > Arthropoda > Insecta > Orthoptera > Gryllidae > Teleogryllus > Teleogryllus oceanicus. The sequence goes on along the minus strand of CAXIVR010000001.1, from coordinate 212,824,421 downwards.
GTATGAATTGGTCCAAGATAACCTTATTTTTTGTTTTATTGTGCGGATGATTTTTATCCGTAGAGTATATGAAAAAAAAATACTTAATTGGCATATACAATGATTGCGAAAGTTCGGAATAAATATAGCTGCAGATGTATTTCGCAATAATTTATCCTATGAAATCGAGTCGACGACGGCGCGAAATATTAAGATATTCTTTTATTGGTACCAGGAAAGGGTAGTAATCATTTTTGTACCGCAGTGAATATAGTACACAAAAAATCGTGAGAGGTCCTTAACGGTTAGATAAATATAAACATTTTCATTTATTTAAAATTTTTAGATATTACTCCTAAAAATGAATTTTCGTTCGCTGCTCTTGAAAGTAAAAAGAGATTGTTTACAGGTGCCTGTTTAAAAAACATGCCCTTGACAGGAAGGTCACAAATGTGTTGTATGCTAGAAATTTGAATTGGATTCATTAAGAAATTCCTTAAGCATTCATAATCAATCATATCGGGCATTCTTTAATTACTTTTGCAAATTGTATAAAAATTCAGAACTTATAAAATTCACAAACTATATATAAAGACAAATATTTATTGCAAAAGAAGTATTTCTTTTTCTTCAACAATATTGTATGATCAACGTTCTCGGCAAAAATTACGGTGTTATTACTGGAACACATAAAGCATTTCCTTGACTATCGCACGTTCCGTAATAATTGTTCTAATTGTTAAGGCTGATGATTTAATGAAGTTTGTAATGGCCTCATTCATTTTCGTATAACCAGCAGAATAGGGGCTTAAAGATGGACATGCGAAGAACATGTCTTGCACAGGGGACACAACAAAACCCTCGTTATACGCCGGTGCTTGTTTTGTTATTTCAAACTTAAATTATGAGCGTACCTTTTCCTGTGCACTTCAAATTGAGTAAGAGCGTTAGAGATGTGAAGTAGCGCGAAGAATGAACCAGCCCTCTCTTTGGCACAGGCGACGTTCAGCGGCGTGGAATGTTAATTGCGGAAAGGCAGGGGGTGGGGCGGTCTCCTGGTGCCCCCGCCCGTACTACCCGCCCCACCGCCCCCTCGCCCAGCCCCACCCTCGTCCCGGGAAATCCCGGAACTCGAAGCCTCCTTAAATCGCGTATATAATCTTCTGTTGCCGGTTTCCTTTGCGCAGTTCGAATGAAGGCAGCGAGTCGTCTAAATTCAAATTATTCACACTTTAGTGTACACTCCAGTGGGTGCGACCCTCCGCTGCTTCCCGTCTTTAGATGCCTCTTCTGTTCCGATTCTCTGTTTCATTTGAACTGTTCATTTAATACAAAGAGGGCCAACTAAAGCAAACCAAATCAACAAGCAAACAAAAGCAAAGCCACGCCCCCGCGCCCCGACGCCTCTCCTCCGCCCCCCCCCCGCTCCTTCGTTCGGGCTCCGAGAAGGATCCGACCGCCTTCGACCCAAATGGGTGGCAACCCAGAGGAGGATGTTTCAGTTATTTTAATTAACTTCTCGAGAGAAGCATTCTCCCACTCATCGGCCACTCGTTCTTTCATTCGCATTGTCTCCCCAAGCACCTTATTTTCAGTCCCCATCCGCGCGCTGCACCCCCCGCTTTTCCTCGTGCCAATTACACGTTAATTCGTGTCTCCCGCCGATTTCTATTTCAGTCCTCGGAGAAAAAAGCCTCCTTCTGTAGATTGCACTGCGGTGCATAATTTATTCGGAGCCTTCATGTACTTCCTGAAATTTGCCAATTAGCCCTGGCAATATAGCACAACACGAAATAAAGTTTAGCATTTTTACCACATTTTAATATAATATGAAAGGTCCAAATTTTCTAACTTTTAACTGCTAATTCATGACTCCAATTTCCATATTAACTCAGTGTCTTTATTAAGTTAATCCATTCATACTGCATATTTGTGCGATGTTTTTAGTAATGTTAATCAATTATTGACTGAGTCAGTCTTAGCGAGAGTAAGAGTGAGAGTAATTGACTGAGTAAACCTTAGTGTTTGGCAATTTAAGATTAAAATAATTATTTAGTGAATTTATTTATTTCTTCTTACATAATTGGTTTACATAATGTTCTTAAAAGCATGGTTAAGTGTAGCGGAGTGTTGAGTAGTGAACGATAGTAACGAAAAAGGAAATTCGAACCTTAGTTTAGTGTGGTGCAGTGGAAGTGTAATGCGGTGCCCTTAATTGTGACATAAGTCAGATTGGGTCTTCGTTAATGAATCACTTAGTCCATTGAATACAAGACTATTTCTGCCTCATGTGGCTCGGAAAATAAGTAACTTGTTTTATAGTATTATTATCATCATTATTTTATTTCTTTACTATTAATAAATTTAATATAACTGTACGTGATATTGTTCCTACTATTATATTGAATATCTTATATTGAATTTTTTTATTATCAAAAGTAATTGATATCGTGTCATTCGCAATTGTGACTTAAATAAAAGATACTATTGAATGACACCTTTGCTACGGACTAAGGATTAAAATTTTAGAACGTTTTGAATCTTTTAACGTCCATCACACGCTGAGAAGAAATTCATATGCACAATATTTACAACTTCTTTCAAATTTCAGATTTAGGTAATAAATTATTTCTTTTTTTTAAAAAGCGCTATTGAATAATACAGAGAGTGGCGAATACTCGACAAGAATGCTTTACTTTGACATAGTTACTTCTTCAACGATCCCTAAAATTATTTAATGAAATTATAACTTTTCAATAAACATAAGGTAATTCTTTACGTTTTTCACTTTTGTGATTTACAGTTTTGAATTTTTCTGTCACAATTATAATTATTTTAGACTACAATATAGTCAGAAATTTCCAATGTGTGAAGAGTGGAAATTCACAATTATATAATAAGTAATCAGCATAGAGCACTAATCAGCAGGATAATCAAATTCTATATTCTATATTCAATATTTTTTACTATTCAGATAGACAATTCTTACAGTACATGAGCGTCGTCGGTAGAAAGAATGATAACGCAGCAGTAAATTATATAATTAATAAGTAGATTGAATCAAACAGAATAGAAAGGAGCTTAGCTTAATTATATTAACATCTCTTATTACATTAAATTCTATCTACTTATTAATTGTCTAATATTATTGTGTTATTGTTTTTATATAAATTTAAAAATATTCTCGCATAAAATGGTAGATTGCACGAACCGCACACAGTGCAAGCAACATAGTAGACAACTAGCCCCACGCTGTCGGAGCCGCACGGTTATCAAGTGCTCCCCGCCCGGTTGCGGCGCGAGGAAACTCACGCTCCGCAGCGGGAATGATACGCAGGGCGAGGCGGGGCGAAGGAGGCGAGGGGCCGGGTGGCGGTTCCTTGGCAGCTCGGCGCTTTGAAGCGGCGCGGCGTACTGCGAACGCACGCGTTATTTGACCGTCGCGGCTCGAGGACGGGGCGAATAATAATGGATATTAATTTCCGAATGCGCGCCTACCCCCGCGCGACGCCGCGCCCGCACCCGCGCCAGCGCCAGCCGCCGCGACGAACGCCCGCCCGCCCGCCCGCCCCCCCCTCGACAGCGCTTACCCCGACAAAGAAACGCGGCTGTCTTGCGCGACGCGCGTCCGCCACGGCGCCGCGCACGCCCGCGCACGCTCGCGCACGCCCACGATCGCGCCTTTGTGCGCGCGCCGCGCACGCCATGTTGGCCGGCGCTTCCTCCCGCAGCGGGCGAAATGCGAGGTAAATGATACATTTGAATGCCTTGCAGGAACGGGAGGTTTAAAGAATATTCCCGCCTTCAAAGGGAGAGTAAGAACGGGTAATAACGAAATGAGCCACTGCTCGCGGCTGGGCTCTTCTGCCCTTTGTTGAAAGGGTTGAGGGGAACGGGAGAGGGGAGGGAGAGCGACGGAGATGGGGAGGCCGGGAAGAAAGCGGAGGGAGGAAATTCTCTCTGGAAATGCGCTTAGTTTTGTCATAATACATTGCGGCGGGACTCAATCAGAAATCATAATTAATTTATGAATGTCTAATGAACTAACGCAGTGGTCGCTGAGAGCTGGCGCGGCGCGGCGCGGCGTGGCGCGAGGTCCTGCCAGGCTGGGTGAGGCGGCGGGGGCGGTGTGGGCGGTGAGGGGGCGGGGCGGGGGGCCTCCCGAGATGCGACTTCTGTGGGGCGAAGTGAGTGCTGCTTCCCCCTCGTCCCCTTCTCGCCCACCCCGCCCCCGCATCCATGGCCGTAACCCAGCGGTCTTCTCACACGGGAGGAGTCGCCGCCACCGCCGCCCAGCCGGGGAGCTACCGGCCGTTGGCTAGGAAACTCGCTCATTCTTCATCCTCTCCGCCGACCTGATAATATTCCCCTCGTGTAATTGCTCTGGGAGGAAAAAAAGAGCGCTATAACGAAACGGATGTCGGTAGCACATGCACGCTAATAACCCCACAGATCCTGAGAGTCATTGTTCTCCCTTCGAACAGCAAGTCATCGCTAAACTATGTAACAGTAATTATTTTATATCGATTGAAGATAAACTGCAATTGTTTTAAGGAAGAACAAATTCGTTTAAAATGCATTGATAGTCCATGAAATATTCAATAGAATAAAATTGAAATACATCGATCGATGTTCGCAGGTACGTAATTCTAAATAGAAACTAATGATGATGCGGTGATAACCTTCTTTCAATGAGTCTAGTTGTTTCGCATTCGTTCGTTTTCCTCTATCTACAGACGAACATTGAAGAACGGATATGAGACGGTCTGGTTTTCAAAACAGCTTCTCTTGAAGGCCGCGATATGTTAATCTAAACAGCATTTATTCCGGTTTGGTAAACAGGCAAGAATGCGCCATTCCGAATAAAACATTCGGTGACCTTTCAAAACGCACGACGTCGTTCTCTAATACAGCACCTATTCATAAAACTAATTGCTTTTCCCTTTTTCACGTTGCCATAAAGCGCGGTGCTCTTTTGCGCGCCCTTCTGACGACAAGCAGAATCAAGTGTCGTTCCTAATAAGGTGATGGCATTTAGCCGCATCAATATGTACCTTTAATTAGTCTGGTGTTTGGCACTAATGTGAACTCTGAGAAGCAAGCAGAGGCGTAGTCCGCTATTAGCAATTGCCTTGTTATAACAACCGTGTTCCTGTCCACGTTTACGCAGGAAAATACTCAGGACAGAGGAGTAGCTAAATAGAACGTCGTTTTTTTTTCAGACGACTGGGCCCTTCAGGTCACAGAATAAAGAAGGTATATTAAGACAACAATTCTCATATTACGGACCAACACCGTATTATGTTGTTTGTATTTTGATATTGTTATTTTTATTTAGAATTTCGTTACATAAAACTGTTTCTATTACATTCAAAATACACGATAACACTATCTGGAATTTTACATATGTATTATGTTACTGCACTCCTATTCCCCCCTTCTGCATATTCATGTATGTGAAAGAATGAAATACACATACTGCAATGCTGTCAATATGAATTAAAACGCATGTGAAATATATATATTCAAAGAATAAGGACTTATTAGGTCTCTTCGGTCACACTGACCATTGAAAAAGTTCTTTAAATGAAGAGAATTACTTAGAATTGCAAAGTCTACAAGAGTCGTTACGCTGAAGGCAACATGCTCGTTAAAAAACCGACGCAAGGGGATCTCTAATTGCTTCTTTGTCGTTCCAATTAAAGAGTGGTAATTACTGGGACGATATTGACAATCGTATTTCCCGCACTAAACCAACAAAAAGTTATAAATATACTTCTTATTAAAGCACGAATGGAATTTTTAATTCAAACAGTATCAATTTTTAATATTGGAACTGCCAATGAAGAGATCCCTTCTTGCAATAAAATTCAAACGAAACTTCTTATCCGGAATGAGAAAAAAATGCTTGCAAGATTTATAAAGAATAGCTATAGGAAATGAACCGTTTCTCCGGTTCATTAAATTTACTCCACCCTCAAGTTTCTTCCCCATCCTTGCAAGCGGAAGTGCCAAAGTGTACATTACTCCCCCGCCCGCCGCCTTCCCCACGCCAGGCCCAAGTAACGAATCAACGGGGCCGCCCCACCCCTCCCTCCCTGCCTCCCTTCCCCACGTCCCCTCCCCCGAATTGAAATATTAGTGGAATAAACTTTCATAAAACAGCACTACAGGGCGAAATGGATTGAGAAACGGAATATTTTCCTTGTATTTTCCTAATTCTCTTTTCTTAATTAATGACACTGGTGTAGCAAAAATATTCACCCGGCCTCAACCAACTATGCGAAAGAAATATCGTCGGCTCGGCGCGAAGGGAAAAAAACGAAAGTAAAAAATAGGGAAAGGAAATGAGGGCAGAAGATAAGTGTAGCGGAAAGGGCGGAGAGGAAATATTACGTGAAGTAATTGTACTACAAGGAAGTCTTCACTTATTCTTTTATTGTCGCTCTTCGCTTCGCACTCGCACCCGGAGCATTTTGACAACACGGCGCTCGTTCAATAGAAGGCGGGCGAGAAAAAAGAAAGACTTTACATCCTCATCGATCCACCTTGGAATCACTTAAGTAGGAAACATACACAAAAGAAAGAAGCGGGCAATTGGTTCCAAAACGGCGCTGTGTTCCTCGTCCTCTCGGAAGCAGGAACAAACAGGCGGAAGCCTGCACGGCGTTGGCGCGGCGGCGGCGGCGGCGTCTCTGCGCAGCCCTGGGCTCCGCCCCGCCCCGCCCCCCGCTCCACCCCCGCGCCCGCCGCCGCCGCCGCCACCACCGCGTCACCCCGCAGCAATACGACACGCGTCCGCACCCGCTCCCCGGAGACGGCGGGAAAAGGAAGTCTGAACAAGCAATTTGATCCAGGGAATTGCTCACTTGATGGGAGCAAATAGACTGCTCACTGCACACGCCGCGCGCGGCAACGGTGGCGGCGGCGGAGCCCCGCTTCTGCCGCAGTCCCGCCTCCAGCGCCCCCGCCGCGCCGCCCCCGCCCCCGCCCCCGCCCCCGCCGAACCGCGCACTGCGCCCTCCCCCGCGCCGGATTTGTATTCATATTCCAGGAAGGGAACGCGGAACCGGCGCGCCACGGCGGATGGCGGTGGCGGCGGTGACGAAGAGGGATGCAGGGGCGACGGCGAGGGCAAGCCAGGAGTTTCGACAGTGAGCAATGGTGCAGGCAGAGGTCAGAAGCGTCAGGTCGGGAAGAGAATGTGAGTTGGCGGCATTTGGACGATGAAATCCTGGTAAATCTGTTAAAGCGTAGACGTAGCCGATGTGATGGGTATGTCAGTAGAAGGAATTAAAAGAAGAACGAGATGGGACAATCCGAAGGCGGTAAATGAAGGAGAAAGATGACAGAGAGCACGAGACTGGGGAGCGGGCACGATGTGGTGGCGCAGTCCAGAGGATGTTACATAGACCGGCGAGGATGATGAGGCCAGCAGGCCTACAAATGCGGTAGGGCGACAAACAATGAGGTGGCGAGGCGAGGGCGTCGGCAGTGGCCAAGGCCAGCGGCGGTGTGGCCGGGCGGCGTCGGTGGCCGGGCCGGCGCTTGCATTTGCCGGTGTGCAGCGTGGCCCGATGTGTGCGCCGCCCATTGATCTCGAGAGGGGCGCGTTCGTGTTCTTTGGCGCGCGCCCACTCGACAAATGTCACCGCGGGACATTTGAGCGGTGAAAGCGGGCGGCGCCGGGCTCGCTCCGAGGTTTGCGTTCCCCCGCCCCTCCACAACGCGCTCCCGACACCACGGCGACCTTGCGCCTGCGTTTCTTTCATTCACCTCATTTATTCCCTTAGCACCAACTGGCCGGATGTCCTGCACTCCAGTTCATGCCTGACTTGCAGCATTTTCTTTGATTCCCTACCCAAATTTCAATGTGAACTTGCGTTAGATGATTAAATAATGATTATTATATTCAAGTTTTTCATTGCTCCGTAATAGAAAATTTATCCCAACATTTAAAAAATACTTTTTAAGTTCAATATTGTAGTAGGATAGAAGCTAAATGATCTTTTTCTTCTCATGGTTTGAAATTTCGTAAATTATTATTTTCACATTACTGAGGCAAAAGGAAAATCGACTTCAGCTTACCTAAAGACATTCTTAGAAGGGAAAAGAAGTAAAATAATATTCTATTGAATCAATCGCCCACGCAGCAAAATATTTGTCGTTAAGTGAATATTTTTCTACATATTACATTTAGTACGATTCGATTGGTCGCGTATGTTATCCCTTCCGTGGTCATTTGTCCGATTTTAGTTGGTAGCGTGGTGCCTGCGTACGCACGGTGCCCTGGCCCGCGGCAGTAGCTGGGGCGTGGGCGAGGGCGGGGCGGAGTGGGGGCGGGGGCGGGGGCAAGCAATCCTCGCCGATGCATCCGCACGGGCGCCGCGTGCGAGCCACGGCGTTGCCGCAACCCAGCGCGCGCGCCCGCCAGCCAGCCAGCGGCGCATTACGGGATGCCGAGACAGCGGCGCGCGCACAATGACGCAAACGCAAAAATAAATCGACAAGCAGACAATGCGGCCGTTCGCACGCCCCGGCGCGCCTCAATGCGGGGCGCGGCGCGGAGTGGCGCGGAGTGGCGCGGCGCGGGGCGGCGCGCGCGAAGCCCGGCCCGGAGGAGCGGGGCCGCTGCACAGCGTTGCGGGTCGGGAGGGGAGAGGCGCGGCTAGGCGGAGTAGAGAAGCGGCGCGGAGCCGCGATCTATGCGTTCCATTTTCAACAGTTGGAAAATATCGAACTGGTGTGTTGTGAGTTTGTAAACTTTGAAGCAGATGTAATGGAGTAGAACTTAAGTTGTGAGAGAAAAATTTAATGTCATCAAAAATTTGTAAAATTAAATAATTATATTTTGATTTGGTGGTTACTGCATTCCATTAATAACAGCATGTGATATACTTGTGTCGATATATGAATTGAGTCGATATTTGCGTCAATGAGAGAATTGCCTGCATTGCATACTAAATAAAGGAATAGTGGGTTGCACAAAACACGCATCGTCATAGATTGTTTTTTCATTCCCCACGTTGTTAGTAGAAAGTTTCTTCTTCCAGAAACTAAGATGTTCGAATACAATGCAGTTGAACTTTACTAGTTTTTCTTCACCACAATTTGGTGGTTCTTCAAGGTAATATTTATTTTGAACAGATCATGCTCACGCCGGGTCCAAGGCTATCTCGCATGTTTGTGGAAATCATTTATCCACTCACAAGAAGAATTCATCAATCGAATCCCATTAGATAGCATCGGTTTGCATAACTATATTTTCTTTCATGCAGTAAATATTCAAAACAATATCAAATACAGTGTCAAGTAATTCAAGGAGTAATCGTTTTACAAAATTAGAAGAGAAAATATTTTGAGAGTTGGTGAGTAATACGAGTGATATAAATTCTTATTGTTTCATCTGTTCTTGAAATGCATAAATCCTACAATTCTCTTTCCAATGTCTTTCAAAGAGTTCTTGTGATATTCATTATTTCTCTGTGAAAAATTTCATGTCTCAAACACATTTGCATATTAACCAAGAAAACGAAAACTGTATTTCTCCCCCTTCAGAAATTGTACCCATTCCATCAACTGCTGCGAAGCAAAACGCTCTCATTTACGACGGATTTTCACACCGCACATTCCCCTCCCACTCTCCCAAATCCCCCTCACGCGACACTCCCGTTCGTCGCCAAGTCCCTTTGTCTCTCTCTTTCTCCTGTCGCGAAATAGATTAAATGTCACACGCCTGAGTGAATCTGTCATTTGAATCTCGATGACGCGCTAACTTAGAAACATAACGAACTTGCGAAGCTCCTCTCGTTCTGAAAATAAATAAATGCGACTGAGATGGAGAAAAGTGACTGGTGGTGCGAGATGAAGTCAAACAAGACGCAATGGACCTCATTTCTTTCAGTCGAGTCTGAGGAAAAGACGAAACTTTGAATGAGCGAAATGGGGACGGTGAATTTATTGTGAATGTTACGAAAGAGCGCAATTGGAATTCGTTTTCCTTTCTCATTTAAAGTTAGTCGATTTAGAATTTGTCACCCGCAGCTAGAATGAAAAGGCAAGCAAGCAAAATGGCATTTTATCGATCATCAAGATTACCGAGATCTGCAAAACATAATATTTCTTCCTCGGTGTGCCCTTAAATACAATTCCGTCGTTCCCTTCTTTTTCCTCCTCTTTCTGGGAATTGTGAAGCACGAGGGGTTAAATTGAAACATTTAAAACAGCGAAGTGACTTTTCCTTTCCAGCAATTGCATTGAGCGCGCTGCTTCTGTATAGCCAAGGGCCCTTCATGGCTTCGCCTCCAGGAAATTGGCCGTGGCGATTTCTCTCCAGGGTTCCCAGAGCCGCGTCAAATCCCAAATGCACTCGGGAGCGGGCGGGCGAGCGAATGGACGTAGAGACCGGCCGCCCCCGCCCCCCGCTGCCGCCACCGCAAAGCAGAGCCCCCTGGGCGCCAGCGAGTAAGGAGGCACGAAACGGGAGAGACAGCGCGCTCGCTCCCTCGCTAGGGAGTTGTAATGGATTTACTCAATCCGTGCGACGCCACGTTTTGTTCACTTCTCCGCGTCTGCGCCACTTTTCATGTTTTCCCAGCGAATCCCAACTCAGAAAACGAGACACATTGCTATGATTTTCTCGGCATGGCATATCCTATTGAGAACAATTTATCATAATGAATGAACAATTATAAGAATCATCAATAACTAGCAAATGTGTCGGCAATTCGCACACAAAACACATTCACACTGTCGACCTAGAACTGTTGATGTTATATGATTTCAGTATTTCTTTGGGGTTACTTGTTATTTTAACTTTTTCGTTAAGTAACAACTTATTTCAAACACAATTATTATTTAGTTTCTTCAGAAGAAAGAATATTGAAAAACGTTGCTAGGAAAATAGCAACATTTAAATGAAATAATCCCACGTAATGGCAAAGGCTATTATAATTTGTTTCTTGCCAGTGAATTGCAGGTTTTCGCTTTAAATTATGATGAAAGTGTTTTTAGAGTAAGCTATTATTCTACTGATTGCAACACCAGCTTTTCAATGCTAAGAAAACACTTGACGGACTTACGCAAGTGGTCTGGTAAGAAAATCCCGTTCTCACTAGTCTAAATGATTAATCACGCCGAATGAACTGTCGATGCATTAGAAGAGAAAGATCGTTATATTAAATTAAAAATTAAATATAATTCAATAATTAACGAGGAGAAGTGAACATTCACCTAATAAACGTTTTTTAGAGATTTAAGTCTTCTTTGACAATTGGAAATAAACGGAGTACACAATAAGCCGCATCACAGTTCAAATTTTCAACACCCCATAACAAGAGATTTGTGTATGATTTTAATATGATGAGTAACATAAACGAAAGATGCCACTCTCAAAAATTGAGAAAATAATATAGCATTCAAATCATACAACCTTTCACCACAATACACGGGGGTTAGGTCAACTTGTAATCCATGTTCCTAGCCCTGCACCGGGAGAATAATGGTTCAATTGTCCCATTCAAGGCAGAGGAGGGGAATATTTCCGGATCCTCGCAGTTCCCCTCCCCTCCTTCAACTTCGCTTTCCCTTAGTAGGGTGCTACGCTTCCTCAAACGTTAACGTTGATAAATTCGGGGCTATTTGGCGAAGATAGCCCCACTGGAAGAGAACGATACGTTTTTCTTTCCGCCGGCAAAGGCCCTTTCTCTTCGGTATCGTCCGCCCCAGTTCTCACTCTGTTATTCACTCTCCCCCTCCGCGTTCACGCAAATAGCACTGTGCGGCTGGTTAGTTTTGGGTCGAAAAGCTGTGTTTCTCTGTCTGTGCGGCCGTGTCCCTGCTACCCCATCCCACGGCCACTTGTTGCGCCGTTTCCTCTCCCCTCAGCCGAGCCGGGTGCGGGCGGTGCCACCACCCCCGCGCCGGCGCCGCCGCCGCAGCTGCCGCTGCCACCCCCGCGCGGGCATCCGCCGTCGCCCCCGCCCCCGCCGCCGCCCCGCGCGCCGAGGGCTGCGCGCCCCCTGCGCGCTAGGCCGCACACCGCGCTCGCGATGTTTGCGGGTGGCATCGCATTGGGAGCGACGGCCGCGCGGGAGGGCGGAGGGTGATGTGCCCCCGCCTCCCCTCCCCTTCCCCCCTCCCGCGCACCGACTGCGCCGCAGCCGCCGCTGCCGCTGCTGCAGCGCGCGGCGGCGAAACGGCGAGGGCGGCTCCTCCGCTCTCGCGTTTGAGCGCGTCTGCGTGAACACCTACGCACCTCTCGGGGCTGCGGGGCCGGCAGGGAGAGGGCGGGGCCGGCGGCCAGCGGGGCGCACCAAGCGGCGCCCGGGCCGTCTCAAAGGCGTGAGGCCCTGGTCAACGCGCACTTGCCGCGCGAACCCTTTCTAATGACGAGTGATCAAAGCGACTGCGCGCGGGGAGGGGCGGCGGCGCAGCGGAGCGGGGGCGGAGACGCGGGCGGGGCGGAGCGCCGGCCGAGAGAGAGACCGCCGCCGGCCGGCGCGAAAGAAAGGGGCAGCGGCGGCGGCTGCAGGGGCGCGAGGCGTGCGGCAGCACGGGTGCATCGACGGCGGCGCGGGGGCGGGGGCGAAGGCGCCGCGCGCGAGCGGCCGTTGACTGACGTGCGCCCGTCGCGCCGGTAGCAGGCCCCGCCCCCCCCCAGCCCCAACCTCCCCTCCGCCTGCACCGCTCGCGAGGCTTGCCCTGTTGCCTGCCGGCGCGCTGCCTCCGCCGCTCGCCGATCTGTTGCGTGCATCTCCTCCATGTTAAAATATTCGAAACGAACGGAATCATCGTGCGCGCTGAAGTTGCGCACTCGATCTACGCGATCGCCGGGCGCGCGCAGCGCCAGCTCTCTTGTTCGCGCGCTTCCCAACACGCCGGTGCGTTACGCGACTTAACAAGGTGTCGGCGCATACGTTAATTGCTCTTCCACCAGCCCAACGTACCCGGACAGACAGGTAATTGACTTTTATTTATTACGCGGCCACAGAACGCGATGAGAGACCCGGAGAAGGAAGTGGCAGTGCGCTTGTGCGGAGCGGCGCTCAGTGAGGCGAGACGGGGGTGGCCGGGAAGGGTGGCGGGGGCGGGGCGGGGACGGCGGTACGACGCCGGGCGCAGGCGGGCGGGAGGGTGGAGCGGGGGGCGAGCGTAGGGGCGTGAAGTGCGCCGCGCGGGCCCCTCGCTCCCTTTTGCAGAGCCTTCGCGCGTGGGCGCCGGGGCGGGGCGCCGCGACGCGCCCAGGTAGGGCGCACGCGGCCGAGCGCAGGCGGCGGCGGCGGCGGCGGCGGCGGAGGCGGCGACGCAGGGCGCAGCGGAGGCGCTGCAACGCCCCAGTGCGCTTTGCTTGCATTGGCGCCGCCAAAAGCGCCGCGCGCACGCTGGCACGCAGCCGCCCGCTACTTTCAAACGCTGCGCCTGTGTGCGGGGCCCCCATGCCCCCTCCCCCTGGGGCCCGCGGCGTCATGTCGCCCTCCCCGACCGCGCCCCCGCCCCTGTGCTCGTTCCCACGGCGGCGTTCGCACATCAAACCGGCGCCGCCGCAGGGAAGCCACCGAATAAAAGAGACGCACGCCATATCGGGCCGGCGCCGCAGATAATCTGTCGCTCGGCCTAAATTTAGTGGGTGCGTCGAGGAGTCTCAAACGGCGCCGCCGGCGCCGTGGCCCAGTGCCATCGGGACGAGGTGGCGGTGCGATGCACCCGGCCGAGCCTTTCTTGTCGGAGCGACGCCCCGAAGCTGGCGGAAATCAAAAAGGAGCGACTGACATTTCTAAGGGCGGCCATCGCCGAGCGGCGTGAGGCGGGCGGCGGGGCGCGTAGGGGCGGGGCGGAGTGGGTGGGGGCGGGGCGAGGCGAGGCGAGCGGCGGCGCGCGGTGCGGACCAGTGGCCGCGGTCGGCGACGCACTCGCCCTAAATGGAGCACAGGCCTCTGCGCACACGCGCACGCACACGCACCCGCACGCGCCGATGCGCTCGCCGTCTCCGTTTGGCCTTTTCGATGCATGCTGCTACCGTACGCACATGTGTTCATGTGTACCTACCGTAACTTGCGTGGCGTAATACTGTAAGCGGACGACGAGCGATATTACGAGTACACTGCGGAACTTTTCAGTGAACTGTGAGTTTGCAACGCACTAGCAACAATCTAATAATTTGAAATTTGTCGTAGTTTTGGAAATTTTTTGGCTTTCTAGGCATATGGATTTTATCATTAGAATTGTTTTGCAACATACCTGCATTTTTTGAACGGTATGATTTTTTTCATATTCATTTCTTTAACTGGAATTCAAATTTATTCATAAAAGTAAGTTGAAATGCCTGTCGAAGAACTAGTTACACAAATATAAAACTGCCATCGCCTACATAAGTATTTCATTTCCAAATAGTAGTTGTGGAATAAAAACTGCTGTATCCTCCCTCATTCTCAGTCAAATAATTTTCATTATCTGAAAAAAAAGGAGAATTTGAAGAATCGCCATTTCTGTCATGAATAATGTTCGTTTCCAAATGGTCGGTTACTGTTATTTAGCACAAGTTTTTCCTAGAAATGTGTCACACAGTACTGAACGTTAACTTTGCATTGTTTCCTTACTTGATACCATGTCAAAAGCAAACTATAAGAAGAGAAAAAGGTGTTTTGCTGAATTTTTGTTATTAAGACCCGTCCCCTTGTCGCCTGTTGAATACGCAACATCGCCCTAACCGTCGGGCTTCTGCAGCTTTAGCGGCGGGATGTACACGTTGTTCTCTCCCCGTGTGCAACGCGGCCGAAACCTTCAAGTCCGACCAAATCCGCAGCGTGGCCAGATTTTTTGTTTTCACGCGCCGCCCTCTCGCAATCCACCGACTAGTCTGAGCCCGCGGGTAGGCGGTCCCCGCTGCTCCACGCCGCGTACTATCCGCTTTCGCTCGCCTGCGCGCTCCCGCAGCCCCGACGCGACACAAGCAGCCTCCCGCTCCCCTCGCCCCGCCCCCTCCCCCGCGGCGCTCCATTTAGCCGCTCCCGCGACCCATATTCAGATTGGCAGCGCGCACTTTTTCTTCGTGGGCGCACGCCCTCCGCGGCAACACAAGAGCGGCCCGGTAGCCGCGCGGAGACGAGCGCTAATCCGGGCTAAGTGTCCCGCTGGCGTTTTATCAACAAGAGTGTCGACCGGAACAGAAGACGACACTCAAAGCGTCCGCGAGCGCGTTAAAGTCGCTCTCAATGTATTTATTAACACGGTACCGTGCCCACATTGAGGGGGAGCCTAAGAGACAATTATCTGGTATGCATTCGTGTAACAGTTCGCGGATTATCCGCAGTTTTGTCCCCGTGAGCGACGCCGGGAGAGGCGCGACGGAGGCGGAGGGGGTGGAGGCGGCCGCGTGAAAAGCAAGTCGCGGTGGGCGGTGGGGGGGGGGGGGTTTCGGGCCGCGTTTTGGTTTGGGCAACGGGCGGGGGGGGGGCGGCGGCGCGTGGAGTGCAGGGCAATCGCGACCCGCCGTGACAGCTGGCCGCCCCGGGCTCCTCGCATTGTCGCGCGCCCGTCTTCGCGCTCTCGATGCGCCGCCCGCCTCGGCGCTTCCTTTGAAACTCGTCTTTGTCCGGTGTCATCACACGCGGAGGTGCTCGCCCCGCGGATTCGGAGTCAAATAACACGCCGCGGCCGCCCCCCGGGCCCGCGGGACGGCGCAGGCGGCGGCGGCGAATTGGCGAGAGACATGGCAGCGCACAACGGAGCCGTTGTAAAGACGCGGAAAGCGGTGGTGGGGTTCAACTGATACACGCTCCGCCGCAGCGGGGGACGCGGGCGCCATGGAAGTGGAGGCGATGGGGAAAATGCGTCCATGTGACGGGGGCGAGCGTGCGCCATTGTGCAAGGGGCCTTCGGGAGGCGGGCGGCGGCGGCGGCGGCGGCGGCGGCGGAGGCGGAGGAGGAGACGCAGAAGTGGGAGACCTCTTGAGTGCGATCTCGAGAACGGGGCCAAGAAGTTCAGCCGCTGCTCCCCCACTTCGCGTTGAGTAGTTTTCAATAAAGCTTGATGCTGCTTGCCTAAAAGCAGTCGTATTGTATCAATTCGGAAAGACAGAATGCATTGTGCCAAGGGAAACAGGATCGATTTTAGATGGAGGGGAGCAATAAAAAATACCTTGGGGGCCCATCTGTTGAGAGGTCTCTCCCGCCCCACGCTCAATTCAGTGCAGAGGTATGGCACACATTGAAGTGGCACAAACCCTCAGTCGAGAACGGTACGTGAAACACTATTGGCAGACTTCAGTATATTACTTTGCTAAGAAGTTCTTATTCAAAACACTTTAATTGATGGTATTATTAGTATGAATATTCATAACACTGTAGGCATAAAGTCTATTACTATTTGTCAACTTTTTCGGGCGGTTCTTACACAGTCTCATAGATGAACAAGGTAACTAATTATCTCTTATACCCTTTTCTTGTTTCGATTATAATCGAATAAATAATTATTTAGTGAAGAAAAATTACAATAGTTAAACAATGGTATTATAATTACATTTTAATGCAAATAAATTGTATATATTAATTGGCGATTTCAATACCTCAACACTCACTAATGTAATAAGTACTCTTCTGTTTTTTGTTATACTACTATAATTCTCCCGCAATTATTTCTGACCCTTTTGGATCACATCGAAGGTACAGCGGTACCCGGACTCTAATACATCTGTAAAGTAATTGTACTGAACGATTTAAACCTTCCAAAATTAATAAAGGTGTTTAATATTTAAAAAAAACGGCCTGATCTTATTGATCAACGAAGATGTGATTCTGTTACTGGGACTTGTACAAATGTAGTTATACATATTGTTTAATAAATTACGTTTTAAACATTTTAGGAAAAGTACTAAATCTTTTAAATTATTTTCCTGGTTATCTTCTATATCGTAAAGAATTTATCTCGAATTTTTTCTACATTACGTGAAATATATACTTTTGTGTTTGCTTGAATGAATGATTTTAAAGAATCGTAGCTGAAAGAAACTTTCGACAGTAGTTCCGAGTTGCCACTGGTCTCCGTTGCTGGTGACATACCTAGCTTGTACTCATTAAATTAATTTTTCCTATGTCACATAACTCCGCAAAGAATTCAGCAATGGTTTGTTGTTCTGTGTGATATGTAATCAAAACAATGTGATGAGCTTGGAGGAAATTCGTTTTGGGGGTAATGTACTTCTCCAGCAATGTCATCAGCTTATCATATGTGAGATCGTTTTGTGTTCTAGAGGCTTCTGGAGCAGTAATTGTGTTGACATTTTTCGCTCACATTAAATTTAAGAGCAATTTGCCACAACATCATTTGTTAGTAACAATGCAAATTTTCAGATGATTTAGAAAGCATTATTTAAAAATAAGAAATGAGTTATTTTTCGAATCAAAACATTCGAAATTCGGTAGTAACGCTGCATTGACTGAAACTCCTGGTGAATTTTCATCCGTAGATTTATTACATCTTTGAGGGTCTGACTTTTTAAAACGTTTTCGAGCATAGATGTGTGAAATTCCATAAATTTCACAAATTGTATTACAACAATTATTTTTAAATTTTGTATGAGTTCCGCTAATTAATACCGTTAGGTTATTTATTTATATTGCATTTGGTTCCAGGTTAGCTGTTTAAAAACTTGCATCCTTCGTTCAATTTCCAAAGTCTGTGTTCGTATCAAATCCACACTCGTTGATCCAGCATTTCTATCTGTCGATAATTCCTTATATCCTTTTCTTTTGTTAATATAAAGAAGAAAAATTTTAATGATTCAATTGCAAACACCTTTTATGTAAATTGGCAATGTCAAACTCTCAACATTTACTAATGTAATACAACGCACGTGTTCTTGTCATTAGAATACGACTTTATTTGAAATAATCCACCCACAAGTCGTGGAAAACGAAACACTTATGAAATATAATATAATTTTCATCTTATTAAGTATTCAATACATTTATATTTATTGCATATTTTGACTTAGTGCATTTACCTATACATTCTTTTAAGGAGTGATTGTTTATAATAATGTAGAGAACCGTTGTAATATTCAGTTTCATCTTTTGTGTCAATTTCGAAACAGAAATAAAATAAAATGTCAACAGTAACCGAACCGAAGATCTTTGCGCAGACATACGATAAAAAGTATAAAAATGAAAGTTTTATTTTTGTATTCCACAGAACATCCCAAATATGAAATGTTTAATTCCAACCTCAAGTCGTTGCGCGTATCCTACCCATAAGAGGCTTAGAGTTAATAAGATTTGGACCCCGCGCTTGCACCCATGAGCTCGGGGCGCGCGCAGCCGGCCGGGACGCAGCGCGCAAGCGCCCGCGCGACGGCGGCGCCCTAAGCCGCGCGGCGCAGGGCGCAGCCGCGATCGACGGGTTACCCGACCGCGCCGCCAGAATAATCGCCTCGGCCGGCGCCGCCATCGCCGGGATTGGCCGCCGATTCCCCGGGATGATAATTACTGCATTAATTATCCGTTTCTTGCGGCGCGTCCGCCGTCCTGACTAATTTGATTGGTGCGCGCGGACGCATTGCCCTCGCCGTGCACGTTCTCCCTACCAATCTGAAGCCTCGTATCAACGTTTATAGCAATCGCGTAATAATGAGTGCAAAACTGTTCAATTGGAGAGGGAAACGCCTTTATTAACAGCCATTGTTCGAAATTTGAAGTTTATGAGCCATTAAAACGAATGCTAGCAAATTAAAGAGCTGTAAATGATCGGCATAAAAGAAAAGGAATTCCTTTGGAAGTTGGGAAAATAGCGCGCGCGAGTTTTCTAGGCTGAAGGGGCTGAAGGTGGGCGTGGCACAGCGCGCTTATTGCGGTCAGCCGGCTGCGCGCGGGAGATTTATGGGCGACTGCGCACGGTAGCGAATTTTGAAGTTAGAATGACGGAGCGCGAACAGTTTTTTCGAAAGAAACCCTGCTCGGGTTCGTTTTTCTTTTTCTTTTTCTATTTTTTTCTGCTGCCGCTGCTGCTGATGTTGCGTCTCGAGAATAGTGAATGCCGTCTTGCGGCCCTGAGAGCAAACGCGTAACTCCATAACTGCCACAGCTCTGGTTAAGTTACGCTGGGAATAAAGGTTAGTGTACGATCGCGGCCGTTCAGTAGCGAAGGTGATTCTCTTGCTGCCGGCTGCGCATGGAGTACGAATAGCCAATCCCAAATGATTTGTGGATAGCGATAAGACGTTGTGCAATGCCATACTTCAAATTATATGCGTCCGTTGGAGAAATTCAGTACAGCGTTGTTCATACTTATTTGCTCACAATAAAACGAGACAATATGTGAAACCCCTAGTACTGCATATGTATTATTTCGTAATTTTGTATCTTCATTCATTTGCCTAACAGCATAAGTGCTCAGAATTACAGAATATTCCATATGAATGAATTGATATGAACACATTTACGACTTTTGGTTCTGTGCTTCCCAACACTTCTTAGTTTCTTTGCACGTGTACTAGCGTTCAACTTAATTATGGAAAATGTATTCACTTATTTTATTCTATTTTTAAACTATTGAGGAAGTACGTCAATACTTCTACTTCAACTTTGCGGAGACATAATAAGAATAAAGCGTATAGGAGACGTGGCAAAAAAAATGATAAACATATGAGAAGATCGCTCCTGAACAATGGAACCACAAGCATATTAGGAAGATTTCTGCAGCACACACTGCGCTACATGGCCATTAATCGAGGCCCGACAGAGCAACAGCTGCAGGGTTGTTTACAAAAGTTCTCACACCGAACAAGGTTGATCCAGCAGGCGTCTTGTGGAAAACAAAATGCTATGGATCGTAAAAGTTTTCAGGATATAATTCATGTCAAATATAAAACAACAAGAACCTCCTTTTGATTTTAGGGTTATAGGGAAGATTTGATACAAAAAAACGAAAATTATTTTGATATGGGTAATATAATTTAGTTATTTCATGTTCATTTGTTCATGGTCTCATACAACCATTCTCAGATTTACAGTTAACACCAGTTAAGGAGAATTCAACCGCAATTCAAATCTCAAATACTTGCGAGCATTTCACCCCCTTTATGCACTCCATTTACATATTTATTTTCATTCACCTTTTTTTTAAATATGCCGCTTGCTTCTAGTCGTGTAAATACAGCGGGGCCCCAAGAACAAAATCTTGTTGGGGCCCCCTCCGAAAAAAAAAACTCCAGATTTCCTAACAAAGTTCGTTATAATAGAATACCGTTTAAAATACAAATACAAATAAAAATGTATTTATTACTTTACAGATACAAACATATTTTAAGATTATTTTACTAATTTAACATATTTTATTTTGAATATATTACTTTTTTCTAATATTTTACTACTTTATTTCGGGGCAAGGAATTATGTATGGGGGGTCTTTAGGCAACTGCGTATTTTTGTTTGCAGGTAAACCGACCCTTCACCTATCAAATCAAATGCAGAAGACAATACTCACAAGGGAATGGTCAAGAGCAACATGTCGAAACATGCCCTGATTTTTTTAACCAGAAGGAAGTAGTTTTTTAATATTTTAGGTAATAAATTTTCTTTATGGCGCAGTAGCTGGAAGATTGCACTGCCCTAGAAATAGTAGCACGGTGACCTCGCTCACCTCGAACTCTTATCGCATAAATGCAATTAGTAGCTGCTTGAGGTCTACACCGCTGAACTGTGCGCAATAAAGGTAGGAGTTCAGGTTGAGCTGTTAGGCTTTCATTGTTTTAAAATCGTTTTTTTTTATTTCATCAATTATTGTTAGCAGTTTTAGGAAATTAGTGCCTGCGTTAAAAATAAGATGTTCGACTACTCCAGTGAATATTCCACCATTAGCATATAATTATTGTTATTATTATCATTAATAATATCATTTTGTCACGATCATTGATATTTTTACAAAACATAATTTTTTTAAATGTCTCTGTTACCTTTGACATTTATCAAAGAAACAGTATTTTGAAGCTTTAATCTTTTGTACACTATCAGTTACAAAAATCGTAAATAATGTAAATATATATTAATAGCATACCAAAAGAAAATTTACACACTTTGGAATTTGTAGAATAAAGAAAGTAAATTCAGCATACTTAAAATATAATATGTATGTACCAAAGAGCTTGTGTTGAATTAAAAACTAATAATGAAATTTCTGAAAGTAATAACTCCTGTATCTACTCGTACAGCTGGGTCAATTTTGCTGTTTTAAAGAAACCAACTCCCGGCAGGTGGCACCACATGCCGCACTTACGTGACACTATGAACTAGCGCTGTACAAAATCCCGTTCCAGACATTTCGCGTATCAATAACCGATAATTTTTCGCGATTTTTTAAAAAAATACTTCCCATGTATATGAGCAGCTGAAATGTTGGTGCACTATCCTTCACATAAACATTCAGCTAAAAAATGAGGGCATGCTAGGACGTGCGGCCTCTGACCATTCCCTTGCGAGACGCAGAGGGAAACCCATCTCGCGCCGAATGTCTGGCGCGGGGCGGCGCGGCGCCGGTGCAGGCGGCGGCGGCGGAGGCGGAGGCGGAGTGGGTGCGCGAGCGCGGCAAGGCGCCGTCTGCCCCGTCGCCCGGGGATGTTTGTTTGCTGCGCGGCTGACAAATAAAAGCTCGGCTACCCGAGAGGAACGTCGCGCCTGGGCCGACCCGTAAGCGACACCCACGTCAAACACTGGAGTGGGCAGGTCGCTGATAACAAATAGCCCCCCGCCGAGAACAGTCACACTGCTTTTAAACAAATGAATTGTTTGAGATAATGTAAGAGATAAATACGTATGGTGTGCTCCGCCGTACACGAAAAAATGTCAATCGCTAACTTGCAATTTACCTGCCAAGAAGCAATTGTGACACTTTTATTTTAGGCCGATTCTTACGCATATGCATACTGTATTCCTTTTTTTAATAATTCATATTTAATTAGGCCACATTTCTGGATGGAATGCGGAATATTGAAATCGCAAATAACTGGTGCCAAAAGGGAATCTACACTGTCGAAAGAACAAAAACGTATGCCCATGTTCTGGTTTTATTTTGATTTTTTTTTTCGACAACGAATATGAGTATATTCTTTAATTCATCAGCTTTCTCAATACTTTGATGATCGGAACTCTATAAAAATATGAAGGTGTTGGGAAGATGTCCAATAAATTCTTGTTTCCAACGAAAACATGAATTTATGAATGACAATTGTAAGGTGAATACACAATCGTAATTCATAAAAATATCTAAATAAAGCTCCCAGAAACTTGAGTACTTCGAAGTAAAATTGGAATGTGTTTACGTGGAAGATAATGACGTGTGTCGTTGATGCCAATGGTGAATGAAGCGAGCCCTTTCGAGAAGCTGGCGCTGATGAGCCGGCGCTGAGTGGGGGCTGGCGTGGGACGTGAGGAGGCGGAGTGGGCGGAGAAGAGTGGTCCCCTGGGCAGTGGGAACGCCGCAGAATACAGTTTACGGAGCAGCCCCCGCCGCCATTATGCGCAATCACCCGCAGGGTGTCGGTGTTCGCCGGAGAAGGCATTTCGTCGGGACTAGGAGAGCTGCTTAAAGAAGTTCGCGGCTAATATCGAGGTCGGAGCTTTGTAGAATATCAAAATGTAGGGACGAGGAGGTTGTAAACCGAAACCTGCAGACGTTTACAACCGCAGAAGACAAACTACACACACTCTGCTTAGCAATAAAAGAGTGCGGCGAGCAGGCTGCCGAGCCGGGTGGCTCTGCCCGGCGGGCGGTGGGCAGCGGGCGGCGGGCAGAGGCAGCCGAGATGCGTGCGCGCACGTGGGCAGCGCTGCCCGCGGCCCCTCCCCCTCCCCCCGCACACGTATTGGCCCACCACAGCCCTACGAACGGAACGCGTATGTGCAGAAATCATGTACGGAGAGGGCTGCTGTAATTGTCATCACTACCGTCGTGGACAATGGAATTGAAAGTTTACTCATTCATTGCTAGCAGAATGAAATGTATACTTACATTCATTGATAGAATGGGATGAGATATTGTTTGAATAAAAAAGTATCGTTTCCCCGTTGATAATATATTTTTTATGGATATTAAAGAGACAAATCGCCCAGGAAGCACTTTTTGAGGAAACTCATTGACGTACAAACTTTTGACATGTCCATGGCAATACCGGTCCACAGAATTTTTTTTCTTTCTTTTATACGAAACAGAAAATAATAATAAAGATGCAAAATAAAAAAATACAGGAAGCAAAATATATTACTAACAATGGAGTTCTCATGGTTACTAGCTCCACGATTGCGTATTGAAGGTACAAAATCTCCTAATTCTTTTTTAGAATTCCTTATTCGGTTTTGTTCAATGACAAGTAATATTGTGATCATTTTCTATTGTATAATATAAGAATGTCATCTTGAAAGTACGACGATAAATTTATTCTTGTTCTAGATACTTATTATAAACTGTAAGTTGTAATCAGTATTTAATATTTAATGTTTGTAGAATATTGCTTTACAAAAACCAGTCATAATAATTTCAGTAACTGTAAGAACGCTCAATGATCGTTTATTTGCTATGCAGTTACAGCCCTGAAACACTTCCATTCCCAGTTCATTTCGAGCTAAATAATACTTGATAAATGCTTCTCTCTCCACGCCCAAACGCCGACTTTTTCCCTCAACAAGTTCAAAAATACGTTTATTTCTTCCCTGTTTCCAGTAAAATATTAGATAAACAATCGGAAGATTATTTCTTTAACATTCACGAGAATGTTTGTTTTCTTCTTATTCGCATCTTTCTAAAAAACACATCTTTATGTCTCACAAACGTAGTTCTCTTGCTCCCATATATATTTATGTGACGTGCAGCAAGATAGTTATTTAAACACAAAGAATCTTGGCATTATTTCGAGTTTTCCCCTACTATTGGTTAACCATTGGATTCACTTTCACCTCGGGAACGAGGAAAAGGGGGTTGTCAAGGTACTTGGAAGGCGGGCACACTCGCGTTTAATTTATTGCAGGTTGATCGTCGGGGGCTTTTCAGTCTCCTGCGAGCGCGGAGGGTAGCACGAAGGCGGGCGCGCCGCGAAATTTCTTCTCTCCCCTCACAAAGCGACTTTATTTCGCGTGTGTGTATATGTGTTTGCACCGGACAATGGCGGAACCCACTGTGCATGACAAGTGTTCATTCAACTTCGGCGGCTCGCTTTCTACACCAACTAACACAAGCCTTGCAAACGTCTTTTTGTCCCCTCCACGTTATGTTTTGTCAACTGTTCCCCCGTGACACAGAAGTCACTCGGGCGGTCCGCAGGCAGCATTCACAATTGGTTTCTGCGTATTTGAAAAGTCTCCCTTGTGCGAGGTGCGGCGGATGGCGGCGGCAGCGGAGGCGGGGGGCCTTTGCAGCCCGGCGCAGACGTTTAAATCAAAGTCATACGGACGGAAGGACTTCCCATTTTTTTCAAAAAATTAAACTCGAGAGATTTGCGTTGCCTCGGAAAAACGCTCGCGTCTTTAGACGAATGTATTGCTTTCGAACCCATACGATTCCCACGTGTACGCGGGCGTGTGTGAGGTGACCGCAGATTCTCAATTGGTCAACGCCGCGACGCTAGGGGAGAAACCTTTGAGAATCAAATTCGGTGCAGGGGCTGTTTTTCTCGGAAAGCGACGGAGACAGGGAAAAATTACAACGCAGATGGAGTTAAAACACTCGCAGATGGCAGTAGCGGCTGCCATAAAAAATTCTAAATACATCAGAGGAGCAAGGACTTGAGAGCGTTGCGGCGACTGGCTTGATCTTTCCCTTTCTCGTGATATTGAATTTGGGAATTTTGGCAAAGAGACATTAATGAATCATTAATGAACGTGTATGGCATGCAAAGTGTGGAGATAGCATGACCGCGCGTTTTATACACAAATTACGAGAATTATATGCATGAGAACTGGCATTTTTGATGGTAGAAAAACGACATGACAAATGTACTGTATGATATGAAGTAATATTTCTAATGGAGTTTTTCAACGAGTGAGAAGTTTCTGAGTAGAAACACACACATGCTGTCAGGGAGTTTCGAAACTAAGGCTCTTGTAAACTCACAGAAAACTATAAAAGCAGGAGCGTGTCCAAAAGACATTCCCAAAATCCAGATGACCATAGGAAAATAATTTAATTATCTTAAATTATTATCTCTGGTTTATTGAATTATTTTCGGATTGTATCCAATCCAATTGCAGTGGTCAATGGAAGGCAGATAAAAACACATAATGACGCAAAGGAGATGCATTATGAAAAAAGCAAACACTACCTGATGTTCGTTGGAGAGTAATAGACATTAACTGACATATCCATCTTTTTGAATAACAGGGGAAGCATTTTCTTAACACAGTTCTTTTAAATTTTATTTGCCACTTTCCACGGCAGAAATGGCAAATTAACCTCTCAACCGAGAGTGATAACGCCTCAATCCGAACGTTTTGGGACGAAGATCAATTCATTATTTTAATAATAAGATAAAATACATCAGTATATTAATAAACATACATGGACGTGTAGAAAATTCAGTAATTTTTAGAGACTAATTCTCACAAAATTTGACAATAATTCTAAAAAACAATTTGACAATTCAAATATTGGACCTTTATGTTCGCAAGTATTATTCGACGTCGTTGGATATATGGTAATAGGTTTTCAACACGTGGACGGAGCTGTGCCGCATGCAGTCCGCAGTTGGATGTCGCGTTAGATGGAAATGCAGCCCGGGGCGCCCGGGGCGGCGCATGCGGACACCCACGCAGGCGCTGATCCTCCCCTCGCTAACCGCAAACCGGCGCACAGAATTACACTGCAGCCGCTAATTGGGGTTAGTAATTTTTTGCAATTCCAGTTGATCCTTGGAGGATTTTCTCATCGTTTAAACCGTCGAACGTTTAAAGCGTTTACATTTTGTGGATCTGCGTTGTACACACGACCCGATACGTTTCATTGCTGCAATCAAATACAGTGGAGTGGTTCAGATATGAGTGGCCGGGTCTCTGGAATCAGAACGCGAAAAGCCCAAACTCGTCACATTTGTCGCGTGACAGAGATCGGGAATTTCGATCAGACCTCCAATTCGACGACCTCGTTGAGCGAAACCGGCCTCGTCAGTTAAATGGATCATCTCGGCCCAATCGATCCTATCAGTCATTGCAGCCATCAGTCACTCAAACGGGCCGCGGCAAATCGCTCGATTCCATCTAATTTGTCCTCCACACTGCGAAGTGTCCGACATCGCGTTTTCTAACGGGCGTCACTGCGACTCGAGCGAGTCGGGGCCCTGTAACCCTAACGCGTGGCCATTCGTCTCCAAATTACAGCGGCGAGGGGGATGAGGCAGGGAAAGGAATAGAGTTTTCGAGGGAAACCGGCGTCGCGCAGGGTAGATTCGAAATTATGCTTTCAGGTCAGAGGTGTTTCCAGGTTATTAGCGGGCGACCGGCACGCCGCGTGACGGACGGCGGCCGGGCGTCTCAATGGCATCCGCGGCTCCGCGCGGGAGGCCTGAAAGGAGCCGAACAAAGCGGCGGCGGGGCGCCGAGGGGCAGCGGCGCACAGAAGCCGCGCCCGTCACCGCGCAGGTGGGGCGGGGCAGGCCCCGCACGGCGCGCGACGCCCGACAGCCAACTTGGCCGCCTCGCCCCGCAATCCACACCGCCACCCGCCCCGCCGCCGCCGCCGCCGCCGCCGCCGCCGCCGCCGCGGGCCGTCGCCCGCGAATGGATGGTGTCGCCTTAATTGAGAACGCGACATAACCGTTTGAAAATGTTCTATTACTCTGTGATGTGCGTTAAAGCTGTCGCCATTAACCCGTTAACCAGAATTACCCCTTGATTGGGGTGCGTGGGCGGGGCGGGCGTTTCGAGGGTAGAAACTAATGACAGTTTACAGCCGAACGCTAGGTACATTTCCCTGCAGCCGGCGCCAGACGCGGGTTGACGCGAGCGGAACGGACAAGCTCTCACGGCGGCGGCGGCGGCAGCGCGAACGGCGGCGGTGGCGGGGGAGTGGTGGCGGGTTGGGGCGGGTGGGGGCGGGAGGGAACTGCTCTCCCCGAGGGCGCGGTCCGCACGCGACGCTCCCGCTCCACGCGTCCGCAGAAGGGCCCCGCGCGCGCCGCCGCCGCCGCCGCCGCAGCCTGGCCGTTGCGAAGCCACGCGCGCTCCCGGCGACGCCGCGCGGCGATTCGCCCGGCAGAGTTCGTCAACCCCTCGTAGCGCTCATTGCTTCCACACTCCACGCTATACAGTGGGGGTTGTTCAGATTTCTTAAAATGGTTTTACATAGCGTCCAGCACTACGAAAAATTGCAAGTGTACTGCGGCATAGCTTAATCTATAAAACTATGAATTCACATATTCATATGGCAAACTTGTTACAGCAGGTAATTAAGTGAAATTGTATTAATAACTTCAAAATAATTTCTAGATTTTCACGAATAAAACGTAGCGAATATTTGTTAAATAAATGTTTGTAAATATTAAGCCCTTACTTAGAACGTTTCTTTGCATTATTTCTCCTATTCAGATACCTACACTACTTTGATTGACATGATAATAAAAATGCCAGTATTATAATTTAAATGCTACAAAAGAAAGAATTTTTACCTTTCCCGAAGATTTTTTTTTCTCGCTTCCCTGTTAATTCTGAATAAATAGTTACATGTAATTTCCAATACGAAGTCAAAAAGAAAAAGAAAGCAGATTTTTTTCTATAACATTGTAGTGTGTCAAAGCATTTAACTTAAATATTAACGTTTGTAAATGAAGATATAATGGATACAATTTATTTGGATATAAATATAGCAATATGTTAGGATCCCCATGAGCTTACTCGATTTACATTTCTTATACCATAGCAAGAAAAGTATATGTTCTGTTACGAGAACTTTTCAAAAGCCCAACAATATCTAAACGCTAAATTATTCTGCCTAAACCACAACATAAGGTTGTAAACACAAGTGTCCAATATATTATTAGTTAACGAACGTAATACTATCGAAAATGCGTTATGTTCATTTCATATTGTGTTAAGCCATTTGGTGGCAGTCGCTGAAATCTTGCACTTGAATATCGTTGTTCATTCGGTTTGTTGCGCAGGAGTCAACCGCGAGTTGGCGCGCCACCACGGCAGGGCGGCCGCTAGCCCAGCGGCCGTCAGCCAGGCCCCACGCGATTTCATATTGTGTTAAGCCATTTGGTGGCAGTCGCTGCCGGGTGCGCCGCGCCGCGCCGCGCCGTGCCGCATGCCTCGTGCACCGCCAGCCGGCCCGCGCGCCCGCCCACCCGTCCACGCTCCCCTCGCGTTCCCGCCCTCCCGCCCCGGCCCCGCCCCCAACCCCCAGCCCACCCCGCCCGCCCGTCCCACCGCGTGCTCGCCCAATTAGCATAAGAGCTTACATACGTTTTCAAAGCATTGTCAGCCACACAATGTGCAAGATTATAATTTTCCTCGTATTCGCGCGTTGTTTTTCAAGCCGGCCGAATGTGTTTGTGCTTTCGGAAAACAGGAAGCACCGGAGCGTCAGAGCACCACTTACTTCCCCTTGTGGAAAAATTGCATTTTCAAGCAGCCGTTACGAAGCACGCCTTTCCGCAGACGAGGAGCAGGCCAAGGGCGGGGTGGGCGCGAGGCGGCCGGATTTCAAAGCCCCGCGCGCCGTTGCCACTCGAACAAAACGTTTTGTTTTAAGGCGGACGCTCCAAACCATCACAATTTGGCTGGGATTGCACCGAAAGACAACTTTCGCGTAACACGCATTTACCTCAAACACCACACGTTTAAGTTCCTTACACTCCTCGGGGAGTGAAATAAAGTATTTATCGATAATGCTGTGATTTTTTGTTCCTTCTGATTTTACATTCTATTATTACACCCGAAGGATCAAAAAAGGAACTCGGAACCTGTCTTGCCGCTGACTGACAACCATTTGGGTTAGCAATTCAAAATTATATTAGAAGATTTCAATCTCACTGCTGCAATTACAGAGCGAGAAAAACTGAGTATATTCGAACACTGAAACGCGAAATTGAGCCGTCATCTTCGTGATTGAGAACCAAGATGCAGATTCACTTCTCTGCTGCTTTGTTCTGCTACTCTTTATGTCAGTCATATATTTTGTATTGTGTATACATTAAAAGTACTGGGAGAACAGTGTTTCGAGAAATTTCTACGTGCTAAATAAGGAGTAGTGTGAGAGGTGCAGTGCACAAATAAAATATCAGACGAGCAAAAATTTACATTTATATGTACGGAGGTGAAAATGAAATATTTCACATCTGACATCTCCCAAAACTACTTAGCAACTTCGGAGATGGCAGGCTGGGGGCGATTTCTCTGATGTTCCTCATTCTGCATCGTGATGGAAATGAATTCGAGTGGGCGTCAATAAATGGCGTCAGAAAATTGATACTACGAGGAGAGCCTCTGAGCTTTAGATGGTTTGGTCGTTTAGAAACCGTAAAGCCATGATGTGGCTGACGATTATCCATAAAATCTCCGCTTCGTCTTATAATACAGAAATAGCCAAAAGCTATGAATTTAGATTGGTATTTACCATTCCGAGAAACGAAACAGAAGGGGAAAGGAAACAAATGCAACCTCCTTCATAAACTCCCTTCTCCCAATACTATTTGCATACTGTCCTCAGGACATCAGAGAGGGGAAGCTGAGTACAACAGTTACCTAAACACAACACGTCGTGAAGTTTTGCATTCATATTACATTGTGTGCTCGTTCTCCCAAACACGAACGTAAATATTACAGAGAAAGAAAAATCTGATATTTCATTTGCTCATTTATAAGGCAATATCTGTTTGTATTATAAATATTAAAACATCCACATATCTTTTACATTCTGAAAGAAAACTGCAGCTTATAAAAAACAAGAATAGAGATTCAAAGAACAGAGATTTTTAAAAACACTGAAAGCATAATGCCTTTGAATGAAATATTTCTTAACAATTTTGTTTATAAAACAGCAATATCACACTTTAATAGTATTATTATTACTATTATTATTAATCATTATCATTATTACATTTACCCACATTGTCACAGTTTTGACAAATACGCATGCATGTTTCCCGATTTGCAATTGCCAACTAACGTTGCGACACCACCGACGTTGCTCACCCTTTCTATTAAGCAGAAGTAATGTTACAAATGATTTTTGACTGTCCACAGAATTATCAAAACTTGTAAGTGTTACCAGGTGGTGAAATGAAATGTAACCGTCATGGCGACTTCTAACGTCTCAAGGCTGTTCGACGAGTTGATTGTCTCGGTAGCTGAAGTGATTAGAGTAACTGGGCATACGCCGGGAGATCGGGTTCGATTCCCGGCTGCTGTAGATAATTCTATGAACAATCAAACATGATGTATAATATTATCCTTATTATTAATCAAATGAAGATAAAATCCCATCTTTCTGGAGAATAGGTTTTATTTTATGTCCATATAATTCTGTAAGAGAAAATGGAACAACATTCTTCGATGTCCAATACTAAAAGGATTGAAGGACCAGAGCTGCAAAGAAGCATGTGAGACGCAGCGAGGAGGGGCGAAGGGATGAGCTGGCATTGGGGGTGTGGGGGCGGAGGGACGCGGCGGCGGCGGCGGGGCGGGGCGGGGCGGCGGGGCGGCCCGAGAGCTCAGGATGATTTGTTTCTGGAGGTTACTGCCCTGGCCCGGTCACATATTTTTCAGCGTGATGAGAGTAATATTCCCTGGCGGCCAGCGCACTCCCACAGATGTCCACTGAGGTAGCCGCCGCGTTGTTTCTCATCCCCGGCCAAGAAGCTATAAAAATGGTTGATCGATGATTCGCAGGGTGTAAGCAAAAACAGCCCTCGAAATAGGCGGCCTTTAAAAATTAAGGATAACCCCACGGGTGGGCAATAGAAGTAGACATGCATTTGTGATGTCTTACTCTCCAAATGACTTGTGCTCAAGAGCTCATCGTACTTCGTAAGTATAGTAAACAACATTATAACGTTACGTCTTTCAAAACTCTGATGTTTCTACTTGCTTATGGCGTAACAAACTGCAGTTCCAAACAACTGAACTACCCGAAAAGAATACCTCCTTTAGTAAATTCGAAGTGTATAGTGTGAGTCATGTGAATTTACTGAAGTTCTGGAATCCCGTCTGCAAATGGAGTTAATTATCTTCATATAACCTAAAGAATTCATTAGGTGCCAGAAACACTGTTCTTCAATTTTAAAGTGCATTCAAAACAACGTACTTTTACGCATATGTAATCTGGAAAAAAATAACTATTTAATTGTTTTCTCATACTTAGACAAATGATTTTTGCCTCCGCATGTGCAGGCCCCCTAGAACTAATTTGCCCTTTTTCCATTCTGTCCTTCCTTTCATCAATCACAAACTATTAGAGCAACATTATCGAAGTAATCTCAAAATGACGACGTTCAAAGCTTTACATTAACCGATGCCTCCTTTAATAAATGTTTCACTCCTTTTTTAAGTAGATTCGGATATCAAAGCATTCTATCGACTTCTACAGTGCAAATCTATAATCTGGATATTTAATTCCGTTGTTTCCACTATGCAAATCAATCAATCAATCAATCAATCAAGCCGAAAATATCAAGGTTACCGAGGAAGTGCCAAACCGCGTAACAAACCCTTTGAATGACGTACGGTTGGATGATCGCTTTGGATTCGACGGCGCGGTGCCTCGGAGTGTCCACAGCCGTCGCTGGCAGCGGCGGGTGGCAACCGCGAGCGAGGCCGGCGGAGGCGCGCGGCGCGATAGCGGCGAATAAATAAAAAGCGAAAGGCCGCGGCGGCGGCGGCCATTGACGGAAGTGCGCGCCGCGTGTCGTGCCACGGCGCAATAAGACGCGTTGGACGCGGGCGCCGACGCCCACCCGAGCCGGCGTTTGCGCCCCCGCCCCGCCCCTCTCCCGCCCCGCCCCCCCCGCCCCGCCGCAACCCCGGCCCCGGCCCAGGCCCCGGCCCCGCCGCCCGCGTCGTCTTACGCGGCTATTTTACTTTCTCGTATACGTACGTATATACGGGGTATAAACGTAGTCTAGAGACAGTTATGTAATGCTGCAGAAAATCGATTTCGAGATTTCAACGGAAATGTACGTTTTCGGGTACATATACCGAAAAAGTGTTGTTTTTTTTTCAAAACGTCCGTCCGTCTGTCTGTCTGTGAACACCCTAGCGCCTAAACCATACGTAGGAGTTTTTCCAAAATGCATATTCCCGTCGATCGAATGCATACTCCAATCGATCTCGCTCGACTGGAGGCGCTGCGAGTTTGAAAAACTTTCTTTAAAATTTCGGGGTACTTTACATGAAGCCCCCCGGACATTTTCAAAATTCTATCAAAAACGGTTCCAAATTTTTTATTTAAATTTCTTGTTTGTATTTATTTTACGTCCAAAAACAGTTAAAAACTGTTACGTACTACGGGGAGAAGTGCAATCGGTGCACGTTTCCTGTAGCTCCGGGATCTCTACCCTAAGTCATATACATATTTAGTTGAATTATGAATACAGGTAGCGACGAGCGTTTTTCGTAAGATTGAATAAGAAAATATTTGCTCTTGTAATGCAAACCATTTGCTAAGGCAAATGAGTTACAGATTTTGGCTATTATCCCTTATCGTGCTCTTCATGAAGGAATCGACTTATTGCGGCGAGAACATGGAGAACGATTATTTGAATAAGGATATTCCTCACTGAGCTCAAGAGCACGCGCCGAGAAAATTAAGTTTAGTTTATGATCAGAAACAAATCAAGTGCCAGATTTGCTTAAAGGATTAGGGAAAATGGTTGAAAAACCTGATCGAGTTGCAGTAAATTGACCCCAAAGCTGAGGTCCGATACTTGCTGCAGATATATTTAATCTTTTAAAATTATATATTACAAATGGTAATTACTATAAATATTATTATTAAAATATAGGTTCCTGATGCCTGGTTCAAAGACTATTACATTACATCGCTGACAGTGGACTGAACTGACTTAGATTTGATTTATTTTGGCACATCATGCTTTCCTAATGATAAATCTACTTTTCCTGAAAACTGACACATTTAAATCTTCTTTTGAGTATTTTAAAATGTATATTTTTTATTTTAGTGTTCTTACGTGGGTCATAATTCATTATTTTAAAAAATGAAGAAGTTAATTATGTATGTTGCTTCATTTGGTTTGCTTTTGCTATTTTATTGTTCATCCCAAAGCCAGTAATCCAGCAATCACCTGTCGACCGGAATACACTCATCCGATATATCGCATTTGCGATTTTCTGCAGGTTTGACTGTCTGGTGTACAGGCCTGTTGACCGTCTGGTTAACGTTGTACATAGCGTCTTGAATAATATACTAGTGTAGTATGCTCTTTCGCCGTGATAACTTAACACATTCATCGCTAGTATCCGTTAAGGTTATGCAATTTTAGAAATGTAATGTGCGTGCTCTGGAATCCAAATCGGAATCAAGAGTAGTTATATGTCGACAAAGAAAGGTGGATAAGAGAAATTACACCCCATCTCATTTTCCCCAAATACATCCAGTGTTGGCGTGATGATGTTAATGTTACTCATCATTTCCACATGCAGTACATAATTACAGAGTAACGTTACTTATCTTCAAGTTTGGAATACTTGCATGCTTATAATAATATATCAAGTCAATGGCAGGTTAAGAATTTGTAACGTCTCCACTAAAGCCTCAGTACGCGACGTATAACAATGAGGTAATGTTATTTTCATAATTTAGTACCTAACGGTATCAATTTCTGTATTACTAAGAAGGCCTGTAATTTTCAAGAGAAGAATGCGTCTTTGATGAATGAGAAAGCAATGGACGTGGGAAAGAATCGGTAAAGAGTTTAGTACATACTTATTTCTGCACAATCGACCTAACGCGTGACGTTTTAATAAAGCAGAAAAAATGCAAGCTCGATGCATACATACATTTCTTAATTTGTTCCACATCGATTAGCAATGCAGTGGTAAGTGGCAGGTAAGGCAGAGAGCGATTAAGTTAATCATAGTTTCCTGATGTCACCTCATCTGATAAGCAGCAAAAAGTGCACCGCTGTTCGCACCACTACCACTCGAGCCACGCAGAGTGTCGGTGCGCTGGTTGCGCTTTTGTACACTGGAGAGAATAGAATTTGGCGGCCCCGCGTGCACGGGGCTTGCGCCGACCGCACCGCCTCCGCCCCCGCCGCTGACGAGCGCTCGTGAGCGCCGTCCGCCTCCACAGACACGCGCGTCTGCGTGAGCGCGCGCTGCCGCCCCGCCCCCGCCCCCGCCGACTCCGTGCCATGCCCTGGAATTTCCCCGCCAACCGCGTCGCTGACTGCCTTCGCCTTCGGCTGCGCCCGCACGGAGCACCCAAGTGCGCTTGGAATGGAAATGGACGAAAACGATACAAATGCACTTTAGCTCCGATTTTGCTCAAGTTTCAAGGGAAATACCTCAGAAACGAAATTTCACTTTATTGAGCAGGTATTGAAAGAATGATATTTGAAGGTAAAATTTTCAAACCATTAAAATTACAAAAGTGGTCGTAAATACACTGTATCAATCAGGCAAGAAGTATTTTTAGATACCTACATTATTTCCAAAGTTTTGATCTTCAAATTTGCATTGCTGAGATGTTTGTTCTTAACATACTGGTTAAGGATCCCGATCCAGATAAATACGTAGTTAATATATTTATGAAGTAATGTTTTCTTTTTCGCCTTACTACTTAAGATAAATGATTGTAATTGTGGGGGTATTTTTCGGCAGGCAACTATTATCGCCTGTCCCTGATAACAAAAAACTGAATAAATCGTATTCTTGTGACGAAATTACTTCCTCTAACACGGGTTGTCAGAATTAATGTTTTGTGAGTTCTTGATGCCGAAAAAAATCATTTACAGCAAAACGTCTGCGTATCTGTGTGACAGTGGTCAACGACTAAACAGTTCAGATGATCTGATCGAAAATTGACATTCATCGATCTGTTCTGAACTCGAGGCCCTGCGATATTTTGATTTTGGGGGTACTTTACATAAAGTAGAACATTTTCTCAAACAATGGCTTCAAATTTTTTGAATAAACTTTGTCCTCAGACCATTAAATAAGGCCATGCACAATTGTTTGAAAGTTGTTGCATATATAATACAATAGAAATAATGCAGGAAATTATTCGCTGTCGTTGTAGCACTAGTTAATCTTGAAACACCAAAATGATCTCCACAAAAGAACCAAATCTCAAACACATTTTGGGTTTTGTAAAATATAATTCACTACTCATTCAGTTCTGTGAAATCTTATGAAGGTCTCGTGAAAAGTAAATACTTTCAGAAAATTCTCTTTCAGGCTTCATAAATTATATCACATTTGATTCTACTTTCGCATTTCAAAATATTGACAGAATACACAACTATTTATCACAGGGTCAAATTATCAATCGAATAACAATAAATTGAATAAAGCTGAGTTGCTCCTCCAAGACAATAGAATCGAGAGTAAGATTTTATAACGGACAACGATGTCTAAAACAAGACGTCAGCGGGGCTTCTAATGAAAAGAGTTTAAGTTGGGAATATCTCCAAGTAAAAATACTAAAAAATTGTAGCTGGATCTTAAATTATTTTGTTTGACTCGCGACCAGAAGTTTAATTTGCATCCACAGTCGTCGCGAATCGAACTCCTTTCGCAGAAGTTAAAGGGGCAGGGCGAGCGCGCTCGGGCGGGGCGGGGGCGGGTGAGGGGGCGGGCGGGGGCGGGGCGGGGGCGCGGGCCCGGGGTCCGGGGGGGTCCGAGGGGGGCTACCGCGGGCGTCTCCGCACCGGCCGTGGCCGCGGCCGCGGGAATCTCCCCGACCGAGCAATTTCGGATTGATTAATGACCCACGAGGTAGGCATTCCCATTTCACCCGCAGTTGACGTCATCGCAGCGTCTCGCGCGTGATGGCCGGGCCGAGGCGGGCGCCCGCGCGGTCCGCGGCCGCGGCCCGGGCTCTGTTTAGGCACGACGTAAATCAAAGCGTTTATTGGTGTCAGCCACCCATGAAATTAATAATATAATTCCTTCGCCTTGTCTAATACGAAAACACACCTCCCCCAAGCGGGTAAGAGCGTCGTGTTATCTCTGCAAACACAGCTCGCTAAAGTGCTCCCGTGGCCTCGGGGAGTGGTAACTAAGCCCTGCAACCCTTCTTCGACTAGCACTCCAAGGAAGCGGATTCACGCAATCATGAATATTACTGCAACCGTCTTGGTGACGAAGGGGGCAGGAGGCTCGGGCGCTGTGTTTAAAGATGAAACAGTGCGAGCTGAACGTGTTACAAATCTTCGTGGCGGCGGGCTATGAATCACGAAGTGACGTCAGCCAGAAACTGTTAGTGCGAGTTCGATTGAAACTCATTAGCGGAACAGAGGGGAAGTGCGCCCGCCGCAGGGCGGTGCGCGGGGCGGGGCGGGGCGGGGCGTGGGGATGGACGGGGAGGGCGGGGCGGTGTGTCGCCGCGCAGGTATTTTCGGTGGAGCGCGAACTCGGTGCCTGCTTCCGCCTCCGTCGTACGTGGGAAGCAGGCATCGTGAAGGTCACGCTGGTGCGTAACTGATAAGGTCCGTCTCCGGGCTCCACTGGGTGGGACAATTCTTTAATTGGTTTCAAATTCACCCGTCGTATGCTCAAAATTTTGGGATATTTCTATCGGGCATTTTCACTTGCCGATATTAGTGATATTGGCTGATTGGATGAAGAAAATTAGTAATTGCTCTCAATTTGGAACTCGTTCTATTTTATTTGTACATCGACTGATATCTAGTACTAAGGGCATATACGTATGTATCGTTATAAATATTTATATTGTCGTAAGTTATTACATAGCAACACAAACACCCATACTCAAACTCACATTGAATTACCAAGACAGTAGCAGTATTTTCACAACTGCAGTGCGACCTCTATCTCTGGAGCAAATGGAACAGTACATTTAAAGGAAGATTAGTGAATTAATTTACTATTGATGTACTTGATGATGCCAAAAGGTGAATCAACTTATTCTACACGATAAACGATTAATCATTGTCTTTTTTTTACGTTTCAACTTGAAATGGTATTAGATCCATGTCATGCCTCAAATCATGTTCGGTATCAGTTAGCATATATAATAAAATACACGGCAATGATACTTATCTTTCTGAATTACATTTCAAAGCTCCTCTTTCTCATTTTGAGAGCGTCT
Organism: Teleogryllus oceanicus; assembly: GCA_964035755.1. Classification (NCBI taxonomy): domain Eukaryota; kingdom Metazoa; phylum Arthropoda; class Insecta; order Orthoptera; family Gryllidae; genus Teleogryllus; species Teleogryllus oceanicus. Next base: position 212,787,178 of record CAXIVR010000001.1, on the reverse strand, counting down.
TGTGTTCTGGGTTAGGTATGTTTTGAACGGAGTACTCTCTGGTCCCACATTTACTAAACTTTTCTCAGAGAAACAATACTTTGAAATTTTTTAATTCTCTTCCTAAATTTGTAGAGAACAAAAGGAGAGAGTTTGCAGGACCATTTTCCTGGAGAAACTCCCACTTGACTTGCGTTTGATTCCGCAGCTTGTTCCATCACCATTCGTCATCATCAAACAACTCTTCCTTCTGCTCACTCTTTATTCCCGGCTGAGCGATGGGTGGGTCCACCATTCCCACATAGCTATTACCGATCAGATGAACCTCCCTGAGGTTACAGAGGGACGCTCGGAGCGGCGTGGGACACGACTGGCGGAGTTGTAAAAGAGGCAAAGATTACATTACATGGCATTGTGCGGTTAGAGCAGTTAAAGAAAGCGCAAAACGCGGAACGGTGGGAGAAGGCGTCGGAGGCGAGCAGCTGCATTCCGCGCGGCCCCGCGGACACCGCTCTACCTGCGCCCCCCGCCCTCCGCCCCCGTCCCCCCGTCGCGGCGCCCAACCCCCCGCGGCCTCGCCGGCGCACCCCTCGCATCGCCAGGCGCCCGGGCCGCTCGCGGGTTAATGAGACCAGCTCTTGATGATGCATCAAGAAATACGGGTCCGAGGGAAAAGATTTAAAGGTCATTCCGAGAGCGAACGAGCGGGCGGGCGGGCGGGAGGGCGGCGGGCGCGAGCGAGCGAGAAGGAGCGGGAGGCAGAGGAGGACGCCGGACGCCGACGAGCAAAGCGATTTCGTTTCCTTATAATGGTTACCTGTCTGCTGAATAAACCACGCAGTATACCCCTCCAGATGGGTACGGCCCGGCGCAGTACCTCGTTTCCCCACTCACGGCCGCACATGTGCAGCGAGACGGGCGGCGGCGCTATTGGGCGGGAACGGGAGCGGAGGCGTCAGCATTGCGAACAAAGGTTGACGACCGTGTCGACAGTCACGAAGCTGGCAGACATTAAACGTTCGCTCGGTGTTCGGATCTCGAGTAAACGCAGTGGGGACGGAGGCAATGGCGGCCGTGGGAGTAAGAAGAAAGGCGTGGAGGGGTTGGCGATGCGGCGACGCGTCTTCGAAGGCGAGTCGCTGGCGACGAGCACTTGCAGCGGTTGCGGCGGCGGCCGCGGGCGCGGCGCCAGAGGCACCAAATACCACGGCCCGCGCTGCAGGGCGCCGCGCCGCGCCGCGCTCCCTTCCCATTTCAGTACGCGCGCTCCACGACCGGCACCGAAGGTCACCGCTTCGAATCCGGTTCCAAGTATGTGTTGTCGCCGAGGCGGCGACGGCGGAGGCGGCACTGCCGGCGTGAAAGGCGAGGCAAAACCACGCGTTCACCAGGAACTCCATCACAACTGACGGCTTGCGATATTTAAGGAAACGGGGGCGTATTTCGTCGTCATCATTTCGGAACGGTTTCTCCAGCTCCGAGAAGGCAACTCGGTTTGACTTATTTTCCATTTACGCGACCGCAGAAGAGGAGTCCGTCCATTTGGAAGACTATAACAAAGTGACTAGTTGTTCTTCATCTGACCGGTTTCTCTCGGTTCCCTGGGAAGAAAAAAATGAAGTTTGTTTCCCGGCGGCCGGCCGCCGGGTTCACGACATTTTCGAAAAAAACAAAAGTGCTGGAAAGGAAACATAGTTGTAGAATCGCTGACGGGTGTGGCACATTGCCGCGTGCAATGGAGTCGGCGGTGGCGGGGCGGCGCGAAAGTGAAACCGGGAGGCGGCTATGGCGGTGGCGGCGGCGCAGGCCCTGACCGTGACCTCCAGCCCAGGGCGCAAACCGGTCCTTCGCCGGTAGCTTGCGCGGCAGGCCCAGGCCGGGCGCAGTGGCGAGTAGACGGGCGCGGCGCGGCGCGGCGCGGCCGCCACTCGCGCGCGCAGCCGCCGCGGCACCGGCGCGCCCCGGCCAGCAGGAGAAGGTACCTACTACGTCCTTGTCGCCAACGACACCAGAAACAAACAATAACGATACTACTGTGGCAGTTTGCGCAGAGTTGATTTTAGTTTTCGTGTCATTCACAACCTAATACATTAAACTTCCATTAGAATTTGTTTTCTTCCAGAGGGAATTAACTGTTCCAGTATTTAATGTTTTCAATGCAAATTTCAATTCTCTAAAGACAGTAAGTGCTATGGAAAGAACACAATTTTTCTAGAAGCTTCACTTGACAGTAGGTCGATTGGAGGGAAATATCATTTACTGCTGGGCGACTGAATTACAATCGTTTCTTTAGTCGTATGTGATAGCAAACGACGCCGAGCATCTCTGAACGCCACGGCCTACTCGTGCTCGATAAGCAGCGTGTCAGAGGACAAGCGAGGTGCCCGTTGGGCGTCGTGTCCGCAACGGGACCACCCCCGCCCGCCTCCCGCACTTGCTCGCCTCCTGTCGTTGTCGCGCTCCGCGAGAAATATCGCCGCGCCGCACGACGTCGGCACTCGTAACAAGGCGGGCAACACCCGTTTGTTTTCTCTGCGCGGCACGGGACGGGGCGGGTTGAGGAAGCGGGGCGGAAGGACGGGGAAGCCCGCGAGGAGGTCCGTCCCCGCCCCGCCCACGCGCACGCCTCTGCCCAGGCCCGGCGCCCGACGCCCGCCGGGCACGCGGAAGCAGTGCCGCCAGCTTTCCCTTGTTGACTCCGTGCCCGCCCACACTCCCGCCCACGCCCACGTCCACGTCCACGCCCCGCTGGGCGCAGACACGCGCGCCCATTGAGAAATCGGCCCACGACATTGCTTGCAAGCGCGTCCATTCGCACTCAATAGAATTCGCGAGGCCCGCGCAGACGAGTTCCATGCGCCCCGCTTGGCTCCCGGCCCGATGCGCCACGGATTCTCGCCTCTTATTTTGATTCAGGGTTACCCATCTACTGGACCGACGTGCAAGTTATCCTTACTCATTTTATTTCATACCAGCGAATTACATATTATATATATATATATATATATATATATATATATATATATATATATATATATATATATATATATTGTCCTCGGTGAACAGAAATGAAATAAATTTTGTCAGCAAAAATCTGTGAGCAAATATTCATAAAAAAGGCGAAATCTTACAATGTTTCATTACGTAGTGTGCGAATGTAATACTTCACATCTCTGATCACGGTTTTTGATTCCTTTGCATTTAATTGGAAGCCATACTGTTTTGATGGAACTTCATGAGTCTCGCGTTTATTCGGCTCTGGGTATTACTATTTGCATATTCGCTCAACTTTACGTATGACGAAGTTCTTTCATTTGCAAATTTGACGGACATTGTGGCGCGTGTTGCAGCGTTTGATTTCAATCGCCAGATGTCAAAATTCACGAGCGTCTGATTGTGCGGGAATACGCGCATATGAGACAGGCACCGACAGCCGGTTTGCCAGCGCCCGCGCGCCGCCGCCCCCTCCCCCTGCCCCCTTCGTAACCATTCCCTCCCTATGGCCGCCATAGCCATCGCCATCGCTCAACCCCAATACGCAACGCGAAGTGCTTAAATAAAACAGCAACTTCGATTGTTTTTCAATGCATCTCTTAAAATTAGAGAATTAACTCACAAACATTTGATGTTAAACCTGTTTTTAATTCGTCACAATTTCCTGCAAATTCTTGTTTAAAAAACTTGACAAATGTGAAATGCAAATTTCTTGGTTCATTGGTGAATCCAATTGTAATTTTATTGAGCTAGAAAATTATATTTCCTCTTAATAAGAAATTATATTCCTAGAAAAAATGTGATACAATGGCGTGTTGTTCCTTTGTTAATATATTTTTGTCAACAATAGTATTCAATGATAAACACCCTAAGCTTTATCACTAATCAAACGAAAACAAAACCCTATTTCATTGTGTTACTCTTCCAGTAATAGTGGCTCAAATATCACTGCTCACACGGGAATTGGTATTTCTCGAAACGTGTCAATGGGCATGTGTGGATCAAAGGTGTCAAATCGAAACGTGCTATATTTTTTCTGAACGTACATGTGAGAATAATTATACACGCGATTTTATTCGGTCAAAAAACGACAAAAGCCTGGTGGTTGGTTTCAACATGACACCCTCACCATTGAAGACGATCTACCACGAGCGCAGACAAAATTCGCCAATAATGAAGCATCACGGGAGATTGAAACTGCGGAGATCCGTGTAGAATGGTTGTTTGGGCCACAGTGGTCGCGGGGGCGAAGGGTGGGGGTGGGGGTGGGCTCACCTTCCGACGCCCACCCGTGCTCGACTGGCACGCGACGGAATGGATGAGTTTGGCGCGACCCCGGCGAGCGCCATTACGGGCTGGAAGAGTAATCAAGTCGGGTATTTGATGCCGTTTCCGTGGGAGCGCGAGGTGACACAAGTGGGAGGGGACGGCGCCGCCTCCAGAACCACACGGCGAGCAGGAGGGGCGTAGGCAGTAGGGAGAGAGAGAGTCGAACCATTTTGCTATTAGGTATCATTAAATCATGAAGTGTTTAAGATAACAAAAAAGTCCTGTGTACTGTTAGGTTTTGTCTACAGGTAAATAACTCATATTGTGCTAAAAAATACATCTTTGATTACTGATCTTCGTTTAAGAGAAAATTCAGATTGTCGTTTACTATTAGCATCACACCTGTCATTTTATTCAATAATTAGGCTAATTTGAACATCTCAACATTCACATCCGCACACAAGTCTAATATTTTGAGTAATTCACTAAAAAAAATAATCCACTAAAAACCATTCACTTGCTACCACCTCCGACAATAATACTTAAGTTCGGTCATGAATGCCTAAATGATTTCCATGGATTGAATGATTCATCAGGAAAAAAACCCATTGTGCATTTGAAAAAAAATCTTTTAGGGTTGTTTTGTGAGTGCCGCTTTATTAGTGTGCAGAAAGAAACAAAAGAATACAAATGTGAAGGTTGGTTCGAAGAATAAAAATAACGCGGTCGGTTTCGCGTTTCCTGCAAATGGGGATCCGATTGACGCATCACTTGTTCGCTTCAATCGGTCGCCCGCCAGCCCCCTCTCCTTCCGCTGCCCATCCGCGCCTTCGGTCGCGCCCTCGCGCCCCCGCCCCCCCCCGGCCCCCCCCTCCGCCCCGCCCACCGCGAACCCCGCCCCACCCACGCACGACGTCCGCGCTGCCGGCTCAGGCAGAAGCGGGCGCGGCTGGCTGGCATTTAATAAAACGATTTATTGAAAAGTATCATCTCGGGCATAGATTCAACTTAATATATTCCCCTCGCAAAGGACTAGGGTCTTCGAAATTTCCATCGTATTCGTAAGATAAAAGGAAAACAATAACCATTTCATATTGCTTTATCGTCTTTCATCCTTCATGTGGGAATACTTTCTCGGGGCTTATCAAGTATAAAATAGTCTCCGCCGACCTTCGGTCAGAGCACAGCGTTTCAGATCAAGAAAAATCCATCGTGAAGAATTTTTCTCGTAGAAGGGGAGTAGGAGATGAAAGATGGGCCCCGTGTCGGGTTTGGCTCGGAATGAGGAAGGAGGGTGTGTCTGGAGGTCCGAGAGAGTTGTCAGCTCTATCGCTCAGGGCCAAATCGGAGGCGGGGTTGCAATTTCGTCGACGTGAGTTATTTCGGGTGGTTGTATTGGAGGTCACCCCCACTATTACCAATACGAGGGAGACGGAAGACTCGGCGCGAGGGAGAGAGAGACAGTTCGGATGGAATTTTAACGGAAATCCCGCCTCGAGGTGTGATCGTTATCCATTTTCCTAAATGGCAGGGTCTGAACATTAAAGACTCGAGAAGGGTGCATCTGCTTTCCTAAATAGTCAGGTACACTCCAGAAGATAAAATGCCGCAACAGAGTTGTCGAGCCCAAGGAGCACTGCCACAATGAAATGTTTGCAATCTATCTGTTGAGAAAGATCTAAGTGTACTTTTCCTTTCATTTTCATGAATCCTTGCAAATTTTCTGTTGATTTTCAAATACAATAAGCGTGTTACACAAAAGAGAATGTTACCTATGGAAAGGAGAAGAGAAAATTTCAGGAGAGTTATCAACATGTTTTTTGGGAGAGGGGGTGTAAACATCGCGTTTCTGAGTTTTGACTTTTTGCCTTATCTATAGGTTTTCTAACCAAGTTATGAAGTAGTTCAATTCCTTGACAGTACATCGTAAAAAACGGAATTTCTGAATGAATGTTCCAATGAAAAAATTAAATGTGCCGGTGTTTTTTTCTCAAAACGCAATTTTTGAAAATACCGACATCGAATAATTAATATTTTCTGAAATATTGCACCTAGAAACACGAACTTTTTTCAAAAAAGTATTCTGTAACTTAGCCAATTATAGATCCCTAAAAATCTAGAAACCACAAACTCCGACTTTAAGTCATTTTGTGCAGCACGGGTCACATAATTCACACAAATTCTGTATTGCAGAAGTTGCTTTGATCATTGTGAACGTCCTGACCTTTGAAACTCTTGTTATCATTCCAGAATATAATAACAGTTAACAAAACTGAACAAACATCGGGAAAATTGTTTTAAATTTTAATTGATGAGAGGCTCTGAGGGAACTAAAACAACGATGATGATGATGATGATGATGATGATAGATCAATGGTAAAATTTCACCAGAGAGACGCAGAGGGAACAAGATCACCCTCAAGATCCAAATCGCAGCATCAGATGGGTAAAAGGGAGTGAATGGTTGAATGAATGGTTATTTATAATGTAAATAAAGTATGGATGTTGTGTGAATAAAATAATAAATATATCACATCTAAGATGAAAAATTACATTATCAATCACTTAGTATTATCCTTTTTTAATAATTCAAATTAGGTATGCCCAAGTGTACACTTCATTTTTACAATTGTATTTAGCAAGAATTAAGTTCGTTTCAGGTAGTTATTAAGAAACGCTGCTCTCCCCTGTCTAGCAACTCAAACCGCAAGAGAGTAGCTTCCTATTATACGCACAAAGTATAAAATAAATTATCGGGGTGGGGATTAAAGCCGGGAGAAACTGGAGCAGTGGACGCTAGACTGGAGGCGGCCCATTGGGCCAAGCCGCGCCGTGTGGAGCACGAGTGCTCCGCCGCCCAAGTGCAGCGGGCGTCGCGCGCTGGCCGCTCGCCCGGGGCGGCTGCGGGCGTGGGCTTGGGCGTGGGGCGGAGGGTGACAGCCAAAGCGCACGAGGTGGCGGGGCGGGGCGGGGCGGGGCGGCGGCGGGGCGGCGGCGGGCCGCTTATTGGAGGGCTGAGTTTGTCACAAAAGCACTCGGTCGCGCCGCCTTCCGAGGCATGCGGCCCGCGGAGCGGCATAGTGCGCGCAGAGGAGTTAAGCGACCCAAATAATTTTATTGCAGGCTTCCCGTTGTCGGGGCGCCACCGCGGGGCGGGGGGGGGGGCGCAGAGGGAGCGGCGCGTGGGCGGGGTGGAAGGGGAGGCAGAAGGAAGGAGAGTTGCCCCCCCGCCCCACGGCTCCGCCCCGTCCCTCCAACTGCACAACAGTGCTAAGCAGTAAATACTACCGAACGGAAAGGTAACGGAACTAGCAAAGACAACTATAGCAAGTCAGGGCTCTTAGACGCATCGTGTGTCTGAAAAAAATACCACTGCAGCTAATATATCAAAAATAAAAATGTTGAAATTATTATTATTATGGTTTATGCTGACGCAAAATATGTAGGCACAGATGTATGGGGGAAGTTTTAATATTCAATAATATTCATATAATATTCGTCAAATTATTTAGGACTCATTCATAGGCTATTGGTGTTCGAGCGACATAGTGTACTTCTAAGTCATTCGGATATAAATGCATATTTCAAATTCAAAAATGTTGAAAATAAATATTTAACTTCTAAATTGTAATGTCTAATTGTAACTTCTAATATTTCAAGCCAATGGAAATCAATATATTGCCTTTCGCGATTTGAATAGTTACTTTAATATTAATAACATGGCTATTACCTAGAGTAACTAGAAGTGAAGAAATATTTCATCAGGAATACCGCTTTTTTAGATCTTATAGGTACATATTGCTGCGTGGTTTGCTAGCTAGGAGGTGGGGCGGTGGAAACCAACAGAGGGGGAGGGGCACTGGCACCCCCGTGGCCTGCCAGTCGGCGCCCGCGGCCACTGCTCCCCCGGAAGAGGGGGCCATAAAATGGACGGCCTGTCAAAAGGCAGGTCTGCGCAGAAACACGAGGAAAACCTGTAAAATGTTATATTTTATTGGGGTATTTTTACCAAATGTTTGAAGGCCTAACAGTGCTTTTGGGAACAGTACCGTTGTGCCGTTGAGAGGGAAATCGACCCATTTACAAAACCAAAAATACAGCCTGCTGTATGAGATTTTGCAAGTGTAGGTTCATGGATATTCTAAGAACTGATATTTCGTCGAAATTTACATACAATTGCGTTCATTATAAATTAACTGTTTCTGGCAATTCTGATTCCGTGTGATAACCATTTTCAAATTCAGAATATTGCAAAATAATTAAAGTTGCTACTGTGTAAAAATTGAAGATAATACGAGAATACAGATATATCTAACTTGAGGGGACAAATGTAGAAAAAAGTTGAAAATTCACTTGGATATCATAGTGAAGTCGTTAGTAAGCAACTATGGTTTTGATGTAACACGCTAACAAAGTTCTATTTTGCAGAATCTTCTTTCAGTACTTGTATAGAAGCTGTTACCAGATTGCAAGAAGTAATTCCAGTTTCTATTTTTAAGATGCAGAGTACCGATGGGATACCTTCACTACTAATCATTGTCATAATAATTCTACAATAAACATCACATTTACTTATTATTTTGTAAAAAATAGATTGTAAACTTATAAAAAAAGGTTTTATTTTTCATCTCGTATGTACTACATTAATAATATTCTAGAGGACTCTAGCTAATTGAATATACGTATACATCCAATATATTTCAACAGCAAATCTCTATTTCAAATCATTTGGAAATTAGTTATCTCGTAAATTTAATTTTCAATATCACTTTATTTCAAATACGTCAGTAAAAATATAATTATTTTTAGGGAATGTTTTTGTTACGATACACGAATAATAAATGTACCTCAGTAAAAATGTCAAATTTTATAAAAAAAAAATTATTGTAGCAAGTGTACCACATTTCAGAAAAAATTTAAAAAAAAATAAAAGCAAATAATACAAATAATAATTAGGAAGCAAGACAATTTTATAGGCTGATATGTTGTTTGCTGTCTCTCATCATTTATCTTCGTAAATTCATGCGAATTTCATTCGTTCTTCTTTCAGAGAAAAAAGTCGCGTCACCATATGGAACAGCGTACATTTTATTTCGTCGGAGGGTCGTTATAATATACAAAATACAGTTACAAATATTTCCGGCTCGTGTTATATTCCAATTTTAAGTGGATTGTGAGACATCAAACAACGTTGACCATGTATAACATGACCGATTATTTCGTCGAATACAATGCATGATGAAAAAACGGCAAAAAGAATAGGAAATACACTATTAAAGCAAAAATCTATGAAAAACATTTATCGTTAGATAAAAACTTGTAACAAATGAAAGAACAATATTGTAATTTCCAACGTACGCTATGTGTTGTTGCATGGAGTGTTGTTGAAAGGGCTGCCCCACTTCGTCTAAGCCGTTGTTGTTGTTTGATTCCCGACGAGAGCAAACTTGTTGCGGGTAGTAAGGCATGAGAGCGTTTCTCCGACACCGAAAGGAAAATGAGCTGCGAAAAATGAACGAACGAATAAGGATATATGAGATATATTGATATGGTGCCTGGAAACAGATTCTGTCCCTAGTAGTAAGAGGAGAGTAGATAGCTCATTATCAATCAGTGTGCTCTCAGTGCAATTGAACGCGAAATTACAGTTAAATTTATTTATTATAAAAATGCCTTTTTTTCTTCAATACGTGGCCTTCGGAAAAGGAACACAATATTTCATGTCTAATTAACAATTTGTAAATAATGCCAATTAAATATATGCATACAATACATACGGATAGACGTCCAAGAATTTGCTTGCTATGCGAATTAGATACCTGAGGAATTTAAGAACATATTACTTCGAAAGTCAAATCTGGAGCAAGGATGTGAATTTTTCATTGATTTCTCTTGAATTTTTCAGAGGCAGGTAGAATATAGGTGTGCTAGAAAATTCAGCGTAGTTCAGTTGAGTTATCGACTCTCTTCTTCGGAGGGACAGAGAACAAATGATACTTAATTAGGAACGATTATGATTTTGAGTAATATAGAAAAACACAAGCAGAATATTTAGTGAAACAAACTATACCGTGAATATTGTGAAAGAAACAGCCCAGTCAACTACACTAGCACACAACAACAGCTGCTCAAAGCAACGCTAAACAACGACACACATTCCAAGCCACTTAGACGGACAATAAGTCAGTAAGAAAGACAAAAATAACATTGAAACACACAAAAACATTTATATCACAAATATAGTTTAATAACAATACTGTGGAAACAACAGACTTAATTATACAGAAATGGCTCTTGGTCACAAGATAATGATGCTGAAAATCACTTCACGCATCTAATTATATAGAAAATACTGCGCGACAAGAATTACGGATTCATGGCACTAGATTGATAACTTCGTGTTTCTGGGTGCGTCAACTACTATGGTCATTAGTCCCGTACGTGTTGTGCATGTTTTATCACGGGGGTGGCGATTCTTTCCCCGCTAAATGGTATGCCCCGGCGCTTTCTCCCATCCAGGTAGCTCTCACCAGCGGGGTACGCCCCAGCCGGGAGTAGCTCTAAGCTCCCAATGGCTCTCCTACATGTGTGGTAGTGTAGTGCATGTAAGCATGTGTAAGAAAAGGGTGATTATGGGACAAAGAAGACGAAAGAAAGATCCCGCGCACCCGTGACCCGTTTATTAGGGAGTGCTCCGGCATTCGCCTGGTGTTAACCAAAGAAATAACGGAAAACCTATCTGAGCAGCTGGTTGCTATAATGCTTCTCCAGACAGCGGTTGAACTCGGCCCAGCTACCTTGTAGCTAGTGCCGAAAATTCTGCCACCGTCGGGACACGAACCCTAGAAGCTTCTGGTCAGAGGCACCGCAGTGACATTAGTTGATGTGCTGAGCCACCTCAGCCGGTTCCATCGCACCAGAAAACGACTAAGTTTCGAGGTCGGTAAAGTGCTGAGGAGATATAAAAGCGCACGGCAAAGAGCAAATAAAGAACGAGGATCACCGTGGTATGCAGCGCGTCCAAACAAACGTAACTTCCCCCAGGGCGCAGGCGACGTGTGAAGACGAGTCGACGGGCTTTTTACGACGCGTCAGTCTTAGAAATCGATCCTGCCCGAAATCGACTTGGACATTTTATTACGGCTGGTTGCTCCGGCAGAACCGCCGCCGATCATCATGGCGCGGCGACCGCAGCACAGAGCAAGGCGCCCCACCTGCCACCCACTCTCCGCGAAGCGCCGGCCCCAGGAATCTGGCCCCGCCCCCCCCCCCCTTCCCTCCCATGCTCCCGCTCCCCGCCCTGCCCTCGCGTAAGAAACGCTTCCAGTTTATTCTCTACAGTTTATGCGATCAGAAAATGCTCAGGAGTGGTTTCTCCATTTTCTTTCTTCCCTTAAGTGTTTATTTCTATTCTTTTATTTTTTATGTAAAACGTTCGCAAAAATGCATTTTTTATTATGGAGCTATATAATGAACATGTTTACGTTTCTGATTCTTGAGAACCAATGAGTGGCGGATGAAGAAAGAGAGGCATAACGGTGACACTCTTCCCCTTTCATTTCAACATCTTATTTGTGGTTTTACTCAATTTATTCAAAATAATTACCACATGCTAATCGCATTACATTCAAAGAAAAATTCTAATTATAAATACTCTGCTTTATTTCCAGCTAACAATTTTCCAAAAATATTTTTGAGGTCGAACTTAAATTGCTACTTTCCCTGATATACTCTCTGGATTCGCCTTTGAAACAAATGTGTAATGACTTTAAAATGGCGATAATTTGCTTTGCTTTGGTATTAAGAGACGCAGTGGAACCCATTTGGACATTATGAAATTCTCCAAAGGCCGGTGTACATTCCCATGCTATTGCGGATGATGTGATATTTATTTAGGGTATGATATAAACATTAAATGTAATTGCAGCTAAAACATGCAAATGTGTCGCCTAGACTTAAAACGGAATCTCTTAGCAGTTTCACAGAAAATATTTCAATTTTAATTACGTTTATCATTCGAACGTAGTATTCTCATATGTCCAGAATTTTGGAAAAGTTGGAGTTCAAAAATTACTAATTATTACAATAACATTCAAAATGAAAATAAATATTAATTAAATTAATAAGCAACATTACCACACTGAAATATACATTTTATTCTGTGCAAGTAAGAATGTCAGCACTAGATGTTCTTATACGTTTTGATTACATTCATCTTAAGGTGATAATGTTAGATGTTTACGCAGCAAATGCTAATGTATATTTGTAGGTTAAATCTTGAGAGCACGGAGATGTAAACAACAGTGAATCACGTATGTTGTTATGTTGTAAGTGCTAATGATCAGGTAATGAGGCAATGCTAGTGCTCTGAGAAATTAATGCTCCATTAGAAACCATCGCCAAATGTGTATGGTTTAGAAACCGCAGCTATAACCCTCACCGCCCAGGATCGTTAAGTTCCACACTTGCAATCCCATATATTTTCATCGGAACGCCTCGCCATCATCACCACCAACAAAAATCTCTTAATATCTGAACCTTTACATACTTTTATTTGACACACATAAGAATAAACAACAGACAACACCGCTAATTAGGTAGAGTTTGTTTCCTTAGTCAGTAAAAGATATATTGAGAAAATTTAAAATGTTAATGCAGAAGTAAATTATTCAATCCAGTTTCATTCATGTCAAAAACGACTCTTTGAATTTTGTGTCAGAAATAAGAATAACGTATATTTTAATAACTACACTAGAGAACACAAAAGACTTGAACGCAATGCGCGAGGTCTCGCGCCATGCCTGGGCTCGGGAAGCCTTGACAAACGAATGCAGGCGCGCCAGGGAAACAACGCCCCCGAGCGCGAGGCCCGCCCGCCCGCCGCCCCGCCCCCACAGCGCGCGGGGCTCTCGGGCTGGGGTTGGGCGGGTCGGGAAGGAGAGGGAGAGGGGCTTGGCCGGGCTTTCCTAGGAAAGACGGCGCGCGGAGGGGGGCGTGAGAGAGGGGGGCGGGCGGGGTCCGAGGCGCAATACCGGAGGACGGGGGCGAGCGGCCAACGCGGGAACGTGAGGGGGCCGCGGGGCCCGGGGGGCGGGGACGGGGACGGGGGTGGAGGCGGGGGCTGGCGCTGGCGGCGGCGGGGCCGGGCGGCCGGCCGCGCCGCCGACAGAAAGCCGCCCTCCGCAGCTATGATCTCGAATGGGCTTTGGGGAACCCGAGCTGATCGGGGGTCGGCGGGGGCAGCGGGGGCGGGGGCAACCCAACCAAACATGGCTGTTGGCCGGCTTTTACGCGCGTCCCGCGCTGGGACCCGGTCGCGAGCCGGCGTGCCGACCGACGAAAAACTCTCACGCAGATAGCAGATAAAACAGAACAACCATCCGATTCGTCAATATTCAGGAATGCGGCTCATTTCTTCCAGAGTTAGAGCAAATATATCTTTGGGCTTTTATAATACAAACGTCATAAAAGTCGGGATGCGCGTAGCTGGCATGCAAATATGCAAAACGATCGGTTTTATTCATTTTAGTTTTTCGGAAGGCAGGCGGGCGGGCGGGCTGGTGCGGGCGGGTGCGGGCGGGTGCGGGCGGCGCGGCGAAGCGCCCGGGGCGACGGCGGTGCGCGTGGCGGCGCCGCCCCCTCGCCCCTCGCCCATCGCCCATCGCCCCCCGCTCCGCTCCCGATCTCATTCCCTGCCGACCCGCAGCCTCCCACCGGGCACGCCTCACCCCATCCCGCCCGCCCCACCCCGCCCCGCCGTCTGCTCCTGTCTGCGAGGCTGCACTCCGAAGGCAGCGAGGTAGTCCACACTGCTCCAAGACGTCGCGCCCGCGCCTGCGCCTCTCAACGATCTCACGAATCGCCTCTTCGAAATCTTTACACGGACAAATGTGAACTATGAATACGTTTAAAGATATTATTATATTTATTATCATTATCGCTTTTCTTTTGGATAAATCAAAAGGAATGCGGGCATGCAGTGAGAAAGCAAAAATCAATTTTCGCAATTTAGTTCCTTTGACGTACTCGATATACTTTAGTATAATAGATTTTCGGCAGGAATCTAAAATGTGACACGCAAGAAAAAGTAGAAACTCGGCAATACCTGTAATTCAAAACATGCATCAGCTTATTAAGGAATCGTTATGCAGGGATGAGAATTTCTACAGATATATGGGTGGTTCTGTAAGCCGACAGGTAGATGCCTTCGCACGTGACGCCCGCAATAAAACCCCAAATGGCGAGCTCCGTTCTCTCCGTCGCCCCCTCTACTAGCAGCACTCTTTCGCACGAGGGGGTCGGGGACGCGCTGGAGCCAGGCGTCCGGAGCAGGTGGCGAAGAGCGCGGGCAGCTCATCGCTTCTCCGAGGGAGGACGCGGCCCACAGGATGACGTACGGGCGCTACCGGGCGGCGCTGCCCCGGGCCCCGCCCGCCCACGCGCCCTTTCCGCCGCCCGCCGCCCACGCCGTCGCCCGACCTCGCGCCGCGCCCACAACCGCCCGCGCACGCCTGCTCGCGCCGCTCTCGGGCGATTCGTCTCAGGCGGTGCGAAACAAGCTATCTGAGTGGGGTGGAAGGATACTTCGCAGTTCATTTCTTCAGTATTACTATTATTTATAATCAGAGGCGCACCCAGGAGTGGGAGGGGGCGAGGCACAGCTGCAGTGTCCAGCCGACTTGAAGTTTTCTTGGGAATAATTTTTTCATTGGTGCCCATTATAAAATGTATTTTTATTTATAGTCTTATAGTTCATCTTTATTAGTAAACAGCTGACATATTGAATGTCCTTCGTTAGCTCAAAACATAAGTAAAAGTTATGTTTTTAAATATGTATCATTGGCTTTGGGGGAGGGGGTGAAGCCCCTCTTCCCTTCGATGATAATCATCTTTTTCAGTTTCGCGTACCTGCCACGTCATTCAATAAAAATAATATTTACGATAAATGTTACAATATTGTGTATTTCTAGTAATACTTATGAATGTAGAAATGTATAAAAAACGAATAAAAAATCATACTTCATTTGCAAATCGTGGCACGAGAGATTTAGAAGTGATGTTTTATGTTAGCAAAATTTCAAAGGTTTTCCAGGAAGTTTTTCTCTTTTTCTTTAGAAGAGATTTGAATTTTTTAGATATGCAATTGTTCTCATCATAAAGTGGAAAATAGATTGAAAGCACTCATTAGAAACGATCTGAAAATTCGCGTTTCAAATTAATCCAATCACATGAGAGGGAAACACAACAGCTTTGGAGGCCATAATCGCGCCATGCATAGTAAAGCTACGAGGTTCGTAGTCGGTGTGGCGGCAGGCGTTGGGCGGTGGGCAGCGAGGCGCGAGGCAGCCGGCGGAGGCGGCGGCGGCGGCGGCGGCGCCAGGAAGTGAAGAATTAGAGCGAACGCCGCTGCCACCGCCGCCGCCTCCGCCAGGTGCGCGTGCAATGGGTGCATTTTGAAAACGGAAACTTCCCGGGAGAGCTCGAGCGCTCCGCAGTGCCACACCGCGCTGGCCAGTCGCACGAGCGTGCCAACCGCTGGGCCCCGGATGGCTTGGGTACGCAGCTCTAGCCCTTTTCGCTCCGCACCCACTGCCCCCCTCCTCCCCGCTTCTCTCACCCACCCTCCAAGAGGATTGAATTAGGCAAATGAAGATGACCTTTACCGAAAACGCCGCCCTACTCGGCAGATAGTTTTCTGGTACCTCAGATCCTCTTGTATGCTCTCCGAGACAGTCCCGTCACCGCTTCCTTCATGCCGCCTCCAATGATTTCCCTCACTCCTTTCCCACATTCCCCACCACTTTCTCCCGTGCAACCCTCTCGCCCGCGAAGCTTCGGTGCGGACAGGACCAGACAATTCGCGCGCCTCCTGCCGAAAACTGCGGTCGCTCGCGTCTCCGCACCTCCCGCACGTGCACTCGGGATTCCCAAGCACCCGCTCGCCCCGCCCACCCCGCGGCTGCCCCTCCGCTCAGAAACGAATTACCCGGCCACCTCGACCTGCGCCTTCGCACCGCCGCAGCGCTTCCTCCTACAATCGCCTCGAATCATGGCTGCGAAGGAATCGATAGCGGCGAAATGCCAAGCACGTGCTTTTGTTGAGATATTGTGTAAGATAAGCGGCGGGCCGTGGCGCGCGCGGTTGCTGAGACGGCGGCGGTAGCGGCGACGGCGGCGGCGATGGCGGCGGTGGCGGCCTGCGGCGGTGGCGGTGGCGGCGGCGGCGGCGGCGGGGCGGCCGGCAGCGACGAGGCTCCGTTGCACCGGTGCTCGCGCGCGACTGTACCTGTAATTACATCAACTTGTAGAGAGCGCCTCACCGGCGATTATGATAATCTCTTGGCTGCAGTCGTTACCAGTTTCTGACTTGGACTATCCGTACACACAAAAGAGATCCCGGGCACACATCTCGGTTCGCAGCTGCGTGTTTCTTCAAAATACTGACGCGCGGCTACGAGCCCGTTG
Organism: Teleogryllus oceanicus; assembly: GCA_964035755.1. Taxonomy (NCBI): domain Eukaryota; kingdom Metazoa; phylum Arthropoda; class Insecta; order Orthoptera; family Gryllidae; genus Teleogryllus; species Teleogryllus oceanicus. The sequence goes on along the minus strand of CAXIVR010000001.1, from coordinate 212,770,471 downwards.
TTGGCGCAGGCCGCCGCCTCGGCCAGCACAGGCGACCGCCGGCCCTCCCACACAAATACAACACGTCGCACACACCCTCGCCAGACAGCCTTCTGCCCTGGGCGAGCCCCTATCTTCCATCAGGAGCCATCAAATTGTCTACTGCGATTTGGGCTTCACGCTCCACATTTCAGAGTCAGCGGTTTGAATGTTTCTAAGGATGGTTTTACAATAAATTCAAACAAATCCTGTTTGGGATAGCCTATTTTTATGTACTTAATACAGCATTGTCTCAGATACTTAATGTATGTATTGTTTCGTTTATATTTTTCACTAGAAATAAGAAATGTTCCAATGATGAAGAAAGACTTCATATTCATTGTTCAAGTGTATTGAAAAAACCTTGGGAACCATAGATTATTATAAATAGATTCAACATTCTGAAGTATTTTTCCTAGTAAATTGTAAGCTTTTATGACAAGCACTTCTGTTAAATGCCATGTCTCTTCTTTTGAAATTCTCCGTCTCTAGCAATCACTCTAACTTTTATTGAATGAGGTATGACTCTAGCATTAAATAGGAAAGTCGGCAGGTTGCGTAAAATGTCGAGTGAAAACCGCCTACCGAGCTCCGCACAAAGCTCTCCGGCAAGTGCCTCGCTTCCCAGCTGCCCCAACTTTCGTCGTTCGCGCTGCCGCAAAAGTAGGATGAAAACACCCGTAGTGGCCGCTGCGTCAATATTCTCCTATAGTATAGTGCCTCCTGGCATTTGATCATTTGGGAGCTTCGATACCAAAAACTCAGTCGTAACGAAGATTCCGATTGAAAAACCGCTTTCAGCCGATCGAACGCCACAAGTCACTATAATTAAATTGGACAACAGTGACCGCTTCAAGCATAAAATTTCAAAAATAAAATTGAACTTGCTTGAAACTCGCAGAACGAGGAGCATATGCCGTCTAGTGTTGAGAATTAGATTAAAGATTATTAATTCCTTTTAACTTGTTTATATTTAACGAAAATGTTGAAAAAATTGTCATGATATTGGCATTACAATAATGCTACAAGAACCAGAACTTATTTGAACATAAGTTCAGGGTAAAATAGGAGTGGCCATTACTGATTCATGTACTATCTGACCATTACCATCTTTTTGAAGTTTCAATACTGGATCAAAATTGGGGATAGAAAAAAATCAATAATAGTACAGCAAATTAAAAAGTGACCATTTCGAGGTAAGTGATCTATTCAGAAAGTGGTATTCTAGTCGTCTATTGCGTTCCGAATAAGGAATTTAGTAGTGTGATCAATAATTTTAAGAACAGTACGTAAACATACTTCTCAATGACCACTACTGGAGCTTTTACCTTCAATCCCGACCACATCGCGCAGCGTCGTGAGAGGCAGAGCAGTTGACACGCGGCTTCCTTGGCGAGCGGGCAAGCTGCCCCCTCCCCCAGCCCCCTCCGTGCCCCTCTAACCCCTCTGCGCCCGGCCGCGCCACAGCAAGCCGCAAACACAACCGCCAGTTCTAAATGCCGCGCCTCGCCGCAGGATTTCAGGAGCCTTTGACCGTTTCCTCGTTGGACTGTGTGGTCGGCGGTTTCAGAGTGCTCCCGAGAGACAGCAAGACGCTGGGAACACGCTGGCAAGTCCATCAAGATCTCGTTGCTATCGACGGCGGCGCGAGGAACTTCTCCGGTCGCTACTCCAGTACGCGAAACAAATCGAATTTGTAAGCTCGGTTTACTGCTACTTCAAATCGTGTGTGTTATTCGTCGGATTATTTTTGTGCGAATTCAACATGCTCTGTCACCATTCACACGTACTAAAGTATCACACGTAATATACCACGAGTGGTATTCGTATTTAGTAATACTATTCCATTTATCAGGAAAATTTTAGAATTTTTATTTGATAAATGAAACTCGCGCTTCCAGTACACATCACCTCTTGTAATTCCTGCACCAAGGCTTAGGATTGGTCAGAAAAGACAAGTTTTAAAAAAATGGAAGTATAGTAAAAGTGATACCGTCTTGTTTGGGATCATCAAATGTATCATTAAATGCTATTGGTGTTAATTTGGTAATTAGTTTGGTCAATGCAAAGTACTCAGTCGTTCATTGCTTTTATATATCATAACAATTCATTATAAATATATTGCAAGATATCAAAATCTCACTTTTGGATGCATGGTACCTGTGTGCACATTCAGAAACGTAGGAGGCTATTTACTGATGTAAAAGTACAGAAACAGTATGCCACCCGTGGCAGTCATAACGTTCAAGTAAATGGGCACTAATTTCTCTCATTAATGCACCTATCATTTCACAATTTTAATACAGCTCGAATTATTGATTCACTTTATTCCTGAAGTACTAGGTTATCTATGTACTTTTAAAGCATATGCCCCACTAATAAGCACTGAATTGTCATGAGGGCGACGTTCTACTCTCCTTGTACAATATGCTGCGCAGAATCTTGTTGCAGTTGCCAGTCTATGTCTGCGGCAGCGCGATTCAGAACGATGTTATTCGGAAACAGTTCCCTCGACAGCAGTTCCGAACGAAGGGTGGTGCTGAGGCAAACGAAAACAGGCAGATGCTGACTGCTCTCTCTGGTATGTATGATTCAAACGACTGTCGCGATGTGAGAAAGAAAAAACGAATTTGAAGATTTATCGATTCAAAGAAATGGATGGAATCTCAAGGAATTCGCAGAAACAGAAACATTCAGAACACAAATTAATTCCACGAACTTCAATATTTGACACACTGCTGTTTTTAACAGCAGAACATGTTTAGCATTTATTTTCAAATCTTCATGTCGTTATCAGAATCAAAAAACGTTCATGGAAGCAGAATTCACACAATTGTTTTTGACGAGATCATTTTCTATTTGACTTGCATACAACATGTGTTCTATAACTGGCGAAAACGGCTTAGTAATTAAAAAATACAGCCCACGTTTATTTCGTATATTTGTGAATAGAAGTTCACTGTCTTGTTTATGATCAACTTATAGAGAGTAATAAAGTATCGTAATATTACTTCATGGACAAAGTCAATTCAAATTTATCATTGTCACGCAACAAAAAAGAGCAAAAAGCAAATCACACGTCGGCACGCAAGCTCGGCATAGCACACAGGTACTCACTCATTATACTAGATGGCTACTGATGCTGTCGAATGTTTCATTTGTCAACAATCGTGCGCATTCGATCAACTCGATGTATTTTGTTGCTCGGTTATAGCACCTAAAGTGTAAACTCTGCACTCCGAACGAAAACTACTTTATAGAAGACGCTTCTTTATACTTCCCTCATAAAACAATTTGTGAATAATAGGAACAAAATGACTGAAAGAATGTATAAACAAGAACTGAGATTTTCAGGCATAAATATCCCGAAGTCGAGCCTGCCATAAACATGAACTCGTATAAAATCGAATCGTGATGTTGGGAGATTTATACGTTTTGAGCCGTTGCCTTCGACTTCCTTCGCTGTTCGACCGGTGAGCCGTGGCAAAAGCAAGGACAGGGCGGGGCGGTGACGGGTGAGCGGGGGCGGGGCGGGAGCGTGGGCGGGGGAGGGGGCGAGGTGGGTGGCGGGCGGGGGTTCGGGAGAGGGGCGTGGCGAGCGGGCGCCTCATATCCCCAGTCCGGCCCGTAGCACGCGAGGTGGGCGGGCGTGAGGCGGGGAGGGGAGGGGAGGGGAGGGGCTAGGGCGACGGAGGCGGGAAGGGCTCGCGCCAGCATTCAGCCGCCTGCGATTTGGCAACCTCTCGGCCATCGCGAGTCCTTCGCGACACGCCCGATAGTCTGCCCGCCCATCCACGCGCCTGGGATTCACCAGTCATCCTGCTATTACTCACCACGACAGCGCAATAAAACGATTCCACTTGTCTGTACCAGTATGAGTGTTGTGAATGAAATAATTGTCATGAAACATTGTCATTTACAATAACATCTGAGATGGTTTGCGTTTAAAAATTATTCGACATCAAATCCTAAAATTTTTCCATCAAATCTTAATACAAGTTCACTAACAGAGATCCATCTATTTTTGTAATCAATTTCACTACTGTAACATTTGTGATAAATGTTCCTAAACTCAATGCAACGCGATTACATCGAATGGACATTGGGTTTATACTTCCCGAGAGGTCGCACCTGTCAACAACGTGGACGAGTCAAAGCTAATTACGAGTCAGCTCTGTTGTAAAGCAAATAAACATGATACAGTGCAAACGAATATTTTGCCACGTTTTTTCGTTTTATTTCACGGCGAGCTAATGTCGAAAAGATAATTGAGAAGATGAAAAAGCGAAAAAAAACTCACAGGCGCTTTCGAAATACAATGACTACTAACATAGATAGAAGAAGAGAATAATACAATTGCTTGAATGAGTCTGTAGATAGAAAAACTAATGTGATCGTGAGAACAAAAAGACGAAACAAAGACGAGTGAAAGAGAAGTGAAATTAAAGGAAGAGCAAAGAAGCAATCCCACCACACGTCAACCTTCCATTAGCAGTTGAAATAAGTTTTTTCCTCGAGGCGTACAGAGAGTGACGAAAGTCGGTTGAAGCGGGCGCCTCGGATCGCTGGGAGATGTTCATAATGGCTTCACAAACTCACGGACGCATCATGCGAGATGAGATCTTCACGTACGATGAGGTATCTTCTCAAAGAGAAGGAACAATGTGAAAGAAGTGAAGAACTAAGTTTCGTTCAGTCAGGTATGATATGAGGTAACACCGAGTGCGATTCGTAGAGACTCAAAAAATGGATAATTCCAAATACTTTATGATCAGTTGATGCATTATTGAACTTTCGCTGCTTCATGACAGAGTTAATTAATTTTTATAGATTATTATGAAACTTAATATCATACGCAGTAGCAAATAACGACGTTTTGACAATACATGAACCTTTGTCCTTACTTCCGTCTGATCATTTTCTTCTTACTTTAATACAAACCTTTCCAATAGTGAACTTTGGTAATGTGATTCCCCTGAAGGATACACAAATGAAGACTGATGATTTTCTAAACCGAGGGCCTGTGGTGAATCTCCATAGGGTCGAACCGGAGGTACAACGGATATTTGCTCGTTCTGAAAAAGCTCCCTCACGTCGTAAGTCAGGAATATAGACATGGGCGTGGCACTTTGATCACTATAAAAGGCTCATAGCGCCCAGAACAGATGACTAATTTCCATATCTATTTTCATTTATCGAAGGGTGTCTTCGTGAAAGTTTGACATTTTTTTCTGAATTTAATTCCTGAAAGGCAGTAGTATTGAGAACTTCGGACATTTCATTTCTAAAACATTTTCGAACGAGTTTTAAGTTTCTATTTAAAAAAAATTTAAAGTGTTTAATTATTTAATATAAATTATTTAAAGAACATACAGTAATATCATTAGCCGAAAAAGTATTGAGAGATTATTTACTTTTAGGAAAGTTAATATTCACGACACACAAAATTCAATACTGTTTAATAAAGCAGTATGATTGTTTAAAAAATCAAAAGTTGGTGCAATACTCACATCGTTACATTTATTGACATGCAACCGTAGGAAAATTTTTGAAAGAAATTGAGAATATCTACGTTTTACTTGAAAATGACAGGAATATACATGCGATAATATCGAATAAGGACAGGACATGCGTTCTTTGACAAATGATACTGAACATCTCTTCATAAGGCAGGTGTCACATTCTTCATGGCCCACGGAAGTGACAAATATGGACTATTGCATATTAAAAGATGTGCGGCACTATAATAATTACATATGTACACGTGACTAATTGAGAGAGGGCCATTATTTTTAATAACGGCCTGTACGTTACTATCTGCAGGTTTACAAATATGTTAAACCATACAATTATGGTCAGAGCAAATACATTATATACTACTCTACAATATTTTCATCCGTAAATAGGACAAGTACATTTTCTGTCCATTTCCATTTAAAAGAAATTGAAAAAGTGACAGTAAGGATTAACATTACTACATAAGCCACCTCATTTTGCAAGTACGTAAGCTCTTGTTGAATGATGTTTTAAGACTTCCTTTCTTTAAGAAAACTGTATACAATGCTAGAATTACTACTATTGATATTTTAGACACTGTGGTGGATCAAAACACACATTTTCTTGTTTCATCTTTTCTTAATTTTTCGAACCCTAAATAGTTTAATCGAAATAAGATTATCGGAATATAAAAAAAGCACAAACTTTCTTCACGTCAAAATTTAAGCGAAAAGAATCAGAGCAGGTTTTGAGAAAATATTGTTTAAACGTTCTTCAGAAAGTGCCATTTTGAGATCCCTTGAACTCAAAGATATTTAGATTTCACGAAATAGATTTCATTACAGATCATTAAAAATACATTAAATCATGAAATACATCTTAATGTAAATATTAACAACGAGACCGTCGAAAAAAATTACATACGAATCACCTTTTTTAAAATCAAAAGTTTCATTCGCTAATGTCAAGTAATTCAGTTAATTTTACTTTGCGTACAAAACATTTAATGACAAAATTTGGAGTCTCCTCTTTTTTAGAGAATCTTCTCATTGATATTTTTATAAAATTGACACAACGTGTTTCAATAAGTGTAGAAAAGATAAACGTCAGGTGTAAGAACTAACTTCTTACTTTAAGATATCCACATATTCTAATATATACGTTTACGTTATTTTATAACACATTCTCTAATGAAATTAAAATATACAATCGACTCAATTTTCAATGTCAAGTAAAATCTTTCATTCTGCATTATTGAAAATGAGCCCCGTGACATTTTTTAAGAGTTCTTAACCCAAGCCCAAAGTTTAATAAAAAAATGGGAACCATTTATTTAGTAAATTTTGAAAATGTTGTGGAGGCTTCGTGAGAAGTACCTCCAAAAATCGAAATATCCTCGCATAAATTTCAAACTTCCAGAATCTTAAGTTTGTTCAAATCGATTGGAATATACCAATTTTGAAAGAAAAAATGTTGAACGGTTTAGCCACTGGCGTTGATCACATGTACACACGGACAGTACCGACGGACAGACTGACGTTTTACCGTCCATCGATTTTTCAGTATAAAGGACCCACAAAACATGGATTCTGAGTTCACAATGTGAGAGAGAAAGTAATTTATTACATATAGGAACGAGATTTGTCCACTTTTTCTATACTAGGGCTTTTCTGTCGAAAAATTGCCGATTCCAGCTCACAATACTCTCTCTTCTTATGAAGCAAGACGAAGTAGAAAGAAAGCTTTTTCGGGAACAGGGACTCCTAAATTTGTGTTTCTGCCAAAATCTTGATTTTAATTTTTTGTAGTATTGCATAACTTTCTCTATAGACGTACTACATATCTAAGCATATAAAAAGAAATATAATTTCTTTTAGAGCCGGATAAAAATTAATTATTTTTCATGAAATTACTTTACATAAACCGTATAAAATTTCGCAAACTATTGTAAAGTTTGTGAAGTTTTTGTCAAATTTGCTTTCCAAGTAACATGCCAAGTAGTATTAATGAGAAAGATGATCATGAAATGACGTTTACTTCTGAAGAGTCCGTGTCAGGTCTGAAGCGAAGTCTTCCATTCTTAACAAGATAGAATTGAGTGAGTATATACCCGCGGTGGAGAACATTTTAAGATTACGAATAATTAGTTAGACCCCTGAGTACAGAACCTCGTTGTTGTGCGCGGGTAAGACTAATGGTTTACTGAGAAAGATTCCTTCTCCTAGTTCTATATATAACGGTACTAATTAACATGATATTCTAACAAGCAGTTGCAGAAGCTGTATGAAGTTTCTCATATTTCCAGGAGCCGACTCCCCTCTTTCGCCCACCCCCTTCCTTCTGGAGCGCGCGTCTCAGCGCCGTCACTCCCTCTCCCCATCGTCTCCCCCTCCTTCTCGACAACCCCGACGATATGCACGAGGGACTTGTAAATTAATTCCCCCAAAAATATTAACTATTAAACATCATCCCAGTTGCCAACAGGCTGAGCATAACTCGGTTGCGGACTGCTGCTTCTCAAATGTTCATGCCTTCTTCCGCTCCGCCGCTTCTCCTCCTCACTTCACCGGCTCTTCGACTTGCGCCTCCGATGCTTTCTCCCGCTGCGGAGTTGGTGGAGGAGGAGAGCCAGGGCCGAGGAGCGGCGGGGGCTGCATCGCAAACCGCAGTTGCTAAGCAGCTGGTCGGAGGCCGTCGCAACCCGGGAGCATTCCGCCTATCAAGGTATTTATCGCGTTAACATGCACGGTCCGTATGCCAAAGATCTACAGCAGCAACGTTCTGGGGAACTCAAAATGAATCATGCAAATATTGATGCGACTCTGAAACGAAAAGAGCGAAGAGACTGAATAAGGACTCTGCCCAAAAAAATGTTATTTTCAAATAAAGAATAAAGGGATGAAAAGAATAAATATGACGAGCACAAAGAAGGTGTACAGGACGGGAATGAATCCAAACAAAAATTTTAGGATGACCGAAGAGGTAAAAAGCAAACAAGAAGATAGGGAGGGGATTGGATAAGTTAAATCAACAATCATATGTCTGAATAAAACTGAAAGGCGAAGGATGTAATGTTGCGAAGAAAAAATGGTGTTGTCAAAGAAACGCAACGAAAACTAACAAAGCAAATTAAGAGTGAAAAGGAAGCCGCAGATTCTCAGCGTTATGAATCGACGTCGCTTTAAAACTTTGGATATAAATTCAATACAAGTCATTTTTAAGTCCGATAACGTCAACGTCGTGAAGCTTGATGGCGCATGGCCGGGAAGGGAAACTTTCACTCGATCGAAGTCTTCTTCACAATGTAAGCACTTGCTATTCTTCCCAAGTGTCTTTCGCATTTGTAGCACAAAAGAATCGCATCAATGAAGAACATGGCAACGTGGTTTCACTTCGGAGGCGCTGGCGTTTCGCTGAAAGATGTCGGTATTTCAACGTCACATGCAATGATGACACAAAGAACACCACGCATGATGACAGAGTTACGAAATTTCTGAGATGGTTTTTCTCCTTGTTCGCGGAGAAGTTGCTCTGATCAATTCTGAAATGCCACCCAATCATTCTCTTGAATTTGTAATTAGGCTGTCACGTTCACATTTTCAGTGCTCTATTCTATTAGATACTGAAGATGTCATTTTCGAATAATTTAATGGTTAACTGAGATGTGGAACTTCAAAAATTGCGTTCATGTTAAAAATGGCTAATTCTCAAACACAGTTTATTCTGTATCTAATGCATTATAAAGCTAAATTCTTATAACACAATTATTTTTCTATAGCTATTCGCTGTACTCACTCTTGGGTATTAATAATGATGAAAATAGTAGATTATGTTTATCGTTCTGCTATTACAGAAATACATAAAACATATTTGAGGGTCATGTAAGATTATGTGATAAAATTGGCAGACGTACAAACGTGGTGGACTTGGCTCGTTTGCTGTCACAATCGTGTTGTGTACATTATGTGTTAAATCAATGTTTTTGTGTTGCCATTACGATTAGTCGATCATTCAATTTAATCAATATTCCAAATCGTTTACTTCCAAATGCTTTAGAATTGTAACAGTACTTAGGGCAGAAACTACTACAAACCAACAATTTCAACTGATAAACGAAGCCGATAGGCATTTTTTTCAATTTCCACCTTCAAAAAACTACATAGTCAAAGCAAAAAACTACACATTCAATTTAATCAATATTCCAAATCGTTTACTTCCAAATGCTTTAGAATTGTAACAGTACTTAGGGCAGAAACTACTACAAACCAACAATTTCAACTGATAAACGAAGCCGACAGGCATTTTTTTCAATTTCCACCTTCAAAAAACTACATAGTCAAAGAAATCATCGTCTTCACAAGATTCGCCAATGTAAAGTGACAGCCGCAAATAACTCTATGAGATTATTCAAGGCCATATCTTTGAATAAATTCTTCCATCTCTACGTTGAAATTGATATTGGATCGAACCTTTTGTGTCGATTTCTAGCACCATATATCATGCATGAAAAGGTCCCATTTCATACGAAGTAAGAGAGGTATATTCATTGGGGAAAGTAGAGGCAGAGCGATAAATCTCATTTGGGCCTGTCAGGCGATCCGGAAGCTCACCGAAAAGAAGCTGCAGAACTTGTCTCCTGGGGGGAAAACGTAGCAATATGGATAATATGTAACAGAGAGGGTCACCGTGCACGTAAATTATAATTTATGGGTTATCGTTTGATAGAGATAATCTGAATCCCAGGCATGGTTCATGCTATGAATATAAAATATAGACCTCATAGTAACGTGTTTGGTCTCCCAATATTATTCACAGAAAGTATACAAAATAAAATGGTAGTTTGCACTAGATGAAACGTATTCCCGAGAAATTCATTGTATGTGAACAATATTCTCCATTTACTATATGTTTAGAGTTCAACGCAATTTCGTTTTCAATGCGAAGAGGTCCGTCCATTCGAGTTTGGTTTCCGAGAACGAATAAATTCTCATTTTTACTCTGGTCGCTGCGGGCGTTGGTGCACGGACTGTCAGCAAAATACAATGTTCAAAAGCTTTAAAAAGGCACACAAATAAAACTTTTATCGCGACTGAGTCCTGGAAAAGAAGAACATATAATCAGTGGCGAGCATTGTTTCCTTCCCACGTAAATCATTCAAATCTTTTGAACCGGCGTTTGTTCAGTCAATAATTGGAACATGGTTCTCTTCAACTACATGCTCCAACTAAACACAAAGGAAATACAAGTGGAATCGTATACTATTCATTCGCGAAGTTATGTGAATGAAGAGGCGTTTGAGAGAATATGACTGGAGAATTTATATTATTACAGAGTATTGTCCTCCACTCTGACAACTACAATATTCTTATTTATAATCCTCACGTGTGTTATTTTGATAGTGTCCTATGAGAATTTCAAAACCCCAAGAATATCAAGAGCATCTGTCTTGAGAACATTACTGTATACCTGATCCTCTGAAGCCCTCTCATCATTTCCTCGATTTGAAAACCGTAGTCAAATCAATGGGTAATGTATTTAAATATATGCAAACGTTCCGGATTCTCAACAGGGAATACTTTGTAGATAATTCAAAGTAACTCCGGAACAAAGCGAGATAGTTGAAAAAAGTAAACGATGTACCAGAAAATATGGGTACGTTTAGCGGCAAGAGCTGAGAAATGTTGTGACGTCGATTATTTAATATTTTAATTTGCGTAGGAAAACAGTGAGATTCAAAGTAGTTTACCCAGTTAGTTAACTACAAATCGATGGCGCTGGTACCAATACATTTGAAAATGACTTACTAATAAATAGCGTTTTTCATCTTACAGAAACTATTGAATTAAAGTTTTTTAGAATTATTACTTTCAAATGAAATAATATTAAACAACATCCAAATTTCGTTTTGAATAAATGTGCCGAGAACCTCCCAACCTCATTTTTAGTTTCGTGTTTTATCTTAATTTTTTATCTGGATGAAACAACGTGGAGAAACTATCCCCTATCTACTTACGAATATTGGTCAAAAATGGAGAAAATATTTTTCACGAAATATGCGGTATTTTACTCTTCACAACAGTATGGGCTAATAAGGACTAATTCTTAGGAATCATTCCTTCTAGAAATACGTACACGCTATTGGCCAATGAGAGGTTGCTTAGGCACTTTGATACTAATTTGTACGAGATGGGTGAGTAATCGAAAGAAGTACTTACACTACAAGAATATATGCCTCATTCAATGATGTTTTGGTAGTGTACACATGAAAAGTGTCCCAAAAATACTTTTCACCTAGAACAAACAGCAAATGTTTAACCCACGATTATCCGCAATTCAAAATATAATGTTAGTGCACGCTATGTAACTCTCGGGTATCCGAATAGTGTTCGCATATTGTCGATTTTCCTGCACATTTAAATGAAATATTGCTATGCAATCTGTATTTACGTGATATTAAAGTTTTAATTAATGACATCATATTGGTACGGTTGGTACATCATATTGGTATTGCGACGAGGCATTGTTTGAAATACATATTGAATGAAAATATTGTTTATGCTAATGATTAAAGATTTAATACTGCGAGAATATGTAAAATCTCAGCTTAACGGTAGATCGCATCTTTTGACTGAAGAAAGATCACGTGTACTCTGCAGATAAACATATTAAGAAACACGCAAGGAACACGTGTTTTTATAGCGCAAGTAAATAATTAATATTGTATTAATAATTTTGGCCGTCGAGTTTATTTTGCTGTTAAAACTTTCAAATCATATTAACTTACAACACTTTACTATATTTTTTCTACTTCTATTGTATATTTCTTATCTTATATGACTAGAAGTCGTTTTATAATGACAGAGGTTCTAAAACATTTTTGGCTCAAGGCACACTCATCATGGGCGAACACTGCGGCACACCCAAATCGCAGAAGCAACGCAAATGTCTCTGTTAGGACTTGAAACTCTCGGAAGCGACTGTTTCTTCTTCTTCCTTTTTTGACAAACGAACGCAAAAAGAATTACCATTAAGAATAAAAGAGGTGAGTGGCTTTCTTCTTTGGATTAAGATTTATGGAAGTGTTTGCAATTTCTTAGCGTATTAAGCTATTGTGCAATACCAAAAAGAAACATATTTACCATTAAATTAAAACATTAAAATTGTTAACAGAACATTTCAGTTGATATGTTTGTAATACAAATATATGGTCTTCGGATCTCAAAGTGCAATGTGTACAAATTCTCCCTTTCAAAAATATTTTCGCGTCACAACCACGTAATGTCGCGGTAAACTACTGTACAATGTCTCACCCATTGAGACGAAGTGACTATGATAGAGGTTTATTATAGTACAAGTTATAGACGAATTACAGTGAAGTTTGGAAACCAAGAATTGGCCTTATTAATCATGTTTCTTATGTACATGTCTCTCTTTATTATTGCGACAAAAATTGTGTAGGTCCTTACCGTTATTGGAGGGAGTTTAGTGAAATCAGTTTGCACACGAAAATGTTCGTTTCCGCGAAGTCGACTTCTTTGTTATTTCAGTGCTTGCAATTCCAATACTCTACTCTGCATCGAGATACGCACTGCAGCTTTACCGTGTTGGGGGCAAGAAGGGAGGGGTGAGGGCAGTGATAAGGCTGGGCGCGGCGACCGCGACATCTAGGAGGAAAATCATGCCGCCACTGCGCCGAGCTTACCGCTGCGGACCGTAAGGCCTGTGTCACACGAGTGTTGACGCGCGTTTGATGCGCGATAAGTAACGCACGTCGTAGATTAACACCATCTTATGCAGAACGGCCAAAGCACTTGTGTGCCGTTTCGCATACGATAGTATTCTACAACGCGCGTTACTTAACGCGCGTCAACGTTACGCTCGTGTGCAGGGGCCCTAAGATGTCTTTTCGTTTAGTTTTGGGCCTCTGTTTAATGTGTACACCAGCGCACATAACGCGTGAGTTACGCATGTAATTTAACACATGGCTTCCCGCAGGAGACGAGACTCTCGTGCCTCTTGACGGCGCGTTTTCTCCAAAGAACAAATAGTGTGCACCCTTCACAAGAATGAACGTGCATTTCTAGGCCTATTTAGTTTTTTAACACAAGATCTGCTTTTGAGTATATGTTGAAGGCTGGTGGAAAGCAATGCTACAGTCTCTGCTAAAATAGTTTCCAGAAATGAATATTAGTTGTATATTGAAAACTGCTAGAGACTGAGGTTATGTATTTCGAAAATAATCGTATTGAATTGTTATCTGCTAGAGCACAAAACATAATAGAGTTATTACAATTCAAAGTAAAATGTTCTTCCCTTTTAACTGGATTCCTTAAATATTTTATTCTTACAAATAAGTTTCTCCTATTGTTGTTTAGTTTGATTGTGAGTCCTGGCATGTCATCGGAACCATTCAACAAGCAGGAACGGTGTGGATACTGTAGGGCATGTGCGTCAAATTGCATGTGCGTCTTTCACCTTACGCATGCAATTTTATAGATGCAGCGTATCAGCAGCGCTTGTGTTCGTGCTGCGAAGAGTTTTTGAATTGCGCGCCCAGAAGTACTAAAGATGTTGGGTTGTTCTCGAATATAACATTTTCGAAGGGAAAGCGAATGCGCCCAACTCCCTCAAATAATGTTAGTTTGCACGATTTTTGACGAATACTTCTGGGATTCCTGTGTATTTTGATGTTTTGGGACGACCCGCGCGGGGATGGTAAACCCCAGCGATGGAGAAAAATTGCAAAATAAAGAACGAATGTGGATCAGGAATGGAATTAACACCACCGGAATGGCGAAAAAAGTCGGGCATGATAACTACGTTTCACATCTTTCATTTTTCATTAGTTGAAGAAAAATTACTGTATGAAATTTGATGTTATGGGTGTCAATGTGTTCTTGTATGATACCATGTATGATGTTTACAAGGCTCACTCGCATAATATTCTTCAAATTCGTTTATTAATGGCCACCGTTACATTCTTTCATAATATAGTATAGTTCTTTCATATATATCTTAGATGCCTATCCAGAGTTTAATTATTTCATGTTCTACTTTTTGAATTCTGTGAACTGGAAAGGAGAGTTTTGTAGAGCGCACGTGCACACGAACGAGGTAGAAGATTTTTGTTACAAAACTGTACAAAGTAGCAGGGGTCAATAAACAATTATTTTTATGTAGGGATTTTTTATTTGTGTAAATATTTATTGAGAGTATTAAAATTAAAAATGAACAGAAAAATATATTTTTTTATCGTTCGTTTCTAAACATTGTAAAATAATCAATGAACGTGTTCCGAGTCATCCCACATCAAACCTCCCATCAGATTCATCGAACTCCAGAACATTCTCAAGAATTTCTCCCTGGAAAAATTTTATTTCATTTTGTATAAAATATCTAAAGTACAAAAACGCTTCTAGATTTTACTCATTTAAGAAAAACGATCTTTTCGACTCATGATACTGTGTAGCGTGAGAGCAGATCGTTAAGGCCACCTTATTCTCCATGATGGCCGCTGGGCCCGTGCAGCCCCGAGTCAGAGCGTCAGATCCTCTCGGAAATGAGAATGTGAAGCGAGATGAACGCGGAAATAAAACAACACATGGCAGGCGTTTCTCTGCGCATGCACACAGCTACCGGGCGGCCGGCACGGGGGCTGTGTCAACGGACTATTTTCTGTTTGCGGGAGCGTCAACTGCTACGGTCATTTGTTCCGTTAGTGTAGTGAAAGATTTTTCACGGTAACTGGCGGTGTTCCTTCCCACTTAGAATCCGCCTGAGATTCGGCGCCGATCGACACGTCAGCTTGCGGGGTTTTCCCCATTCAGGTGTTTCAGCCAGCGGGGAAACGCCCCCTGCCTAGACAAGCTATGAGCTCCTGACATGAGTGGTAGATTGTGTGTGTGTGTGTGTGAGAGAGAGAGAGAGAGAGAGAGAGAGAGAGAGAGAGAGAGAGAGAAAAAAAGAGAGAAGTGAAAGGAAGGAACGTAGAAAGAAAGATCGCGCGGGGACCATGGCCCATTTCTTGGGGTGCTGCTCTGTCATTCTCTGGGAATTGATCGGAGAAACCACCGAAAACTACCGATCACAACTGCCGGCCACTAGAATTCATCTCCAGACATCGGCGGATCACGACTCAGCTATCTAGCCAGTGTCGAAAATTATGCTACCGTCGCGTCGGGACGGCTCTGTCAACGGCAAGACTCGGGGGAGGTGGACTCCTCGGGGTCCTGCTTTGGCAGACGGGCGGCCAGCGGCGGGCGGCGGGCGGCGGGCGGCGGCGGCCGGGGGCGGCGGGGGGATGGCGGGAGGCGGCGGCGAGGCGCAATCGCCGCGCACGGCACTTCCAATCGATTTAAATAAACGCCCCGATAGCCGCTCACGGCCGGCCCCAAGAGCTCACAATGCGATCTGCTCCGCTCATTTGAATGCGGCCTAGCTCAGGGGCGAGGAACACGCCGGTTCGCGCCGGACGCGGCCTCCTCGGATTACTCTGCGCTGCCTCCGTCCATCCACGAGGGCGCCTCTTCAACGTTTACAGCAAAATACTTCGTTTAATTTTTACGTAGCATTTTCCACTCCTTTTGAACCTTGTCGAAAAATTATAATTCATATTTTTAAGGCCACCCCATTAGTACATACATACTTAATTGTGTTGCCCACATGATAGTTTCTAGAAGAAAAAAATATTAGAAAGTAATAACATACAAAAAATTCTGCTCAATGGCACTGGAAAGAGGAACTGGAACGTTGTAATCCAAGTACTTGGGGCCGAGCGCCTGCGTTGTCTACCCATCACCTCGCTGCCATGCCTTCGGAAAAAGCATCGGCATGCATGCTGGGCGTCCGTGCGGCTCGGCGCTCGCGAGTGCTCCCGCTGTCTTCCCGCCTCGGGGCCCGCGCGGCCGCAGCCCAGCATTCTGCTCGCCCTCTCCCCGCCCCCCCCCGCTCCCCGCACCGCCCGCTCCACCCCGCTCCGCGGCCGCAGCCCGCCGCACCCGCCGCCGGCGCTCGCCCCCCGTTCGCCAGCCCCGAGACCATATCGCTCTCGGAGCCGCTGCCCGGTGTCAGTCAAGTTCACAACATGTGCCTTCGCGTGATTTCTCGGCGATGCGAGCCAGTAAGCCTGCGAGCACGCACACGCGCGCCGAGAGGGCGCGGGCGGCGACGGCGGGGGGAGGGGCGAAGGCGGCGGACGCGGCGGGCGGGAGGCGGGGCGGCACACAGCGGGCCGTGCCGCTTGCAATATCTATTATGCTCGCTCACCGGTTGCTTCCAATGTTTTAGCAAGTTTCTTACGTAAGTTGTAATTTACCAAAAAGCATCCTGCTGAATATTACGGAATACATCCAATTCGTCTGTGGGGTCTCGTCTGTATCTGCGGCTTCTTCGCCCCTTTTCTGCTCCCCCGGGCCCACGGCGGCCGGCGTCCCCCGCCGGCCGCCATTAAACCATTCGTCAGAAACGAGCGATTTCTTCACATTCTACGTTAGAAGGGATGGGCATAATACTTAATCATTATGCAATCACCTCTGACAGTACCACGCCATCCACGTTGTATGCCTATAATCGAACAAAAACCAAATTGTATTCACCTGTCATAATTTCTTAAATTCTTCGAAAAACTCCGAGTTAACGACTCTGAACATTCGCGTTGGGTCTAAGTGCAATATGCTCGCAGTACCTAAGACACGTATCGGTCGTCGAACTGCGCTGTCATTACAGAGCCGAGTCAGGCCGCAAAGCCTGCAAGTGAGTCTTGTACGGGCCCACCCCCACCTCCAAGGGGACGTTTCGTTCCAGTCTACCCGCGCCTCCACCCCGCCCCTTCCCCGCCCCCGCCCCGCCCCGGCCACACCACTCCTCTCCCACGCGATCCTATCAGTGTCGGGCATTTGTATGCGACGGGGGCGAGCGGCCCGCCTTAGCCGCGCCGACCGTCCGCTGGACATGATTATGAAGTTAATTATACTACACGTAGTGTGCGAGGGAACTCTATTTAAATAGAAATAACCGTTCATACGAAAACTCATTAAATGCCTTCGACGTGACTTCGCACAGTTTCCAACCTTCGGACGGAGGTGACACAATCCCCTCGTTTATATTTCTGCCGCATCACACCGGCCGGCGGAACTCGTCCGGGCAATTGGGAAACGATTTTGCTCCGCTGGGGCTGGAGACCCCCTTGCGGCTAATTCATTTCTAACGTTGAGTTCGAACATAAATGAAAGTCCAGTCGGATTGGTCGTGTTATTCAATTCCAACACGTTTACACCAGATGCGTATAATTTTCATCCACGTGACGTGGGAAATAAAATTGCTATTTATCACATGGTTTCACATCTTATCATACCAGAAAATGACTGAATAAAAATCTGTTGGAAAAAGAGCAATGAACCGTGTTCTCATTTTTTTGTCACTCCGTTTAAGTCTAATGGCCCTTTTTAAAAAATTCTGAAACATGATACAATTACTGTTCATTGTGAATTACTCTAAAATTTAACATGTTTTAAAGAATAGTCCATATTAAATGAAGAAAAATATTTAATTTTAGCTACATGTGATAAGGGGTTGAATCTGATACATGTTCTTAATAATCGCGAAAAATAGTGTCACTACACCACGAATTTTCACAGTGTGGGAAATGAAGCATAATAACAGCAATAACCAAAATAACAGCATAACAGCAATGAATAGCAGCAATGAAACCAAATAAAATTAAAATGGCCATTTTTCATGAAGAGAATCACGTCTGTAAGTTTATTGCAGTAAGGAAAACACAAAGTATTACTGGATCTCGATTTCTCGGACATTTTTTATTGAAAAGGGAGCTGTTATCAGGAGGAAAGCCACAGCAAATATTACATACTGATAATTTTTCTTTTTAAGCTTAATGATGAAGCTCACGTAGCTTTTTCGTTTAATATATATTCTCCGAGTTCCAGACAATGCAGATAGGTTCAAAAGCCAACTACATTTAATGACAGGCATAAGAGAAATTGCAAGACATGCTTTTACATAATGCTACTAAATTGAAAACAAATGATTCGCGGCTAAGAAGAAATTAAGATTGCAAAAATCGATGCAAACGCGCAAGACCTGGGAGTGGGTCGTGTGTCTTTGTAATTAATTAACTTTGTAGAATGAGTCTTTCATATCTTCCTAGTCTCCTCTAGCAACTTCGGTTCCCACTCAGTAATTAATAAAATTTTTGTCGTGTCCCGCTTCGGAAATCCTTGTAAAAAATGTTTTTGGCAACCGAGCGAATCCGCGTCAAGATTAAATCTCTCGGCTTGATGGAAACATTAATAAATTTCGAGGAATTATTTTTGAGATGCGTCCTTTGTAAATCGCAGAATGGTAATTTAATGTTTTCATCACGTTCGTCTTCTTAAATAATCTAAAAAAAATAAGCGAATTTCCTTAAGAGAAAAGATTTCTTTAAAAAACCAGCTTTTTGAAATGTTAACTTTACGGATTGTGACAAACGAGACACTGAAAAAATAAAAAAAATAAAAAAAACATTTATAGAAATTTATAGAAAACACTGCGTCAACATCGACATTATCATGAATGTGTAAGTGGCACATGCGTGAGAGCATATTTAAACTTACAAACAAGTAACCCATAACAAGACAAGCAGTTGTGAGATGTGGCACCTTTCGCCCTCGTTCTTATAGGCGCTTGAGGCTTTCAGATGCATACGCGAAAATACATATCGATTACACGGCGCCGTTGGAGAGAACACGGCCGACAGAGAAGTCAATCAGAGAAAGGCTCACACGCACATTTTGAGGGTTGCCGTGGCAGACGTGGAGAGCGGCTACGGGGTGGGGGTGGGGTGGGGGAGAGAGAGGAAGAAGGAAGGGGAGGGAAGGTGTTTTGACGACTGCACACGACTGTTCGCGCGCCCCTTCTCCCGCCAACCCCCTCGCCCTCGCGCCGTCAGCTCCCCACACCTCACACATAATGCTGCCACCCGACCCGCAGTCAAGCGGCTCTTTAAAAGGAAACGAAAATTGCACCAGTTTAAATGTATGTTTCTCGATCTCTCTCCATATACAAATATAATTATAACGTATTGTTGTATTTAATTAGCTTAAATGCTTGTTTATTACCAAAGGAACTCTCGAAAGAGTATGTTAAAAAATGAAAAAGAATATCTAAAGAGAAATGAAAATAGAAACTTCTATCAGTATGCATTCAGTGGCCCGACTTGAAAACAGGAAAGTTTTATGAAAACAACATATCCCTAATGCTGTGATTTTGACGTAATACCAACGGCACAAAATAGAAACAATAATTTTTACGTTCATCCGACACTCACGAGTTTTACCACCATTGCACGAGATAAATATGGACACAATATGTTGTAATACGATGATGTAGTTACTGCCGTAAAATTATCGTTTAATTTTTGATCGCAACATTTAATGACAAATAATTAGTGCCATTTGAATATCCGTAAATAAAATGATACAGTGTAACAAGCAATAATTGTAATAATTCATAAACATTTGGAAGATTGCTAATTAACTGTTTACAACTCACTGTTCAATAAAATCGTCCATAAGTAGACCCGAAAATTCCAACAGCAAAAAGTATGCAGTTTACACAGGCGAACTTGTCGCAAATAAATGCAGTGATAACATTTAGCTTTGTGTATTGTCCATATCTGCATAAAGACGAAAATCTATGGAACCATATGGAAAAAGAATTCTAAATTTCCCTTTTCATTGCTGAGAGTCAAGCATTTGGTGCGCTGGAGGAAAATAAAACTGAATATTATATTACGTCGTCTGTTTTTCTCGTCGTATGTTTAGTTTTTACTATTGTCACATTCGTTTGTTATATACTAACTAAACGTTGATATCACGAGAAAAATAAAACGTATTCACCTGTATAAAAATTGAATGAATAGGTGCATAATAAGAACTATTTTGTTTTTGAAATATTAAAAATATGTGGTCTCATAATAATTATAGTTGCCTTATTTATGGAATATGCATCGCTTAAATTCACTGTAATTGGTAAATACTAGATACTTTAATCCGCCTGAACAATACTCTAATCTCGCAATTTTACCATTTGCACCTGTAGAGTAAAAATTTAATACCTGTTTATCATTCATTTTACTTGAAATCACAAACGATTTCTTTTGGCATTCACTTTACAAGCATGAAAAATATCACAAACTGCTTCAAATGGCTTTAAGAGCCACACATTTCATGTGCGTTCGCAACAAGCATGTAAAAATCTCATAAATGATTCCCAATCGCATAAGCTATTAACTATTCTTGAGTGTACTAGTACAATTTCAATATGAGGCAATTCTGTAAGCAAACATTTTTTTATTTACAGTCCTCTTACTAATTATGGATATACTTTACATTTTTTTATCATTTCGTAATTTAAATTATTGTTATTAAATTAGTGTGGTAGTAAGAAGGTAGTAACCAAATTTCGACAATTTAGTTATACATGTTGACCTTACAAATAAAATTAAGAAAAGTTACTAAATAAAGAACAAGATTTAGCCGACAGTTGAAAAGCGAACACTAGGCACTCTGAAAAACATGTTTTTACCATTCTCATAAGTTACTATTTATAATTATTGCTTGATTAATCTAAACAATCGTACATTTGATCATCTTGCAATACATATTCGTCTAAGAGAAGTGAATTCCATGTAGGCAAAGATGCAAAATTGCTAATAAGCTTTCTCTCATCCTTGAAATACTTTTTTAAACATTAAAAATGTCAGCCATCACATTCATAGTATCACTGTGCTATCATTTTTAAATTAAAATATCTGCAAAGAAATGGAAGGCGAAGATGGGAGGTTTGGAGGAGTGGAAGTGTTCGGAGGGCGCAAAGTTCTCCCTGGATGAAGGGTGGAGGGGTGGAGGGGAGGAGGGGTGGAGGGTGGAGTGGAAGCGGAGGAGCCAACGACCACTTCCTTCCGTCACCTACCCCCTCGCACAAACGGTCGCTCATCACAGCGTGGGCGCAGAGGGAGGCGGGGGTGGTGGTTGCAGTAGTCGAGCCTATTCCAACTAACCCTCGACGCGCTCTTGGGGAGACGAATCGGGGTTCGCGGTTCTATCGGGAGTCGCCCGACTGCACCCCGCGGTCAGATTTCTCTCACCCTGCTCCCCAGCTGATCCCCTTTATTTTTCTTGCCCGGAAAGGCATAGCCCAACTGCATCTTGTTTCGTGCATGCAGTGTTTCGGAAAGAGTAAAATGTTTGTCCAATATCAATTCATAAATAGTGCAAAAATACGTTATCGTAACAGTCCAGAGAAAACGTCGAACACAGAAGAACATGGGAGAATCTTCGCAATTGTGTGTTAAGTCAGTAGGGCTAGAATATGCTCGTGATAGGTGGTTTCAAGTTTTGTTCCCACAAACTTCTTAACTGTGGTTTTCAACTTTGGCAGTGCTTTAAAAGAACGTGTAAAAGTTACTTGAAACAGACAGACGTAGACCAGTTATAATCGATCAATATAATACTAAGCAGACCACAGTAATTGTAAAAATTAATCCTTACACTAAGGAGGAAAACGGAACGGGATGCATTCGGGTTATTCCTTTGTGGAGGTACGTAAACGGTTTAGCAAAAGTTGAGCTCGCGATGCAGTCGGTATACGCCCGTTCAGTCCGAAACACCTCCGCGCAGAAAGACTCAGAAATTCGTTGAGAACTCGTCGAGCTCTCGGTTTAGAGGAAGGAATCCTCTGAAACTGTCGACGGTACACCAATTTTCGGTTGCTATTTCCAGCGAGAGGAAATGAAATCGTTCGACAACACGAGGAGAGCGTTTTGAGAGCATCACTTTTGACTTCTGAGAAACAAGCACGGATCGTTCTGGGCAATCGTTACCTGTAAAACCTCCGGCTCCCCCTTTCAATCTTCGTAATATATTTCTATTGCATTAGTTCACCAGAAGTGTTAGGCAGCACACTAAGTGAGGCCCAAACATTTACAGAGCGATGAAAATTACATTCGCGAGAAAATTTCTGAACGGGCCATAGATCAAGAAGAAAATGAGAATGAATTACTTGTTATTTAGCGCGTGCTGAGAAGTGTTCCCTGTTTATTCCCAGCTGAGAAACGTAGCGATGGCTCCGCGGCCGTCTGTTTTGGTTCAACGCTCCGAGGACGACTCTCCGAAGCGCGCGCCCGCCGCCGTGCCTCTGGCTGCGGCCGGCCTTTCGCCACCCCCGCTCTCGTGCTAAATAAACCGCCATCCGGTCGGGGCGCGACTGTCTCCATCCCCGAAGCGCTTAATGACGAATCTTAGGCAGCAGCCTCACAGATATCGCTCTCCGCTGACACACAACTGGAAACACAAACACGCCCCATTTCGCGGCGGCGGAGGCGGTAGCAACCGGCCGGCATTAAGGGGTGCTGGAGAGGGGGAGTAAACGAAGAGAAGAGAGGGAGAGGGCGGTATAGGTGTGCGACGCCAATGCAGCATGTTGCAATTACGCGTTCGTCGGAAGATAAGAAGCGCCATGCTGGGCTTTGTGCATTTACTTGGTAACAATGAAGACAATCCAATCGACTGTTGCTTTTTTTAATGAATGTCTCTACGATTGCAGACTCGTTAGCATGGAATTCATGTGAAAATACTTTATTCTATATTTTCGGAAATAAAACCAATCTTAGTGTCTGAATGTTATTTTCGCCCTCGTTTTTAGTCTATTTCCCAGAATATTTTAAATATATATTTCGTATATCATCTGCAGCTAGACTGGAAAATAACTATAATATTCATCCGTTTAACCTATAAAACTTCGTTATGAGAATATTACTAATTCATTCACGCAATATTTGCGTTTCAGACTTTTTACTGTGTTGCCATCTTCCATAAAACATCTCGCGCTTTTGATATAATGTCATTTTTCTTCATTCTCTAGATGAGACTTTTACAAATCTGAATTTGGAAATGCGAAATACTACTGAAGTGCTTGACTTCATTTGAATTACACTGTGCTAAGTGGGAAAGAGAACTCAAGATAGATACAACATATTCAGATACAATAGTAACATACCTGTCAAAATCTAGGCAAGAGGATCGTGCCTAATAGCTTTTACATTTCAGAAAGTATATATTGAATATTCTTTCAAAATTCCTCTCAAAATCGCTCCTACAGTAATAACAACAACAGCAATAATGATAATAATGATAATAATAATAATAATAATAATAATAATAATAATAATAATAATAATAATAATAATAATAATAAAGATGATATGCTAAAATTAAATATTTACAATAAATACTGAGAAGTTTTGTCAGATAATAATTACACCCTCGCTATGCTTTGAACGTTTATTTCGTTAAATTCGTTTTGAATTGTAGAGTGACAATCCAATACAGTAGTAGGAACGTATGCATCGTACAAGGAATCATTCACCATAACTGAACATATTAGATTCTTTTACGGAATGCCATGTAGCATTACTAATAATCATGTTTCAAATGATAAGCAAATACAAGCAACCTACTGAACATAATACTGTCCGCATAAATCTGGAAAGAAAATTAATGTAAATATGGCAAGAGTGTTGGTCGATTCTGGTTGTTTTCCTTCTACGTTTCCAAATCAGGCGAACGCTCCCAAGAACAAATGTTTCTCCAGAGGCACATCATAACACTTTCATGAGCAACCGCATAACATAACACCAAACTCACACATTGACCCCAGCTCCACTCTCCCCATCGAACTGCGTCGTCCACAATAGAACCCAGGCCGGCGCGGTCCCCTCTCCCACCCCGCCCCCACCCCTTCGCCTCCGCCCCCACTTCTCGCTGCATCTCATCACCCCGACTCCCTCGCAGTAATAGTAATTATTAGCGTTTAAAATAATGAAAATTTAAAAAACTTTAAAATGTTTCATGTTGCACGCCGGGATCAAATATAAGCGTTGACTTATTGGTACAAGTAATTTTTAATATCGAAACAATGTTTACGCAGTCAAACAAAAAGCGCTCGTTTTTGCTTTGATCCTCGCTCGATCGGCGGCGCGACTGCCGCGCGGGGGTGGAGTGGACCGCCACCGCCGCCGCCGGCACCCGCACCGTCCCCCCGCCCCCGCCCCGGCGCCGCCCCGCCGTCACGGCGAACGACGCACAACCCTTCCCCCAACTGACAGCATCGCCGCGGCCGCCGCGCGCCCCCACCCACCGCCCCCTCCCACCGCTCGCACGCCCTTGTATTTGCGTTTATTCCAGATTTTGAACGCCTTTGCTGGCTCGGGGCATCAACCGATGTCCCTGCAGTGCTTCTGACCGGAGGTCCTAGCTTTCAAGTCCCGACGATGGCAGGGTTTTTGCCGCTAGCTAGGTAGATAGATTGAATTCAATCGCTGTCTGGAGAATTACTCTAGCTGCTGGTCGCTCTGATCGATAGTTTCCCGTGGTTTCTCTGATCAACACCAGGCGAATGCCGGAGCAGTACCATAACAAACGGACCACAGACCGCACGCGACCTTTCCTTCCTGTTCCTTGTCCTATCCTCACCTCTTACGTACACACACACTTACATCCACAACACTACCACAAATGTCCGGAGCTTAGAGCTTAACCGGTGCCCCGCTGTTGGGAGATCTATGGTTGAAAAAAAAACAGAATCCGATTTGTAGAACGGCACCGGTTCTCACCATCTAGCGGGATAAGAATATCACTACTTCTGTCCAAAAACATGCACCATACTCACGGACTAAAGATCATAGTTTGTCGAGCGCGGAAAAACAAAATCAATCAAACGTTTGCCACACTCGTATTACTTCTTGTAAAAATCCAGTGATTCAATTATGTAGATTTTTTCGACGTAATGGAAAGTCATTTAGCTCTTCTTTCTCTAACGGCAAGGGAATTTTCGAAATTAATTTCACGTTTTTTAGTGTCGGAAAACATAATCCAAATATTACGCGATTTCAACTGAATTGCTCCTCTGTAACGCTGGTGGTATTTCGCGGAGAATTCTGTGGCGGTACATGTGGAGATGGTACAGGTGACAGTGGTGGCGGTGACGGCAGGGTCTGTGCTTGGTCGAACCACGCGGGAGCTGTAGCGCTCCTACATGCACCACGCCAGCTGCACTGCAGCGTCCGTGCCCAGGTGCGCACGTCGATATCCGCCAAGATTTCCCAGCGCTCTTCAAACGAATGCGCATCATACTCCACGCAATACAGCAGGAGGACTGAAGTTGTTTGATACAAGGGAATGAAGTGTAACATGAGAAACCAAAAACTAGACACTCTATTATTGCAATATAAAATTACAACTTATTTCGCTACAGCAGCAAGCGTTTTTATAAAGAAATACTAAACAAACGATTGAATATCAAGAATTTTGCAGACATGTTTACGGATTTGCGAGAGACGTGAAATTTCGCTGTGAGATCTGACATAAATTTAATGTACAGGGCAAAGAATTCACAAATATCTTTAAAACACGAAGACCGTGCTGTTTCCAAGTAGCAATATGACAAAAAAAATTGCATTGAATTCGTGTTTACACTCACAAAATACTAAATTAAAAGTTGGTCTCTTTTTTTTTCAAAGAAAGGCGATTAGCGTTGAAGAGAAGCAGTTGACAGGCATTCTTCGGCGACCGAAGAGCTTAAAACTGCGAGGATTGGTTCAACAAACCGGCATTCCACCGCCACCGCAATGGCCGTTCTTTCTTGTTACAGTCGGATGTGGCAGCGTCAAAGAGAGCAGCGCGCAGTTTCGGGATCCGCTCAGAGCGACATGTGTCGTTTGTTTGTTTATTTGTTTGCTCCTCCCCGCCCCTTCCCCCGGCGCGCCCCTCTTCTGTTGTCTACGGTTCCTTCTGAAAGTGAGCCGCGCTGGAAAGAGCTTTTGAGCACCGAGGGCCGTGAGACGAGCAGGACTTGGAGGGACGCGAGGGTAGCACGACGAGGCTCGCTGTGACCACTGGCGCTCACGCCTTCCCTTCGCGCGTTAAACAACGACGTCTCAAAATACAACATTTAAGAGATTAATCTATGGGAAATATTCAACCCATGAATTAAATTTCGACGGACAATAGTGCTTTTCTCTAAATTTATCATTGCAATTTGTTAATTTTTTAGAAAATTTTGCGGGCTAGATAACGACCTTTTCAGACTCTCAGATTTAAATGTTATATTTGGAGATTTCTATACTAAGTTATAGGTCAGTGACAGTCAAAAGTGTGACGTATGGACTTATCCTGTAGTTAAAAAAAAGTCTTAAAGAGATTCAGCGTAGTTTAAAAGTTTCTTTGACATATCCAATAGCTACCTATTACACAGTTATTACGAAATATCCTCCACCTGTGTTGTATCCAATACTAAAGAACCGTGGTTCCGCCGAGAGTTGTATGCCCGTGTTGGGGCCGAGTGATCAAAAACTCTGACAGCCGCTCATCTAGGGTAGCCGGCGTCTCGCCTGCTCCGCCTCTCGCCCCTCCTCACTTTTTCTTTCTGTGTTGCGCCGTCGCACCACCATTAAGTTCTATTGACTGTTGAGTTTGGACCGTAGACTGTTCGTAAACCCCGCCAGATTCCCCGGTTTATTTTTGTACGACGCGGCACTGGCGCGGGTGTGCGCGCGCCGGCTCTCACGAATATACAACGAAGAGCAGAGTAGAATGGAAACTGAGAGCCATCACGGCTACTTAAATAGGTTACTCAAATCGCGTCCTCGCATATTTTGTCACTGCTTCCTCTTTCAAATACACAGTCAGTTAACTCATGCTTTTTTCAATAAACCGGACACATGGAATAAACACCAGCAGAAAACAGGCTTAGAAGGACGACGTCACGCTTCCCAGCGTTCTAATAAATAGTTACGAATAAAGGAGAGATAGTCGGGGAGTGTGGGGGATAATACGGCGAAACGGAATGGGAGTAGCTCCTTTGAGAACGTTCTTCAAACATACAAGAGTACTAAGCACCGCGCTCTCGCGCGCAGCCATTCTCCGGCGGCTGCCGCTTCGAAACGCTCGGGCGTCTTCTTTCCGCTGCCAAAGTTATTCTTCTGTGATGTCGCCCGATTCTTCTAAATAAAAACGAAGAGGCACAAAGAAACGCAGGAATGCGCCCCGCAAAAATCCCGGGCGTAATTTAATTCCTTTTCTTACAATTTGACGAAAAATTTAATCGGTTCCCGTTGTAATATTTTCGTACCTGACTAAAACCCTAATTCCGGCCCGGCTTCACAGGCAACCTGCAGAGAAAAGAAGGCTTCAAGAGAGGCTTGCTAGCTTTAATTGGTTGTGCACGATGGAAAGTGAAGGTCAGGGAGCAGGGATTGAAATTCGTCGGCGAAGGAAATTGTGCAGCCTCACATTCCTCAACCGCAACGAAATGGAGGAGCCAGCGAGCAGACCCGCCTCGCCCAATCTCCTCACTCCGCTCCACCCAGCCCCGCCCTGCTCCCACCCCGCTTCGGCCCCTTCCCCGCCCCGCCCGCCACGCGCCCTCCCCGCTGCAAGGGACTCCGGCGAGGCCGTGCGGGCAGAGCGGCGCTTTCCGATTTCCCGTTCGGAAACTCGCGCCCCCGATCGCTCTAATTTGAAGGCGAGGGAGCGGCCCCAGGAGGGCGCGTCCTTTCGACGTCTCTTTCAAAGCGCTGCCTCCACGGCGGCGCCGCGCCTCGGCCTTCGTGACATTTCAAAGTGCGCTCGCAAGGAACAGCCAAACAAAGAGCCACGCTGCGCTATTAAATGAAACAATATTTTAATTAGTGCTATTAATATTATCGCTTAACGCAACGAAATTCTGAGCATAAATGGAATATAAAGAGCGCGTTTTATAAATGCCAGTCGTAATATTTCAAGTAACTTAAATCGTGGCCACGTAGTAATTCCAATAAAACATATCGTAGAAGAACAAAACAATACAAATATCACATAATCAAAAATATAATAAGTAAAAAAATATTCTTATTATGTTACGTGTCTCGTACATTTATACATGTAAACAATATAAATAAAATTCTATCAATGATTCGGAAGAAGATGGATATTTCATTTAATTATTAAAATACAATAAATTGTATGTCACTGTAATGATTGCACACCTAATGACTTTGTCAAGAGAGACGAGCAAGAGAGCAATTGTTGGAACCGGTGCTTGTTTGCCCAGAGGTCGGCGCGCGCCAGCCCAGCGTTTCGTTCCGACGAGTTTCATCCTCCAGTTGAATCGGAACTAATACGAATTCGAGCGTTTAACAGCATTTTTCGGACTCGATGATTTGAGTGAATGGATATTACATAATGAAGCCGATTAAACCTGCCTTTGAACCCGTCATAAACACGCAATTCCACACGATCGTAAAATTCTTTTGCGTGCCATCGAAATAGCGCGCCTGCTGCCCGTTGAAATGTCTCTGATCACCGCCCAGCGCAGCATTTTAAACGGTGCGTGGATATTTGTAACAGGGAGATAGGGGGCTCTCAAGGGCCACCTGGATGGATGGTGTGAGGGCACCACGGCGTCTAAGGGGCACCGTTAGGCCAAATAGCCCTGGAAAGCAACGCTTCGTAATAGCCAACCGATAGCGTTCTTCTGAAAAATAAATGTCCTAAAAACGAAAAACTGATAACGACACGTGCCGTTTTAAAATTAAACCAAATTGAAACAAATATTTTTTTCATTTCGATAAGCATTACATAAATAATAATAATAATAATAATAATAATAATAATAATTATTATTATTATTATTATTATTACTATTATTATTATTATTATTATTATTATTATTACTATTATTATTATTATTATTACTATTATTATTATTATTATTATTATTATTATTATTTATTGGCTTTATTTCTTCAATCGAAACAAATCCATCAACAAAAATTTCAAAAAAATTTCTGGACAATTGGAAAAATGACGATTCTCAACACTTAGCGCAGGGTATGGAAGAGGTTGTTTGAACGCGATATACTGTCTAAAAACGATTCGGTGCCAGTCCCAAAGAAAGAAGCCGTAAGATTTCGCCGCCTGCACTTGGCGCGGGGAGCGGCGAGCGCGCGCTGGACGAGGCGCGGGCGGGCTGTGGCCGCGGCCGCCGCATCAATGCCGCTCGCAAATCGCTTTGGGCGTTCGCGCGCGGGGCGGGCGGGCGGAGGCGAGCGGGCGAAGGGCGACGGGGGGCGACGGCGCGCGTTCGGATGGATCAACGACTGGCGGAGAATTGAAAGCTGCTAACAAGTGAATGCAGCCCGATCGCATTTAATAGCGAAACAGTGCGAAACATGACGGTTGTGGTTCTCGTGACCTCAAACTGTATCAAACGCGGGATGAGGCAAATTGCATCCGATGCATTCGTGCGGTTGCCAAATGCAATAACCCCGAATTTATTTGCTCCGACGCACCCTTCTCCGCGTCGCTTGGCGTCGCTTGGCGTCGCTTGGCGTCGCTCGGCGTCGCTCGGCGTCGGGGCGCTGCACGAAGGACGCGCCCGCCACAAGCAACCAGAACAAAGCGTCCCACGCGCCCAGGAATGCTTTACCATTATCCTTTGGAATGTTTTACCATTATCTACCTAAACACCACGTGGTTCGACGTCACTTTTTCACAGTCCATTTTACGAGATCTGTTTGAGAAATCTCAAAAATTATTACATGAACACGTATTTTCCTCGTTTAAGGTAGCAACTTTTTGAACTTCAATATTATTTGGGAATATTTGAAGCGATACAAAACTACGATTACATTCTTAGCATAGGATTTCGTTTCTCTGTTGTTAATGCTTACTTTGCAGAAGAAATATAATTATATTAGATGAGTTAATTAAATCAGACTATTGAATCATTGCCAAAAAGTTACATTGGTACGCCGTCATTAGAAACGATATCAATGCCGAGACAATGCTGTATATTCCATCAAATCTGTTTTGGAATAAGCAAAAATTAATGAATGAGGTAAAACTACTACATTCTGAGCGTAATACCTATTTTATTCTTTCCCTACCTCTTTATTTTTCTTTCAATTGGTTCGTGGAATGCAGCACTAGTGTTTATGTTTTAGATACAATAACTCTTTATTCTAATAGCAGCAACTGAAATTATAGTTATTTGCTAAACGTTCTCCTTGGAGATTCTCCCAGCCACTTAGCGCGCTGGGGCTGTTGCCTGTGGGCAAAAGCTCTCTCCCCGAACCCTGTGGCCGACATCCCATCGAGCTCCAATTCCAGGGAAGGAAAACAGGAAACAAAGAAATGGTTCCTCCACAAATATAGGACACCAAAATTCTAGTATTACAGTTGAGTTAATTTCATCTTCAAACAATATGCCTTAACATGCCTGGATTATCCTCTATTGAGACCCTCTGCCACAAAAAAATAAGGCTTCTTAACACCCTCACTCAATATTATTAAATTAACAGCCATTGAATTTTACATTTGATGAAACACGTTCTCAGTACTATTTGTGAGATAAACTGCTCAAAAATCATCGTTAAAAAACCATACACTCAAAAAGGGTTTTCTAACCTTTCAATAATCTTCTACATAATCATGAAATTATGATTTTTTTCATCACATGACATTGAAATATGAAACATTAAAAAACAAACCCAACGCAAGACGTTAGCTTTTTTAGCCTAATAGTAAATATGGCACGATTTGTGAACGTTTCAAAATTATTATGCCTATTTTCTCGGCTTATAATTATTATGCTGTGTGTACTGCGTTATTGTGGAAACATTCCACACAAAAGTAGATGCAGATAATATCAAATTTGAATTAAGAAACTAAGTGCACTACAACGTTTTTCAGTGACAAAAGCAGATGCTTAGTGTGATAAATTATAATTAATGTGGTATAAAAACGTGACTACATGTTTGCGTTACTTCTTTTTGTAAAAATGTAATCCTAAATTTCTAAAACAATGGAACAGTATAACATGTATTACTTTCAAGAACTATTACTTAACACGTACTAAGTTAACAAAGCATGACATTTTTCTGAGAAATAAAAAATATCTTTTCAGTTAGTCAGTGGGGAACCCAAGGGGGAGAGACTCATGGGGTGCGAGACCACGCCCAGAAGCCAATGATACTTTTATTTATTATTTATTTATTTATTTATTTATTTAGTCAAAAACAGTCAAAAACTGTATGTGACGTATGGGGGAGAAAATAATCTGCGCACGCTTTCTTGAGTTCCAGAATCCCTTCCCTTCAGAATCAGATACTTTTTAAAAATATGGCTTTTACTAATTGTCTATACTGACGAAAACCATGAAGTATATCAATTGTTTACGTTATAAATATTGACTACAAGAAAACAAATAAAAATATATTTTATATTCAGCATAAACGAACAGTTCTGTATAAAAATACATTAAGTCGGCTGAATACTTCAGCTTAGTCGAATGAAACTTTAGCTTCCCCCTCCTCCGAGAAAAATCCCGGGTGTGCCCTCAATTAGTGAATTTCACTTCCCACATCCACACATATTTTCACACCTTTACCGAATATTTTGAAGCAATGCATTTCAGAAGCGAAAATGACATCCTCAGCGGTTGGAAATTATATCATTCACAGTAGTCATTTGCATTATAAGGTCGGAAAATGCCTGTTTCCTTGACTAAACAACACAGTTTTCGGACGAGGCCGATGGGCCGCGTCTAGGAATCCCGTTTTGACATGGAAAGAAACATTTGCCGAGCGATGTACAATATTTTAATCGAAAGTACTTTCGGTACGATTCCAGGCTGCTGTCGAAAAAAATTGAACTTTCATATCCAAACACTGTGTAAGCAGCATGCGTCACTTTCTAGACGGTCTGGAATAAAATATCATTCGTAGATTCAATGACTACTCAGGATATAAAAATCTACCTATGTTCAAACACAGCAATTGTGTGCACATAAACCTCCACAACGTGTTGTGCATTACGGTTTCTCAGATAGAACAAATCTCATCTCGTCAGAAATGCGCCGGATATCATCTCCTGCTTTTATCTTGAGCTCACACTGAGTTGACACTTAACTAATTTAAACAATCTATGTGCCCGCAAAAATAAATGAATTAATTGAACACTGGAAAAATGAAGGTTTTCTCGCAATTTTTATTGGTTTGACATGTTTTAATGATACATTTTAATGACATTTCATGCAGACGATGTGTGGAACTCTAAAATATCTGCAAGTAAAAATTAACATTAATATATTTTAAATCGTCCCATAACGGGTGTATTTCGCCAATTCGCAGGATATCTAATAAAAGTTAATATTAAAAATTTGGAAACAGACGAATAGCTATGTGGAAGTTATATCACAAATATAGACAACACTGTATACTGGCTTTTTATGAAATGACGCATCACCCAGGATCCTCTCGTCGAATTTCTTATCTTTCCTCGTCTCAATACTAATTCATTACGTCAAACTGAATATGTAAGTCCTTACATTGTAAGAGACACAAATAAAGGATATATTGTATGAACAACAGTTGAATATAGATTTTTCTCATAAATTTTTTTATGAACATCATTTCGGATAAAACAGATGCACAGAGAATACGCCAAATATTTCATTGAAACGAATAGGATCGCCTTTATGCAAATTAAGTCATTTGGCTATTTAGCTTTTTTATTTTATTTTTTAATGTAAGGCATTTCTTGCTTGGGAATTATATTGCGTCAGTGAGGTGCCAAAATGTAGTATACCTAAAACAGTATATTCAGTGTCACCAGCTCAAGAATTGTGCGAAGTCTTTTTTTTCAATTTTCACTTTTGCAACGAAAATAAACAATGTTAATGAAATAAATAGTATCCATCTGAACAGAACAGAACTGTAGAATAGTTAATTAATTACTAGATTTTAAGTAATAATTCGTTTTGATCATTGAAAGAATAATGTATTGCTTACACCATTTCTGGTTGTAAAAATTCATTGAATTTTGATTACACTAAATAAAATACTTTTGATAGAGTACATGAAATATAACATTTCTTACAATTTTTGAAATGAAATTTATTAAATTCAACATAAAAATTCGATATCTTAAAAAATGCATGCACCAGAAGAATTAGCGAAAAAGTGAGTAAGGTGAAGTCACTTGCAATTAGTATAAACATAGCCCGGTATCTTTTCTCCTTAAAGGGGTGGTAGACTCCTTTTAGTAGTATGAATCTCAATTAATCACTGTTTTCTGTAGATCTGTCATCAAGCAACATGTCAAGGGGATATTTTTTATCTGAGAATTGTTTGAGCAGTCCGTCTGTCAAGGCCTCCTGTATTGGGGTGATATGTGCGAAAGCTAACTCCCTCTGGCCAACAGTTCCAGAAATTAAACGAACACTTCGCCCCCGTCGCCTGATAACGAATTTGCCCCAATACTTCTGCCGGTCATAAAAAACAGTTCATAAAAACGACCAGCACATGTGAGTACTGTGTTCAGAGCCTTTCACTGCTTTTATTATTACTCTGTATTTTGTAATTGGGTGCAAGGCTTGGAATATAACATTTTGACACGTGCTATTCTTCACTGTTAACATCCGCGATTATTCATATTCTTTCTTATGCTATACTGTAAATGAGATCGGAACTTTATCAGGCTCCATGCGAGATGTGATTTTAAAATATCATACACGAAAGCAATAAGGTGTTCCTTCAAGTAATAGTTGGGAAAATAAAATAAATAAAGAATAAAATAAAATAAAATAAAATCGCGTGTTCATAAAACCTTGGTGATCATTTAACCCTGAACTTTCAGCAAGAAATAGGAATCTTACGATTTCACAAATCCAAAACTGTCAAAGGCATTCTTTTCACTACTTGTTTTCCTCTTGGACTGAAATGTGGGTAAATAATCGACAAAATTATGGTGGCTACAATTGGAATAAACTGGAGTAAGTAGTCTAAAGTGTCAAGCATTACAGAGATATAGGAGGAATATCTCCCAAATCGGGCATTCATTTGAATCATCAGAAATGCTTTATGAAATAATTGTGTATGAATAAGGGCGAAATGGAAGGTTAGCAATTTTTTCAGTAAACCTGGGGTTGCGCTTTGTACTACGGAAATCATCCCGTACGAAGATACCTCGAGGTTAGCAGAGATGAAGCTGTATTGTCACAAAATCTCCGTACAATGAGGAAGTAGTAACCTCTGCGGAAGCTACCGGTAGTAATAGTGGTCGACTGGGAGCACTTGGGATGGTTGTGAAGAGTAGGCAAGGAGGGACATTGCGTCGAGGAATCAGGATCTACCGGCAGTAACACTGGTAGGCCGGGAATTCTTGGGACGGATGTGAAGTGTAGGAAACGAGGGACATTGCGGGGAGTGGTGAAGTGCAGGCGATTGCTTCGCGGAATGGGGAGAGCGGCCGTCCGGTGGGCCGTGGGCGTGCGAGTGGCGGTAGCGAAGGGCGTGGAGGAGCCGTCGCGTCGGGGCGAAGAGGCCCATCGCCCTGGGCGGCGGGTGGGCGCACGGGCTGTGGGGCGACGGGGGCGCGCGCCCAACAGGTGCGCGGCGGGCAGCGGGCGCGGCGGTCCGCGGAGCCGGCCCGCGCGCTCGCCCGGCACCCGGCCGCAGCCGCGAGAGCCGCCCAGAATGGATTTATATTTAAACAGAGGCGACCGCATATCATCTGCGCACCCGTTCCCAAATTTTTGGAAGGCGCGACGGCGACGGCGCTGGCGGGGCGCGGGCGGGGCGCGGGCGGGCGCGGCGCGCGGCGGGGCCGGCGTGGTGGGGCGCGCGGGGCGGGGCGGCGGCGCGGGTGGGGGCGCGTCCAGGGGCGCGGGTGGGGGCAGCGGCGGCGGCGGCGCCTGCGCAGCGAGGCTTTGGCGCGGCCGGGGGCGAGCGCGCCGGACGATGCGCAGCGCGTTTCATAAACTTTTCGCTCGCACGCGCCGTCTTTTCGGAACACCTGCCAGTATTGTCCCGTCCTCCCGGACTACCTTCCAAATGTCCGCTCAAGTAGGCCCCTGTCGAAGAGAAGGCGAAACGCGTGGGCCGGCCGGCTGTCGGGCTCGTTGGGAATTATTGCATCACGCAGGCCCCGGGGCGCGGGGGGTGGGAAGCCTCCGGGAAGAGTTAGAAGAAACCCTCCCGAGCAGAGGAGCGCGCTTAGACGGATGACGGTGATTGGCCGAAATCAGAGGCGGCATGCACGCCACAAAGTGATGCGCGCTTGTTCACGCACCGTGTTCTGGAGTGAACGGCACAAGTGAGCACTTCGCGCGAGTTTGAAATTTTCCTCTCTACTGCCAGCAGAATGGAAAATAAATTTAATGAGAAACGGCGGAAATAGTCGACGCTATCTTTTATATCCCGCCAAAATTTTGCATGTAGACTGACACACCCATTATGATAGCGATATTGCACTTCTTTTGACAGTTCTTGTGATTCTGAAAACATCCCTTCTCGCGGTTCTCTTGCTTTTAGCATTGCTTCTAGAGTTGTAACTAAATGAAGCAAAAATTGAATCCAAATGTACATTTTGTTTCAATCGCTCGACAATCAAATTCTTTATTGGCAACAGGTGCATTCCAAGATGTCCAGCCGCGAGAGCGGTGGGTGGGTCCTGAATTCGGCCTGGAGGCGTAGCGCAGGCAGTTGGAGCGGAAACGCCACGAACGCGGGAACGCGTGCAACTTGTTAGCGCAGCGCAAAGTGGGCATACATCCCCTCGTGCACTGCCCCTCCCCCGCGGCCAACACCCACCCCTCCCTCAATCTCCATTAGGGAAATTCTATACACCAGGTGCAAGTGCCACAATAGTTTCAATCAATCAATTAAAATCTGCATGTATGCTCAAATCAAATTATTTGAGTCTAATAATGAAGAATTGTTTTAACGCCACAAAACAACAGCTTGCATACGCAACATAATAATAATTCGCTAGAAATATTTAATATGGAGTGTTCCGGATCTGCTGCGTGCACGGCTGTCTGTGTTATTTCTCGCTTGCTCGAACTGAACACGTTGACGAATAATATAAAAAAGGTGACAGGGAAAAATGTCATCTGGGCGTGCGGAGAAAAAAGGCGCGACGAACGATGAGCGAAGTCTAGAGCAGCGGGCGTCTGCCGTATTATTTTGTTTTCTTTTTTACTTTATATTTGAACACAAATGTCTTTCAGAAGGCAATATTAAATATTCACGCCTAAAATCAATGGAATGAGGTTCTGAAGGTAAAGAAGTTCAGTTTCCAATATAGTTCCTTCAATTTAATAAATCAGAAAGATTAAAGTAGATTTAGAGTAGGATTATTTTAAAATTATAATACAAAGAAACACAAATAAAGTGATATTTACACGAATATGTGGAGTTCATTTCTCGCGTGCACAAATAAAGTGATATTTACACAAATATATGGAGTTAAATATTTCCAATTTATGTTTTTAAGATTATCAAAAATCAAGAATAGTCAAAGAAGTACATGATCGAGAAGTTGTCTGTTCTCATTCTTCGATTTCATTACTTTTTCACGATTAGTTTCATTTTATTGGCGTAATTTGTCCGTAAAATAATAAAAGATTATTTTGTTAAATGGAGCAGTTCCTCGTTTCCTGCCCAATCCTTAGCCCTCTTTTAGAATTCGATTGCCAAACGGCGACTGTCCCAGGCGGAATGTGTTGCAGGCGGCAGGGGCCTGGAGAGCGCCGGGCGCGGCGGGCGCGGGCTGGCGGCCGGGGAGGCTTCGATCGCCGGGCGGCGCGCCACCGGGGCTCCCCTGCTCGGCGGCCGCGCCGCGCCGCCCTGCGCTTCGGCCCCGCCGCTCGCGTGCTCTGAGCGCAGCGCCCTCGCTCGGCGGCGCTCCGCCGCTTTTTCGCTGCAGCCGGATTTCAAACACGGAGCAAGAAATTCGACGGGCAAGATGGAACGAAATAAAATTCCTAGGATGAGAACAGCACGCGACTGGGGAAAATAATAAAAAGGAACGGAAGGAAGGAAAGCCTCGGGGTGGGGGACGACGTAAGTAGTTAAAACGATTACTCCGAGCTTCGGGAGGTCGGTCAACAAGCGTGACAAAAGAGGCACAGGGAACGGCGTGATTCGAGTAGCGGTAAATATTTTGCATTTGGTATTTTGTTGCGAGGGGCGAGATGAGAGCAGGGCGGCGCGGGCCGCGGCGGCCGCGAGCGCGGGGCCGGCTGGCAGGAGCGCCGCCCGCCGCGGGCTCCCCGCAGCGTGGCCAGCCTCGGAATGGGACGCCGCCAGCACGCAGCATTCAAACAGATCGCATTTCTGTTATATAGTTGCGAGTGTACTCGCTCTCTCTCGCGCAGCCTCCCTCTATGGTCCGCGCAGCCTCCCCGTCCGCGGACCGTCCCCGCGCCGTCCTCGTCCCGCAACAGGCGGACGTCCCCTCTCCGCGCTCGCCGCAGCCCCTCCGCCGCGCCGCCGCCTCCGCGCCGCCCCGCCGCCGGCCCGCCCCGCCCCGCCGCCGCCGCCCTTCCGTTTCTCTGTCCGTGGATCCGTTTGTTAGGACTGTCCGTCCCCGGCGGCGGCCCGCCCGCGTACGGCGCCGGCCGCCGCGCCGCCGGAGGCCCCGCGGAGCCGCAGCGGAGGCGGGAGCGGGAGCGGGGCGGGAGCGAGAGCGGGCGCCGGCACCGGGCCAGCGCCGACAGAACACACGCGGAGACATTTCATTCACGAAATCCTCTCTCTCTCGCTCCCTTTCGGCTCGCGGGCGGAGGGAGAAGAAACATAAAAAGAGTTGTAGTGAGGACGATTCCCGACCCAAACACGCCTCCGTCTGGCGCAGGCCCTGCCTCCCGCGCCCGCGCCCGCGCCCGCGCCCGAGTCGCGCGCCGCTTGCCAGTGGGGGAGAAAGGAGAAATGCCATTTATCTGTCTGGTTCGCCCTCTCTGTTTCCTCTGGAGACACCTGTTGTGTTGAATCACAGTCGGATAAATTCTCTGGGCGGGCGCGAAGGGCGAGTGGGAGTGGGAGTCGGCGTGGAAGTCGGAGGGGAGTGCGGGAGGCGCGAGGGGAGAGAGGCAGGGAAAGGAAACGTTTGAATGGGATTTTCTTGAATGATACTACTACAGCGAGCGGAGTACCCATGAATGGAAACCGGGCTTCGCCGCGAGCTGGCCCACTCGCCAACGCCGAGTGTGCGGATTCCCGACCGATCGCGGGGGCGGGGGAGAAGGCGTCATGAACCTACCCCACAGACCAACCCGCAGAGTAGTTGCAAGAGGAGACTGCCAGGAAACAGACGCTTTGACAGACACATTTTCAAAGAAAATCGAAAGAAAAGTAGGTATTATAATATTAACCAATATTATTGA
Organism: Teleogryllus oceanicus; assembly: GCA_964035755.1. Taxonomy (NCBI): domain Eukaryota; kingdom Metazoa; phylum Arthropoda; class Insecta; order Orthoptera; family Gryllidae; genus Teleogryllus; species Teleogryllus oceanicus. The sequence goes on along the minus strand of CAXIVR010000001.1, from coordinate 212,731,690 downwards.
ATATATAATTTAATTATAATATTAACTGACTGATATTATAATATTAACTAAATAAAGTCGCAGCGTGAAGTACGATATATATGTCACACACCAGCAAATACAAATGAAAGCATAGAATTTACACATTATTCAGGTCTGTGAATGATCAACATGTCCATTTGTCAAAAAGGAAATATAATAGTCAGTGTCAGAAAATTAATTTTCAGTGTCTTGGATGAGGCGATTGGTGGTAAGAATATCGAAGTCCGCATAAAGTTTATCCATTGTTTTGCTTCCTGAGCGCCTGGATCTTTAGGAATCTATCACTTCACGCAGCAAGTTGACTGATCCGCTGAGTAACGTGTGATTATTCGCTTCGGAACATGGCACGGAGACAATCTCCTTGCTGTTGGATTTGCTGTAATGCTGGAATTGGGTGAAGCAGCAATAACCTCGCCCGACGCAGCTGAAAGACTGACGTTTATGATTGCGGTCATACTCGCCCGCCCTGTTAATACAAACCGGTCACAAAGGAAATTAAACAAAAGACCAGATTAAGAAGAATGTTTAGATAGAAAGGTCATCTCATCTTGTATTTCGGCTAAGGTCAAAATCTCAGAAAACACGTTATCGTCAACTATACGATTCGTTTAAAAAAAAGGTGGATTTATTGCACGTAAATAACCACATTCGCGTGTGTTGATTAAGTAAACAGAGGTCATGCATACAAGGGCCGGATTTGCATTTTATTTGGTTGTACAACACATGTTTGTCAGTTTATACTAGTTTTTAAGCTATATACGCGTTATTGACAAGTGAGAGCCCAAAATGTCGATTGTGAGAATATGAATTACTATTAACTGAATGCTTAAACTGCAAATTTCTGACAATAAACCCAGAACTGAATATTATTGAAAAAAATATACTCTTGGAGGTATTCTGTTTACAAACGTTATTCATGTCTAGTTGTTGTGAGCATTCAGATATATTGGTTTAAGGGTCAGATTTGTGTACTGCGAGAACACCAAGCACAAAATGATGTTGGGACCCTCCTCCGGAAAAAAGCCTTCCTCCAGATTTACTAAAAAAATACTAATTATTAACTTTTGACAAATACAACTGAAAATTTATTTATTATTTTACAGGCACAAATATATTATACAATTATTTTACTGCTGAAAACATATTTTATGACTTTTTCGAATATTGTAAGATTTTTTCGAAGCACGAATCCCCTTATGAATGGAGATTCGTAAAAAATTGCTTATTTTGCTTGCAGGTAAATCCGACACTCATTGACTACTTATTGTATTGCATATGTTACCGATAACACAGAATCTATTTTTAAAGAGCAAAAATTGCATAATCTGTGTTATTAAGAATTAAAAAAACTGAACAGGGATAACACACAAGTGCAACATCTTACTTTGGCCCTCCGGACTACAATCTGCTGTTTACTCTAACGGAATAAGATTTTCAACATGAGCTTTTCCTCATCTATTCCGGTGAAAGCCGATATACCTTTCACGTCTACAGCAACACTCACATGGCTGCCCCTCTCAATCAGCACACTATCAATAACAATACACACGCCTCCCGGCGCAGAGCGCCTGGGCTCCCATGGACACAAAAGCAGCGCGCTCAACCAAGCCGGATTTAGTCGGCTGGACAGTGCATAACTTCCATGAACTTAGAGTTTGCGAAAAGGAGTTCTAAATGAGAGGTAAACAGACAACGCATTGAATGCATAAACTGTTGAAATCCCGCAACTACAATGTGTCTACATATCGGCCGTGGTCTCCTTCCACCGGTTTTCTGGAAACGACTCCATTCTACATCAGGTTCCCAGAATCTGCAACTATTTCAGTTTTCCGATTCATGAATGTGGAAAGTACAGAGATAAACAACTATATCAGAGACCAATTTTCCCTCAAAATAATTGAAAAAGAAAAAAGGGGATACTGATACTTTATCATAGAGCACTGCATGCAACCACTACACATGTCATTTCAAATATAGGAAAGACAACCACATTCAAGAACAACTACCGTGACGTTGTGATATATATATATATATATATATATATATATATATATATATTTATTTAAAATAATTGTATTCCATTTTGATATTTTTAAGACACATCATGTTTATCATCCCTATTTAATTTCTATATTATTGTTTTTTCTCAGAAAGAAAAAATTCAATAACTTTTTCTACAACAAGAAACCGTAATAATGATGTAACGAAACTTAAGTAAAGTGCGATATATCAGTACTCACTACTCTTGCTATTAATTATTGTTTTTAAAAAGCTTTTATAAGTTAAAGAACAAATTTTCAAATTCATGCTTTCTTTGTTTACAAAACAAACGGGATGTATTTCGTTCTATTATGAAATGAAATATCTTTTTCGAAACCGTCGGTGCTTCACTGGAATCTTCTAGACTTTTATCTAAAGTAATGAACAAAAATTGATAGACTCTCATTCAACTCTACTAAGAAAAATGCATTGTTATTCTGTAGAAAAATTAAAGTTCATGGAAATGCTCATTTCATGTACGAATTTCAATAGGAGTAATCATTTATAAACGTCACTTTAGAGAAGAAATTCACATTTCATAAGCATGTATTCGCTTTATTTATGAATCCAATTAGAATATTAAAACAGGCATCGGCTATCATTATATTATTTCTTAATCGACATGACGTGGCATATGGGTATGTTATAAAGCTTTAATATGTCCCGTGAAATGTAGTAGTTTATACTATAATATGAATTATATAGTTTCCTTATTCGTAGGCGCGTTTTGACAGAAATTGCTGCGCGCAAACTTTCTGATTTCTTAACGAATACATATAGTCCATTTCAAGTCAGTCATGACGCCTGTAGGCGAGGCATTGCGAAAGCCACGCAGTGGCAACGCGGCAGCTGATAGACGCCAACCACTTTCCCCTATTCTGGAGTGGCATATGACATTTGACGATTGGAATTGCGCCTGCAGAACTTCATTTTACCTGGAAGAAACGACAATTCCCGTCACGTGTGTAAAAACCTGTTTCAGTGAGATTACGAAGCCATCGGACTCTATGAATTCTATAAATTCTATTCTGCAGAACTAAATGCTTAGTAAAGAAATAAAGTATTATCGAGAACCAGAAAGCACGAAAGGAAATATCTCAACGTTCGAAAAAATTGTTCAACAAGATGCGTTGTCAGGCAGTGTAATGCTGAAATGCATTAAATATTTACACGCGTTCAGTTTATATCGGCGTGTGCTTAGAAAACCACATCGCATTCATGGTCGCAATTCATTCGCGAAAATATTACTTGATAAGGAAATTAGACACATATTGCTTAACAATCAGAGTATATTTTATTTACTCAATATTGATTGAATCATTATGAATGCTTCAAAAAATTTCAAATGTTTGAATATCTATACAGTGAATGCTTTCACACTGGATTGTGTAAGGATCGTCAAACACTTTTGTTCCTACCCAACATAAGAGTTTAATTCTATTTTTAAATCATACCATTTAATATCGTAAACATGTAAATTATTTAAGAATAAATTTATATAATACTAAATTCTAGACGATGTAACAAATGAAAGTAATAATTGAGTAAAGAATAACAATGTTTTTAACTAATGTGACCGCACAATTACGTAATACGTTTAGAACAGGGGCATGCTTTAGTAAATAAAACCCATATAATTGTGCTAATATTATTACTATTTAATAAGTAATGTAAATATTTTTAAATTTCGACGTCGACCCAGTGTTTTTGCTAGAGAACAAATATTAGCCCACTGCAATAAAACTTTGTTTCGCATGATCAGTCGATTTATCCACAACGAGAAGTACCAATACGCGAAACCGCCTGATCAAATGATTTATACGGATGCACTCTTGAGAAACCCCCAGCACGACCTCAACCTGGCGGCCTACGGAACAAGAGGAAGCGGCGCAACGTTCCTCGCGCGCAATTGCCTGCGCGCTCACTGGCCGCGCAAATTTGATGCTGCCTCTCTAATAGTTTAAGAAGCGTATTCATTAAAACGCGAATTAACGAAATAATTAATTAACGCATGTGCAGCGAGTGTGAGATGCGGCGTTCTGTTCACGCGTCCTGGCGTGGCGCCGGTTCGGCTCCCGAGAGCGCGCCGGGGCTCCAGCGCGTGGAGGCCCGACCGGAGCGTCAACATCGCTGCAACTTCACGCGCGCCCATGAAACTTTTAAAAATCAATACCGCAGGGGATATCCGTTTAACATCGCACATGCATGGGGAGCTGTGAAAGGTGGTATCAACGGATTACCCTCGGAAATATTTGATGGCGTATCAAAACAAGAAATACAAATTACAGCGGAAAAGCGTCTTTATAAGGGGGTGAAAAACGATTGATTGTCGGTTTTCCCCACTCTTTGTTTTTTCGTAAAGCATGCTGTGAAATAGGATGGCGGACGAGTTGCGCTATCCTTTGCGCGAGATTGAAGCGCAATAGAAAAATACAAAACTCATCGGGATAAGAAGATTTAACACACCATACGACAACGTTTACTCTTCATATAAATGTCGGTTTCACTTATTTATTTTCGACTTGATTTAAGACTGGATCTTATTTCATCGCGTCGACATCTTGATGAGTTCCATGTTACTGTAATATAAATACTGTGTTTTTAACCAAAGCATACACGCCTCCCAACACACACTGCGAGCAGCTCCACAAAGAGGAGAGTAATTTCGAAATTGTTTCAGTCTAGCCGACAAGATCCCTAATAATTCCCTGCCCTAAAGTACAAGAAAGGTCTCGGAGGCGTGCGAAGAGTGGGGCGTCTGAATCGCCGGCGAGGAGCGCTCGCGAGGCGCGCTCGCCGTTCCCAAGGTCCGGCGCGCACGCACGGCAGCGGCGGCGGCGGCGGAGGCGGGGAGGAGGCGGCGACGCGCGTATATTCATGAGGCGGACATCTCCGGGCGTCCCGCCGCCACCGCCGCCGCCACCGCCGCCGCCGCCGCCGCGCCTTCCCCGCCCCGCGAACGAACGCGCGCACGGCGTCGTCCGACGCTCGAGAGATTCACGAGCCGCCGCCGCCGCCACCGCCGCCGCCAAGACGCCGCGTCTTCACCTCTCGGCGAAAGAACGCGCGCGCGCGGAGAGGTAGCCGCCTCCGAGACGGCCGCCCAGACAGGCGAGCGGGTACGGCGCGGGCGGTGGACGCCTCGTCCTGGCGCCGGCCGCCCGGCCGGGGCGCCGCCGTCGGCGGGGAGGGGGGGAGGCGCGTCTTCGGGGCGGCGACGGCAGCGGTGCCGGGGCTCGCACCACGACTCCCGCGCGCGAACGTAAAGCAGGCGCAGCTAAGTCAATGTATCGTCATTATTTCGTTTTTTTCGCGCGCAATGGAGGCAGGGACGATGCGTCGTAACACAGCCGCCTTTGTGACGCGGCGCCGGCGCCCTGCGTAATAGGCGCAGCTCCGCAGCGCCCGTATTTAACGACGTCTTTGCGGTCTAGTACTAGCCGCCTGTCGGAATATGTTCGTCTATAAACACAGAGTAACGACGCGGCCGCGGATACGGCCCCCCGGCCGCGGCGGCAGGGCGGCGCGCCCGGCTTGTCTGCGATCTGTCCGGACGATAATTCATCGACGCGAGCCATAGAAAGATTCGTTAAACAGGCGCTGTACGCGGGAGCGCGACGCGTCGCGTCGCGTCGCTTCGTGTCGGGTCGCGTGGGGTCGGCGGGACGCACGGCGCGCGGCAGACGGGCAGGCCATGCGCCGGTCATCTCCGTGGCCCCGTTTCCCACGCACTCTTGCCGGCCACGCACGCGCAGCGCGTCTCGTCTTATGGCCCAAGGTGAGCCCGCTCGTACCGTTTTACAACTGCAAGAAGCTGTGGTCCTGTGTCATCCATCTTCTGTGTGCTACATCACCTATTTAGTACCAACGTTTGTATCCTATTTTGCCACAGTCTGCCAGTAAGAAATTCTCAAATTGCTGGTCAAGATCAGAATTAGTGTAATTACAGCTTTACAGCTTTTTATAAAAAATGAGGAAAGAATCCCTCAACGTCGCTTTAAAATTCCACATAACAACAAAATTTTGAATACACATTTTCCCTAAATCTGCCGTTTAGCAACTCAACCTACAACTTATCGCTTGTATGTTGAAAAATATTCCAAAGAATAAATGTAAACTACCACAGCCAGCAAATAAATTTCCTGTGGCTACAAATGAATACATCTGAGTGAAAATCAGCATCAAAATTGCCAATCCGTTTGTTTGGGAGTGACGCCAGCTCGCTGCAGCGGAGAATCCCCCGGTAGCTGCTGCTGCGCCTACGGCCACGCGGCGCCCCTGGTTATCTCTCGCATTCCTTACCACCAGTCACTTCGTAATCGACTGCGATAGCTCCTTCGACAACATCACGTGCTAATTAGAGGCCAGTGGGCGGGGCCGCGGCGGGGCGCCCGAGCGAGTCCCGGCGCTGCCCCGGCCTCCGCACCCCACCCGTCATCTCCACCCGCAACCCGCACACCTCCTCCGACACGGCCACCCCCGAACACTTGTCAAGATATACTTTGTACCCTTCGCCGATTGCTCGGCCCAACCCTTAATAATCGCTAGCTGTATACAACCGCAGACACCGGTACACACAACCTTGATCACAGTCTCTCACCCTGCACTGACAGCATGGCAATGCAAGTAGACATGGGAACCACTCGATCCCTTTAACTGTTACAAGAAACGAGACGTAGCACAGTGGCTAACGAGCTGAAAAGGTGAGCTCCTGTGACCACGCGACATTTCCTCGCCCTTCTCTCACAGCTTAAGCGACATGGAGAGAAGCATCTGTAGATTGCAGCAGGCAGGGGCAGGGGGTGTGATATGAGTTGTGTACGTAGGTGAATGCGTACCCAGATCGCGAAGAAACGCCAGCTTTTATCGCACGAACCCCCAAGTTAGTTGGGAGCTTATAACTCAAATTGCTGTCATGCCTTTTCCGCGCAAACACATTCGCTAAGCAACTCCCATACCATAGATTGTTTTGCTTCTTCTTATTTAAAAAATTACCAAGCGATGTAATTGTCATGTCGATTCATGAAAGTGATATAAAGTGACATTTTTGGCTGAAACAGTTACCTTTTTCTCAAATAAAATTGCCATGAGATATTTACTAACATTATCCTCTATTTTGCCCTCGTTTTTGCTTTTTTTTCACTGAGACTATTTACTGAAGCGTCAATTTTAGACGATGATGACATACACGTCATAGTGAAACTACATTTCACAGAAACGAAAAAAGATATTATCCCCATGTTTACTGTGCGAATTACGCGCATAATTATAGAATTATCATGTAGAGAAGGAAACGGAAATTAAAACACAAGAAGCATTGCTGGGAATTGGAGAAGTTGATGCACATTGTGTTTGCGCAAGAGGAAAGAACACACACGCGTCGTTTCGATGCAGGTTTTCTGAACGGCAAGCCAAAAGTTCGGGCCCGGCACTATCCGCGACACGCGCGCGACCGGAGATGTGGGCGTCCGAGGCGACACTTCCGGCGCGTGGGCGTCGCGGCGCCGGTTCCCAGCCCCAGATGCAACGCTCCTGCCTCCGCGGCGCGCCCGCCCGCCCGACGCGCGCTCCTGTGGGAACGCGCGTCCCAGCGTTTCCACGCTGCGCGCCAACGGCATATTTCCATGTAGGGAAGCGTCCGTGGTGCGCGAGGCTCTGGGACGCGGCCCGACGCCCAGGACGTCGCGACGCTCTTGCCGACGCCCAGGCCACGCGCCCGCGTCTATGGCTTCCGGACGCGACGCTGAGAAATGAGTCGAGAAAGCGCTGAAGCCGCTGACACGGCGGTATCGTGAACGCCCGTCAGATAAAGGATGTGAACGTGTAGTTAAAACGGACGGCATTGGACGGGATGTCGTTTAAATACATACGTTATGCAAGTTAATATTGTATCGCGCTTGTTTAAGGCGAGGCGTTTGTTACATGGTGGTACGTTACCCGACACACTTTATAAGACTTCAGGTTCATGTAAACAATAGCGTAATTCGTTATACTGAGGCAAGAAACCAACTAGGAGCAAGTGTACACCCAGTAAAATACTTTAATGACATCACTTTACTCTGTTATATTGGCAAATGCGATCTACAAATTTTGTATTCAAGAAAGAAGTGCTGGCAATTAAAATAGTACATTCGTGTTCCTTTATCTTTGCGTATGAATTATAATAACGGTGAAGAAAACATCTACAAGACGCATTCAAACAGTGTAAAGCATCTAAAACTAACGCACAATATAGCATCGGCCTTCAACAACAATCGTTTTCCAATGAAAGGGACGTCGTCCTCGGTATGTATGCATACATGTGCGCTAGAGCAAAAGACGGATAGCAATGTTTGTTACTCATCTACCAACAATTTCACCGGTGTAACACAATTAAAGAGCTTATTTTCAAAGTGACGTACTCCAAAAAATACAATTTTTCCGAAAGGAAAAGTATTCAAATTCATCCTTGTAGTTCACGACTAGATTCAATGGTTTTCAGATACCGTTCAACACAGGAGACGTCATTTTTCAACACTATTCGGCAGCGCGTTGCAAAAGCCTCTTATGAAAATACATTGATATATAAAACTAGAACAGAAATAGAAAAGGAGATCCGTCACTTTGCAAACAAGATCTTCAATTAAAACGCGACAATGGACATGACATAGCGGTTGGCCCCTACTGCAAAACATTATACTAGCATTTCGACGTTAAAAAGCAAGCCGCTCGCGCCCTCAGAGCGTTATAAATTCATTGTAAAGATCATTAAGTATCACAAATCTTAAAGTAAATTTCAGAATTAAAGTTTTACGCAATCAAATTATTCTATAATATTTCCGAATGATTTCTAAGATCGCACTGAAGCTGAAAATCATAAACGGCTTGTAGAAGAGAGGCTTGGAAACAGAAATCCCTAACAATGTTTTACGCAATGTCCAGTACCTTAATTTAACACTTAGTATAATTGTTGAATTTAATGTTTGCATCTTCCTTTCCGACACTTTATCAAACGCGAGGCCCCATCGTTCCCGGTTCGTTCCACCGCCGAGTCCAGAAATAATACCAGACATTTCAGGAGGAAGATGTACGTGAGTATGGTTTGTATCGAGGCGAGGCTTTAAGGCGCCTGGGAACAGCCCGCCGCCTGCCGTAACTAAAAGGCCGCCCGTGCGAAAACCACGAGCCGCGCTTCGCCGGCGCCGCCGCCACGGAACCGGCGCGGCAGCCGACGCCGAGGCGGCAAGGCGGCGGCCCGCGGCCCCGGGCGCCAGGCCGCGCCGTCGCGACGCCCTGCGGCGTCCTGCCCCACAGCCCCGGCCCGCGGAATCTCCTCCAAATGCGCAAGGACTCGCATCCAACTCGACAATAACGTTTACGAAGTACAATTCAAATTATAAAGGTATATCTTCATATCTGATACAGAACTGTTGGGATACGTTGACCTTATGTATTAATATGTATTAATTTAATTAAACATCAATATTCATTAAAATATAGTAACATATTCAGTCAATTGGTTTCAACAACTAGTTACACAACCTTTTGATAATGAGATTAGTATCTTTTTCAAAATTCCGCCCTTACCAAAAGTGCAATATCGAAATTCCATGTAAACATAACAACAAATGACAACAATTCCATGTAAAAATGAATGGAACAACAAATTTTTAAGTTGTTCTTGAATTAATTTGTCTGTTAATAAAAAAGGTCAATACAACCCAACTATTCACTAAGACAACTGTATCGTAAGCAAAGGTAAATAAACCTTTAAAATTATTGAATAGAAATAAGAAAAAATAATAATAAATCCAATCCAATCATGCTGCCTGCTAGTACATACTAGTAAATGATTTCGAGAGTAATTAAAATAATTTATTATACAAAAGCAATTATTTCATATATATTTTTTAAACCCTTTTAAGGAAAAATTCAAATTATGTAGGAAAGTTTTCAAAATATATATCCTATTTCCCATCAACGTTTATACCATCGAACCCTTGCTTTCTTATACCATGCACCAGACGCGTTTGTTTTCCATGATCCGCCACCGCGCGCGCCAACCATCAAGGAATCCCGAACTCGAACGCCGCTCGTGCCGTTGCCAATTAGCGGGTCACCGATGACCTGCTGCCCCGAAGCAATCGGGGCGCAATCCCAGAAACGGCGGGCGGGCGGGCGGGCGGGCGGCGGCGCGCGGGGAGCGAAATGTCCCCTCCGCTTCGCGGGTGCGGAATAAAAACAGGCGCTTGCGGCGGGAGCCCTTAATTGTGTCTAATTGCAGGAGCCGGCGCCCTCGCGCACCGCCGCCGCCGCGCCACAGCCGCACGGTAATCCGCGGCTCGACGGGCCGCCCCGCGCCGCCACGCAACGCCTCGGACGCCGGCGCCGTGCGCTTTCCGGCGGCAACGACGCCCAACTTTGGATTGGATTCACCATGCTTTTTCTTACTCAATAACTTTAAAGGTTTATTTTCCTTTGCTTACGATACAGTTGTATTAGTGAAAAGTTTGGCTGTGTTGACCTTTTTAACAGACAAATTAATTCAACAACTAATTAAAAATTTGTTGTTCCATCCTTTTGCCTGACATGTTTACATGACATTTCGATATTAAACTTTAGATAAGGGAGGAATTTTGAAAAATATCTCCATCTCGGAATCGAAACGTTGTGTAATTAGTTGTTAAATCCAATTGTCAGGATATATTAATATATTTTAATAAATATTAATTAAATTAATACATATTAATAAATAAGCCCACGCACTGCCTCGCGCGCGGGCGCCGTGCGCTTTCCGTCGGCAACGTGGGCAAAAATTGGACTGGATTTATTTTTGTCAAACAGCAAAAACTCGATGTGATGTTTGAAGAAGAATTATAATTTGCGCACAATTTATTGAGCTCCAGAATCCCATCATACCCTTTTACTATACATAGTTGGCGCTGAATTAATGTACCCACAAACAACGAGATTAGCACCTTTTTAAAACTATATATTTTCGCTCACGAGTAATGAAAAAATATTTACCACGGTAAATTATATTTGCTCACACTTTGTTCGGGATGACGCGAGATTAACAGAAATATCTATTGTATATTCTTCATAATGTGTCTCATGTTTTAGACATTTTAGAACGAAGATCGACCAGATATTACTGAACAAATAGGTGCAATGTATCACATTGCGATAACGCTAACAACTGCTTCCTTTTCTTTGTTTTCTAGTTTAATATCTTATGAGCGTTATCAAAGTTAGACCAATTGAGTTGAAATTTGGAAGAGAACAATTTAACTTTATAGTGCAGAAAATAGAAGTCTACGCTAAGATTTCCATTGTTTTGCTTATAGTTTGAACTTATGTATTTGTACGACGGGAAAGTTGTTCGTTATTCGTAGAATATAATCATTTGGTGTGAACAACAAATTTGAATAATCTCAAATGAAAGTAGAGCAGCTATTTGTTTTCATTTTTATTTATATTGCTGGTAGAGCCTTTGTTCTGCTTAAACAACACTTCAAAAATTCCAGAATTATTTGAATTACAATTTTTTATTTTCTGTTTTCATTTAGTCAACAGCTACATTTAACTGTATATTAAACCCTTAAAAGGTTGAGAACACACTCTCAAGCGACACTTTTTGTCTGTCTCTTTTCTGTGGAAAAAAGTAGTCATTGTACAATTATCGCATCGGCCCACCTAACCACTTTTGCGATAAATGAAGAGTGGATAAGCAAAAGAAAGGCTCTTGTCGAAAAACACCTCTGCTTAGTAAAGTAGACAAGAGGTAATTGTCAATTTCCGAACCGAGTGAACGAGCACACGTAATAATAAAAGTAAAGCCCAGAAGGTGTTAACAAATCTGCTTTTCTTTATGTATACTAGCAGAAAATGTTATTTTATGGATCAAATAAAGATGCATGGGTTGAATCATCGCTGAAACCTACTTCACAGACGTTTCCGAAGAAAGAAAAATCACAGGCTAAAAATCAAAGGACAGGTTTCTTTGAGTATCTTGGCGGAAATAGGGGTGGCGACTGTTAAGAAAAAATATATGCACAAGACAACAACGTTTGTCAGTCGGCACGCATCAGCCATAAGACTGAAACTAACCACCGGATCTCAAGCAAAGAATACTTTCAGCGCTACTGTAGATAGAAGTATTTCATTCACAAATCAACACGAGGGAACTATCTGGCTTTTTTCAAATCTGCAAGGTGAAGGTATTTACAAGAGAGAAAACTCTCGGTCGTCAACGTTCGATGCCATAGTAAGCATGTTTCCCGTCAACATGCCTCTAAACATACATCGCGGCTGTTATGGAACCTTCTTTTAGTCGGATTTTATTGAAGAACAGACGGTATATTGTCCATGAAAAACCAACAATGCTTCTCAAACATGCCTACATTTGTTTAACTAACTTGTCAAAAACAGATAGCTTAACGACCCACATCTTTTCTAGTTGGGGAACGTCCAACCCTGTGCCGCTTTTCTTTATTTTTTCCGCGATACTAAATCGTTTCGAAGCCACAGAAGATATTTTCCTACGAGCACGTTTTTTTAGAAAACATCCAACGCATTGTGAAAAATGTATATAATTATTTGCTGTAAACGTACAACATACCCGCACGAGACGTTGCACGATCTCGAATGATTTTTTTAACGTGGAATACTTCGCAGATATTCAAAGTCTAGGAAGTGAGTTAAATCATTTTCAATATTTAAATTTAAATCGTATTGGGATGGAATTTCTGCATATAATTATATTTCGGTTCTGCTAACAGCAGCGATACGTGAAAAACCATTAACAATCTGTTTGATGCCCCGAGTTGCGAGCAAACACAGCGAGAGCCTTGTTTTGGCAAGGCAATCCTTTCGGAATCCCACGTATTCCCACGCTGTGTGCGTACGAGGCGGCGGTGTCATTGTCTCTGAGCGTCTGTAGGGCGTAGGTGTGCTTAAGTCTCAACAGGAATTAGTGGACGGGCGGCGGCGAGGGCGGCGGCGACGCACGCGAATCGGTAGACGGTGGAGCGGAGCGGGATCCGGAGCGGGTGCGGGTGCGGGAGCGGAGGGAGAGGAGGCCGGCGAGAGCGACGCGAAGAGGATACCCTGAGGACGCAGAGGACGGCTGGGCGGGCCGCGCGCCGGCCGGGCAGCGCCGTGGGCCCGCGAGGCGGCCGGCGGGGGAGCGCGACTTTACACGACATTCGTATTACAATCACTTAGGGCGACGCCGCGCAAACATTTGTCCGGCCGCCCCCCCCCCCCCGAAAAAATAAACGCAAAGAGGTGACGCGACGCGGAGCGAACGCTGCTGCGCGAATCCTCGATGGCCCTGCGTGGAGCGCCCGAGCAACGAGGGGGGTGGCGGTTGCTACGCGGCCGCTGGAAAACTCCCGAGAAACACGAGCACGGGAATATACTTAGCAGCAACATAATGAGGAAGAAATTAGAAGCTTTCCTGAAGGAGAGGGCGGCAAGCGCATACCCAGTCGTCTCACGCCACGCACGGTCTATTTTGCAGGTGAATTCGAGGCGTCCCTGTGGCTATTTGCGTCTGCTGTAATTTTTACAAAAGCTACGTTCAACGTTTACTTGGCTTTGGGCACGAGAATGCAAATTCAGTACGATTGCTAACGTTTGGATAGCGTTCCCATCGTTTATCCCTCAACCATGTCAATTCGGAGCTTGTTAAATGTTAGTAAGCTTTCAGAGAAGGCTGTAAACGCACTAGGATATTGTCGCACTCGTGCTAAACAGAGGTACGGGCAACAAATCCTTATAAAATTATATTGCCTTCCCGTCTTCACAGAGGCGGGGAACCTTTTTGCTACATGCAGCCGCATGACCAAAAGAAATATCATCAAGGGCCGCTCATTGCTTGTCTGGAATATCCTGAGGCATAAAATTAAAGAAATTGTAATATGTACAATATCATTATTTTGCATGACAATAACAGTATTTAATACTTAACAGAGACCTCATAAAATGCGCCTAAGAGCGAGAAAAGAAATGGGTAGGGCAGCACCCTTTCCGTTTGCATTCCCAGAGGGAATCGTGGAATGATTGGCTCTAATTGAGTCTCCATACTAAGAGATGAGGTCTGCGTTAGGGGATGCAGGCAATCGGATCGAAATGATTCGACCCCAAGCGTTAGAAGCAATGACTGCGAGCGCGAGGGAAGGACGACAGAGCCGTCGGCGATCCGCATGGCGTAAGGTCCCCACCTCTGGCGCCGCTCCGACCGACAGGACCCGCCCCTGCTCGCGCCCACCCGCCGCCAGGAACGCCGGCCCCGGGGCTCGACCGCGGACGGCGGCAGCGAGCCCCGGGCCTCGGCCCACGCTCGCCGCCCGCACGCACACAACGACACGCTCAAAGTCAGGGCATTGTCCATGTTGGTGAAGGAGCGTGGAGGGCCACGTGACAGGGAAAGCTTGCCATCCACCTACAGAAGCGTGGACATAGACACAACGCTCGGCAAGATCGAACATGAAATTGCTCTATGATATGTGAAAAGAGTATGACAGCATATGCCCACCTCTCCCCTACAGATTCTGAGAGACAATATTCACATGTTTATAAGAATTTCTTCACACCGCTATTAAGTTTGTAGCCTGTACAATCATGAACGATAACATAATTTTCACGGCCGCACAAATATAAACTTTGTCATGTACAGACATGTTTTATAAGCAAAGCAGGCAGACGCTACTGCCAAGTCAGTCATGACTTAGACTCCTGACGGTCACGCGGACAATTCGTAAGGTGAAGTACGAGTGCGCCCTTACAGGCCATCACTGCAACGCTAACAGTCGGCATCTCTGGGCCGAGAAAGGCGCTAACATCGAACGGCAGTCCACTCACACGTGCGTCACAGATCTCTACGTGTCGTGAGCCGAGTTGGGCGGGTGGGCGTGCCGGGGCGCGCACGTGCGGCCGCGGGGGCGGGAAGTGCAAGCGAGGGCCCAGGGCCTCGCCCGCCCACGCCGGCCGGCGAGCGCGCCCGCGGCCCCACAAGGCCCCGCGTGGCGAGGATGCGTACCTGGCGGTCGTGCAGTCTCTGTACAGGATGTCGAAGTCCTTGCAGGAGAGCAGCTTGCAGCGGTTGACGCCCGGCTGGATGGCGCCCAGGCCGCGCAGAATGCGCACTTGCTCCACGTTGCAGACGAGCGGCACGATGTCCAGGCGCTTCAGCTTGGTGTAGACGGTGTGCAGGCCGCCCACCAGGTGCTTGAGGAAGAGCTCGAACGCCTGCGGCAGGCACAGCATGGTGTCGCCGGCGATGATGAAGGCGGCCACCTTCTGGCCGCGGTAGTCCACCAGCTTGCACTCGTTGGCCGACGGGTCGGAGCTGGAGATGGGCGGCGGGCTGTTGTAGGAGCGCGGGGGCGCGCCGCCGCCGTGGTGCTGCGCCGCGGCCATCAGGTCCAGCGGCGAGTGGTGCATCATGCCGCCGCCGAGGGAGTTGAGCAGGCCCAGGCCCGGGGGCGGCAGCGGCGGCATCACCGACTGCGAGATCCTGGGCGGCACGGCCGTGATGCTGTTGGGCGTGGACACGCTGGGCGGGCTGAGCGGCGCCTGCGGGGTGCGGGGTGGTGGGCGGCTGCGCGGGCCCGGGGGCTGCTCGCGGCGGCGCCCAGCTGCGGGCTGGCCGGCTGCTGGGGGGGAGGGGCGGGGCGGCGGCGACAGCGGCGGCTTCATCACCGGCGGCGACGCCGACGACCCGTTGCTGCTGTGGTCACTGTTCGTCGAACTCGAGTCCATCACAGAATCCATGCTCATGCTCTCCAGGGCGAGCGCTGGGGGCGAGCGGAGCCAGGCGGCGGGGCGCAGCGCCAGGAGGCGGAGCGGGGCCGGACTGCCGAGGGCAGCGGCCGGGGCGGCGGCGTGGGCCAGCGGCACAGCCGACACTGCCGACACAGCAAACGCACCACCGAGTCCTGTCGCGGCCGACTGCTGCCACGCGCACCACTCACCAGCGCCAGCCGCCAAACGAGTCCTCGTGCGCGGTGGCGCGCGTCAAACGCAGGCAGAACTTTCACGAATTTAACACTAGAAGTCGACACATGTTGCAGGCGAGGGCGAAGGCGAGGGCGCAGGCGAGGGCGCAGGCGAGGGCGAAGGCGTGTGGGCCTGAGGGCCGGAGGCGCGGAGGCACGGGGCTGCGGCGGCGAGCGCTGCGAGAGCACTTGTGGCACCGCTCTGCGGCCCGGGATGACTGAAGTGGCCGACCGAGTCGCCGACGCCTCTGCGTATGGGAGCGGAGCGGAGCGCTGCGGCCGCGTGGAGCCACTCTTCGCCGCGACGGCCTATAATAGAGTAAAGGACTTGCAACTCGCCGAGTATGTCTGTCTGTCTAACTGACTGTCTGTATGTCTCTCTGTCTCGCTACACAATAAGAGAAGAGGGGTGGAGAGGGCGCGGCGGGGAGGGGCGGCCTCGTGGAGGGGAATGGAAGGGTGTATGGAAACAGTGGTACGCGTTGGAGGGGGTAGGGGAGGGAATCAGAAAACTTACAGCACTATATATTGCTCTATGCGTTTAGATCTCTTCTCTTTTCCGCACCGACTCGCTCTCACATACACCGACAAACGCATACACACTCACGAATGGCCTCCTCTCTTCGTCTTTTCCTGCTCTTTTATCGCGCGCTTTCTTCGTGTGTTGTCGTCGTCGCCGGCACGAAAAATAAGGCACCGCCAGCAGGTTTTCGCCGCCTATCGCTCGCCGTGCGTCCTCTTCTCCTGTTCGCTGCTCCTCGCCTTTAGCATCGTTGCCCACACACTGCGTTCACTCGAAGCGCCGGCGCGAATGTGGTCGTGCGCATGTTAAGTCGGCGCGGAAGAAAGGCAGCGAGAGCTGTGCGCACTGCTAGACGTCCACGGGCAGAATGTCTCCTCCTAATTCTCCAGTCACAAAAGTAATAAATAATAACATAGTCCCTCTTTTTGCGATATAACAAGGTGGGAGCGAGAGAAGGGGCAGAGAGAGAGGGTAAGAACGAGGGAAGAGAGGAGACAGGAATAAAAAAGTAGCTATTTTCCCCTTTGGTGGGTCGAACTTGCAGTCTCAGAATACTGTTATTATCTGCACGATACCGCGCACCTTGCACCGGATTGGCCCGCAGTTTACACAGAAGTCGCTGCTCATTGGTCGATGGCCAAGTTCCGCCTGGTTTGCTTCTACTCCAGGTCCCGCCTCCACCAGAGCCTTAACACCGCACACACTACAACTGTTTCACTTCAGAGGCGAAACCGACGGAGAAAAAGTCGTTTTTGTACGTTGCTTCCTTTTTTAAGGCGTACTATTTCCTTCCTTTTCTTACGTACGTTCTCTCTAAATTCCTATGCTTTCTTATCGTGCGCTGTGAGGAACGTCGAGTTAAAATTTTCTTTAATATTGTAACAAAAATGTGTTGTATTGATATTTCACCTCGAATGTGATACGAATAGGTGCTTGTGTGTTTTGTTTATCGATCAAGTTTCAAGTGACCAGTTTCTTGCTTTATAACTGCACAGAATGTGACGAAAAGCAGTAAGTACAGTGAAATATTTCAATGCACTCGGATTTGAATTGTTGTAACCATTGTGAACAGCACAAATATGTGTGGCTTCATTAATTAACACATTTCTTTGTGTATGTATATTGTGGTACACAAAGGTTTGTAACAATGACGCAATATTACGCGATTTACGAGTCACAGTCAACTGCTTTCCGAATATTTGTTATTGAACATATCTTGAAGCTTTTGATTTGTTGTTTGGATGTCACTGTATTTAATTTTCACATAGCACTTTCTATCACAGATGAAATATCACGTAGAATGTTGTTTGAAATGCAATTAATAACACAAATGTTCAACAACACGAAATAGGCGCAACTTTTTCTGTTCTACTAACACTGTTCATTGTTACAACTCGGTTTTTCACTTGAATTCGGGTACGCGTTTATGAAAGTACCAACTATACTGTCACTCACAGATAAACAATTCACTTGATCCTGCAACTAGTCCTCCGAATGTTGTTTTCGACCTCTCTAGGCAGCGAGTTGAGGGAACGGGATGATGTTGACACTTCCCGTTTAGAGGAGCATCCGTCAACTCTTTATAGAGGGCACAACACAACACAATGTCCCCTGCTGGCTATCAAAGACTGCGTGCGCGGGCGTGGGCAGTGCAATCGCAGGCGCGTCCCCCTCAGCAAGGATCCGCTGGGCGGCGGCGGCGGTGGCGGTGGAGGCGGCGGCGCGGGGGCGATCAGCTGTTCGCGGCGCACGTGGCCGTGCGGCGCGGCGTGGCGCGGCGCGGGGCGGCGCGGCGCGGCGGCGGAGCGCTCCCCTGGCTGGGCTGCGGCGGGCGGCGCGGCGTGGTGCAGCGCGGGGCGGCGCGGCAGGCCTGCTCCCAGCGCGCAGATCAGCTGATACGGGGAGCCAGGAGGGAAGCGCCGCGCGGTTTCCTCAGTCGGCGGGCTAGTGGGTACCGCAGCACGCGAGGGGTCGGCGACGGCGGGCCGTTGGGCTGGCGGCGGCCGCGGGGCGCCGCTCCCCGCCGGGGCCGCTGCTCGCCACCGCCATCTGTGAGTGGCGCGCCGAACTAAGTGGGTGCGCGCTGACACCCTCGCCCCCGCGGCGCCCGGCCGCGCCGGCAAAAAGCGCGAGCTGCCTAGAAACGTGCGTCTATGACCCTCGCTTAGGCCGTCAGAAAGCATGCATAGAGCACCAATATTCTTACATCCTCTTCCCTTACTTGTATTATTTTTACCTTTTCTAAAGTTTATAGAATAAATAAAATTAAAAAAAACACTTGTCATAGTGTTAACGTCTATTGCCTTCATAACTTCTGACAATAGGAAAAAAAAGATTTCCAATAAGGGAGAAAATAAATTGAACACGAATGGCCTACATATAGTTTCTAGTAATATATCAATACTCCGGAACAATTCCAAAAGAAAAGTCCAATTCCAATTCCTCTTTATCAAAGGCAAGGCAAACAATACTTTGAGATTTAATGTATGAGAATGTGTTCTGTTCTGGAATCCAAAAGTTACTGTTTCTGTTAGAGGATTGTGGAGTATTTTGATCTAAGAAAACATTTTGTCCATGATTTCCTTTGAAGTTACGAAATCTTTTCGACGCAGAGTAACATTAACTACCTTGGTTCACTCTGAAGTGAAACAACTTCAGTTAGGTCTTCAAAAACAATGCGTTTTGAATGCATTTTCCATAGATCCAAATTATTAGTATTAAGGAACATTCCAGTGACGAGTATTGATGTTTTAATAATATTATCTTAAATAATGAAACATCTGCATTACATCACCACTACAGAATTATTGCTTTCTTGATAAAATATTGACTTTCTAGAATAATATTAATTTCATGAGTGTGTTTTGACGATTATTCCTGCAGGTAAATAAACGTAACAAAGGAAATAAATGTCAACATAGTTCCTTAAAACTTTTCTTTGGACTGAATTTGGTTTTGGAAGTTAGTCTGATAGGATGGGATAATAAACAGAACAAATGTGTTTATCTTCATACATTCAACGCAATTAAAATTGAATCACAGTAATTATGGGAACGATATGTGAGACAAGTTAACACAACTACACATGTTGGTAAAATAACTTTTTAATGGTTATTCGTAAATTATAGTTAAATTATATGAATATGACCCCATGTTTTTGATAGTCACTACAATATTCGGGAGCTTGCTCACATGGTATAACTAGGCAAACAAACAATTTTCATATATTGTACCATAATATAATGTATATTCAAATTGTGTGACTTACAAAGTTTCTGGAATTGGTATTTCCCATACCATCAGATGAACTAAAATTTTATAAACAAAGACAATAAAATATGGACTTACGTATATGGTACAAAGTGAAAGAACTGAGCCATTTGAATTTTCGAGGGCGTCTTGGCATTAAACGTTGTTGTTGGTCATTATTACATTAGTTTTTACTTCATGATTTTAATTTGTAAAAACTATTAAAGTTAAAATGGTTGCCTGTTCTTTCGTGCTGGAAGAGGGTATCGGGCTTGACGCGGAGTACACAGATTACAATAGCATCCCGCAGTTTATCATCAATTATCTCATGCGTCAACTGCATCGAAGTCAGGCCCTGTCGTATCGGCAATGTGCTCCAGCGCCTGACGACAGACAGAAGCGCCCGTTTCTGAAACGTAGGTGGGCCCGTTCGAGGGGAAGCGTGATAGTGAAGTGTAGGGGATGATGTATCATTGAGCCGAGAGCATTCAAATTGATCAAGCACTACCAACAGAAGCAACTTCCAAGGTTATAGAACATTTTATCTTCAAAATTTCCGGAGAATGTAATAAAAACACGACTACAACAAACAAAAAGAAATAATGTAGTTGAAAACAAATTCATTAAGGTATTGTTAAAATTGAATATTAGACATCCCTGATAATATAAAAATACTACTAATATTACATTTTTGTTAAAACACAATTTTTGTTGATTGTTGATTTCGTTATTTCCAATATTAACACTTTGACATAAAACTGAATAATCTGTAAAATAAATGTAAATCTGTAAACAACACACCTCAATTGTACTAAATAAGTAAATATAGCGTTCGGTGAATTGTTTTTAACAAGTAAGAATATTAAAAGACATGAATTTCAGGGTACTTTTATTTTTTTGCTTGAAATATCACCAATATTTTTACAAGCCATACGTGTTCATATAATGAGGTACTTTGACAGAAGAGCTTTTGCAATTTTGTATGTGTCTGTTATTCTTTTTTCACCAATATTGATCGTCTCGTTTCCACGGACATTTCAGATATCTATCCTTTATCTAGGAAAGATTAGGCCTTCAATCATCAATGTGTTCAAGCTCCCACGACCGAGAGTCCTTGTAAGAGCTCAGATCTCAAAAAAAGAATTGCTATGTTAATTTGATCAGACTTCGTTGTTAAATAACGTGCTGTTTGAAATAGTATATTAATCTCGCTCAGTAATTCCTAAAGTTTGCTTAATGAGAAAATATATATCAGATTTAAGTATAGGGTAGGATTAATATTATACAAGAAATTTTCATACACGCTTTATATATCTTCGTGGTGATATTAAAATATAGTGAATGTTCTTCGTGAAAAGTACTTGTAAGTAATATTTTAATTAAATTTACTTGTTGGTTTCAATGAGAGAGTACTGAAGAAATTTTATTGGGCAATAATATTGAACATTTAATGTTTTCAGGATAAAAGAGATATTAAAACTGTAAATCGATAGACTAGAGTCAATGTAACTAATCTGGACTACTGTTAACTTGGCCCCAGCGTCGAAACCCGAGACAATACTAAGTACTCTCTTCAAAAATGTAGATGTGTCGTAAGCGATGAATCTGGGGAATCACGCTTCAGCGTGTGGTGAAAAGCGCACTGCCCTGAGCTGCGACATACAGATGTGGCAATGGAGAGATACGCTTCCGAAGCGTGCTGTTGCGTGCATTGATGAAAATGAACACGAATACGACTATCCTCCCTCATTTTTTGACTTATGACTTTGTAGGGACGCTTCGCGTTTGAAGATAGACACCAGACAAATCGTTCTCTACGCAACAGAAACTTACATCAGAGCGCCGAACGCTTCCACAGCTTTCTCGTTAGACGCTTCGAATTGGTCTCCTGTACTTCGTTCAGAGGCATATTGTTGTGAGTATGGCCAACAATTATGGATTATAATTAGAAAACGAACTGCTTCTCTTCAATTCTCCATAGTCATTAAGAATCCCAATGTGTAATAAATATGCTGAGATAGATTATTAACAAACATTTAATCAGGAGAAAATATTTGTTAGCCTATGGCTTAGATACACAGGAAAATAAATCTCCCGAGAGGACGTATTTAATCAGTAGATAAGATGTTGTGGTTTTCCTTTTGTGTCGTCCACTGTAAGGAGGTGGTGAATTCAATCGGCGTGGCGGAGGTTTGTTTACCCCTCGCACGCCCCGCCTCGTATTAATCAGCATGAGCGTTGTCTCTGGAACGCTTTATTAGATTTCTTCGGGGCCCCGGTGGGCCGGTGGGTCGGAAGGGGGCGGGGTGGGGCGGGGCGGGAGAGAGTGGGAGGCCGGACGCCCGCCAGTTCCTCGCCCCGTGGGACTGCCGCCGCTGCCGGCCCGGCCGCGGTTGAGGTCAACATCATTATTACGTCGCCTTCAGTACGTTTGGATGACATAAATCTCGTGCGCGGACGGTGCGGGGCCGCGGAGGCGCGGGGGCTGCGGGGTGGGACGGGGTGGCGAGGAGGCGGGGTGGTTGCAGGGGCTCAGTAGCATCCTGGGCGGCGCGGAGTGGCGACGGCCGCGCTCCACTTCATTAAGACACATGCCCGCGGGCGGGGGGTGGTGGGCGGTGGGCGGCGGGCAGTGGGCGCGGGCGGCGCCTCAGCCGAATGGGCGTTCCGGGGGCGGCGCTCGCGCTGTGGCCCCTGGGCTCGCACCCATTGCCATTCCCACAACCGCCGAAGACGAGAGGTCCTGCGTCAGAGCCAACTACACGCTCTCCATGGGCGCCACGCGATGAGAACAGCTGTCATTTGCCTGTGGATTTGGAGTGAAAGAACGCACGCTCGTACAAAGGATTTTGGCCCACCATTCAAATGGCTTAGTCTCGATCAGTGCTGCGAATTTTATGAATGTTTTTACCTACTGACAATTTAGTACCGAGCACAAGGGTGATTTTGACCAAGTCACATTTTGAGTGAATGCAAAATTTAAATTGCCATTCAACGATAACGTTGAATGGCATTGGTACTGACTGTACTGACGCTGGCGTACTGACGCTGTATGGCTGTACTAACGCTGGCGACGCGTACTGACGCTGGCGTTGGTACTGACTCGAAATATAGTCCAAGTTTACGAAGGTGGAGGGTGATATACTGATTCACATGCGAACTGAAAGTATTTTTCGCGGTAATTTCAGTTTGTATCAAATTCAACGTACTCGGAAAACGTGTCTCGAATTTGAATTTCATTTCCCCTTATACTATACTTCACATAACTTCTGATCTTCCCAGGACTACTGACCGTTTCTCTTATTAATTTAAAAATTTGCTTTGCCTACCTCACCAACGTTTTCAACTTAATGGAGAAAATACATCCAGAATAATATATTCTACTGTACATTAATCAGTACACTACTCCAAAGAGAAGGATTAAGGATCATACAGGCATATAGACTGTACATCCAAAAGTATTGCTTTTGATTCCATTAAAAGGTAGCACTTTACCTGTTCGCAGAAACAGCTGAAGTATTGCCTGTTCCAAACGCTGTACTGTAAGAAATAAATAATTTCTTGAAGTATTCCGTTTAAAATATTTCAGATAGTATTAGTGTTGCATTAAGAATGTTTATTATATCTAATTACGTTGAGCAAATATGCTTTTCATTTTTTTTGTATACTCTTTCTCTCTCTCGCATTTGTGGTTCTTGTCAAATACAATAATTCATATTGCTCTCCTCTTGAAGCCTTCCATGTTGTAAATTCAACGTATGCAATATTTCAAACACCTGATATTTACTGAAATATGACATGAAAATAAAACACACCCAAGTTTTAATGCATCAAATATTTTGTAATTTAATAAAAAAATTGTTAATTGTTTTACTCATGCACCTACGATAGAATCAGAAACTACTTATTTAAAACAACAACGAAGCATTCAACGGAACATGCCGAAAAAGAAAGGAAAAAGGTAAGTGACTTTTTATGGGTAGTTACTGTTTTAATAAATCATAGCAACCCTACGATTTTTTCCAGCTTCGTGTTCTGAAATATTTGTGAAGTACATCTGCCGGTAGTGTCCCTGGACTTCTCCGTTCCGCTGCCTCTTGGCCTCTCTCCACCTGTTCCTTTCTTCGGTCCGCCCAGTGCATCACACCGTCGCTCCTGCCGTCCTCCGTCGTTCGTCATCACCCGCCATCCTTCGCTGTCCACGTCCCGTCTCTACCATTCGTATCCTAAACGCGTGTATGGAAACGTTCCTTGTCGCCTATGTTTCACGTCCTAAAGTCGCCGCGGCATTTTCACTTGAGTGAGGAGTGGGGACGTCGCAGGTCCCTGACTTGCCCAACTCAGCGTATGGCTCCTGCAGTACCGGAGGCCAGCCAGTCCAGGAATTTCGTTCTGTTAACTTATATGCTCTGACTGGTCTCGAAGAAGGTGAGGGCTTCCTACTATTTTTTTAATGCTCCGTCACAAACTCAAACACAAATCAAAATCTTGAGTCTCCTTTCTTCGGGATCGACATATAATTGTGAAATGGTATGTACTCAAAACAAGCCGGATATAAATAATTCTAGCTCTATTACATTACATTTATTGTTACATTCTAAATTTAATATCAACAAACTAAATTTCTGCGAAAAATCAGATCTAATCGATTTCTGTCATTTGATAGGAGAAAATGAGTAATGAAAGAAAAAAAAGAATAGCAAAATGCTAACCTTTCAAACACAGAATTTTCTACTACATAAATCTTCTCAAGACAGATGAAAGTATTCGGTTTTGCTCATGTTTTATTGAGTGAATGCTGAATTCACCATTCAACAAGAATTATTTATGGCGTTGTAAAGTAATAATTGTATAACATTTAAAAATAAGAATAATTTAACGGTGAAGTTGTTTCTACGAGTAGATCTACTTTTTTGTACAAAACAAAAACAAAAAAAATTCTGGAAGAGACCTTCTTCTATAGATGTCAAACCATTTATAAACAAGCAGTAACAAACATTTTACATTATCGTCAACTGTTAATCCTAATCACAGAAAATAGATAACGATTCCGCATGTAATAATATTATGAAATTACGGAATTAACTGAAAAGGGAAAATTTATCCTTTTAATATGCATTCACAATGAACAAATATTACCTCAAACTCGTGAAACGTGCTTAATAGATCATTATTGTTCTCACTGGTAAGCAGCATAGAACAAGTACTGAATTCACACGTAAATTTCGATATCGAAATTCTACGGAAATGTATTGTGAACATGATAGTGATTGTGTTTATGTGTGCGATAGAACGAGAGGGAGACAGATATAGAAGAGATGAATTGTGAAAAGGGAATGTACATTCGGTTGAAATGCGTAAGTGAATATTTGCCTGCAACTCCCGCATAATAAGATCAATAAAAAGTGATAAAACAATCATTCTTCAATGCGACACAATCATGAATAATTATTAATATTTTCACTAAAACCCGTTTGAAACACAATATACGAAATCGATGCATATCCAACATTTCCAAACAAACCGACACAATCGGAAAATTGTTCGGACTAATGTTCTTCGGTTTTGTAGAATAAATGGCTGTTATAAATTACTATCGTAGTATTACAGTCATTTGCTAGTTTATACTAAGAATAATTGACGATTAATTGATAGCAAAGAAGTAATGCGATGAAAACGGCTCATTGAAATTTCCTCCGTGTTAATTACTCACGAAATTATTTACTAGTATGTACCAGCGATATTGTTCATAGAGAACTAATATAATTTGAATAAATTCAAACTAAATTCAATATGAACAATCGGGCGTAAAAATTGGAAGAAAAATAGCACTGCTTGAATGCTAAAATATGCTAGTTAAATAAGCAATTGAATGGTGTGTTCTCTTATCTCAATCATTCATTCACAGATTGTGGAAACGGATTCTGCTTGAACTATAACTAATCAGAATCTACATTGTGAACAAATGACCAGAAAAATTAAATTATTTCTTTTGTGTCAAAACTCGAGTTAATATCAGAAAAATTCAGCAAATCAATAATTGGTGAACTTTCGGGGTTATTAAGAGTATGCGTGAAAAACATCCACTGATACATTAATATTCAGTCACGAAAAATTCAAGATATTTGCAGCTGATATTCTATAATCCCCACATCTATCCTTCTTTGTGATTCTGGCAGTTTATCTAGATAAAATGGGTAAATTAAATAATCACTAAAATTATCATAGGTAAAAACTGTTAATGGAATCTCGGAAAAAAATAGATAAATTCACAAAGTGGTTCACATACGGTATCACTGATATGCTATCCAAAGAGGAGACAATACTTTGACAAAGAATTATAGGCTAATCACTTGTTTGCCAGTAATGTAATAAATATATAAAGTTTTAAAGGGAGTGAGACCTAACAGACATCTAGAGGAGCCAATCTGTCGCCAATGGAACAGAAAAGAGGCAAAGGTTTCTAAGGATACAAGAGAATCTTGCTACTCAACAAAGTCATCTTAAATGGTGTAGGGAAACGAAAATATAATTTATATATGGCTTGGATTGACTACCAGGAAGACATTGACTATTTAATAGCGAAGATCCCGAAAATCTATCTATTTCATCCTAGAGTATCACCTTACTTACACTCAGCAAATAGCATTTAGTAGAAAGAAGAAATATTCTGATTATCAGGGGGATTTTGGAAGAAGTTTGTTTTGTATTACTTTGATCCCACTATCTATAAATTTGTCACATCCTGACTTCGGTTACAAGCTCCTGTGGTGATGACAGAAATATAGTTTTGCATGAAAAATCTAAAATTGCATGTTAAGAATGAAGCAGTCCTCTTTCAATTGCTGACTGTGACTATGACATCTGCATGAAATTTTGGCTTGACAAATGTGTAAAAGTCAACATGAGGAGAGGCAATGTAGTAATAACCGAAAGTATGCAAGTTGACATACACACTGTATTTAAAATCTTGAGCAAGGAAACAAGAACAGTACAATTTTCAAAGTGTTACACAAAGTACTTTGACTTAATGAATCACGTAAAGGAGAAGGTAGACGACTGAAACAAACTGAATCCCACTGGAACAATGCAATAGTCGGAATGGGAAAGTATGTGGTCAGTTATCAAGACTATCAACTTATTAGGCAGGCCATTAAAGTTTTGCAAATGAATGGAAATCGAGAATTAGCAAGTGCAGCAAGAGGTATTGTGAAGAAAACTATCTAAGACACGCAGAATATCATAGACACGGAACTGTTGATGCTACTTGACCTCAAATAAGGGACATTAAAAATATTGAAAAAATTATAGAGAGACAAACCATCCCATGGACAATACCTATCAAGAATGGAGAAGATTCATGTCTACAAAGACCATTTTAACGGCTTAAAAGAAGAAGAAAAATGACGCCGAAATTAGAAGCGTTTGTAATAGATGGTCCAAGATCAGGTATTAAGAACACATTATGATAAAGCAGTACTCAAAATTTCCCAAGACGATAAATATGACATTTGTAAGGAACAAGTAGAGAGTATTGATCACATCGTTTCAGGTTGTCAAATTATGGTTCCATCCACATTGTTGTCGGCGTGTGGTGTATTCAGAAAATGTTCACGTATACTTATATACTTGGACGTATTTATATTTAGAAGAAAACACAATTTTGATGTTTCTTGTTTTGTATTTTTCTCTCACCTGATACAGAAATCTATTTTGCATAGGATTAATTCATTTAACGTATTTGTCACATTCCAAACTTATGTTAAACATGTGCTTATTTGATCCGCATTATCTGAACAAAACTACTAGGGCAAGGAAAAATAACCGGGAATGACATTGTTCAAACAATCTTGCCATGTAAAGTTATGCGTCATTGGGAGAATAGAGCCACAACCCTTACTCTCAATTCCGCGTGGGTTAGAACCTGCTCGGTCATGTGTCGCTAGAGTGATTACTGAAAATAAGGGGTTGCGGAGATTGAAACAATGCATTGGGATCAAAAGCCTCGTTGAGAAAACATCCAGTCATTTGAAATTTTGCAGAGACTAATACAAGAGTATAGTGGAAGAATGTGTCACCCGTGTTTTGAATGGTTTCACAGAAGAAAGCGACACATGGAGAACAATCCGAGAGCGGAGAATTCTAAACATCAGCTGCTCTGAACGGTAGTTTTCCGTGTTTTCTCCTATCAACACCTGGCGAATGTCGGTGCAGTACCCTAAGAAATTGGCCATGGACCGCGGGATCATTCTTTTTCATTGTCTTGTCTTCACCACTTACACACACACATACATTATACTACCGCTCCAGTCGAGAGTTTAGAGCGTGTCTCGGCTGAGGCAGCGGTACCTCTTTGATGGGAGATATCTGGTTGAGAAAAAAACCGCAAATGACGTACAGGTCGGCAACGGATTTTTCCATCCATCAGGAAAGAATATCTCCACCTCTCGTGATAAAAACATGTACAACACTTACGAGACTAATAACAGTTGATTCGCCCAGAAATACGAAATTATCAATAAATAAAAATTTCGACATTGATTTTTTTGCAGCATTACTTAACTTTCTTTATACTACATCTGTACTATAATATATATGTATTCCTTGCATATACTCCATGTATAAATCTGTTTAAATTTACTATACAACGTATGTACTCCACATATACTACTAAACAAGAAAGTAAAATGGGAATGATTTCAATTCACAGTTTTGTGCATTTACCAAGGCTCACTAAGATTCACCAAGACATTTTTACCACGATCCTCTTGAGACCTTTGCAGCAGGGCCAGTTCTTAATCTAAAGTGAAGCCGCTCTTCACCTACAAATAACGATGTAAACGGGTCAATTTGTAATTAATTATAATGAATCTTACAAATAATTACTGCTTTCCAAACTTTTAACATTCCTCCTTTTGTTCTCCGACGATTCGCTTATGTTCGCTTCATTGCAGCTCAGCGTGTCCTTGTGTATCTCCTCCTCCACAAAGGGAAGCGAAGGAAATCGTTTCAGCGTCTGTGCCAAATATCATTTGCTTGCGACATAACCTGCAGTTGTACAAGAGATCAAGTGGCGGTATCCATAGCAACCACGGCGCAGGAAGAAGCGACGGATCCCTTCAGTGCACTCTCGATAGAGGCCGAAATTTTTTTCTCGGAACTAATGTACTACAGATTACAGTTTATCCCAAAGTGGCAAGCTGAAAAGCTATATTCTTGTCGCAAGATATCTCCTGTAAAACTTTGTGATCCCACCAGACCGTTCAACATACTAAATTTAGTTCAACATACAAATAAAGATTCCTTGTTTCTAAGTTTAAACAAAATGCAAATGTCATACCATTATTTACGTATATATCATATAAAATTATTTTACAAGTAGGCAGTATTTTTGAGAACTTCATTACAAGTGTTCGCGCTTGTGTTTCTGTCTTCATTCATCATTCTCGAATTCTATCACGCGAGGTTCCCCGCTCTTGGCTTCGCGATTGTGAATATCCCTGCTTGGGACTGCGGTAGTGCAGTAATTAATTTACGTAATTTGAGATTTAAGTTTAAGAATATTAATTAGTTCTCAGTATTTTTGAAATTACTTTCAGGCAATGGAGCAATAACAAGACGATTTTTTGTATCTAGTCGCACCGTTCCATCTTTTTCCGTGCGATTAAAGTAATCCAGTCTACAAACACATTGTCATACAGTTTCAAGAATATTGATGTAGTGATGTTTTTTTTCTTTCAACATAGATTGAAACTAATAGCGCAACATCAACACATACGTTCTTGCATAAATCTGCGAAAGGGTTTCCAACAAGCAAAATTGCTCCCCGCAAAAGGATTCGAACTCACGGGCATAAATATTGCATGCCACCCATGTTACATCTACACCACCAACCGCAGATCTAAACAGTGCCTTCTCGTTGTTTAAAAAAGTGGAAAATTCGTATTTGCAATATTCCAAAACTCAGATATGTTTATTTACATTATATAATTCTAGTTTTAAAGAACAGATTTCCTTTAAGGGAAATATCTCTAACGTCAGTCTCGAATTTTTTAAAGTTTTGTCACACCAGATCTATCTTCACATCTGTTTATTATTATTATTATTATTATTATTATTATTATTATTATTATTATTATTATTCGTGCATTGCTTTAGAGGTTCAACTTAGGAGTAAGTACTTAGAGTACGTTTAACTAAGAGTACAAATTAGTCATCCGGTATTTAAATTTGGACCGATTGTCTTCTTTTAGTTTTTTTTTTTTTCATTTCCTCTTCATCACAAAGAAAGGAATTAAACAATAATGTATTTAAAACTAAAATATCAGAGTGCAGATTGTTTTGGGAAGTATTTGGTGTTCACTTAATCTTTATTGAGACCTTGAAAATGAAATATACAAAACTGGTCCAAATAAGGACTCCCCTAAATGCGGACTCTTACCCATTTAGCACTTTCAAACCAAAGTGCACTACAGGTAATATGTGCTAATGCCTTTTTTAATTACGCATATACTAATCTGTTAACGATGGCTATTGTAAGGGTAAAATAAAATACCTCATTTTCAAGAATTAGGTTTTAAGTCTGTTCCGAAGGGATTAGACGATCTATGATAGATAACACTAGTTTCGTATTACCAAAAACCCTGCGACATGAGGTAGTGAATCAGTGATCTTTTAAATCTAATGACTTCGTCCTGTTTCGAGTTTGGAAACAAATTAACTATAAAACTTATGCTTAAAACGTTTAAACAAACCTGTTCCATTCATTAAATAAACAATCACAGTTTTTCGTTTAACGCAAAATTGCAATGTTTTAAATTATGTGTAATCTTCATTCAAAATTGCTAATTTGAAAAATACGTCCTACTAGAAGGTTTTTTAACCTGAGGCTAGTGAAATGACATATGGCCAACCATAGTGGATACTTCGAGGATGTTCTATTTTTTTAGAATGACTATCAAACAACTATTTTCATTCTTTCATAACTGAAATACCTACAAATCGTCTGGGTCAAACTGGCGAACTAGATTACACACTCGAGTCATTATAGTTTTTTTCATTCTATATGAACAAATAAAATACCTAAAAAAGATATACATGAAGAACGACATTTTCAGACAAGAAAAGGCAAGTGTAAAACAATTAGAAATACGTATATTCTCGAATGAAAGAGGTATATTCAAATTAATTTTTTTGGGGGTGAAAGCAGTAATACAGATAATGATAATGAAAATACATCTTATAAATTAAACATATTAATGAAAGTTGCGTAAATTAGTTGACAAATGTTTAAACATTTTCAGGAGAACTCAAGGAGAAGGCAAATTTGTCATTCATATTAAAAAAAGAATAAAGAAAATGCTATGAAAAATCATCACTCGCAAATCCGATTTTGTGTGTGTGTGTGTGTGTGTGTGTGTGATGTAAAATATTGAAATATTCATTCTAAGAATTATTTGTTATCGCTAACGTTGCCATAAGAATACACATACTGGACGAAAACATTGCTTGCTATTTGTAAAACGTGACCAACACTGTGTTACCTCTTTTTATCTTATTCTATTACACTCGATATTTAAAACAATATGGTTCCACGTTTGTTCAAATTTAATTATTGCATCTCATACATCACTACTTAATCAAGAAATATTCCAAAAGCTTTGTTTACATGCTTTTGGAATATTGCAATATAGGTGTTCAAAATATTTTGAGAGACATGTTTAAAATTAATAATTTCACAGTTGGTTTTTACAATTCCAGGTAAAGAAATGAATGGGTAGATGAGACTGGATGTAGCATCAACTGGATTCATTAGTTCTTTCAGGTTCCATTGCTTTCCAGAAAATATCTTGCAGCATTTTGCCTTCAAAAAACTCAAAACCATTTGGATTGGGGTAGATACCCCTAATAAGATTTGTTAAGAGAGGCATATATAGTGTGAAGAATAGTTTAAACACTATGTAATAAAATCAAATCTGGAAACAATAATAAATCTGACTGATCCACTATGAAATTCAGCCCGCCTTCAAATAACGTTTTGTTGATTCTATATCAAATATTTTTTAACAAATAACTGCACCGACAAATGTTCTCTATCCTTACATTATATTTATTACGCGTACATATTTTCGTTTTATTGTTTTACATAGCAATAAACCACTAGTAAAAATCTCTCCCACATAATTATATTAAGTCGTGAATTTGATCTCGATCAAATGTTTTTAAATACTCCCCCAGAAGTTGAATCTTACATGTACATTTTGTAGTACACGTGCACCTTGCAAGAAAACGCTTATACTGACGTGTATTGTCGTGATTGTGAAAGAGTTCTTACAAAGGTCTCAAAGTTTCTTCTCTCCTACAACCCAATCAATACGAATCACACGTTTGGTTGATTATTCACTGCATTCTTATTCTTTCTTCGATTTGACGGCACTCATATAATCAACCCTTAACGCCTACATTTGCCATGAGTAACTACTCCGAACTGTTTATGGACAACCAACAATGCCGGTTGGTGTACACATTACCTGCTAGAGCCGTGTTAGGGGAGGGTCGGGCGCGGTGCGGAACCACCTCGCTGCATGACGTTGGGTAATCATTGATGAAATATTGATACTACACTACGGCCAAGTTGCCTACATTTGTTTGTTTGATTGTATATTTATTTGTGTACAGTGTCCACTTCACAGACTTTGGAGGAGGGAAAGGGATACAAAGTGGTGGGGGTTCCTAATTAGGACTAAACAACGTATACACGCGCGTAATGTGCCCGACGAGCGGGCGAGCGCTGTTCGGCGAGTGAGTGGATTATTTGTGGCCTAATATTAACACAATCACTATAAAATAAACAGTACCGGTTCACCGTATCTTTATCCATTTGCCTCTAAATATGCACGCACACACATTCTTTATTAATATAGCACATGAGAAGCTGTATTTTAGAAATGGTGGATACTACTATTTTGCATGTAAGAAACCGTGAATCTGTTAAGTTACATTCAAGAAAATGGGAATGTACTATTTATTTGAGCCCTACAGCAATAAAAACACATCGTTGAATCTTGAACTCCAGATTCGATTCACTTCCATTTAATTTTCCTGTGCTCGTTTATGATAAGTAAAGGGATTCAAAGAACCTCAAAATGCATTCCTGAGTTACTAGAGCTGATATTTTAATTGTTACGTTGTTGTACCTTTTCAGTTTCACTACTGTAGTCTTTTTACATCTCTAAGAAAATAATTCTTATCAAAAGAAGTACCAATAAATTCTTTAGTAGTGCCTAATTTTAATATGTAGATGTTCTCAATGAACGAATTTGACGCGTAAAAGGAAGTCTGCATTGCACGTCTTACGCTGAACCGTGTAGGCCTATCAAGGGAGGAGCTAATTCTTATTCAGAATGAAAGTAAAAATAAAGAAATTTAAACAATAAATACGTATTTTATGAATTACTAGAAAAAATGAAAAAATGTCATTTTAACTAAAGAATGATATACATTGTTCTCAATGCATATCCAAAAGGAATGAACATTGTGCCTCTTCGAGAAAAAGCCTACAGCTGCGATCTGGCGAGCGGCCGCACAACTAATTGAAATACAGCCGAGTCCAGCTGCAGCGCGGGGAAAATCATATACGCAGCAGGGATTACGCCAGAATAGCACCCAGTGTGCTAGTAATGTGTAGCTCATTCTTTTGTCTTTTCTTTTTGTGATCTGACTTTTCGTATCCAGCTACGTTTTAAAGAAATTTCATTTAATTTGCATTGGATCTACTCTTGTCTTTTTGTACTTTACCGAACATTTGCTTTCTTATAGGAGTGTTGGTACAGATGTTACTTTGTAAAATGTTCAAAGTGTGTCTTTCCTTTTGCATATGTGCAGTTTTGCAGATACCGTCTAAATTGTTCAATGTAAATAATTACATTTTTCAGTCTTCGGGTTTTAATTGATATTACGCAAATAAATTAGTGTGACACCTAAAAAATAAATATATTTACTTTCTTTATCGTTTTATTTTCGATTTGTATTTGTGATCTCATATGAGGCATGTCATGACTTTACATTTTTTGTACCACATTTTTGAATGCCATATTAAAAGACTTACATAATTTATATAATTCATGCGTTGCCTTCTGGAGTGCACGTTCACTATTTAAAATTGTGACGGTCACCTGCAAACACTCGCATCAAAAAATTGTAATTGACATTATTCAAAGATCAAATTTTGAAAAACCGATTTCATTTAGAAAAAAGTCTTCAATAATGTAGTTGCAAGAAATCATAAAAGATTACCCTTTTGAAATTTTCGAAAATTCAGAAGTTTTACTGAAAATAGGACATAAAAAAGATCCATTTCAAATTTAAGGAGTCGCATCATCGATTAAATCGGTCAGGGTTAATTAAGATTAAACCTGTTAACTGAATAAAATTCAGTTTTTCGGTATCAGGGACCCACAATACGTGTTGTGTAAAAAATCAGCACTTTTTCTGAAGCATTACATAACATTTTCTTCCTACAAAGTAGATAAAAAATATTAACACTAGCTACCGCCGCATTAATTGAGAAGTAACAACTGGCAGAATTGACGTTAATGGCATTTGTAGCCTCAAATACGTTAAATTCTATATTATTTTGAGGTTATTCGTAAAATGACAATAAGTTCTATTTAGACGTAGAAAAAGTCCGTAGACTTGTCTGTTTTATTAAATAATTTCAGGCCCGCCTATTTTTAAAGCCTTTAAAGCGTGCGATTAAGAGTGTGTGAATAACAGACTACATCAGTATATGCCAGTAAATAGTGTATGCAGTATTATGTGGGATCTTCTCCCCGAAGGTAAGATTCCATTTCACTACGAGGAGTTACGGATTGGGAACTGATTATGGAGTACGATTTTCGGAACTCGTAGCGTAACATATGCGCATTGCAACGTCAAACCATCACCTTCTAGTAGCAAGTCGATTTCTATAAGTTGCCCTTCTAAGTTATTCACGCGTGTCTAATATAATGAAGAATCATATTTACTTTAAAAGTAAAATTGCATTATTTTTATTAATAAGGTACTTATTTCATTGCCTTTATCTGCTGTTTACTTACGTGTTTGGAGTAGTTTAAATGGCTCGTTACATCCAATTAATAAATCTATAATACCATTAATCTTAGAGGCATACAGTTAAAAATATGTAAAAAAATGTTAAAGAAAAGATCGGACAACCGACTTACGTGGCTCAGGGCATCAACTGATGTCACAGCAGTGCCTACAACCTCTAGGTCTTAAGGTCCGAGTCTCGACGGTGGCATGATTTTCCATACTAGTTAGATATCTAGGTCGAATTCAGCTGATGTACGGAGGAGAATACTTGCGGCTGGCTTCTCTGATCGGTAGTTTTCCGTCGTTTCTCTGTTCAACACCAGGCGAATGCCGGAGCAGTACCCTAACAAACGGGCCACTGACCGCATGTGATCTTTCCTTTCTCTTCCTTGTTCTTTATTCACCTCCTACTTAAACACCCTTACTCTTACATTAGCTAATCTAACACACTTGCCGGGAGACCAGTGGGAGATACCTGGTTGAGGAGAAGCCCCGATTTTATTATGATAATAAAAAATGAATCATTCTTTGGCCATGACCAGTTTTCACTGTATTAGAATAGTTATAAACCTTGTTATTCATTCGCGAGTCTTCGCGCGTTCTCCACTTCTTCGTTCGATGGCGCCCCGTAAAACCTTGTCGGTCGACACAGCAGAAACTTGCTTATGGATAAATTCCTTGCCTAATGTCCGTGATCTGGTTCCAAATTCTCCCGGCGATATTATTATAATCCGTGACTTCCCTCACTTGCGTCTCGGGTGGACGCCTAGATACGAATTTTACTTCCTACAAGAACGCTCTATCCTAATATAAAAAACGATAGTTAATTTAAACAATTGTCAATTACAGTCTTTCCTCGATCTAGTAAAATATATCACGAGCCGACCCGGTGAGCCTTGAGGTACCCCGGCCTGAATTACTTTAGGGGCGGAGAGGGAGGAATTTATTCGCACCGAGAAGCTTCTATTTTCGAGAAAGCTGCTACTGATTTTGAAAAGATAATCGGGAGTGCCTTGGTTCCTTAATTTGTAGAGCAGACCTGTGTGCCAGACTTTGTCAAAGGCATTAGCGAAGTCTAAAAAGACTGCAGCGCAGTACTGCTTATTTTGAAATGCTTGTTCTATGTTTTCTACTTTTCTGAGAAGCTGGTGGGAGGTCGAATGAAGAGGGCGGAATCCGATTGAAAAGGAGGAATAGCTTTCGTAACTTGAAGAAATTTGTTAAGTCTGATTAGGATCAGTTTCTCGAAGATTTTGGACAGAGTGGGTAAAAGGCTTATGGGTCTATAGCTGGAGGGATGTTTCGGAGATTTTTTAGGTTTTAATATTGGAATTACAATGTATTTTTTCAGCTTCCCGGGAAATAGCCTAGTCTGAGGCAACTGTTGAAGATGGCAGTTAAGTAAGCAATGGAATGAGGAGGTAAATGTTTTAGAACTATGTTGGGGATACCGACTATTCCTGGAGAAGATTTGTTTTTTGTATTCTTAATTATTTGTTTGACATTAGCGGGAGAGATATAACTAATTGGTGATGGAGCTGTATGGAATGGGGATCTTACAAATTCCTCTACCACGTTTTGGAAATTCAAATCAGTAGAAGTATTGGGATAAATAGCATCTTTGAAATGGTTGGCAAGCATTTCTAATTTGTCTACTTCCGAGTAAGCGATTTCAGAGTTGGCTGAAAATGGGGGGATTGCTTGGTTGGGGTGGGAGAAATGACGACAGAGTTTCCACAAAATATTGGAGTTTTTATCAATATTTTGAATAAGGTTTTGGAAGTTCTGATAGCGAAACTTACTTAACTCTTCGTGAACTTTCTGCGTCATCTGATTTAACGCGGTTTTTAATTGGGGTAGCCGGAGAGTTTGCCATTGCCGTCTTATATATCGCTTATGTCTAATAAGATTCAGGATGTTGGGTGGAAGCGGATTTGATGGGGGGTGCCTCTGGTGGTTGTAATTGGATGTAGCCGTACTTATTGCCGTGCAGATGGTGTTGCCGAAGAAGGAAATAGCTGAATCGACTTGATCTGGGGTTTTTAAGAAAGGTGGTATGGGGGTGGATGTCGAAAGATACTCTTCGAATAAATTCCAATTGATATTCTTATGGATACGTCAATTGGGGTGATTTGATACTACGAGATTAGCATCGCAGGATAGAAGCACCGGGCAGTGATCCGAGTTTGTTTCTGCTAGAACTGATTGAAATAACGGTTTCGTAAAATTTTTGCAAACTGCAATATCTAGGATATCCGGAAGGATGCGGCGATTATACGGATAATGTGAGGGTTCCGGTGGAGCAGATATAATTAAATTATTATTGATAGCATACCTGAGTAAGAAATTTCCATTCGGGGTGCATGTTCTGCATCCCCATGCGGAATGTTTGGCGTTGAAATCGCCTGTGGCTATGGTTGTAGTTGAGTTAGAAAACAGAGTATTAAGGTGTGTTTGTTTCAGGGGGATATTAGGAGGCTTATATACTGCAGTTAATGTAATTGGCGTACCGTGTGACTGATGTAGCGCTATTGATATATTTTCAAGTCCTGGGGTGATAAACGGTGGCAGCGGATCGTGTCGAATCCGTTTTTTAATGAAAATAGCAACTCCTCCTGCTGCAGTTTGAGAAGGTCGGTCGGATCTGTACGTCAAGTAACCCGGAACATTAACCTTATCTTTGGATGTGAGGTGCGTTTCGGTGATGAAAGCAATATCTATATTATAATTATTTAGAAGATATTTTATAAAATTGATTTTGGGGATGATTCCGTTTATATTCCAGTTTAGGAGAGTGAGACACGAAAATTTATTTTGGGACATTTTCTTGGTTATTTTGAGTATTATGGATCTGGGACAAATATGGATGTGAAGCAAGAGCTAAATGAATTTGGTTGTTGATTATGTGAATGAGGGCTTTGATTACCTGGTTTATTATTTCTGAAATTATATCAGGATGTAGAGAGGTGCTATGGTGGAAGGGGAAGGGTGGAGGTTTTTGAGGGTAGTGAAAAGATGGAAAAATTTTTTGGGGGGGGGGGGGGAATGTTTTTGGGGGAGGAGGAACGGGGGAAACTGTTAACTGCCTGTGAATAAAGATAGTTAGATGAACTTCTTTTCATGAATGCTACTTGTCGTCTTTGGAAATATTCACATTTGCGTGACGATGCTAGATGAGCTTGATTACAGTTAACGCAAGTGGGATTAAGTTGGGGGTTTAAGTTGCATTTACCCGGCTCATGGGAGTTAGCGCATCTTACACATTTTGAAGTTTTTTTACAGTAATTTTTAGTATGTCCGAAGTCCTGACATCTTTTGCATCTCACAATAAATGCATTACGGCGTCTGAGTTCTACTGAAACCACGGCACTGAAAAGTCTATTGATGCTAAATAGTTTTTCAAAGGTTGATCTGTCATTCATTAAAACTGCACATAATGGCATGGGAGATTTATCAATCTTAACAAGCGGGTTACTTTGACGTTCAGAATGTCAACCTTACTAAATTCTTCAGTAATTTCATCTTCATCGTAATCAATCGGCACTCCACGAATAACTGCACTAAAGGTGTTAGCTGAAGGGTCTTTGAACGTGTGATATTGACACTTATTCTGATCTAGAAAGTGAATTGTTTTTCTGAAATCTTCTATTGAATTAAGAATAGTTTTAACAGAATTTCCTTTTATTTGAATGATAAAGTTTTCTCCTATCTCAGAGGTTAATTTACTGATGAGTTCTTTATAGTTTGAAATTTCGTGAATGAATATTGGAGGTGGCTTTTTGATCACAGGCTCTTTTGGATGAGACGAAGTTTGGGGATTTTCCTCGCGGTCGTCGTCAGTCAGAGGCCCGAGCGGGGCAAATCTGTTATTTAAAGGTAGATCCATTACGCCAGGGAGAGAATTAGCCTTGCGTTTTGCGCCGGTTACCTGGAGGTTGTCAAGGCTGCGTTTCCTCGGGTCTGACCTTAGTACTTGAATGTTGTTGGCGGTTGAGTTCTGATAGAGTTGATGGTGATACATTGCAGAGACATCTGGGAAGGGATGCCCCCCTAGAGGGGCCTGGATTTGAGCACTATGTAGCACTGTGACAACATTTGAGCACGAGTAGAAATAACCACTGCACTGCACGAGTTGATAGAGACTGACTGTTCGTCGCGCAATTGTGCAAGCACCTCTGCGGTCGGCGCAGGAACGACACTGAGTAAAGAAACTTCGCTAGTCGGCGCTAGTTGAGCTGTACGGTGCGGAGCGATCCGCACAGCACGACAGTCGACGAGAGAATGGGAAGTGTATATTACTTTACCTTTTACCAAAAATAAAACAAAGTCACTCATTTTTATTTTGTATAATTGCATATTTTTGAGATTAGTTTCTTGAACTGCATATTTTTATTTATCCGGCATATTAAAGTGCATATATTCCAGGTTTTCTTTATGTAGGAGTGGGTCAAAGTCAGATATTTTCGTGTATTTCTCTTTCAAAAGAAAAGTGAATTAGGCGATGTCAAAGCTGCAGCAATATCAACATAATATTACAAATAGTCTTCTGATACGATTGTTTTCGCTTAATCGATTTATTTTCTATTAACAAAGGGAATTTTAAAAATTTTTTTTTTTTTTAATTTTTTTTAAGTGCTTATATTGCCAATTTTAAGTGCATGGCTGCATGCGTATTTTTAACTTTTTCATGCATGAAGTTCCGACGTCTAGTAATAACTTAAGTGGCTTGCAGCAGAAAAATGCCACAAAAACATACGCAATATCGCTTTCCAAAAAGTAGCACGCACACTGCTTAACAGTAACATATAAAATACTCTCATATAACATGCAACAGATTAAATATTTTAACAAAAGGACTTTGCACGAATACTGCAATAACATAGTACAGTATACGGTTCAACAGTTCTTTACATACCAACAATATCAAAAAAGTTGCTGTTCTAGAACACAGTATGTGAATAGCAAATATTTAATGATGGGTTTTCCATGGAGCCTTGCTGTCGTGTGACGTCACCTGTGTCGTAAGCTGTGTTGTATTGGGTGTGATAATTGAGTGGATGTGGGCAGTATGCGAGTAGGTGGAATAACACAATAAAATATTTGCATTTTTCAGTCGAAATCGAAACTGTTTCACTGTCTTTAAAGTTTTTCCGAGTTCAGCTCAAGTCTACATAGTTTTCTCTCAAATTTGGCGCGCACTAGAAATTAGTATTATTGATGTTTGTGTATTTTTTTCGACTTCCTGGCTACCTAATTAAACTGTACACATGTCTCACATGGCCAGAGACAGCACAGTTTTCTTTCACTTTCTGCGCACATTGGATTGATTGATTGATTGATTATTTCGTGTTTCCAGGCGCGTCAATTGCTATGTTCATTAGACCCGTAAGTGAAGAGTAAATTTTTATTCCGACTGATGGCGGTGTTCTTCCCCGCTGTATGGCGAGAGCAGGCGCTGACCAACCCTCTGCTTGCGAGGTTTTCCTCATCCAGGTATCTTCCACCAGCGAGGCACCGCTCCAGCCAGGAGAAGTTCTACGCTCCCGAATCGTCTTCGGACATATGTGGTGGTGGTGCATGTAAGTGTAGGTTTGTGAAATTAAGGGATGAACACGTTAACCAAGCGCTTTAACTATTTACGCCCGACACAATCGCGCATCGTGCAGTATCTCCGTCTATACGTGACGCAATAAAGAAACCGTGAATAGTACAATATCAGATGTTTCAAATTGGTTCCGAAATAACAAATTAATAGTAAACGAAAAGAAAACGGTTTTAATCCAGTTTTCCATTTCAAATAAACAATTCTGTACTCCATTGAAAATGAACAGTGTACCATTGACTGATGTTAAGGCAAAAACATTTTTAGGTCTCTCAATTCAGTCAAACCTTAAATGGAACGTCCATTTAAATGAATTGAACACAAAATTAAGTTCATTATGCTACGCGTTCAGATTTCTTGCAAATTCAGTCAGCCTTCATACTGCTCGTTGTGTATACTTCGCGAATGTTCATTCCCGCCTGAGATATGGCATAATATTCTGGGGAAATACATCTTATAGCTCCCAAACTTTTAGATTACAAAAACGAATTGTACGAATAATAACCAAATCCCACCCACGTGATTCATGTAAGCCTCTCTTCATTAATCTAGGAATTCTACCATTACCGTGTCTTTTTATTTACGAATCAGTGGTTTTTGTCAAAAATGACTTGCTTAAGGGCGGGAATATATTTTCAGAAAATGCCGAAGTCTATTACTATAACACTCGACGTAGAAATCATATTCACCAGGTGACAGTATCAACAGCTCATTACAAAAAATTACATACAATACATATACATTATTTTACAACACTTTGCCAGATGACATTAAACGATTAAATTCAATAGAAAATTTAAATCCCAAGGAAATCGTTTCTGCTGCATAACTGTTTCTATACAATTAGAGACTATACTGAGCATCACAAGAAAAGTAACATTAATTTTAACAATGATACATAATGCATTATTTACCATTTGGACTGTATAAATGAGTATAAACAACATGTAACAACTATTGTACTACAGCTTCCGGGTCAATGACCCCCATCTCGATCAGGTTTTTCGTCCAGTTTCCCTGATCTATTGAGCAAATGCTGAGATGGCCCCTTGTTTTGCTTCTGGACATAAATGTAACTTCATTTTCTGTGCACGTCTTCTAGAATTCAGTGGGAAATACAATTATTCAAATTATCGTTTCCATGTTGTCGCGGCAGGAAGTAATAAGAGCCAAAATTTATTGCTTATTTATCCTTGAAAACAGATTTTATTACATGGGAGTTTTTTTTGTTGTTTTTTTCTCCCTTTCAAAATTCAAAAGAATTTTCTCGGTGGACAGAAACGGCTACACAGGATGCCATCTCATAATCAACGACTTCCTAGCTTTTTGACAGGCAGCTGCGGTACAAAAATGTTCTCTTCTCATTTCTTGTAAGAAAGCATGCAAGAAACTAAGGTAACAAATTACTAAAGCATTCTGTCGCTGTCTGGAGGAGAATTCTAGCTGCCGGCTGCTCTGATCGGTAGTTTTCCGTGGTTTCTCCGATCAACACCAGGCGAATGCCGGAGCAGTATCCTAGCAAACGGGCCACGGACCGTGCGCGATGTCCTTCCTCTTCCTTGTCCTACCCTCTCCTCTTACACACACACTTGCACTAACATGCACTACACTATCACATATTCCGGGAGAACGGTCGGAAACTTAGAGCTTGTTCCTGCTGGGGCGGTGCCCCGCTGGTGGAGAGTCCTGGTTAGGGGGAAACCCCACTAGCCGACGGTAGATCGGCGCCGGATCTCGCCATTCAGCGGGGGAAGATCACCGCCATTTCCCGAGAAAAAGCATGCACTACACTAACGGGACTAATGACCAAAGCAGTTGACGCGCCCGGAAACACGAAAAAATCAATCAATCAATCAATCAATTACTAAAACAGCCAAAATACATTTCTGAACCGTTACAATCCCTAGCTCGCAATAGGTTCCGGATGGTCTCTGAACAGCGATAGCAGGCGAAGATGGCTCTACTGCGTATGCGCAGTGTCTTTCTCAGTGTTTCTTCACGCGTGTCTATCTCAGGTTTCTAACAGTCGTCGATAACTTGTGCAAATTCTTTGAAAAGGTACCCTCTCCACAGTTACATTGGGAAACTTCCATGCCTTACGCGAGACTAGCCTCTACGAAAAAGCACTATAATCACAATACTATAATTACGAGAGGAAAAAGTCATGCTTTACGCAAGACTCAAGCCACTATGAAAAGACAACTACTCTATGGGAAAACATATATTCATTACACGACAATCAAGCCTGCAGCTTTTGGTTCCATATCTTCGGATCTGCATTCTTGGCCACAAGTCCATACCCGTCCGTCATTCACACAGGTGCACCCCACAAATTAATCATTTTTTTGAAAGTAAAACTATAATTTCTTCATTTATGTTTGTATATTTAGTAAATTCAAAAATAAATGAAGTTTAATTGAACTTTGAAATTGATTAATGTTTCAATTTTTGAAAGTATAAAACAATTCCATGTTGATCACAAAATCATGTGATGTTCAAAGAAAAAGGAAAGCGTTTTATGAGGGAAGGTTTTCGACTTGTCTTTGTAGAACCACCGCCCCGGTGACCGGATTTTTCAATTTTCAACAAATCTGTGATTTCAACGAATATGAGACTACCACCATTCTCTTTAGCGGTCTGTACGCTATCCGACGACAAAGTTCGATCAAAACAGTTAGGGCCGTTTCTTGAGAAAAAATTGAAAATGCTTTTAAGGCGTGCTGCGAAGTACCCTCAAAAACAAAACACCGGTTGAAAATCTCAAAGCCAAGAGTTCATTCAAATCGATTAGAGAATATCAGTTTTGAAGAAAATCGCCTAAACGGTTTAGACTCTAGCGTTGAGCACAGATTTTTATCGTTAAAGAATGTAAATGTCTTGATCATCTTGTATTTTAATTATACCATATTATACACGCAAGTACTAGTTTACAATGTTCTAAGGTAAGCTTGATTAGTCGAAACGTAAGCAGGCAGGTTCCCAAGGGCGTGTTTCTGGAAACCCTCTGAGCCCTTCCAATTCAGCATCCAATATCTCCCACCCGGGAGGCCCTTCACGCACACGATTTAGAAGCGACAGATAACAAACAAATCACGATCGCGAGGTCGCATCGATCCACCTGAACGCGCACGGCATGTTTTTTCTGCATCGCTCCTCCCCCTGTGTGTCGCTGTTCACTTGGGCGCAGTGGCGAGAGCACTTAGTAACAATAGGGTGCGGCGAGGCGGCGGCGATGACGGTGGCGGCGGCGGCGGCGGCGGAGGCGGCTTTGCGCGGCGCAGGGGAATCGAACAGCGCCAAGCGTCCCCTCGCTGCCCCCGCCGAGAGCCGGGGGCGTTGGCGGCGGTGGCGGCGGCGGCTGAAGCGGTGGCATCATTGCTTCGTCACCCGCCCTTAATCTGGACGCAGAATCCCGGCAGGAATTTGCATAGAGCGATATGCCGTCTGTTCCTCCCCGTACATGCGCTGAGCCGCGTCCGCGCTGCTCAAGCCCCTGCCTGCGGCCCCGCCCTCGCTCCGGCGCCGCCCCGCCTCCACCCCTCCTCCTGCGGTTTCCTGTGAGCTAGTCGCAATCCTATTCAACGCCAAGCTAAACACGCCTGCGGGGAATATCGTTTACTCCCCTGAAGTGGAGCGGCGCAAAATTCCCAAAAATAAGACCATTGGATAATCTGTGTCTCAACCCGATATAAAATGGGATATTACTCAAATATTTATACAAAGCTGTTTTAGAGTGGAGGAAAAAGTATATTAATTTAGGCAAAGAAAGATATAAAAAATTACCAATCGTTTTACTTCAAGAGTTTGGGCATTTCTATACCGAAGCTTTTGCCTTTTAACCTACTACATAAAAATAGCCCTTCCCATTATAGAATTTTACTCGTGGATGGGTAAATACAAGTAATCTTTCCCAATAAAAAATATTGTGAAAGAGTACTTCTATTTACCTATCCGTATGGACTTCCA
The DNA here is from genome assembly GCA_964035755.1 of Teleogryllus oceanicus. Classification (NCBI taxonomy): domain Eukaryota; kingdom Metazoa; phylum Arthropoda; class Insecta; order Orthoptera; family Gryllidae; genus Teleogryllus; species Teleogryllus oceanicus. Next base: position 212,687,214 of record CAXIVR010000001.1, on the reverse strand, counting down.
CAAGATTTCTGCGGTAACCAACAACTTTATTTGTTGCCCATAATTTCAACGTAGGTCAAAGCACGACATGTGAAATGAAGCATGGAAAAATTGAGTATCGACAATTGGCGTTCAAAAGTATTCTATTTGGAGAATAGATGTCAGAGTGATGATTTATTTCAAAGCAGTTTCTTTATAGCAAATTCTTCAGTATCTTATCCGATTAATTAAGGATTTAGACTTGGAATTCGATCAAATCTATTCGTGTAAACGTGGTGTCCAACTACAGCTACTTTTATCAACACAACGGGAACGGAGCTACTCTGTTGTAGCTCTCCCAGCACAAGATAGGTAAGGTCGCGGTAAAAAATGGAATTTTCTGATGGTTCTAATTTACAACGTACATCCTACGTGCAATGGCACGAAAACGGTGAGTGAATGAAGCAATATTCGATGCAAACTTTACAACAATGCCGTATTGACAGTTCATTTCCAGGAATCCGGGCGAAACAAACAAACATACAAATAAAACTATCTCGAACTCGTGCGTGCATATTGACTTCTGAAACGGCACACTTTAACACTGAATCTTGTTCGCATTGCATGACGTCAGCTATTTGTAAGCAGTGACACGCTACCTAAAAACTTGACGTCTTACGACCGACATCTCCCGCCCCTCAAACTCCATTTGACCCCCCTATGCACGTGCATAAGCGCCCCTTCGAACCGCTGAGGTTCATAGTCTCAAAGCGGCTCTGTGCGTGCGCAACCACCTGTGACCCACGAACCTTAGCGTCTCCAGGCGCTGATTAGAGTTGAGGAGGAAAGTTGACAGACAGGTGCGCTCACGTCGTGGTCCATACACCCAATTCCGAGCGCCTTACTTCTCCGGTCCGCAGACAGACGAAAATGCCCTACTAGCCTTTAAGCAGGGCATGGGACGGGACGGGAAGGAAACGTTCTTTTATTATCTGATACACTGATGGTCCGGAAATCCTTAACCACGCCACTACACGAAAAGCTATATGTCTACGCCATTGCAGTCGTTGTTTAGCGGCCTCAGTCACCAGCGCGCCAGTGTCGCACTATTATAATGTAGTCGTAACAACAGTCATGAGTAGGCCTCGGAATTTTAGGCACAGGAAAATAATGATTTAGACACCTAAAATGGGTAACAAAAACAATGAAATTAAATACTATTAGACATTGTATGTGACGTTTTAGGCACTTAAAATAGGTTAGAAAATGATTAAACCAGGCATTTAAAAATCATTAGACATATTTCTGTCATCTAAAACTGACCACAAAAATATTAAGTAAGGCTTTTTTATTTTCAGGAAAGTCAAGTATTTTTACATTTATGAGAGTGACAACAAACGTATTATTTTATTCATTTTCATTTCGTTTCATTTCATTTCATTTCATTCATTCATTCATTTACAACGTGTCAACAGCAATGTTAAAAAAGGCATCAACTGCTGTTTCAGGGCATTTTAGATACAATTAGATGCTATAAGTAGATCTATTTTTTCACGACACGTAAACATTTGCAATTATTTTCCACAATTTACTAAAGGAACTAATAAGCATTTGTCCTAAAATCTGAGTCTAGTCATGAAAAACTGTGGATTAATATAAATATTTGCATTTTTCAGACAAAGTGACGCTTTTTCATTATTTTTGTATTTTTCCCGAATTCCTGGGTATCCAACAAAACCATAGAAACCACTCGCATGGCCGCATGTTGCACAGTTTTCTTTCAAGTTTTGCGCGCATTGGAAATTTATAGCATAGACTACTGACCTGCAGCATAAATGCAGCTCAACAAACCTACACAAAATGAGTTACCAAACGTACGCACGAAGCTCACGAACAATAAAATGCTCTCAGTGCAACTGCCCGAAATTAAATATTTTAACAAAAATGGTCTTCATGAACATTGCAATAAAACGTACAGTATATACAGATACAAAACACTATAGTTCTTTACTTAGTACAGCACAATAACATAAATAACATAGAATAGTATATACGAATACAAAACACATTCTTTACATATCAAGAATATCAAACAAGTTGCTGTTCCGTAACGTAACATATGAATAGTAAATATTTAATGATGGCGGCCTCTTCGTGGGAGCCTTGATGTTGCATGAATCTGTGAAGTAAGCAGTGACGTACTGAGCATAAGAATGCAGTCGTTATGTACAGTATGAGAAGAGACAGGGTAACACAAAATATTTGAATTTTTTAGTGCAAATGGAAACTTGTATTGTTTTTGTGATTTTTGTTGTTGTTTTTTCAGAGATTTTGGGTATCTAAAAAAAACCTTCGCCACCTCTCACACGGGCGAAGACTGCACAGTTTTCTCTCAATTTTTGCTTGCATTAGAGATTAGTAATAGATCTTTTTATTTTCCAATGATTTCTGGATATCTAACTAGACCATACCAAGATAGTTTACACTCTTACATAGCAGGATAGTTTTTTTAAATTTCTGTGCGCGATAAGAAATTAGCAATATAGATAATTTTGTGCAAAGAAACCAGGCGAAAGGACAAAAGAAGGAACAGTTAGCCGTGTTAGATTAGTAAAATTGAAGACTGTAATTCGGGTTCGATAGAAACAAATATCTTTACAGGGAATTCTTAACGAAAGATGTTTAATATGAACTTGTTCGAATATAAGATATTCGTGTACTTGTATCTGCACTTTATTTATTTATTTAGTCAAAAACAGTCAAAGATTGTATGTGACGTATGGTGAAGGAAAATTATCTGCGCACCCTTTCTTGAGTTTCAGAATCCCTTCCCAATAATTTAACTATTAATAGTTGAAATATGGAAAACAATAGTAATAATAATAATAATAATAATAATAATAATAATAATAATAATAATAATAATAATAATAATAAATTTAAAAAAGCGTGAGATTAACATTTCAAAAACCAGATATTTTCGTTGCCGAATTATAGAAAACTTATTTGTAACGGTAAACGAACGAACAGATTTGATTTTTCTGTATTGCTTACAAAATAGAAACTCACCCTAAGCTCTAGTACCACTACAAGCAAAAGGAAAGCTCAACAAAATGTGCGCCTAGTGAAGCTACATTTACGTCCAGAAGCAAATCAAGGGGCCATATCAGCATTTGCTCAATGGATCAGGAAAACTGGACAAAAACCCGATCGGGATGGGGATGGGGATGGGGGTCACTGTTAACATATATTCGTAAGAACACTCACAGATCCACATTGTCGACATGATTTGAACATCAGTTAATCACTAAGAGTAAATAATTCTGATATACTAACGCAAAGTGCTTTTTTCGTGATGTATTACATCTCTGATCTCCCGCATACACGTACGCGTTGCATGAGAAGAAACAAGTGAATGGTCAGTAAAAAATACTGAGAAAAAGAAGTACAATTAATTCACTATCAAATGATTAATAATAATACAAATCTTGGTTGAATTTTAATTACATGCACAAGAAATTCAAAAGCTCAATTTTCAGTAATGTAACCAAAGGTACTCTGTTCTGATCGCAATACATACGTGGAGCAAATATGTTAACTTCTACATTTTGCATGACGAATAAAGGTCTAGGCTCATGTTCGTGAGGTGATTACGTGATAATAGATTTACCCTTAATATATCCGTTTTATTTAGGTAGATGAGAGCTACTATCTCATTCAATACCATTAGCTTTGGATCTCCGAACATGGCGAAGCGATCTAATTCAAATTGTTTGACTTCAGGATCTGTCCATGATGAACTGTGTAAAGTAAGATTGCATGATTGTGAGTTATCTTTTCAGTGGGAATGTGCAATCGCGACATCAGACTAAAACGCATGGAAATTATTTTTCTTGTCACATATTTACTATTCTATTATTTTATTTTATCCAGGAGAGTGAAGCCCCTTCTATGTTACTCTCTGCAGATAATAAAATATTATTTTAAGTTCTCTTTTGAATGCTCCTTGCGGCGGAACCGAAAACAAGTTAACCTGATGTAACATAACATGAATTTTTTAAAATTTTATTAAGACAAGTGGAAGAAAATAAAATAAAATTTTAGACGATAAAGAGGAACTTTACCTACACAAGAGAGATACGTCATTGGCTTGTTCATCGATCATGATGTAATACTTTCCTCTCATAGATAAAGGACTATATCTTCGCTTCATATTATATATTACTATTCTGAGATCGGCGTAGATATATGCAATAAGTCGTAATAGAGAGTAGGAATGGTCGAGACGGTCTCTATGGCGAATGATAAAATAAACGACCTAACGATGATGAGGTAATGTGAATATGAGTGAATGATGATGGAATGGGAGGTAGGAAAAAAGAGACTTCCGAGAAACCCTTCCGAGAACTTGTGTGTCCACGGGCTGACCGGAACGCCAGCTCATTGGCAGAGGTGGCGGAGTAGCAGTGAGCGCGCGTCTTGCTCCGCAGCGAAAAGCGCCCCCGAGCTGCGAAATGTCGGGAAGTGCAGCGTCCAAAAACCGGGCGGAGGCGCCAGTGAAAGGGCGGCTAATTTGCCCGCTTCGGGGCGAGTGGGGGGGGGCTGGTGAGGGCGGGTGGGGCGAGCCCTGGGGAGCACGTGTGGCGCGGCCTGCACCCTTCCACCGCATCCGCCCCCGCGCCGGCGAGACTTTTTCCGCGGGTCACGGGGGCGGGGCGGGGGCGGGGCGGGGGCGGGGCGGGGCGGGCGGGCGGGGCGGTGGGCAAGCGGCGCGGGATCGCTGCAATCCTCCCTCCGTGGCGAGCGCGCCGGCCCGCCCGGCCCGCCCGGCCCACCGCGCCGCGCATTCACGCTCGACCCTCAATGACCATAGAGACAGGCAGAGTAACATGTTTGTTAATGATTGCAGGGGTAGGCTATTGTTTCGCGATGTCACAATGCCACACACATAATGTTACATCCACGCTATTTCCGATCACAACCACCGCAATAATCCATAATCCAGACATAATAACCCACCATCTGCCTCTCTTTTAACCCCGCTCGACTCCTCCCAGCCTTCGCACCCTTTATCCACCCCGGATTCTCTTCCCTATTATTGCGTGTCCATGAAATTTGAAAGGCGTGCACTGTACAGTTACAAAATTCAATAAAAAAGCTCAAATATTCACGCTTCCCTTTCCTCCCGAAGAGAGGGGCTCCTTTCAAAAAGAACTATGAAATAATGAAATTGGATGCTTTTGTCCGAGTTGTGACATGTCTCTACCTAAAAACATGTCTGCTTCTAATTTTGTTGGAATTAAAGATTCGATTTTAATGTAGGCGTGGCTGTTTTTAGAATGGTAATTTTCGAAATGAACAATCCTTAAAAAGTTCTTCAAAAATATCATACTTTTTTTTTCATTTCAGCAACAAACCAACAACTCTAAGACTTCATGGGTAATTTTCTAGTACATTTTTTCAGTCGTTTGTTTTTCAATTTTACGTTCAGATGATTTGCGTACATGTATTTTATTAATGCTGATGCTAATGAGGCATATTGAATGGAAATTTCAATGTTTCTACGATAGATGATGTTAAAAAGGTAACAAATAATATACTTCATATTGTCTTTTGCATTCTATTGAAGCTGAAAACTTGTTGGAACTGAATTTTATTTCAGGAGAATATTGTTTTCTTTCACGAGAAATATTAAAAAATATGTCACACACATGTTCCTAAACAAAACAATATCATTTCAAATTTACACGATGTCAATCAAGGTGTTGTTTGAATACGATTCTGTCCGGGAAAGCTGAGAAAATAGTATTATGAAATCAAATAAGAGCGTTGAATTTCTTACTCATATACCATAAAACAATACTAGCAGAATTGGAAATGTCACCGGGAGTCACCACATACAGGTATTTGCTACGTAATAGATATTCTTTCTCCGATGTATATCAAAAATATGACACATGACCGAGCAATATAAATTCTTGTCGATACAAGAGAAAAAACTTACCGTATTTTATAGAGTAATAATTGTGTAATCAAATACAAATGCCGACTACATATTACACAAAAAATATTTGCGCATATATTATACATTTGTGCGATTTAAAAGTACAATATAACAGTTGAATATTTTTTGAAATACATTGCAATAACAATGGATCTATGATAATGAATGTAGAGTGAACAGTATTATCATCATCAATATTTCAAATTAATGATTCAAATGGACACAAAATTTATGCAAAAATGTTGACATTCGGATCTAGGTAGTCATATAATAATTAAGATAATGAAGAAAAAGCTGTGTCCTTAAATTTTCTACTAGGCAGGACCAAATAAAAAGAGATAGTTTGCGTGTAATTTGCTTCCAACGCAATTTTAAATCTCTTATATTCATTAGGTTTTGTCATCTCACAAGTCAAACACGAAATTCGAATGGATCCCAGCGTGTCCTCTTCAAGAAATTTGTATTTGTTTATGTTGGAAGTTTGGATATTTTGTTTGGGAAGGTCCGAATGCTATGTTTAAAAGAAACAAGATCTTATATAAACTTCTGTAATGTGAACTCCACTAACAAAATAACTTGAATGTAGGAGAAAGGAAGTAAACGTTGTAGTAAAATTAAACTACAAATTCATTTCGTCATTCTAGGAAGTGACTTGAATCTTTGAAATTGTAACTCTCAATTTAGTAATTGTTTCACAGATCATTTCAGAGTCCTTCAATTGCAATTCACCTCGAATGTTGAGTATTCAGATTAGTTGTTTTTCAGATTGTACTAGTACTATAATATTGGTATATAAATTCATAATTTCTTATGAGTAACGCAAAAGTTGCGACAAGTTTTCTCAATTTTCTTCCGATATTTTATTGTCTCGTTCTAGGGAAGCTTCCTTAACACGCACCTCATTATTATCATCATTTATTCAGAGCAGTACATATCAGACCACCACATCCAGCACCATAGTCATCCCCCGCCAATTATCGGGGCAGATCATCGAATAAGTTCCCGATATCTTGTTAGGATTAGTATTGGCAAAAGGAGTATAAATTTGGTACGTTAATCCACCGTAACTAGTGCGGAAAACTTCGGGATATTCCAAAATTATATTTGATGTCTTATGCCCCTCGGGTGGCTCATGGACAGCATGCCTTTCTGTGAGGCGGTCCCGTGTTCGATTCCCGGCCGGGACAAAAATGAAGCAGTAGCTTTCTAATACAAATCATCTCATCTTCTAAAGCGGTTTGGCGAAAAAATCGCTCAGGCTGGCCAAGTAAGCTAGGTACGATGTTAGGAATATGTCATGCTTGCCACATGTGTTCCGTACCCCCAGGCGTGGATAATACATTAAAGCAGGGTCCAAGCCTGGGTACACCGCTACCTAGCAAAAGCCGGATTGATCCGACTCTAAAATGCATAATACATAGTACATGATGAATGACTGTTAGTGATTCTGAGAGCGTCAACTTGTAAGGTCATTAGTAGTAAGTGTAGTGCATGTTTTGTTCTCGGTAGGTGGTCTTCCCCCGCTGGATGGCGAGATCCGGCGCAGACCTATAGCCGGCAAGCGAGGTTTTTCCGAATCAGCAATCTCCCACCAGACCCACCGTCCCACCCGTCCCACCGTCCTCCCACCCTCCCATCCTCCCACCGTCCCACCCGGAACAAGCTCTAACCTCCCGAGGGGTCTCCCGACATATATGGTAATGTAGTGCATGTTAGTGTAAAGGGTGAGGAAAGGACAAGAGGAAGGAAAGATAGAGCGCGCTCCATGGCCCGTTTGTTAGGGCACTGTTCGGGCATTCACCTAGTATTGATCGGAGAAACCACGGAAAAGGATCCGAGCCGCTGGTTACTAGACTTCCTCCTCCAGACAGCAACTGAATTCGACCTAGCTGGTAAGCTAGTGTCGAAAATTCTGCCACCGTCGGGACTCGAACCTAGGACCTCCCTGTCAGAGGCACAGCAGTAACTTCAGTTGTTGCTTTGAGCTACCTCTCCCGGTTTAACACATATATACATAAATATATACATACATACACACATACTACGTTGCCTTAATTTCTAGTTTTGTCTTCGATTTTTGAATTTTTATTGAAAATAGGAAACATTGGCAACAACGTGTTATTGATAAAAAAAGTCAATAATCCAAGTCTTCATTGCGGAACAATTGTGGGGGCAGCGCCAAAGGAAATGTTGGCGAGTGGAGGGTAATCCGGCAATTCGCATCCGCATGAGAGGCACGTTGCCCGTCAGCGCATGTCAGCAGCTGCACACCTCATCCGCCCCCGCCCCCGCCCCTCCCCCTCCGCGGCCCCTACCCCTGCCCGCTCGCGTTCGTCGCTGTGAGCCGACGCTTAACGCCATTGCAGCGTAGCGCCGACTCTCCGGCGCCTGTCACCAATCGTCGGGCGTCAAACGCGCGCCGCCGTCCCTTTTACGACTCAACACCGTCAATCACGCACCGCAGCCGCAGCCCCAGCCCCCAGCGCCTTGTACTTGCGACCCGCCCACCTGAAATCTGGACATATTCCACTTAGCGGCATCTCGCACGAGCAATAGGCTTTGCGATAATCGTATGATCCCAACTGTTTGCAATTGAGTAAGCTGGATCTACAAGAGAAAAAGGCCCTGTCCTTCCATCCGATGGGGGTGACGCAGACTAACACTGTCATGGAATTTTGTAACAAAGGTCTCTTGACGTAAACGTACACGAGGAATGTTCACATTATTCTTCTGTTTTGTTTGCTTTAAGAATACGCCATAGCAGTCATGAGATCATTTGGCGACAGATTAATACCAAGCTAATAAACGTCTTGTTTTAGAAATATCTCAACGCGCAATCAAAAAATTAGACTGTTTATTTCATTGCCGTTCTAAACAATAATTATATGTCCAATGTATTTTCATAGTAGATCTATTCCACTGAAAGCAGATCGACGAATTTTGCTCGTGAATATTTTCAGACTAACACCAAGCAAAGAATCCCTATCAAAAACTCAATTAAGAATATTACCGAATATCACACTTAGCTGGCTACAAAAATGAACCTTCTGTTTCTCGGTCCACGTACGAAAGAGAAGAAGATTAAGAACATTAATTATGAATTATATTTCAATCTAGGGTAGTGTGTATGAAAAATACATTTTTGTATGAAAAATACATTTCGCAAAAAAATCATTTTTGTGGTTACGGATTAACAACGATTTATTTTAAACCTTTACTGAGAGAGGTATTGAGTTCAAAACCAGAATGAAGTCTCCGAGGTCACAAGTATCACGTGAGCAAAAAGGCAACAGAGAGAATTCAATCTTAATTTAAACTAAGAAAACATCTTTGCTTTATTGATTAGTTTCAATCTACTGATTCTTAATAATTTAGTTTTTAACAGAGAAAATAAAAATATAATAAGTACTTTAATTTGAAATAATTTTGAACGCGAAATACATTGCTATAAAGAGATATTGTTGAATAGATACTTTGAACGTTAAATGTAAGTTCTATGTTTTGTTGCACTACAAAGTCCTCACATATTATGTTGTGAGTGAACAAGAACGAAAACAGAAGATAATGTTCCTGAACGGTCAAAGATGGAGCTCTCCCATCGCGGTCGGTGGTTCTTTTCATCTGATGATATTCTGGCGAAAAAAGACAGGAGGCATCAAGTGGGCGCTACTCCCTGTCAGTCAGCAGCCATCTGCCGGCCAGGCGCCAGCTGCCAGCTTGCAACCGCCGCCCGCTGCCCGTCGCCGCCGCCGCCGCCGCCGCCGCCGCGCCGCCGCCGCCCGCGCCGCAGGGCGCATGGGCTGGGAGGGGGCGTGGCGGGGCGAGGGTGTAGGGCGGAGGGCGAAGGGCGAACGCACCGACGCATCGCGGCGCCAACCAACGTAGGGAGGGGAGGACGGAGCGGGAGGCGGCGGGGGCGGGGAGGGGCGGGGACGGGCGGGGGCAGAAGCGGGGAGCAAGCGAGCGCGTGTGGCGGTATTCTCATCTCTTCCCAGGCGCCCCTCAGGTCCACCCTAGAGCAACACATGCTGTCGGCAGACGAGGCTTGTCAAGGTGTAGTTGTGAACACAATGTAGGGTAGCATGTAGCCATTCTGGCCGCCAGTTATTGTTTCATAGCCATATACAGTGTATCAATAGAGCAGGGGGTGGACCGAAGCACCCTTACTTACACCGGGCTGTATTCCCTATTCACATAGGCAAGACTAACGCTCCCGCACAATAAGAGCCAGCTTCAGAAGGACATCTATTAATTGACCAGACAAGGTAGATGGGCGCGTGCGGAGGCCCGCCAGAAAGGTTGCCAACGAGCATCGTAATTTAGGATCACGGGCTTGTTTTACGAAACGAAGCTGGAGATGAAGAGGGGGAGGTGCTGGGGTTGCTTTTCCTATTCGATTTTCCATCTCGTCCAATATCAATTTCCCTCTAAGTGGTATTACCTTCCTCCATGTTTCCCTCATTCCAAATCTATCCTCGCGAAACCAAAATCACCAAACTTCACAGAAACAATATCCAATAAATGTTGGACTCGCATAGCCATAGAAAATTAATGCCACAGATCTCTTGGCAAATATTTTTTTTTTTAGTCTGAAGTTTTAAAAATATTTGAAATTTTGAAAGTATTTCGCCAATTTTAAAGCTGTCAGCGAATTTTATTGTTGCAAAAATCAACCTCTGACTTTAGTTTTTTTAGAGATCAAAGGTCAAGCGCAAATTTGCAGATTTAATATTTACGCAAATAACGGAATCCACATTTAGGGAACATTAAGTTCTTTACTGTTCAAATGTAAACAAGCGTTTGTTTCCATATTTACAGTTTATACACAGAAAAATGATCGCGATGTCGTAATAATATTAAAATGATCGCGATGTCGGTCATTGATAATGTAACTGCAAATAAGCATATTCCAAAATTAGAGTCATGCAATAACACTTGACTAAGGTAAAAATATTGATGCGCGTAATTTTCATTGGAAATACTAGTAACAATTATAATTACTCTAAAAATTACTGAAAATTTTTGTTGTCCTGCCTATTCGCTTATTAATTAATAATGTTTATTTATTCACTATACTTTTATCACCTTTTTCAACAGAGAAGCCAGCAACACCTCTGACGCTTAATAAGCGCGAGAAGAAAAGTGTTCACCTCAGAACGAGAGAGAAGCACGCGCGAGAACCTGGGCTTGTTGAGTCGAGTTTTAAGTGCGGTGCCAAACGAGATTTTAAATTATACATTTTTGTTTAAACGGTTGCATCGCCAAATTGACGTGTTAACCGCTGTATCACGCGGTCAAGCCGCGCTTATTAACTCCCACCCACGCCGCCAACCCTGTCCACACAGGCTGTCCCCCGCGTACTTGCCCACCCTCGCTGCGGGTTATGCGCGTGAGAGAGGTTTTTATTTACCAAGTTTTATACAATTATTCCCTCTTTTTATTACCCCTCGTCCGCGCTCTCTCTCTCGCTGATGCTCGTCCGCGCCGCGGCCCGCCGCCCCCCGCGCCGCTGTCCGGCTATGTTTATCCCCGTCAACTGGGAACGCGGCTATCAATCATGTAATGGAGATCCATCAACAATGTTTAAACAATAACACTCTGATGATGCAACATGAAATTAACGTAAAAGCGAGCTATTGCAGTATGGATAATGGTCATGCGTACATTTTTAATGGTTGTGATTTTTAAATGTGGACTGCATAAAGCGATGGTAGATCTTTTCTTACCGGGGTATGAATACAGCAGAGAAGAAACGCCAGGAAATGTGTCAGCAAGGCGGGTTTTTTACTGCTTACTTTCTGACGTCCAAAATCGCAAAAAAATCTTCATCGATATTTCCTCTTTGCAGCTACCAATGGAATGCACGGAACTGGAAGGAAAATATGCACCTTGTATAGTTTTGTTATAAGGAGCAAAAGTAACAATGAATAATCCAAAGATATGTGAATATCATTTTACACATGTGTAAACAGAGTTCAGAAACTAACTTAGAGTGCCGAGGTCTCATAGTGAAGGCTCTCATGTTTTCCCTTATCTTTCCACAATAAGACATCAATTATTCTAATTCACATAAGACTATGAGTAGGTTGCAGACAATTTTTCTCCATCTCCACATCACTCGCTCACTCATTGTCACTAATTTTGCCTCTCCGCTCTTCTCGTTCTCTTGTTACACTTTCATTCACCTCTGTCCCTTCATGTTACTGCATTGTCCACCCCTATAAACGTCGAGACCGACAAACATTTTATTGCCTGTAAGTACTGCGAAAAACATGTCGACTTGTAATGATTGTTGACACTCTTTCCGATGCACATAAATTGCTAATTTGGAAATTGTACTGTCTTGTTGACCTTATGCGATGCAAATTACTATCAGTGTATCAACATTCAGCCAGTTTCACCAACGAGATGAGCTGGTCGATAGTACTTTTTTATGCTTCGTGAAAAAATACTTTTACATTTATTCTTTATCCTTAAAGGCAAATATCAGCATGGTCATCACCTTTTCAGGCAATCCAGGTTAGGAATTAAATTTCAATTTAATAAAAACAAAATAAATTAGAACTAAAGACACGATATCCTGCTTTACATCATTCTATAAAGATTTCATTTTTCACGATATCAATAAAAAAATAATTATGTTCGAGAAAAAATACTTAAAATATTTCATTTGCTTGTTGCGATTAAAAGCAAATAATGTTCACACATTCCAAATATTCACTGAAATAAAGTGTCTTCCACTTAAAAATTTCCATTATAGGTCTGATTACATATTTTCAGGCAGCCGTGGAGCTGTCATATCGTCGTGAAAATTGTCTAGGCTACGTTAATTCACTGCCTGAATAAATGAGTTTACAAACAAAAAAATATTATTTCAGTACGTTATTTTAAAGGATGATAAAACTGATTTTATAAGAATATTTGAATGCGATATTATAGCTTACTGTGGTTATTGTGTTTTTTGGGAAAGGAACATTTAACTTGATTTATAAACATTACAGTTTACTCAAAGCAGATAAAATGTTTATATTTGTAATTCACGATTATGCAAATCGGCATGTAATTTTCAGAGTCACAAAATTCAAATTAATTGCTATCAACCACACAAAAGCTTAGAGAAGTGAGAATTAAATTATGTTAATATACTTGAACACAATTATACAACAAAAGTATAAGTCAACTTCGTTAGAAGCAGCTAAAAATGGAGTTGCCTTGATCTTAATTTATCACAGGTGAACACTTATTTTTTACAAACCCATTCACACTCCCAAAGTACAAGAAATTCCACCAGTTTCGGTACCAACAAAATACTAGGGAAAGCCTCATAAACCACATGTACCATTCATTGCAATACTTTTCCTGGTAATATTCCTGCTAGTCTCCCAAGACAACACACTTAAAATTTTGAAATTTGTGATCCATTAATAGTTTGTATACATTTCGAAGAATGATTTTCAGAAACCAAAAGAAATTCCGTGATATTTTAGTCAATGATATTAAATATAACTATAAATATCATTGATCACTAACAATTTCATCTGCATCATGTCTAAATTGGCACTTATATCGATTGATTCAAGAACGTTGTCAAGGTCAACGGTCCCAATCTCGATTCGCCCCGGCGACTCCGCAGCGCATTTCTGATTTTGACGGAGGTTGAAGTAATACAAGAATGTTCAAAGATGTCTGATGCATTCTCTCATTTCTACCGTTTCGAATGTTGATATATTAATGAAGGACGAAAACCGATATCTTCAATAATATTAATAAAATTTCACAGCAATATAATCACACATTTAGAGTAGAATATCAAAATAATGACTTATCGAAAAGTAATTAAAATGATTGTGGAGAGCATAAATTGATAAAAAAGTGTGTTACAATTCACTGGAAAGAGACGTCAATGGGGTTTTAAATCGAAAGATAATAAGCAATGATGGTCATAGAACAAATCATTGCTAATGAAATGATCAAAAAGGAATTATTAAAGAAACTAAAATATACTATTAATACGAATGTCACCAGACAAGGAACTAAACCTTAAATCCTTCAGGAGTATGTAGATGTGAACGGAAGGAGTCTGGCGCATCTAAAGGAATTTATCGGAAGTGGAAAAGCGACCACGAAAACAAGAGTGCATCGGCCACTCGATCGACAAGACAGAGGAGCGTGGCGTCAAGGCCGCGAAAAACCACGTCCGTCGAGGGACTGCGCAAGTCAGGCATCTGATAACTGGCGGCCACCCGGCGCGGCTTGGGGCGGCTGGGGGCGGCTGGGGGCGGAGGGGGTGGGGGTGCGGCGCGGAGCGCTTGGGCGAAGAGGGCGGCGGGGGAGGGGCCGGCGACGAGCGCGCGGCCGTGTACTCGGCGCACGCGTGTGAGAGCGCAGCCCCAATGCACGCGGGAACCCACAATCCCAGTATACACGGTGTCATTGTGTGTGATGCTGGCGACGATATGCGGCGCGCTATCACCTCCCGAGCAGGGCGCCGTCGACACATAATACATCTGCTCAATTCAGTTATTATGCGCGACCATCCAGCCGTGCGCGGCCGCTGGCTTAACAGGGCGCGCGTCATGCGGCACGCCGCCGCCGCCGCCGCCTCCCAGCGGCCTCAGGGCGGCGATAGCAATGCCGCCCTCGCCGCCCTTCTTTGGCCGCCGGAATCTGCCCCCAACCCCCACGCCGCCCCACCAGCGGTCCCTGGGTGGAACACGGCGGCGCTCAGGCTTTTGGCATTGACGGGTTAGCGGTCGCGTTGATGATGACATACAAGACTCCTTCCAAAAGTTGAGTACGCTTTTTTTAAGAAATCTCGAATACAAAAGAAAAATGAAAACTTTTTGGAATTGGTTTTTATTGGAATAAATCATTCTTTTGTTGTATTACTTTTTATAATATCCTTAATTTCACATACATGCTCATTGTGGCCAAAAATTCAATGTTCAAAAAAAAGACATTTAATAGCATACCCGATGACTTTTTATTATTTTTTTAGGCTATACATACACAGTTGAATAATTGATGAAAATATAAACACAAACTGCTGAACCCATTTTGTCTCCCTTTTCTCGAAAAAAAATCTGTCGAACAATTAATGAAAAGCTTTCATTCAGAAGTGAAGATTTTCCAAATGCGTAATTAAGGCATTATCAGATCCATTCTTCAGCCGGCCTCTGGAAATTGCTGCCCCTCTTCGCGCGTCGTTCAGCACAACGCCACCATCCTCCATCAGCCCCTCCTCTGCCTCCGGCCCTTCCCTTCCTCTTGCCCGCCATGCCCCACCCGGGCCGCCCCACCCCTTTCACCCTTTCCCCCCCGCGCGCTGCTTCTTGCCCTTCCATTGCGCGCGCCGTCACTGACGTTTCCCTTTGTCATGCAGATTCTCTCGAATATTCATGACAAGTATCATTTCAGCGTTTCCTGTAAATAGGAAATTGGTAATGAAGGACAGATCGTCGAGATGCTATCAAACACTCTGAACCGATGAAAGACCCGTAATGACTGCCATCTTACTGATGGCGGCAGCTTCGTTACACGTGCTTTCAAAGCACATTTTATTCATCGAACAGTAAACTTTATTTAAATAACTGTGATGCAATTATGCCATTGTTTCCTTTGTTTACGATTTGTATCGTTTGGGGCGATGGCTTAGACTGTACGTTATGCGCTAATGTCTCTTTCCCTTATTAATAGCAAATTTGACAACGTAACGATCGTTTTATCGGATTTACTCTCTCTGATACAGATATAGCAACTATTTAATGTCGTTCCCTGTAGCCCCTCACATTAAGCGTGCTGGAAAAGTGGGCATTTAATACACATTTCTCGTAGTTCGAAATTATACGGCATAAAGTTCACTATCGAGCCCATATTATTGTGAGCACATCTCTTTATTCCGGCGTATTGTCCGCAATGGGGTTATTGTTGGATATTGTTTCACAATGGAACATCACAATATAACAGCGCGCAGCATAGAAAGCAGCCTCGACCACTGCTCACGTACCTTCACGTTCCCGCGCCGCCCGTCGCGCTCGTCCCCCTCCCCCCCCCCGCCCCGCCCCGCCCCGCCCCGCCCCCGCCCTCGCCCCCGCCGCCCTCTGCCGTCGCCGCCGCCGATTCATGTGGCACGATAGTGGCCCTGCGGCGCACCGCAGCCTATAACTTGCACGCGCCCATTGTGCGTGCCAAAATGGCGTTTCACACGATGCTGTATAATAAGCAATTTGGTAGGAAGGCCGGGACGTTTTCAAAAGTTAAGTGATATTTAAACACATGCGATGATGTGGCATACCGACGCTGCGGAATTGCATCAGATTCTTTTAATAAAACGTGGATGCACTAAGTATTGATTTTATCTACAGATAACGTAACGGAAACGTGAACACGTTGATCGAAAGGATTGTAAAGAAGATATTGGGTTTTTCTCTCCTTTTAAGTAATCGTACAAACATATCGTTTATTTATTAAATAAAACTAATCATTTTTTTCGAAGATTGAATTTCCCATGTGTTATCCTTCTGCACTTATCCTCAAAAATATAAAATGCCAAATAGATGTCTACATTCGCACATGATGTACAAAAAGTTTTGTTGAAATATTTTACTACTCGACAGCACGCAGCAGTCACTTCTAGGTGGCAGTCACCGTCTAGGTGGCGGCTAGTGAGGCTGAACCTCCACCTACTTTTGTCCAAATGTCACCTGCAAACTGAAATGGTGAGTATAAAAGTAGTAAATTTACTTTGGATCATGAAATAGGTACTCGCACTGTACAGAGTGCATTCTCAATTTCAGTAGTATTTTTCATTTGAGTAATTGATTACTTCGATGACGATTTGACGATTTTTTTTAATATCCACTGAGTTCAGAGCTGTTGTGTGGATATGAACACTTGCAATTTTTCGCGGCAAAATCTACATCCCTCCAAAAAGAATACATACGTTACAGACCGGCCAGACGCAAAATATTTGATCAAAGAAATTGTCAAATTTTTCAGAGAGGTGTACTACATAAAAAGCCTCGATGTCAGTATTGGTAATCTATACTACCTACTGACTATTCAAATATATAATCGTATTAACTAAACTAATTCTCCAAATTGAACATTTATTCTCATCGAAGGAATCAGGAATCGTACAGAAAATCATACAGAACTGTAATGTAAACATCCTTTACTATTCTAGTTTCTTCCCTTGATTGGTAGGCATCTCACCGTACATCGGTATCCGGCGGGTAAACGAAATATCTTTCAAAGTATATGAATGTGGCCCGCCAAACACCGCTATATGATGAATTGTCTATCAATCGAGAACAAATGGGTGATATGAATAAAACTGGCTATTATTTCTTTCTCTAGTTTTCAAAGCAATTGGTTAAAATAATATGAATAAAGAACGTGAGCAAATTCTCTTATATTGAGCAATTTCTCGATTGGTGAGAAACTGGTCGGCCGAGGTACAATTGCTTACTATTCTCATGAATAAAATCGCGAATTTGCTTCTAGTGCGAAGTATTTACTTCAAATTTTCTTAACAACCTCTGTAGGGGTGATTTCAATCGTATTTATAGGAGGTTATACACAAGTGTTGTGTGCTGTTTGTGAGGTTTTAGGTAGTGAGTGAATGAATGATACACGACTTCCTACGATTTCGCCAACAATGCACGTCAACTGTACCACTTAACCTAAGACGTTCGACACCAACAGCAACAACCACGCGTCGCGCGCTAACGTAGACAAATAAAACAAACGACAATCGACCAATCGCAACAGATCAGTTAGTGAGCACATGCTCTAAGTTTCGCAAAACGTTTTATTTATATGAAAAGAAACAATTGCTAATGAGAAGTAGTAGTTCCTACTTGTACCAATGAGTAATTCGTCTGGATTACTTTCCTATCACCCAATTCACATGTGTAACTTCGTTATTTCAAATTTCCCACTACATGTTCATTAGCACAAATTCATCATCTTCGACCCCTTTGTGCTCAATAGTCCAGTCAACTTAGGTTTCATCTGAGGAAAAAATTCCCTTGAGCTGAGTTTTCGCTGAGACCTTTGTTTATCGTATTATAAAAGCGGTGAAAAGTTCTAATCTATATCACCTGTGAGTTCCAAAATATGAGAGCTCAAAATGTACAAAAATTACTTTTTTCGCAAATATTCCGGTTCCTGTCCATTTGAGGTTTAATAACTTTATTACAAAATTTGAAGATAATACAACTTCCTACAAAATTTGTTCTTATCATTTTCCCTGTGAGTAACAGTTTCCGAGATATTAAAGGTTACGAAAAGTACAAAATAAGTTTATCGTAAATATCACAATTTCTATGCGTTGTTCTACGCCAAATCCAATTCTCATCAGAATTGTAGGAAAGATATTTTCCTAAAAAATTAATTATTCATTTCATATGACAAACCGCTCGACAATGTAGGGCGGGAATAGCGTGATGATGAATTTCTTACATAATAGAACATTGTAGGGGAGAGTCGTTTCGGGCGTATACAAACATATAACACTAAAATATTGGTCAGATTAGTATAAATGGCAATCCTATGTTTATACTAATTGCACAACGTAATAATCTCAATGTTATATCTCAGTCTGCTGTCAGTTTCATGTACAAGAATTCTTGCCAAACATAACAAAATTTTGAAGTATGAAAATAATTAAAATTCTTTTAAACAAAAATAACATAAAGTAAAATAAATTCTACCAGCCGATTCCCTTGGTGAGGATTTTTACATTAGGATTTGTCATTTCAATTTCAATTATGCATGAGTTCTGCACCAGGATTCGATTTTTAATATATTTTACAGCTTAATTATAGGTCAATGCCCATATTCAGAGCTATTTCAACTATTATAGAAACATAGCAGATGGTATTGAAAACACATTCTGGGCACAAAACATCATCTGGACGATTTAAAACTTGCAGTTTGGAGGGAAAGGAGTTGAGGGGGACCTAAGAGAAATGATTTAGCCCTATGTTTGGCTTTAGGGACGAGTGCTTGGAAGAAATAATGGGGAGGTTTCGAAAGATGACAATTTGAACAATGTAATGCGTTAATCCCGAAGAGATGTCTCCGAACCGGGCTGCACATTTTTCGTTCCTTTTCTCCGCCCTTCCCCTGAAGTGATAAGCCAATGCCGGACCAAACGGAACCTGATCAAATCCTGAGACAACTGCTTGTTTTGCTTTTGGACAAAAATTAAACTTTCCTATGCTCTCGTTTTGTTTTGATAGGAATACTACAAATCAAATCTCTAGTCTGTTGACTGATGCAAAAAAATATTTCTGTAATTCAGAAGAGAAAATTTCTAGTTTTCAAATACTGCTAACCTCGCTTCTTCTGTACTTTTATTCATTTATCTATGTATAAAGGTGGAGAAACGATTCTGGAGCTCAAGAAAACTCACGCAGATATGCACTACTCTATGCCGTCACATACAGTTGTGTCTGTGTTTGGAGGAAAATAAATAAAAAAAAATATAAATAAAGAAATAAACACACAAATAAATAAATAAAACGGATGAACATTCGGAGTATTTGAATAAGAAATTTTGTCTTAGCTCAACATGTTAATTGCAGCAACTCTATTGAAGAATTGTCGAAAAACCATTTTTGCCTAAAGAAACCTCTCTATAACAAAACCTCTCAGTCAGCAGCATCTGGGCTATTAGAGTGAAGCGAGTGCGATCTCCAAGGTTTTTCATCAATAAAATTTATTATTTTAATGCTTGCATCGTTGTTGGTGTCAATAAAAAGAGAATAATCCTATGTGAGGAAAATGTACACAACAGTGCCAAAAGAATAAATTACGTAACAAGTGCGTGAAATATGTGATTCGCGCACGAGTTGAGTTTGTCTTCCGAGTGCATGCGAAGGCGACAGAACATGGCGAATTATCTAATTTTTACCCAGGGCTAGCCAAAATATTTATTTCCCGTATCGAAACGACCAACAATATAGGCCAGTTAGAAACCAAACCTGCAAAGCATAACAAATTACAAAAAAGAACTTCAGAGAACTAAATCGTAATATTATCGCCGCTATAGTGCCAATATTGAATTCTTACCTAAGATTATATTTTCCTAAAATATGGAAAACGGCATACCATTTTGTAATCCAAGTCAATGTGCTATACATGCCACACATTACCAACCTATTACTATATTACCACAATTGTCAGTTTAAATATTATTATTGCTATTATTGTGTATTTTTACACATTTCTGGTTCACAGGAAGACCTGGTTCTCAAATAACAAAAGGGTTTTTCGCCAAGTGTGTTATTTGCTGTTTATTTAAGAATCTGAAGTTAGAAAGTTTCGGACAATGCGGCAAGTATTTAAAACAGACTTCTGCGTTAATTTTAAAAACCTTTGAAGGATATAAAGTTTTTGAAGGTGTTCTTTGACGTGTTTTTCTATAAGGTCATTACTGGAGATAATTATTGGGGGAAAGAATTCTTGGACCTGCTTAAATTAATCTTTAATTTGATATACCAGATCGCTGTACTTCCTTATTTTTCCGAGAATGCTCTTTGCATATTCCTGTAGGAAGGGACTGCAACATCAATGAGAAAAGTAGTTTTTGGCACCTTGAGAGTTATCACAATATCTGGCCAGTGATGTTCTAAAGTCTTGTGTGTCAAAATTGTGCGATCGAAGTAAATTCTGACCTTTTCATTTTTCAACACAGATTCAGTTTTGTATATGTAGTAAGGGGCATGATGATCACTAAATTTATGGTTGGTTGCAATTTGTTTGTGTATAATGGAAGCGATCTGGTGTACGGCGAATTGTGTAATCTGTCTGTGCGAGGGTTGCACATCCTGAAATGATGTGATCTATATTTTCCGTCCACATGTTACATCTACGGCATTTATCGGATTGGACCTTGGGATCTTTTTGAACTTGTTTTCTGTAGTTTCGGGTGGGAATAACTCATTTAAGGTTTTTTTTTTTTTTTTTTTTGAAATTGTTTATTTCTTTCTGCTGATCCTAGTTCAACGATGCAGATAGATGGTACGTTTTAAGTAGGCTTGGACCATACAGAATCAATCTTAGTTAGATATCAGGAATTAAGACTTTTGTAGTTTATTCATTTATTGTCAGCTGAAGGTTTCGCACATTTAACATGTGACTTTTCAAGAGCTATACAGACAATGGCATAAACGGTTGACAATACACTTTTACGTGATAAAAACAAAGGAATACAAAAATATTAAAATCCCTTTATACAATTTGGTGGTTATTCCAGTGTGTAACGTATTACATGATGATTTTATTTTAATATGTTGAAGGTTGCGTCCAACTTAGGGGTTAAAACAACTCATATGTCAGTGGTTGCATGCAGTACAGAATTAGATGCTTTTAGTAATGGAAGTGCAAAGAATGTAAATTTAGGGTGATATGGAGTGAACATTGGGATTGGCAAATGTAATGAGATGTTTGTTTATTAGTAACTTTTTATAAATTCAATTTAGTTCTTTTACATCTGCGATATTTATCAGATTGGGCCTTGGGACCTTTTTGAACTTGTTTTCTGAATATATTGGGGAAACCAAGCAATATCTCAACAACTGGGTTTATCAGCATAAATACAATATTAATAAAGATGCGGCATTATTCACCTCTTTAAACAAACATACGATAGAGCTCAAGGATTTGATAAGGTCAAAATTTTACACCGTAAAAAAAACAGTGCACGAACATCACTTAACGGCAGCTAGACGTGAAGCTGTTCATCATTTGTTGAAAGAGTAGCACTTTCTATTTGCGTTAGCAATTTTTTGCGGACTTATACTAAATATTTACCGTTAATATGTGAGATTTCTAGGTATAATTAATTGAGTATTAAACTCGATGACATAATTTTGCAACTAAGAAGTTGTGACTTCTGACACAGGTTAATGTCAGCATTAATGAGTGTGCATTAATGAGTGTGCCTCTTTCAGAGGCGCGGGCCTGGGTGGCGCGCAGGGCAAGCCAGCGTGTGCGACGACATGGACACTGTTGCACGCATCGAAATGAAGAGGGACAAAAGAGTTCATGGACGTTCAAATGCCATATAGTGTTTTTTCAAGCCTAGTAACATTAAAACTCGTTTTATGTCTCTAGAAATATGTTAACTGAGACCTAATAGTGAATGAAGAAATCAGTCATAGCAGTGTGGCTCAAATGTGGGTTGAAATCAGTGATGGCCCGCGGCGCAATTTTAATCGACTGCAGTGAAATTGTTAAATTGCTAAACAAAATTCTTAAATTAAAGATTTTATGCTTTAATTTTATATAAATAAAAATTATTTTGGATAAAAATTTACCGAATTATGGGCATTTGAAAAGTGTCAATTTCTAGGTTTTTAACGTAAAATTGGCCATATTCGGGCTGATGTGGCACACTGTTAGAATCAAATACGTAATGTTTGATGATCATAAAATTGTAACGGGGAAACGTGAGCACTATATCAGCCAAAAATTCGTTGATAAAAATAACATTAAATAATATAAATTTGTTATTTTCTAAAAAACTTTTTTCACTAAGCCATTGGCTTATATTTTTTTCGACACACACACGGTATATACGGTGTCCCGGGAGCAAACTTCGAAACTTCAAAAATAAGCTCTTCAGGCAATTTTAACTATATTTTGTCTAATAAACGTCTCGGATATTCTGAATGCTAAGCCGAAATAAGTAATCAAAAATTGGTTTGAAAAAAGTCTTTCTATGCAAAAAATTGCATTGCAGAGGCATAAAAATACTCCAGAAAAAACTGTAAATTGTTTATTACTTACGAAAGAAATGAATATATTTCTTTAGAATGAAAAATTAACTGAGAAATAAAAAAGCAGTTGAATTGTGTAAATTGTATGCTATTTTATTTCTGCGTAAATCATTCTTTTTGAACAAATATATTCGTTTCTTTTGTAAATAATAAACTATTTACATGTTTCTGGGGTGTTTCTATGCTTCTGCAATGCAAATTTCGGCCTAGAAAGCATTTTTTTCGAACCAACTTTCGATTGCTTCTTACGATTCAGCCATTCAGAATATCCTAGTAGTTTATTAAATCGTTTATGAAATCGTCTTTTTAAGCCCATTAGCATATGCTAAAATTTAGCATATAAATACTCTCAGGGGTTTATACATAGTGCGGAACTCGTGCTTCATATGCTAACTAACCGTTGATTTCGACCCAAAGATCTTCCATTTATAGAACTCTAAATAAATAAATAAATTGTAAAAATCTCTCCCACACAAATTCAGAGCCTCTTGAGGCTAGAAAAAAAATCATGTTAAAAATATATGTCTTCTTCTTATCTTCAAGTATTTAGGCATGATGCCTGTTAGTACCGCTTAGTACTGGTCCTTCCAACGCATTCTTGGACGTCCTATGTTTCTCTTTCCTCTTGGTTGATAATTTGCCATTTGTTTAGGAATGCGGTGGTTGTTCATTCGCAACAGATGTTCTTGCCAAGAGAGTCTGTAGCTAGTGACTTTCTCTATGAGACATTCTACATTTAGCTCATTTCGGATTTTTGTGTTCCTTCGTCTATCTAGGAGACTATATCCCGCTACCGCTCTAAGAAATCTCATTTCTGCTGCTTGCAGTCTTGAGATATCTTTTTTTGTCACTGTCCACACTTCACTCCCATATAAGCAAGTTGGTATTGACATAACTTTATAAAATTTGATGAGAGTGTCTCTTCTCACTTTTGAACTCAGTGTTCTTCTTATGGTACCATTCATTTGATTGAATTGTTCTATTTTCTTATTTATGTCGATTTCGCCATAAAATGATATGTCTGCTCCCAGGAACGTGAAGTGTATCTGTTCTACAGTTTTATTATTTACTACAATTTTTGAGCGTACCGGGTATCGTCCTTGGAATGCCATCACTTTCGTTTTTGTGTCCGATATTTCCAGAGTATATTCTGACATTATCCGCTGCAGTTCATGAGTTGCTTTTTGTAATATATCTTCTCCTTCTGCTATTATTGCTTGGTCATCTGCAAAACGTATTGTCCATAATTTTGTTCTCGTTAAGTCTAAACTATAAAATTTTAATCTGGTCTTCCACTCGCGAAGAGCTTCGTCTATGTAGATATCAAAAAGAATCGGTGAAAGACTGCATCCTTGTCGTAAGCCTTGGTCCACTTTCGCTTTTCGATCTGGTTTCCAAGTAATACATATTTCGGATTCATTATACATACTTTCAATTACAAGAATCAGATGTTCAGGGATTCCTTTCTTTCTTAGTACTTCAAAGAGGGTATGCCTGGCTAGAGAGTCAAAAGCTTTCTTGTAATCTACAAACAAGATGTTCGTTTCTTTGTTATATTCTCTGTGTTTCTCTAGAATTTGTTTTAAGACAAATATATTGTCTATGCAAGACCTTCCTTGGCGAAAGCCACTTTGCTCTTCCATCAGCATTGTTTCTGCAATTTTCCTTAATCTAGAGGTCACACTTTTTGATAATACCTTATACGCAACGTTTAGGAGACTTATACCTCTGTAGTTGTCACATATTGTTCGGTCTCCCTTTTTAAAAATAGGCAGAACTACAGCAAGTTTCCAATCAGTTGGTATTTTTCTTCTATTCCAGCATAGGTTGAAGAAGTGGAGAATTCTTTAGTTGCACATTTAAGCATTTCTGCCTTGATGCCATCACTACCACTAGCTTTCCTATTTTTCATTTTAGCTAATGCCTCTTCCAGTTCCTCAAATTCTATCTGGTCTACGCTGTCTTCAAAAAGGTTTTCATTTTTGTCTACCTTCTCATTCTTATCACTCGCATTCTTATTTGTTCACAAGTTCTTATAATAAGAGCCATTCATCTGACTTAATTACCTGTATATCTGCTACATCCTTCTCGTGTCTATTAAGGCGCCTCATAATTTTATACGCGGATTTTTGCCGTCCATGTATGTCACTTTCAATATCAGCTATATATTTATCCCATGATTCCTGTTGGGCTTTTCTTGTTAGATACCTGACGTGGTTGGAAATTGTGGTATATTCCTTCTTAGTTTGTGGAGATTTATTGGATAAATATCTTAGGTATAATTTCTTTTTCGCATTAACAGCTTCTTCAATTTCTTCATTCCATATTTTAAGCCCTTTCTTCTTCGCTCTCTTTGAAGTAAAACCTAGTGTTTCATATGCTGTTGCTTCCATTATAGTTTTCAAATTCCTTCACTCTTCTTCCACGTCATTACTAATTTCATATGTTTTGTTATGTTGCTCCAGACGTTGTTTGTATAGCAGTTTGACAGATTCTTCATTTAGTAAATATACTTTCCAAATCTTTTGGATGGGACAAGTTTGGCGATTATTGTTTTTAACCCATCTCTTCAGTAGTTTTAACTTTCCTAAGAGTGCAAAGTGATCGCTATCTATATCGTAACTCCTGTAGACTCTTACATCTGTGAAAAGTTTGCTTTACTTTATCGTTTGCCATGATGTAATCAATAGTACTAATTTGACCACGTGCTGCCCATGTCATCTCATGGATACGTTTATATTTATAAAAGGTGTTCATTATTTTCATATTATTAAAACATGCAAAATCTCTTAGCTTACGTCCATTTTTATTCAGGGCATCTTCGTTATTGGGGCCAATTATCTTATCAATAGATACATTCCCAATTCTGGCATTGAGGTCTCCAGATATGACAATATAATCATTTTTATTTGTCTCATCGAGTTTTTTTGTAGAGAATTGTAAAATTCCTCTGTAGCCAAAGTTTTCCCTTCTTCTGGGGCATACACACAAATGAAGCATATATATCCTCTATCTACTTTACACCGAAGAGTGACAATTCTGTCAGATATCCAACTATAAGAATGAACTCGATTTTTCCATCTTGTGCTTATTAAGATTGCAACTCCTGACGCAGCTCTTTCATTGATATCAACACCACTGTATATAAGAGCATAATCATCTAAATCCATTGAGCCTTTAGCTTTTTTTTTTTCTTTCTTATTGATTATACGCTATTTCCTTTTAACGATCTAACATTCCAAGTCATTATCTGTAAATGTTCCGCTAAACCGTTATCATATCCTTTTCGTTGCCTTGTCGTATATGGGGCGTCCGGTTGTACTTGTTGCGACATGTGAGAAATTTTAATTTTTGCCTGATAGGGTTTCTAGCCCATATGCAGGTTAGTTTGGTGATGGGTATGCCATCTCACTGCCTCCAAACTTGCAGGGCAATTTTTCGGGTTGCTCACCCTAGGTGCATCGCCTTCACTACGGCATTGAGTTGCATCTACCCACGACATCTTCGCCATCTTTTTCACGCTAACGATGTTTTTGCATGATTCTTCTAGAGATTTCTTCTTGAAGTCCTCTTCTTGGCGTTTAGGTCCTCTTCTGGAGTACTTCTTCGTCTCACCCCTATCCTTTGACCTGTCCGGCAAGGGAGGCCCTACCAGTAGCTACGCTACCGCCGGCATAGCTCTCGGAGTCATGGGGGTACTCAAGCTCCGCCACCAACGACAAGGTCCTGTACTCCCTAGGCGGAGAAAAAAAAAATATTAGTGAAAAATAAATTGTAAGCGTAAGATAGATGTCAAAAATAACTTAACTCCACCGTTACTTATACGTGTGTAGAGCCATAGGCCACGCGTCGTTGTCAAGAGGACCGCTAGGTAGCATTTCCGTGTACGCCCCCCCCGTGTACGTGTGATCTATTTACGGTGAATTATTTTCTACTGTACTCTCTCCATTACCGCATTGTCAAATTTCATTCGATTTTGTTGATAGCGTACCTTTGTAATTATAGTCCAATCATACTTTTTAATTTCTTGAATAAACAATGGTTTTACAGTTTCAAAATAGTATTATGTTGAGTACTTGCAGCTGTTGTCTGAGTTAATTATATTTATATCCGGTTTAATCATGATCATAATTAATCATAATCTACATTAAAACGCATTCGTAACATGGATACTGCTCGTTCTACGCATCTTACTCTGTACACACTCAAAGCCCATATTCTGAAAGCCTTCATGCATATAAATAATAATTTAGATCAACATATCCAAAGGTTGGAAGAGGCCGTCTACACTGACGGATGGGTACAAGTCAGTGCAAATTTCCCGAATCGTGCACCCGTGACTGCACACGAGGCGCAGACACCACATCCAGTCGCAACCCAAAACAAATTTAGTGTTTTAGATTAAAAAACAGATTTTTTCTCATCTTCCTGATTCCCACAACCCTCCTCTACCATCGACAAATTCATGCATAATACAACAAAAACAGTCTAGGAAGCGCGACCAAAATCAAAACACGTAAAGCTGCGTATCCTGGCCCGTTTAAAAAAAAGACATTCCTACTGAGCCTAAAAAAACAGGTACTTATTTTAGCTGACAACCATGGCCGCCGTCGTTCCTCCATTCTCAGTAGAAAGTTACCCTCCAACTACTCAGTCTCATCAATTTTTAAATCTAATGGGAGGTTTGCGGACGTGACTGCAGAAATGGGCACCTACATGAAGAAACTGACCAATCAGGGCACAGTCATTATCATTGCAGGGCAAAATGACAAATTTGGTCGATCACTTTACGCAAGAAAAACAAATTACAATGAGGCAGCCAAAATAATAACATTGTAATCACGACTCTGTCCTTCTGGCACAACAGGCCAACACTATACAGCGAGATTAAGCACACAAACGAACAATTAAAACTGTAACTGAGAGAAACAAATGTAACCATTTTGTAAACTAATTTCCTTTCAGCAAAACACTTCACCCGGCGTGGTCTCCACATGGACCTTGATAGAAAACATGCACTCGGTAACGAGCTGGCACGACACATCTTTTACTCGAGTGCTCCGCATTCTCTTGCCAAAAAACCATCAATTTCTCCACCCATATTTTGAACGCTGTTACCTCCACCTCAGAATTTACTTCCTTTTCTCCTAATCCCACTACCAATTCGTCTCCACTTAATGCCTCCATTTTCCTCCTGTCACTTTCGGGTCACGTTACTACCTTCGACCACGCATTGGAGGTAACAATGAAGTAAATATGTATAAACTGTCAGATGCAGCAAGAAAACATCCGTGTAGGTGCTTGTAAAAGATTAACATACTGCAACATAATGTTCAATCTCTTTCAAATAAAACTGAGTTTATCGAGGTTGATCTACTGAGCCATTTAAATCAAACAGATGTTCTTTGCTTTACAGATCATTGGTTATCTCCTAATGAACTTATCATTTTCCACATTACAAACTTTTATCTTGCAGGCTATTATTGTAGAGCCAGGGAATCGCATAAGGGTTCTGCATATGGCAGTTCTTGTGTTTATATTACAAATAATATCGATTCTTTCTCTTTGACGGAATTAAATACCCCATTCAGTAGAAAATATTTTTGAAATTTCAATTGTACTATATCTTCCCTTGCCAAAAATTATCTTACAAATAAAAGTATCCAAAGTTTTTTATGACAATCATTTATTCAGTAATTTCACAACATTTCGTAACTCGTTTTGTTACATCTTCAGGTGCTAAACTTAGTGAGGGAACGCTATCCTATTGATTTAGCACATCAGCAGATCATTCAAGGAAACATTGCGAAATACCTCACTCTCGTAACAAAACGAGTTACGAAACGTTGTGAAATTACTGAATAAATGATTGTCATAAAACACTTTGGATACTTTTATTTGTAAACATATATTGACAATCAAGAAGAAATATTGATTTAAAAAATTATCTTACTTTGCGTTTAGAAGCCTCCAACGAAGTGAGCTGCAAATTATAGCATGTTCTTAGGAAAAGTGGAGATAACTCTAAACAAAGTCAGCAATCGCTCTTTTGAATTCATTTTTGTACGCGGAGATTTTAACATTGCTTCTCTGGCTGAATCTTGTTAAAAAAAGTTACCCAATTTAACTAAATCCTTCAGCTTAAATATTGCAATAAATGCACATACACGAACTACACTTAATTCATAAAAAGCAATAGCTCAAATAATAATTAACAAAACTAGGTATGCAGAAGAAATAGTAGAAATTGCAACAAAAGATTTCGGGAACCGCAACCACGAAACACAAATTCTTACCATTACGAGAAATGCGAACACTCGCACAAGAAATCATGCACTTATCAATAGATTGTTCAATGAAAGTAAAATAAAAAAAGATACAAAAATTTATACAATTGATAAATATAATTTTTTTGACGCTTCCTTTTTACTTTAACACGTGCTTTTGTCTCCAAAAAAGAAACTGAAACATTTCTCAGGGAAAGAATTCTTTAAGGAGAAAGTTTAATAAACGAGGAGAAACTTTAATGAAAACATTTGGAGCCGGTTTTGAGAAAATTTTGTTCAGAAATTGAATAAATTTTAGACACAAATTACGCGAAATCTACTCCTTTCTTTTTCAAAAAACGTACATGACCTTTTATAAAGATGTAATTTTGAGAACAGGTTTTGTTTAAGGCAAAAACCATGATCTTCGATTTTATAGTTTTGAAATGATAACTTTTTGCAATTTTCTAAAAACACGAGAGTTGAACGAAAATGGAACTAGGACCATATTTTTATCGTTCTTTGATACATATGAGGACAAACTTTAAAAAAAGTTGGAGGGATTTTTGAAAACAAATGTTAAGAATTAAAATGGCTTATATTTTGCAAAATTACACGAAAACTACTGATATTTTATTGAAAAATTGAATTTGCCCTTATTTCAAGATCTGTTTTTAAAGAACAGATATTATTAAGGAAAAAGTTATATCTTCAATATTGTAGTTGAAAGAAGATGCCCTCAAAAAATTGCACTTTTTCAATTTTGGAAAAATCAGTTATTTCAGTGAACATGAGACCTGTGTCATTCTCTCAAGCGTCCTTTACCCTATCCGAGGGCAAAGTTTAATAAAAAATTGGAGCTTTTAAAAAAAATTGAAAATGTAACAGAGGCTTCATGTCAAGTACCTACTCCAAAAAATCGAAATATCCGTTTCAACATCGCAAGATTTTGAGTTCGTTCATTTCGATAGGAGAATATTTATTTTAGATTGATGGATGGATTGATTAGTGATTCCGTGCGCGTCAACTACTGCCATTAGTCCCGTAAGTGTAGTGTATGTTTTAGTGCCGGGACATGCTCTAAGCACCTGACTGACCTCCCACCATGTGTGGTAGTATAGTAAATCTAAGTGTAAGTGTGTAAGTAAAAGATGAAGATAGGACAATGAAGAGAAAGTAAAGCCGCGGCCCATGACCTATTTATTAGGGTATTGCTCCGGCATTCGCCTGGTATGGATCGGAGCAACCACGGAAAACTACCAATCATAGAAGCCGGCCGCTCGAATTCTCCTCCAGACAGCGGCTGAATTCGACTTATCTGTGTACTTAGTGTCGAAAATCTTGCCACTGTCAGAACTCGAACCGTAGGACCTCCGTGTCAGACGTACTGCACTGACATCATTTGGTGCCCTGAGCCACCTAAGTCGGTGACCAGGTTCGGAGAAATTGTGTGAACGGTTTCAGCGCTAGTGTTGGCCACAGACGGGCGGATAGAGAGGCAGAGATTTTGGGGACAATCGATCTTTTGGTGTCAAGGATCCACAAAACATTATTGCTGGCTACATAAGATGTAAGAGGAAATAATTTTACACTTATAAGAAAATTTAACACGTTTTGTTACCAAGGCCCTTCAATACCAGTTTTTTTTTTAAAAAATTGACGATTTCCGCCGCACGATTACTTTCTCTTCTGTACGAAGTGAGGTGAGAAAGTAGAAAAAGGTTGGATCATTGTATCTTATTCCGAGGTGATTTTATTAGAAAATAAAAAAAGCACTGAAGATTTTGTCAAATAAAATGTATATTGTATACTGTTTTATGACTGATCTTGTATTACATAAATATTCAAAACATATCACCTATTTGTGAATGTAGGACAGAAGTGCGAAAGTAGCAGACAGCTGACAGATGATTTGGTATCTTCACTCTAAAACAGCATCTGGAAACGAAAATGATGAGAATACATAGTTTTTCAGCAAATAATTTTCAAAATGATAAGCAAGAAAGGTGGTGCGAGTTAGTATAGGTGAAATGCGAGACACGATCCACTGCACCAAGTACACGGCGTGTACTACACATGAAGACGATGCTAAAGTGGCATCGAAAAAAGGGAATACAATTGTTCAAAGTGCAGTTAAGACAGTCCTACACACAAATTTTCTTTCCATTCGAATTGTCTTCCATCAGCTCAAATGAAGCGGACGGGAGTCCAATTTAGAACAACCAAGTACTTAACGGGACAGATTCAGAAATTCGGTAGATTCGTTTTTGTCTGTTTCTTTCAATAGATTAGCGATCTGAGTTTCATTTGCTTTCAATAATTGTCAGTATAAAAAATATTTCAAGTTTCCTTTTCACGTATGGTATTTGCGTTGCAAAGTTATTGGGAGACCCAATTTAAGCGCGAAAGTGCTCTCCTACATACCCAATTCTAATGCTAATTTCATTTACCTATTTTACTTGCATTTTTACATGCTTATTTTATGTAAAATAATTCTTCGGTTTCCGGACTCTTCTTACAATCGTTCCTTTACTTTCATTTTCGGCATAATTGATCAGAAGACCAATTCTGTGTATATATTCTAGAAAAGTGGTTATTTATAAATACAACATGCATCATTCGAAACACCCTCACAGTTCTGTTTCGGACATCTCTCCTGAATGTGTGAACATCAGGATTGTTCTCATCATCCATTTAAAGCTCTAAAGAGAACGATTTTGATCTCCCTCCTAATCGGCTCGCAGTGAACGGTTTGAAAAAAGTTATGTACTCTCCCCCCCCAAAAAGAAGAGAAAAAATAGGAATGGAAGTCACTATTTATTGAATAAAGCACTGCTTTGATTTGTTAGTAAAAAGTTACGAACTTTTGGTTGTTTGAAATGCGCGGCTAGAATGGAAGTGGGTCGAAGTCGTCATGCGCAACTTGGCAAGTTCGCGGGAACTAGATGGAGGTCAAAATTCAGTTATTACATTAAAGTTGAAAGCAAGATTTGCTATCATATGCCAAAACAATATCCATGTGTAAAGATGTTGGCCATAAAACAGAAAACATGTGTATATTCACGGATATACTGTCTTTTCTGTCGTAACTTTTTATAGCTCTTCCTTCTGTGCGATGGAATCGGACAGGTTCAGCTAGTCTGGAATTATTTTGTTTGGAGTGCATAAAGAGAAAAAAATTCTGTCTAGTCTAGGGGTGTGCGCGACCGTAAACGGAGGGCAAGGGCAGCAACAGATTTACCCACAGGCACAGCGGCATATTGAGATATGCGGATATCTGCAAAGACACACGACGGTAAAATGAATGATACGGAAGCTAAATAGAGATCTTACAACTCTCACATGTGAATAGTTATGTCTTAACCCTACATAGAAACACATGGAATTCTAGCGGCTGGTTGCTCTGATCGGCAGTTTTCCGCGGTTTCTCCGATCAACATAAGGCGAATGCCGGAGCACTACTCTAACAAACTGGCCACGAATCGCAGGCGATCTCTCTTCCCCTCTCCTTTGTCCTATCCTCACCCCTCACTTACACACACTTACACTTACGTGCACTACACTACCACACATGCCGGGAGACCAGTCGGGGGCTTAGAGCTTGTCCCGGCTGGGGCGGTGCCCCGCAGATGGGAGATACCTGGGGTGGAACCCCCTCATCTGGAATGAGAAGAAGTCAACTGCTTTTTTCACTTAGTTTTTTGTTCCAAATAGAAGGTCTAAACTTCCATTTTTGAAATTAATATCAAAATGCGAGCGGAAGCTACATGAACAAAGCAAGATTCTAATCGCCCTAACTCCTTTCAGAAGCTGGGAGTCTCCTCTTCTATCTTATTCAAAGTTCTAATTAGGGTTGTATCAAGATCGTATTCAGTGATATTTTCAAATTTCTTAATGTGTTGAAGTCATGAGGGATCATTTAAAACCGTGTATCAAGGTCGTGAAATGGAACGCTTGCAAACGAATTTTCTAGCATGGAAAGCGATATCTGAAGGCTCTTATACGAGTATGTTCGTCCAATATATGATTTTTTTTATTTTGTAGTAGTAATCTGTTATGTGTATTGTAAATCCACCGAAGGATGAAGCTGAAATTGCAGTTGGAAAAGTCATTTACAACCCGTAATACCGATACTGAGAAGCCCAAATGTACAGGGGAAAACGAGTCGATCAGAATATTACTGTAGCAAATTCCCTTGTAAACCTCCCGCACGGGAGAGGGAGGCAAGACGGTGGCAGCGACGAGGCGAAGTCCCCATCCGGCGCCGCTCTTAGGCTTGAAATCTGACCTTAAATGACTTTTGATACTTCTGTGCGGAGTAACTCGAGAGGGGGGTTCGTAACGCCAGTTGTCATTGAGAGACAATCGCGAGGAAAAATGAAAGGGCTCCCCCGGTGCGGCGCGATGGTGGAGGGGAGGGGAAAGGGGGCGGCGCCGGCGACGCAATGACACCCGGGATGACGGAGCACTTTCAGTCGAAGGGGCGCGTCGCCGCTCCTCGCCGCGTGCGCGCACAAACCTTGCGTGACTCGGCGCTCGGCGCCCGCGCGCGATACTCTGGCCTTGTGTGTGTGTGTGTGTGTGTGTGTGTGTGTATGCCCCACGTTTCCGAAACCCGCCTTCTAGGTGCGCGTCGTGGAAGGGAGAGATTTAAATAGGAAGGGGGTTCAGAAATATGCGAACGGCTCGGCCTGGGGGGAGGGAAGAACTGAAATTAGAGACATCAAAAGCTGAGCGTCGACATTGATTTATTACGAATTTTATTTCTTCTCGTGTATATAGCGTATTGTGGCGGAGAATTCGATTAGCATTATTCCGATGGGAGAAGAGCGCCGCGCTGCCATATCGGCGCTGCCACCGCCGCGCCGCCGCCCCTCGCCCGGCAGCCCTCTTCAGCCGCGACAGCCCCATGCCTCATTAGGCAGACGGCGCACGCGGAGGCACGCAGCACGTGCATTGCCAAATTGCGCTCTCCTCCCTCTCCTCCTCTCTCTTGCCACCTTCCCCTTTTCACCTCACTAGGCGTTCCCGTCCTTGATTCCTCTTCCGCCTTCTCTTCTCCACTCGTTTCTCTTCCTACTCCTCCCTTTAATTTACTACTCTTTCTTTCCTTGACTTCTGCTTTTACTCCTCTGCTTTCACCTTGTCTACCTCTATTATCTTCCCTTCCTCCTCCTCCCCCTTTCCACTTTCTGCTTTCTCCCTTTCTCCTCTTGTTCCACCTTCACTTCCTTCACTCCCCTCTCTTCCCCTTCTCTTCTCCAATTCTCCTCTTTCTTCTTTGTTCATTTTTTCTACTCATACGTCTCTATTATATTGCACTCTCACATTTACTGTTTTATTATTCAATACTAGTACAACTGATTTTCCTCTTTTTTTTCTCTAGTTGAGTTTGGCTCTTTCCCTCTCCTCCACACTAACCATTGGTGCGATCATTACGACGGCTTACTTTCACAGCAGCCTCAATGTGTGGACTCGGTTCATTGCTTATTAATGCTCGCATTTCGACCCATTCATTAAATAGTATCTATGTGCATTATTTCATTACGGTAGAAATATTTCCTTTTTTGTCTAGCTTCTCAAAATAATCGTGATTTACAAATTTTATCTTGTATTAGGAACAGGAGTGTTTTAGCTCTTCTCACGTAATCCACATATCATCAGCTTTCCAGGATACTGTGGTGAAAGAAAAAGCTGAAAATTAAGATTTTAAGGTAAATCGATCCAAAAAATTACATTTAAGGGGAATAAGTCTTTGACATAATACCAATTACTGCATTATGGTAGTTGTACCGGTATTTCATCACCAGAGATCGACATTTATTTTTCTGGGATATTGTTGGTCAAAAATTCAAAGTTTTAGAAAATTCATATTAATAAATTAATAAACATGGAGACATGAACAATCTTATGACATAACTTGCAAGGCGTCGATTAAAGGAATCATCGATTAATAGGAACCACGTGAAATTGAACTTAAATATTGCTCCCCTGTCCAAACCAGTGTTTTTGCGATATAACAGTATTGCGAAAGAAGACGATTTTCGAAAATTCTTTTCCTATTTAGAAAAAAAGACGTTGACAGACATTCAAGGTAGGTTGCATTTGATCAAATTTGCGTAGACAATTTTTGAAGAGAAATATATTTATCGGGTTCCGTTTTTGATATTGTCATTGAATCAGAAGAGTAAATGACTCGAATTACTTGTTTATGACAAGATTGAAGTAGAATTCCTAGAACTCGTTGGAAACCTCTGCCGACACGGGGCTTTGTTCCCGGTTTCAGAAAAGTGATGGAAAATATTTCTAAACAATTTAATGTTTTCCATCACTATCACCACCCACAATTATATTTATGGGGAAATATACAGGTTAAACGCAGTGACTGATTGAATCGAATCCAAGATATCTTTATTTTAACAAACTTCGATTGCATAGACCATAATAATCTGTTGCGGTTTATTGTATTCACCTCACAGGAAATGAAGATTTATCAAATATGTAGATTTCTTGAACACTGATATGTAGAGATAAAATACTCATATTACAGTTTTTAAATTCAAAGAAAACAATTTTCTTAAGTCAAAAAAATAGAAATGGCAAATCAAATGACAGAAATATTTTTAGAATGAATTTTAAGATTAATATTTTATTTATTTTAAGATTAATATTTAATTAATGTTAAGTTAAAAAATTAAAATATTAATTAATTTAAAAGTTTATGCCCGAATAACGCCATGATGTTTGCACGTATTGTACGAGCGTATGAGCGATTCGTTTATATGTCAGTCGAGCATAACATACAGTTACAACAGAAAGAGATCATACACCTAGGAAACTACGACAAAAACATCTATAGAATATAAATAGGGTGTTAGAAAATATATAGACAATAGGTTGAAAACTATAAGCAGCCTAGTTGTTATTCCCTCATATTACAAAACTCAATATATTACATGTTTACAAACAAAGAATCATCGTACACCGACTCAAAAAAAATTTCGTCATTTAATTGTTATTAGAGTTTCAATCTGCTTTGATTATTATCTCCAGTCTTCGCGGCAGGGATTTTATGAACTCTGCGGTAGTCGTGGGCTCATTTAAACTTTATTCTCTTAGGAGAGCGTGTGTAAGATCTTGTTTATCAGTCAAACTGTATTTCATATTAGTTATACTACATGCAACACTGAAGATGTCTGAAACTCGTATTTTTATGAGACCCTACCACCAGATTGTGTAAAATCGAAAAGGTATAGAGTCAAATTTTTAAGTGCGTTTAACCAGAGTTACGACAGCAAAAATACTGTCGCCATTGGCCGCCAGGCGGGCGCCATCGGGATGTGGTGACCATGAGGAGGCTCTTGTTCAGAGGCGAAGATTCAACCCAGGCCAATGACAGCGCAGCCTTACCAACTCAAATGCGACAAACAGATTTCTAAATAAATGACTGGGAACCAGATCGAACGCGACATTTGGGTGTTCTACCCTTCGGGTGTTTTTTCATATCAGTGCCATTTTTTCACTGGCATTTTAATCTGTTGAGAAACCATTAAGAAATAGGAAATCTTGGAATGTTATAATTATAACATGGATTTGCTTTAAAATTTACGATTTCTATATATTATATATATTAAACAATATTACATAGTTGTATAGTGTGAGAGTGATCATATATCACTCTCGAATTGGTATCCAGTCCGCAGACTACTCGGAAATCTATGTTCGCACTTTTGTGGGTGACATCCTACTGTCAACGGTCTGGATTGATCCACAGTGGCGCTCAGCGTCATGTGGCAAATTGCAACGGTCCGAGGCTTCCTTTGCCCTTCGTCTTGCCCGCCTAACGGCCAACGGGGACATTTTAGCCCTCAATATTTATGTTCATAGGATATGCTCTAATTATCAAAAGCACTTAAAAATAAACTAAATGCGTTTTCGATTAAGCACTTTCTGTTGGGGAAGTCTCATAAAAATCCGAATATCCGACATCGTGAGTGTTGCGAGTAAGAACAGACCACAGACTCTAGGATTTATGTTAGGAAACTGAAAAAGTATGTGAATTTGGTTTTTGGTATCGTATAGCATACACAATTGAGTATTGAAAGCTTATGTTTCGGATCATTGTCATGATGAAGCACAAAGTTATTTCCAAGAAGCATCTCCAGCGCATTAACGAAGAGATATTTCTTTAAAGCTGATTTACATGTTGTATTTAATCGATATATGCAGACGACGCACTTTCTGGGTATACTCACACACCCCAACCTCGCTCGGAACCGCCACCATGATTCAATCTGGGCAAGATTTCGAGGGTCCAGTGATGCATTAAGGTTGCACCACATAAAGTTTTCCCGTCGGAGCTAAAAATGATACTTTTGATTTCGTCTGAAATTGTGAATGAATGCCAAAATTATGAGCCTTTATTTCCGTATTCTTTTGGGAAATTCAATCGCTTTATGCGATCTGCTTTAAATGCCTAGAACCTTGATGCCTTTTCCCTACAAATTTTGCGCACAGTAGACTAGCTGATTCTTCAAGCTCACTTTATCTTAATTTGCCTCGCAATATTAGAGCACTAATTTTGGGGCACTTCTTAATTTCTCAATTAATAATTCGTTTATCTGCTTCATTGAACACTTTTCGCCTTCCTGTTCGAGGAGAATTTCTCACTATTTTATTAACACAAAACCTACTGTCATTGATTTCATTGTTAAACAATATCTATTTACAAGCTGTGATTTCTTTTGCAAATATTTTCACTCATTGTGCAATTTTATAATCCGGAAATTTTTGAATGAACTACGTTGTCATTCCTCTCCCCTGCCGAAGTATAAGAATCGTAGAAGCTTGGCAGATCCATTATCAGCTACTGCATTTTGCTTCGTTTCTTGGACTGTACGATGACTTACTTCTTGCGTCTGGACTGCACACTTCTGAGGGATTTTGTTTCATTTTACATACATTTGTCTTTTGGTGTTTTCCTTCATATCAGTTTCGTGTTAACAGGTATTAGTTTCTAATGCTGTAAGTGAATGATCCCTTTCTAAAGTAACAGTAGAAATACACTTTTGCGAACTCTATTTATGACTGTATACTTAAAAGTCAACTTGAAAAGAAAGAAAATATGTTTTGTAATAATGGTCTGAAATCTCTTACAGATATCAGAGCATCACAAAGAAAGTAACATTAATTTTAACAGTGATATTAATGTATTATTTTCCATTTGGACAGCATAATTGTAAACAAACCTGTAACAAGTATTTTACCCCAGCCTCCGGGTCAATGACCCCCATCTCGATCAGATTTTTCGTCCAGTTTCCCTGGTCCATTGAGCAAATGCTGAAATGGCCCCTTGTTTTGCTTCTGGACATAAATGTAACTTCATTATCTGTGCACGTCTTCTAGAATTCAGTGGGAAACAAATTATCGTTTCCATGTTGTCGTGGCATTCGTTAGTCTCTCGCGAACGGTGGAGGTGAGAGGACGTGCCCTCTACTCCGCGGTGTCCCGTGATTTCGGAGTTGTGCGTTGATTCATTGTGTGACGTTGTGCGTCCACATTTTGTGTTCTGTCTAGTGTGTAGTGTATTCGTGATCAACTGTATTTCCTGTTTATAAAATTCTGTGTTTCAACTGGTGATATCAAAAAAATATGTTGCCTCCATAAGACGTAAACAATCGATATGGCCTCGGAGTACACCTCCCAGCCGGAATCTGAATTTATAATGGATTCGTCTACTACAAGTCAAGCTGAACTACAAACTCAGCTGTTTCTTCAACAACAATATCAGCAGCAGCAGCAGCAGCAGCAGCAACAACAACTCATTTTACATCAGATAACGCAAGGTACAGTGATAGCAATGCCATTTCGCTTTTTTCCTCCTGCAGTACAGCCTTCAAGTTCAAGTTCAACCGATGTAACAAATTCAGAACTTAATCGAACGTAATTCAAGTAGTTCCAGGTAATTCACGTAGTTGAATTCCACGGTAATTCAAGTAGTGACAGCAACACTCATAAATGGCAAGTTGTTGTAAGCAAGCGCAAGAGATGTAAATCTCACAGCCCTGAAAGTCATGAACAATCAAAACGTTCAAGTGCAAATATAAGTGGCATACTATCATGCAATAGATTTGCAAGTAATTAATGACGATGAATCCAATGATAAAGTAATCGATGAAAGTTCCAAATCCAGCAACATTCAGAAGGTGCAAAAACCACCGCCAATATTTCTCCCTGGGGTAAATGACTTTCACGCAATGTCAGAAACTTTACAAAAAGTCGTGAAGAAGGAAGAATTCTACTGCAAGCTTGTTGATCAAGATAAATTTAAAATCTTACCGGCAACAACAGAAGCTTATCGATCACTTATTAAATACCTTACTAAAGAGAAAATTGAGTTTCAAAGCTATCAGCTAAAACAAGAAAGAGCATTTAGGATAGTCTTAAAAAATATGCATCCTACAATAAATATTGATGAACTGAAAGCAGAAATAGAAGAAAACGGTCATACTGTAAGAAACATTCATAACTGCAAACACCGTGTAACAAAAGCTCCCTTACCGGTATTTTTTATTGATTTGGAACCAAGAGATAATAACAAAGACATTTATAAATTGCAGTACCTTCAAAATACCAAAATAATAATCGAAGCTCCAAGGGTAAAGCGAGATCTTGTGCAATGCCATCGCTGCCAAAGTTGGGAGCACACGAAGCACTACTGCAACCATCCTTATCGGTGCGTAGTATGCGGCGAGAATCACGATAGCAGAACTTGTGATAACAAGAAAAACAAGACGAAGCCTGCAAAATGCGCCCTTTGTGAAGGTCCCCATACAGCAAGTTATAAAGGATGTGAAATGTATCAAAAAATACGCAATAAAAAATATCCACAGGCGTCTAAAATTCCACAAGATTCAAACTACAGTGCTTCACAAAACAATATGAATACAGGTCAAGGAAACGTCCCACCTACTTCGATAAATAATTTCCATCAGCGTAGTACTTATGAACAAGCACCGAAAAACTCGCAAAAGAAGGATAGTCTGAACAACAATGCAACAAACACGGAGTCTAATACTCAATTATTTTCAATAATACAACAGACTTTCGAAAGATTTGAAACTATACTCAACAGACAAGCAGAACAAATAAGTGCACTTTTAAATCTTGTGTCAAAACTGCTAACTAAATAATGAACAAATCAATAAGATAGCAGCTTGGAACGCCAATGGCTTCTACAACACCGAGAAGAAGTCAAGTGTTTTCTTCAGTTAACAAATACGGATATCATGCTCATTTCAGAAACTCATTTCACCAACAAAAGTTTTTTCTCGCTTCAAGGATACAACATGTATTATACAAATCATCCGGATGGTACAGCACATGGAGGAACACTATACTTTTCGGAAAAAAATTAAACTCACTTACATTCTCAATTTAACACCACGTATTTGCAGGCAACATCCATTAATTAACACTAATTTAGTTGCTGTACTATACTGCCCTCAGAAGCATAAAATCCAGAGTTCACAATTTGCAAGCTTCTTCAGAACACTTGGACCAATATTTATTTCTGGCGGTGACTACAATTCTAAACATCCATTGTGGGGATCCAGACTAACCTCCCCGAAAGGTAAATCTCTATATGAAACTATAATAAACGAAAAATTATCCTCGTACTCTTCTGGCCAACCCACTTATTGGCCGACAGACACTAACAAAATTCCTGATGTATTAGACTTCTTTATTGTAAAAGGAGTTAATCAAAGTTACATTCACACCTACTGGTCACAAGATCTATCGTCTGATCATTCACCAGTTCTACTAGTCATTAGCTCAATCATTATTGAAGACAATAAGCAAACCTCAATCTACAACAATAGAACAGATTGGAAATATTTCTCAGAATGGCTAATTAATAACAGCACAGCTAATCTACCATTGAAAACTGCTTTAGACATAAATGAAGCTATAGAATATGTAACCAGACAACTTCACGAAGTTGCATGGCATTCTACACCAGAAATAAAGCAAAACAAAAAGATATATATCCCACAAGTAATAAGAGAAAAGGTGAAATCAAAACGTAAATTAAAGAAACAATGGCAAATCACTTAAGACCCAGCAGTCAAAAGAAGACTAAATTCAGCTTCGCAAAACCTCAAAAGATTACTTCAAGAATATCGAAACCACGCCCTACAAGATAAACTTACAAAATTGATTCCGAATTCGAATTCAGAGTATTCTCTTTGGAAAACTACTAAATACTTGAAGAGACCGATGCAACCTATTCCTCCCATCAGAAAAATCGACAGCACATGGGCTAAAACCGACGAAGAAAAAACTGAATGCTTCGCGTCCCATTTCTCTAACATCTTTCAACCATTTCCTTCACAAATATCTGCTACAGAAGAGGAAGAAATTTACTTTTTAGATTCACCATTGCAACTAGCTCTTCAAATCAAACCCGTAAGTGCTCGAGAAGTTGAAACAACAATCAAGAATTTACCAACTAAAAAAGCTCCCGGATACGATATGATTTCAGCAACAATTCTACACCATCTACCAAGAAAACTAATAGCCTTACTTACTTCCATCTTCAATGCCATCCTAAGACTAGGACACTTCCCTGATCAATGGAAAATCGCTCAAGTAATAGTCATCCCTAAGCCCGGCAAACCAGCACATGAAGTTGTATCATACAGACCTATTAGTCTACTGCCAATATTATCAAGTTTTTGAAAAACTGCTTCTGTCACGTTTAAATCCACTTCTACAAGAAAATGAAATAATACCTCATCGTCAGTTTGGGTTCAGACAACGGCATTCGACTGTAGAACAAATTCATCGAGTAGTAAACGAAATTAGTGAATCGCTAGAAAATAAAGAATATTGTTCTGCTGTATTTCTAGACGTAAGCCAGACTTTCGATAAGGTTTGGCACCCAGGTCTATTGTATAAAATTAAGAAAAATCTACCGTATCCTTACTACCACTTGTTAAAATCGTATCTTACAGAGAGATATTTTCAAATAAAATGTAACGGTGAAACTTCAAAACTTATCCCTATAAAGTCAGGAGTGCCTCAAGGAAGTGTGCTTGCACCTTTCCTTTATTCATTATATACTGCCGACATCCCATCATCTGTAAACGCATTGACCGCAACCTACGCGGACGACACAGCCATCTTAGCTCGACATGAAGATCCAGCAGAAGCATCTCGTCTCGTAGAAGAACATCTGCAATCCATCCACAAGTGGAAGAAACGCTGGCGCCTCAAGATCAATGACAAGAAGTCTGTCCAAGTCACCTTCAGTCTGAAGCACGAAACGTGTCCACCAATAAAAATCGGATCGCAATGTATTCCTCAAAATGACTCGGCAAAATATCTCGGACTTACGCTGGACAGACGACTCACATGGAAAAAACATATAAAGAAGAAAAGAAAAGAATTAGACCTAAGACTTAGAAGGTTAAACTGGCTACTTGGAAGAAAATCGTCGTTAAGCATCGCAAACAAAGTAATTGTGTATAAAGCAATATTAAAACCAGTATGGACATATGGAATTCAACTTTGGGGAACAGCTCAAAATTCTAATATTGAAATATTAAAACGCTTCCAGTCAATAGCCTTAAGAAAATTTGTAAATGCCCCCTGGTACGTAACGAATGCAACATTACACAAAGACTAACAGATTCCAACTATAAAAGAAGAAATCAAGAATACCAGTGCAAAATACCTACAAAGACTACATAATCATCCGAATATTCTAGCCATCAACTTACTAGACAATAGTGACTCCACCAGACGACTTCAACGCCATCATACTTTAGACCTTCCATATCGACTTTAAATTATTCATTTCAGAAATTATATTTAATAGTTAATTTGTATTAATAATGTATCATTGGTGGAGTACGGTCATGGGATTTTACTCCTCTAATGTATTTGTTTATGTAAATCTATGTAATTTTGCCAAATGTTTGTACACAAACAAATTGCAAAATAAAATATAATTAAAAAAATGTTGTCGTGGCAGGAAGTATTATTCCTTGACGAAGGACATGATGGATAAGAGCCCAAAATATATGGCTGGTTTATCCTTGAAAATATATTTTATTACATTGGAGTCTTCTTTCCCTTTATTTAAAATTCAAGTAGTACATGGCTTAGTGTAGGGATGACAGAATTTTGAAAACGTGCACAGAATTCACTTCTCCTCATATAACGTCATACAGTTTTTAACTTATTTGACGTAAAATAAATAAATAAATAATGTGTAAATTAAACCGCTAAAGTAGTTGTAACACAAATAAACTATTCTGTTCTGCACAATATGAATCCTATTGGTTTGAAATTTAAAGATGAGAGAGCCACGAAAATGACGGCCACGAAGACCGGTATCTGTTGTGATGCACCCTATTCTGACTCAATGAAGCAATAAAAATATCTAACTGAACACACCTTATCAACGCAATATCCCGTAACTCTACATGTGTCTGTACAGAAAGAATTAAAAAAGTCAAATTGAAAATCTCGGAAAGTTGTAGCTTTTTATTGGCTCATATCCGCAGACCGGAGGGAAAGTCGGTAGAATAC
This sequence comes from Teleogryllus oceanicus, assembly GCA_964035755.1. Classification (NCBI taxonomy): domain Eukaryota; kingdom Metazoa; phylum Arthropoda; class Insecta; order Orthoptera; family Gryllidae; genus Teleogryllus; species Teleogryllus oceanicus. The sequence continues at coordinate 212,643,598 of CAXIVR010000001.1, read as the reverse complement.
AACGTGATCGTTTTTTGAACGCTACTGCCGGTCGAAAACAAGTCCGTATTTATCAGAAAGAACGCATAAATCGGTCGTCAGGCAGCTGTCAAATGTTGATTTATGTTTCAGAATTTTAAATGAGCTCTTCCCTGTTTATTTGATTTGTTCTCTTCGCCTTTTTCCCCTCTTTCGCCTGATGCAATTTGCACACGAATACGGGCGCTGCTTCTGTCGCTCTCCACCACTCGAGATCGTCTTGACAGCGCGTTAGCCCCTTTCCGTTAGCCCCACGGGCTCTTCCTTCGCCATCTTTCCTCCCTTTATTTTTTAGCATCCACTATAACCCCTTGCCGGGGAGGGGTTCCTACTTGCGTCCGTTCTGGCGTGTCATTCCCAGCATTTGCAAGTCTGGCGTGTCATTCGAGCTCAGTGAGGCCACAATAATTATCCTAATGTCCTCGTCGCTGCTCTCGTGAAAGGCAGCTGTGGCGACGGCGGCGGTGATGGCGACGCAAGCGGCGGACCGGTCGGCGATGAACCCTGAGTCATCTCACTTCTCGCAGGTTGGTTTGGGGACGCGATGGGTACTCCCTTTCTTTTTCTCTCTCTCTTTCTCTCTTTCTATCTCTCTTTCTCTCTTTCTCTCTCTCTCTCTCTCTCTCTCTCTCTCTCTCTCTCTCTCTTCTCTCTTCTTCTCTCTTTCTTCTCTCTTTCTTCTCTCTTTCTCTCTTTCTATCTCTCTCTCTCTTCTCTCTTTCTCTCTCTTTCTATCTCTTTTTCTCTCTTTCTATCTTTCTATCTCTCTTTCTCTCTCTCTTTCTCCCTTTCTCTCTTTCTATCTCTCTTTCTCTCTCTCTTATATACAGGTATTAACCAACCACCAACTGCGGGCCACGAGAAAAATTCTTGGAGAACAGAGAATGTATAAGCAAACTATAAGAAAAATAATTAATTTAATTTTAAATGTAATTTACAATTGACATTCTTAATATTAATTCTATTTTTACTTTTTACTCCTTTGTACAATTTGTATTCTCAATGTATTAATGTATTTCTGTGAATAAATCGCAAAACTTAACTGTAACTAGAACAATTAGGATAAATGTATTTATATTAATTCATTTTGATTCACGTGCAGAAAATGAAATATTTTAATATCATTTAAAAACCTACAGTTGACTAGTTTCTATACTAGTACCAACAGATCAATACAATACCAACTGCAATAATAAACAAAAAAACTATTTCTTCAAAATATGTGTAAGAATTGATATTTTTAGTGCTCTTCTCCCAATAAAATAATATTGAGATTTTAAAGTGATGCCAGATTGTACCATAATTATGGAATCGTACCATAATGTATACCTCTAAACATAACTGACCCGAAACTCATAACTAAAAAAATCCATATTCGATTGAAAGTCCATTATATTTTCTAGTAAAGTCAGTGGCTGCTGCAGTAGGGAGTTAAGGTGCCTTCCCAAATAATACACATCCATCTTCCCTTTCGTTTTGTTTCTTATTTGAGTTAAAGTAGTTGTTCGCCACCTTTTCTCCTTTTTTTAAAAAGCCTGGCAGTCCATGTCCCATGTTTTCCTTCATTGGTAGGGTGTTCCAGAACTGTGTCCTTTACAGTGTAGCCAAAGGTACCCCCGGATAGGATGTAAAAATTACGTATTTTGTAGAGTACAGCCTAAGAACATAATCCGGATCCAATCTTTCCCCTTAAATTTCCCCACTGTCGCCTATATCCAACACCTGCACCCGATCTGCCCCTCATCATTTCTCCATGTGTTATATACCCGTCCTCCAAAAAACGTCATCGTCAGAATTTACTTGTCCTAAACAAAAGTCGTGTCCTAATGAGACACGCAAACCTGGTGTAAAAAGCCACTTCCGAGTTATTCGCGATAATATGTGTTGAAATAACTTTTTTTTTCGTATAAAATAATCTACAAACTTTTATTTTCTCTTCTGAAATCTTTTCGATGTAGGATGGGGTGTAATTCTCTATCCATTATACCAGCCGCCAAACTTTAAGTCCAGTGGCCGCGCAGAAGAGAGAGAGAGAGAACGAGCGAAAGAGAGCTGACTCGTGGCTCATTGCAAAAGTCGTGAACCACTGAGATCCGGGTTCGATTCCCGTCGAGCTCATGTGAAATTTGTTCCAACAAAACGAGTTCGGCTGCTTCACAAGGGCTAGTCCAACCCCTGTGAAGTGTCCTAAACCCTACCCCTATCCATATTCCTTCCTAACTCTGGCCGCTGGGTAGTGACGCAGGTGCGCGGTGTAGGTGACGCGTACCCGGAGATGCAACCTGGCGGTCCTCTTGACAAAGAGGGAGAGAAAGGTGAAGAGAGAGACAGACAAAGAGAGAAGGGGGGAAGAGAAAGAGAGGGAGAGAGAGGAGGAGAAAGAGAGACAGAGAGGAGAGAGAGAGAGGAGGAGAAAGAGAGACAGAGAGGGAGAGAGAGGAGGAGAAAAAGACAGACAGGGGAGAGAGAGGAGGAGAAGGAGAGACAGGGAGGGGAGAGAGAGGAGGAGAAAGAGAGACAGAGAGGGGAGAGAGAGGAGGAGAAAAAGACAGAGAGGGGAGAGAGAGGAGGAGAAAGAGAGACAGAGAGGGGAGAGAGAGAGAGGAGGGGAAAGAGAGGAGGAGAGAGAGAGACAGAGAGGAGGAGAAAGAGAGAGAGGAGGAGAGAGAGGAGAGAAAGAGAGTTGGCGGTATTCCGCCCGATATGGCGGAATCCTATTCCTGTCCACGTTACCAAAAGAAGTGGACCCGTTCTTTTGAACTAATACAACGAACTAGTTAACTAAAAAGAACGATCGTATAAAGAACCGTTCACATAAAAGAACGACTTTGCCCATCCCTAATGTTTTGCACATTCACAGTTCGTTTCTTGAATTAAACTACTCTGAAATACAATAATAAATATAATATGCAATAAATATTGATAATAAATAATAATATTTTAATTATTATATATTATAATATTATAAAATTATAAAAAAAAAAAAACGAACATTCAACTTCAAATATCATTTATGTAAATGAAATTTATTTATATATATAAAAATTATTATTCATTGCGTTCCCAATTCAAAGAAAATGTCCATTGTCAAAAGAATCATTTATAACATCCAACGTTTTTCCATGTATTGGTTGTATGGCTCGATTTCTAATAACATTATAACACTAAGTAATCTTGTTTTTTATTTCTGAAGAGTTCCCCAACTGCTACGTCCAACCTTCTTCTACGGAGATAATTATTAACTTACAATCATTAATGAATTTATGGTAGAAAATAAAATCTACGAAAATTCGAGTTTGACTACACGAGTACACGTGTACGAGTTAACTGTACATGTTTTCTAGAATTCAGTGGGAAATATAGTTATTCAAATTCTCGTTCTCCATGTTGTCGCAACAGGAAGTATTATTCCCTCACGAAGGACATGATGAGGGATGAGAGCCCAAATCTATAGCTGATTTACCCTTGAAAATAGATTTCATTACATCGGAACGATTATTGTTAATAATCCTAGCAAAAAACGCTCATTTCTTCTGGATTCAAAATTCAAGTAGTCTATGGCTTAGGGTAGGGATCACAGAATTATGGAAACATGCACAGAATTCACGACTCCCCATAGCACGTCACACAGTTTTAAAATGTTTCTGACGTAAAATAAAATAAATAAGTAAATGATGTCCAATGTCAGTGATCCTTTGACTCTTGTGTAGTCGAAATTTAGTTGTGGATTATTTAAATTTTGCTGCTTTTGTATGAAAGAGAAGCTAAAACAGCAATTTGTCGTTTAAAAATATTTAATCAGTTTAAATGAGAACTATTTGAGTAACTTGAGTAATTATTGTTTTATGTAATTATCCATAGGTTCTTTGTAATTATAAATAAATATCTTTCTATACATTAAATGCTTTTTTCTACAGCTCTGCCTCAGTTCTAACCAACAAGCTAGAATATACTGCATAGAGTGGCTGACCTATGGTTTCAGCGCCCTTGGTCGACGAACTAGCGGCCGCCATGTTGTTTGCAGTAAAAAAATAAGAGGTGCCTGACGGTGACATGTAGAACTGTTGTATTGAATCGACGTGTTTTGTATCAAATCCTATTTCTATATTGTTGTCTTTCCATTTATCTGTATTTAAATTATATTAGTGGTTAGAATAATAGTATTCACAATGCTTTCAATATGTTCGGTATATAACTTTAAAAATACAAGTTATCAAACCACAAATGTATCATCTTTCAAGTTTGTCACCTTATTTGTGATCTGTTTGCTTCTTATTGCAAGTACCATTAAGTTGTACATTCACTTTCAAGCATTTCAGCTAATTACAATAACATTTCAACAGCTTCCATTCTTATAACAATAACCGATGCAGGAAGCTACGTGTTTTAAAGTTTCTCAATTCGTTTTCCTGGTTTCGTTTTTAAATGATTTGTTTTTGACCGTGAAACATAGAATAAGAGGATTTATGTTACGCGCAGCCCACGCCCACCCGGCCGTAACTAGCGCCAAACGGAATACCAGAATACTCCAGTTACTCCAGAGGACATTGCTTTGACTACCAAAAAGATGGCTTCTATTTGCTGCAAAGATGGAGGCAATTCAGCCACTCTATGTAGTATATTCTAGCTAGTTGGTTCCAACAAAGGAATATACTTTTAACTTTCTCGCGCATACTAACGTAAGTAGAAAAAGTATTGTAATCGTGCGCCGGAAACGGTAAATTTTCGACACAAACTCTTATTACCGGGCCCTGGTAACGAAAAAGTGGATAAATCCAGTTGCTAAATATTCTTCTAACACGAGGTGTAGCCAGAATCCATGTTTTGTGCATCCTTGATACCGAAAAATCGATTGACGGCAAAACGTCTGTCAGTCGGTCTGTGCACAACGCTTAAACCATTCAGACGATTTTCTCATCAATTGATATTCGCCAATATCTGGCTGATGTTGCGGCTTCTGGAGTTTGAAATCGATATTTTCATTTGGCGGGGTTCTTTACATGAAGCCCGTCAGACTTTTTCAAAATGTTAAAAAAAATGGCTCCAAATTTTTGTATTAAATTTTGTTCTTGGATAGTGGGAAGAACGTTTAAGAGAAGGATCAGGCCTCATTTTTCTGAAATCCCTGATTTTTCGAAAATTACATATAAATTCATTATTTTTTCGACGTCTTCCTACAACCATAAACTTTAAGATCGACAATTTTTCTAAAAAAATCTGTTCCTTAAAGACAGTTATTGAAATGAGATCATGTTGAACTTTTCGAAAAAAATTGGTAGTTTTCGTGTAATTTTGCCGAAAATATAAGCAGTTTTTAAATATTTTCTCTTAATAACCGCTCGAATTTTTTTATTGAAATTTTCTCCAGATATGTAATAAACGCCGGTAAAAAAACATGGTGCTAGTCCCATTTTCGGGAAAGTTTGTTTTTTTCGAAAATTGCAAAAAAATTTCAAAACTACAGAATTGAAGATAAATTTTTGCCTTAAAGTCTATTGTAAAAAATCAGCTCATTAAAAAATGTATATTTGTTTGAAAACACTATTATGTCCGCGAAATTTCTGCATGAAAATAATGAATTATATACAGGTATTAACCAACCACCAACTGCGGGCCACGAGAAAATTCAAGCAAAAAAAAAATAATTAATTTAATTTTAAATGTAATTTACAATTGACATTCTTAATATTAATTCTATTTTTACTTTTTACTCCTTTGTACAATTTGTATTCTCAATGTATTAATGTATTTTCTGTGAACTAAAAAACTTAACTGTAACTAGAACAATAGGATAATGTATTTATATTAATTCATTTTGATTCACGTGCAAAAATGAAAATTTTAATATTTAAAATACAACCAATTAAAAAATTTTTTTCCCAATAAAATAATATTGAGATTTTAAAGTGATGCCAGATTGTACCATAATTATGGAATCGTACCATAATGTATACCTCTAAACATAACTGACCCGAAACTCATAACTAAAAAAATCCATATTCGATTGAAAGTCCATTATATTTTCTAGTAAAGTCAGTGGCTGCTGCAGTAGGGAGGTAAAGGGGTACTGCCTTCCCAAATAATACACATCCATCTTCCCTTTCGTTTTGTTTCTTATTTGAGGTTAAAGTAGTTGTTCGCCACCTTTTCTCCTATTTCAGATTTCAAAAAGCCTGGCAGTCCATGTCCCATGTTTTCCTTCATTGGTTATGGGTGTTCCAGAACTGTGTCCTATTACAGTGTAGCCAAAGGGTACCCCCGGATAGGATAGTAAAAATTACGTATTTTGTAGAATACAGCCTAAGAACATAATCCGGATCCAATCTTTCCCCTTAAATTTCCCCACTGTCGCCTATATCCAACACCTGCACCCGATCTGCCCCTCATCATTTCTCCATGTGTTATATACCCGTCCTCCAAAAAACGTCATCGTCAGAATTTACTTGTCCTAAACAAAAGTCGTGTCCTAATGAGACACGCAAACCTGGTGAAAAAAGCCTAGAAGGCCTGGGCACTTCCGAGTTATTCGCGATAATATGTGTTGAAATAACTTTTTTTCGTATAAAATAATCTAGAAACTTTTATTTTCTCTTCTGAAATCTTTTCGATGTAGGATGGGGTGTAATTCTCTATCCATTATACCAGCCGCCAAACTTTAAGTCCAGTGGCCGCGCAGAAGAGAGAGAGAGAGAACGAGCGAAAGAGAGCTGACTCGTGGCTCATTGCAAAAGTCGTGAACCACTGAGATCCGGGTTCGATTCCCGTCGAGCTCATGTGAAATTCGTTCCAACAAAACGAGTTCGGCTGCTTCACAAGGGCTAGTCCAACCCCTGTGAAGTGTCCTAAGCCCTACCCCTATCCATATTCCTTCCTAACTCTGGCCGCTGGGTAGTGACGCAGGTGCGCGGTGTAGGTGACGCGTACCCGGAGATGCAACCTGGCGGTCCTCTTGACAAAGAGGGAGAGAAAGGTGAAGAGAGAGACAGACAAAGAGAGAGAGGAAGAGAAAGAATGAGAGGAGAGAGAGAGGAGGAGAGAGAGAGGAGGGGAAAGAGAGACAGAGAGGAGAGAGAGAGAGAGGAGGAGGAAATTCAAACTCGAATTTTTAGAGTAGTTTAATTCAAGAACACGATACTGTGAATGTGCAAAACATTAGGGATGGGCAAAGTCGTTTTCTTATGTGAACGGTTCTTTATACGATCGTTCTTTTTAGTTAACTAGTTCGTTGTATAGCTCAAAAGAACGAGTCCACTTCTTTTGGTAACGTAGACAGGAATAGGATTCCGCCATATCGGGCGGAATACCGCCCACTCACTCTCTCTCTCGCTTTCTCTCTCTCCTTAGCTTCCTTTCTCTCTCTTTCTTTCTTTTCCTCTCTTTTCTTTCCCTCTTTGTCTCTCTTTTCTTAGCTTTCTCTCTCTCTTAATCTTTCTCTTTCTTTCTTTCTTTCTTTCTTTCGTTCCCCCTATCATTTTCTCTTTCTTTACCTTTCCCTCTCTATCTTTCTTTCTCTTCCTCTCTCTCATTTTCTTTTCTCTCTCTCTCTCTCTCTCTCTCTCGTCAAGAGGACCGCAGGTAGCATCTCCGGTACGCGTCTCCTATTCGCGCGCACCTGCGACTACCCAGCGGCCAGAATTAGGAAGGAAAATGGATAGGGGTAGGGTGTAGGACTCATTCTCTCTCTTTCTCTCTCTCTTTCTGTCTCTCTATCTCTCTCTCTTTCTCTCTCTCTGTTTTTCTCTCTCTTTCTGTCTCTCTATCTCTCTCTCTTTCTCTCTCTGTTTTTCTCTCTCTTTCTTTCTCTCTATCTTTCCTTCTTTCCCTCTTTCTTTCTTTTTTTATTTGTTGCGTCTACTTCGACGGAACGCGTCTCCAAGCTCCTTGGGGGGCGTTGAGCGCTTTGCGCTTCTGGGAGTAATCCTCCCATTACTGTGCTTGTTTTTTTAAGAAGTAATCCTCCGTTAACATTGTCGCGTCTCCTCATAGTCGGTTGTCAAGAGGACCGCCAGGTAGCATCTCCTCGTACGCGCCTCCTACCGCGCCATAGACTAAAGAGGTAGGAGTCTTTACTCTATGGGAGGAGGTTTTCGTGGAAGCAACATGAGTAGTGCGATGGCTGGCCGAAGAAACCGCAACCCCTTTTTTTGTCTCACCGGATGCCGTACCATCGCCGATGCAGTTGGAGATAATAGATTAGGAGAACTCTATAGTTCTAAAGGACAGATATTTTAGTACACTTAATATGTTACGATGATATCAGAATTTACATGTGGAAACCTTACCCAAACTTTATAAAATGCTATGTTGTTTGGGTCAACATATTGTTATGTGCTGCTTTTCTCTGCAATGAAAAGAATAATAAAACAAATAAAGAACCCAACTTTAGAACAAGACATTGAAGAGCGTAACATCTCCCTGCTTCGGCTATCAGCTGCGAATTGTCGCCAAAGACCAAGGCCAACTCGTGCCTCAAGGGCTTATATTTCGCCAGGCGGCGGCAGCGATTCTTGACAGCAGTCTGTGCTCGGCAGCCTCCGCCAGTGCCCGCAGTGGCTCGCGGGCGTCCGCTTGCCCGTCCGCGGGTAGCTACTTTGGAACAGCCTAGAATGTGGGTAGTGGGTAGTGGAAAGAGCTCAGTACTTGTTTGAAAGGAGCAATCGTTAATCTAATCTTTGAAGGTAGTTCATTTACAAATATTGAACAAATGGTCAATAAAACACATTCAACGGGGCAAGAGATTAACAAATTTAAATATAACGGTTCCGCTAAAAATCTGGTTCGAAGAAGCAAGAAGAAAAGGTTGGACGCGAGGGAAGAGCGCCTTGCTTTAAAGGAAATAAAGGCGAACCGTAAATTAAGTGTACCAAAATGCGCATTTTGGTGAAACGTGCAATGAAGTGAGGCGTTCCACCCTCCGCCAGATACTCTCTAGCCATGGATACCTTGGAAGAATTTCCTGGAAGAGGCCCTTTGTAAGTAAGGATAGCCATGCTTCGAGACACAAGTTTGCAAAAGAGTATGTTAATAAAGATCAGGAATTCTGGAATTCTGTTCTTTGGTCTGACGAAACGAAAATCAATCATTTCGGTTTTCTACAGTGGACTTATGGAGAAAGGTCAGCACAGATAATAATGTGGCTAATACCCTACTTACAGTAAAACAAGGAGGCGAATCTATCATGCTTTGGGATGTCATCGAACGATGTGGGAAATTTAAATTTTATCGGTGGCATAATGCACAAAACAATTTATGATATTTTGAAAATAAGGTGTACATAAATTAGAAATGGCTTCTGTATATATCTTTCAGAAAGATAACGACTGTAAATATTCAGCAATACTTTACCAGGAATGGCTCATTTGGAACGTTCCCAAACAGTTGCACACTCTTCTACAATCCGCTGAATTAAATCCAATTGAACATATGTGGGTCTTATTGGAAGTCAGAACAAGAAAATACAATATTACGTCAAAAAAGACGTAAAGAAAACTGTTTTGGAAGAGTGGCAAAAAATTAGTCCGGAACTTTTTGAGCCTTAAGTTAATGCATCGAATGCAAAGTAGTTATCAAGACTAAGGATTATTCAACTAAATATTAGAACTTTGTATATTAATTTTTAAATTTTTTTCAGTGTTTATTACAAGGGTATTCGTTACTTTTGATTCGAGTACAAACAGAAATGGTTCAAAGAAATGTGACTGTTTTTGTTTATTGCAATAATTTTTTCTGTTTTGTCTAATTGTCACGTATATATATAATTATAACACGCCCACCTACTACCTTCCAGCCGGTGGCGATGAAGCGGAAACTATGAATGCTCGTGAAGCGAGCTTTGAATTCTCAGGAAGCAGGATCTTTCGGGTATGAGAAAGGTCTGAACCCTTGACACAATGAATTATATAAAATTCTGGTAAAATGAGCATATATTCAGTAAACAATTACACACTGGCACAAATATACAATAAGTATGTACTTTACGTAGATGGTCACTGCAAAGAAAACAGAAACAAAAAGAACAGAAATAACACAACCATAAGAGAATGTATAGGCGTCACCTTGACTGCCTGATTACTTCAATACGCACTATTTACAATACTTTTGCTTTGACCTCCTTCTCAATTACTTCGTGTACCTCATTTAACTTTTGTGAATCTAAAATTTTCTCGTGCACGGCCCTTTAAGTGATTCTCTACAATTATTCTTTTATAGACTTCACAGAGGTCAGCCTTGAGCTGCGCATTTATTACAACGCTGTTAACTCTAGCACAAGAATAAACGTGACACACACGTTACTAAATCGTACCCTTTACAAAATTATAGCAACTGATTATTCCTGCCATCATACAATGGAAACAATACTTTCAATAAGATTACTTTTACATTACATGAACAATTATAATTTACTTTAGAAAAGTTGTACAAGGTATGGCATTCAACGAATTTACTGGTGCGTACAGCGAATGAAATCAAAACTGCCGCTCATACGTTCGAAATATTTTCCCAGTAACTATTTGGAACTTTCACCTATTTTAGGACGCTACGCTTTACTAAAGCAAGTAAAATTATACTCCTGCACTAACCGATTACTACCGCTGAAGAATTTAGTTGAGTCGCCGTCGCTGTCGAAGTCGTAAGAGAACTCTACTGAAGTGCGTCACGGTATTTATGCAACTCCGCCTGGGGAAAAATTTCTGGAGGGGTGAATTTTCTCCTCCTTCGCGCCCTCTCGAGAAAATATTATCCGCTAACTTTGGACATCGGAGTGCGAAAACCTGCGGGTAGATGTCGCCTTCTCGGACCATCGCTCCGCCTCGTACCCTATTTCTCAGTTCTCTGGTCTTTTCTAGTGGCTTATGGTGGCGTTACGGGTTCGTATAACCCCGTGACGTCACAATATATATATATATACAAAAACGTCAATATCATTGAGAATTAAACCAATATTTATTCTACTTTTCTGTATCATTGTATTGCCTAATGTTACTGTACGAACACAACCGGTACATACTTTATGAATCTATACTTCGATTTATATATAATGGCACTTGACGTTTAATCAGCTGTTACGTCATCTAATCGGGAGATTGAACGTGATCATAGTGACGTCACTGTAATGACGTTCAAGCTCCCGATTGGATGACCCTGTAACAGCTGACTTACGTCAAGTGCCACTACAAATAATTGGAAGACTATACCGGGCGAGCGGCGACGGTCCGTATAGAAGTCAGCTCAGTTAATGGAGACATGATAATAAGATCGGCCTATAAACCACAAAATAAGACATTCTCAGAAAAGACGCTAAAAAGCATTCGAAACAGCAATACACCAACGCTAATTGCGGGAGATTTAAACTGTAAAAATATTGTATGGGGCTGTAATTCAACAAGGAAAGCAGGAGACTAATTAATTTGTTACAAAATAATAACGCTGATACACATGCAACATCAGTACGCACTCTTTATCATTACGACCAGAATATTATTCCAGATATCCTAGACGTTACATTATCTAAAAACGTTAATATCCCATTATATTAATACGTAACAGCAGATCTTGATTCAGACAATTGTTCTGGAATAATAAGCCCTTACACCGAAATTACAAACACGCATTAATTACCTAAATTAGTAAATGGTAAAATAAAAATATAAATTAGTTAATCGAAAAATTTAGAAAAAAAAAAAAACAAATAACAATAAGAAAGAACCTGAAATACTGTATTCATACTCAATTTAATTAAAGAAAAACGACTACTAAGATGGAAATGGCGGAGAATGCGAGACACATATATAAATCGCAAACTAAATCAAACTCAAAGAAAAATAAAAACAAATATGGACGAACATAAATGGGATCCAAATGGGACAAGATGGGTTCCAAAATTTCATTGCTCAAATACCAAAAGGATCTAGACACCTATGCAGCACAAGTAAAATATTAACTAAAGAAAGTAATAAACTACCTCCCTTAAAAACAACTAATAATCTTACAGCTCTAACTGATAAACAAAAGCGTCGGCTTTAGCCGCTAATTTCGAAACATTTACCCCAAATAATTTGGAAATTATGAATCAAAACAGGCAAATGGAAATGTTTCTCTCTCTTCGATTTGCAATAGTCCCTCAAAAAATAAAATTCGTACTTCCATCTGAAACACGTAAAATAATCTATAACTAAAAAAATCAGCACAAAAAAATCAAATAACCATGCAGATTCCATTTTATTTATTTTACGTCAAAAACAGTTAAAACTGTGTATGACGTGCTATGGGGAGAAGTGAATGCTGTGCACGTTTTCAAAATTCTGTCATTCCTACACTGTCATATACTACTTGAATTTTGAAGGGAAAAAAACGTTCCCATGTAATACAATCTATTTTCAAGAATAAATAAGCAATAAATATGGGGCTCTTATCCATGATGTCCTTCGTCAAGTAATAATATTTCCTGTCGCGACAATATGGAAACGATACTTTGAATAACAATATTTCCAACTCAATTCTGGAAGTCGTGCACAGATAATGAAGTGACATTTATGTCCAGATGCAAAACAAGGGACCATCTCAACATTTGCTCAATGGTTCAGGAAAACTGGACGAAAAACCCGATCGAAATGGGAGTTATTGACCTAGAAGCTGCGATAAATTACTTGTTACATATTGTTTAGAATTATACAGTCCAAATGGTAAATAATACATTAAATATCACTGTTAAAATTAATGTTATATTCCTTGTGATCTCAGTATAGTTTCTAATTGTATAGAAACAGTTATGCAGCAGAAACGATTTCACTTTGGATTTAAACTTTTCTATTGAATTTAATGGTTTAATGTCATCTGGCGAAGTGCTGTAAAATAATAAACATGTATTGCATGTGAATTTTTTGTATTGAGCTGTTGATACTGTCACCTGATGAATATGATTTCTACGTCGAGTGTTATAGTAATAGACATCGGCATTTTCTGAAAATGTATTCCCGCCCTTAAGCAAGTCATTTTTGACAAAAAACACTGATTTTTTTTGATTTTTTAAAAATTTATTTAGTCAAAAACAGTCAAAAACTGTATGTGACGTATGGGGGAGAAAATCTGCGAACGCTTTCTTGAGTTTCAGAATCCCTTCCCAACAATCTAACTATTAATAGTTGAAAGATGAATAATAATAATAATAATAATAATAATAAATAATAATAATATATATAAATATATATTATTATTAATATATATATATATTAATAATATATATATATATATATAATATAAATAATAATAATAATTTCAATAGTAACCAAACATCGGACAAATGGCAACAATTTCTGGAGATCCGAAAACAAACATCAAAAACAATTCGGAGGGAAAAACGTAATTTTGATAAAAGGCAACTAGATGAAATAGAACAAGATTTTAAAAAGAATAACACCAGAAATTTCTATAAAACTTTTAAAGAACATCTCAGAGGATACCAACCGCCTAATCTTTGCTTCAAGAAACCAGATGGCTCACTAGAAACCAACACGAAGAATAACTGCAAATCCTCGCTAACTATTTCAACCAACTTCTCAACTGCGAAGGTCCCACAGAATATATCTTCTTTGAAACGTCCACACCAATTTCCGACGCTGAACCACCAACCATCAAGGAAATAGTAGAGACTATCAAAGTTCTGAAAAGCAATAGAGCCCCAGGAGAAGATGGAATTATTGCAGAACTCTGGAAGCTAAATGATGAAAGATTAACGGGGAAAATTCATAGGATCATTTTAGACATTTGGGAAGCTGAACAGATCCCTTCTGAATGGAAATGCGCAATTATCCATCCACTCCATAAGAAAGGGAACAAAACCGATCCGAATAATTACAGGGGAATCTCACTCTTGCCAGTCACGTATAAAATTCTCTCAAAAGTCCTCTTGAATAGGTTAGAAGAACAAGCTGATAGACAGATAGGAGAATACCAGGCTGGTTTCCGCAAGGGATACTCCTGCATAGAACAGATCTGGAATCTGAAAATGATTCTCCAGATGAGAAACACCAGAAACACAGTGGTCACATTTGTGGACTTTAAGAAGGCCTACGACTCCATGAAATACAGTGGTCACATTCTCGACAGAAAGACAAGAACACTCATCCGGCAAACTTTAACTAACACAATTTCCAAAGTTAAATTCATGGGGAAGTTTCGAACCATTTGAGATCCAAACTGGACTGCGACAGGGTGACGGACTTTCGCCGTTGCTTTTAATATCCTTCTCGAGAAAATTATCAGGACTTGGGAAAAGAAGTTAAAGGTATCCAAATTGGTAAAAAAGGAGAATAGGTTCCATGTGAAATGCTTAGCCTTTGCGGATGACCTCGCAATTCTCACAAATAATAGAAAAGAGGCCACAGACGCCATAGAGAAACTACACGAAATTGCACATAAAACTGGTCTTCAAATTTCGTACGAGAAAACACAATACATAGAAAGAGTGCCACAAGACAAACTGCCTATCGAAACAACCTACGGACAATCATACAAGTGCCGCATTTTAAATATCTAGGAGAAATCATCCAACCATCAGGGATCAACCTAAGGGCCAATGAGGAGAGAATAAGAAAATTGCAGAGAGCATACAAACTCACATGGAACTATTACAACAAAAAGTCCATATCCATTAACGCAAAATTAAGACATTATAACACTGTCGTACTTCCTGAGGCACTATATGCCGCTGAAACGACACAAATCGGTGGTCAATCAAAATAAAAGAAATAGAGAAACAAGAAAGGAAAATTCTCAGAAAATTTTTGGACCGGTACAAGAGCAAGGGATTTGGATGAAGAGGCCCACATTAGAAATTTATAAGCACACTGATAAGATTACGGACACATTCAGAAAAAGAAGAATGCAGTTCTACGGACATATTCATAGGATGAATGAAAACAGAATTTCAAAACGGATTCTCATAGTCATCAACTCAGGCAGGGGAAAAACAAAATGGATTAAAGAAGTCGAGGAGGATCTCAGACAAGCACACATTACAATAAATGATGCAGAAAATAGAAAAGAATTCAGGAACACCATCAAAAAACATACATTTGAAACCGAAAGCAAGAAGAGGCCAGGATATAAATGGACAGCAGAGCGGAAGAAACAACATAGTGAACACATGAAGAAAATATGGGCCCAGAGAAAACACAAACAATCATCATAAAGGAATTCAAGTTCAAACGCTCTCTTTAAATGGGAATAATCGTGAATAATAATAATAATAATAATAATAATAATAATAACAACAACAAATTTAAAAAAGCGAGGGATTAACATTTCAAATACTAGATATTTTCATTGCCAAATTATAGAAAACTTATTTTTAACTGTAAAGGAACAAACAGATCTGATTTTTCTGTATTGTTAACAAAATAGAAACTCACCCTAAGCTCTACTACCACTACAAGCAAAAGGAAAGTTCAACAAAACGTGCGCATAGTGAGGCTACATTTACGTCCAGAAGCAAATTAAGGGGCCATCTCAGCATTTGCTTAATGGATCAGGGAAACTGGACAAAAACCCGATCGAGATGGGGGTCATTGACCCGGAAGTACATTATTTGTTACAGGCATATTGAGTCTTTTTTAAAATTATATAATGCAAATGTAGACTAATTCATTATACTATATCTTGTTTTTGTTAAAGTAAACATTTTTTTTGACGATCAGTATAGTCTCTAATTGTATAGAAACAGTTTTGCAGCAGAAAAGATTTTATTTTTAACTTTAATTTGTGTACCAATTTTAATTGTTTAATTTCATCTGGCAATACGTTGTAAAGTGACGTACATGTATTGTATGTGGATTTCTTGTAGTGAGCTGTTGATACTGACATTTGATGAACATGATTTCTACGTCGAATGTTGTAACTATAAATATCAGTATTACATGAAAATAAGTTCCCACCGTTAAGTAAGTCCGTTTTGACAAATACTACAGACTCATAAATAAATAGGCAAGGCAATGGTAAGATTCCAAGCTCAATGAAACCTCATTCCAAGCTCAATGATTCGTAAATCAACAGAGAAGGTAGGAAGGAGCTCCCACGGATAACAATAGCAGCGATTTATAATGCAGCTCTAAAGGTGCGTGTCCACTAGAGAGTAACTAGCGCGAGCTCGTCTCGACAGAAGCTCGTAATACCCTGTCCATCTGCGAGCGATTCGCAGAAATACTTGCCTCTCGAGAGAGCACTCGCCGCGCCCTCTCGCGATTGCCTGTCACATGCCTGTCAACTGGAGAGCAGTAGGCTCGGCGATGCGAGATTAAGATGGAGGCAACGAAGATAGCCGCGGTGGCTTTCGTTATTTAATACGCTTCTTTGCAAAAGAAGAAAAGTATATGGGTGAGAATGTGAATTGATCGTCGACCACAGATGAGTATTGTTCAACACTTGTCAAAGTATTTGAAATAGAGGAGCGCAACTTTTTAGATAAATTTTAAGCAACGCACTTGATTAACTAACCTCAAAGCTTCAAGATCACACACAATAGTTTCCATTAGTAGGTTTTTGGCCAATTTTCTTTATATTTTCTCGAATAGGTTTTGTATAAACGGAGTAATATACGTAATATAGAGAAAGTTATGAAATGATGCGGAAAATTAGATTTCGAGATTTCGAAGGAAATTCACGTTTTAGAGCCCCCGATACCGAAAAAATTTTAGATTTCTTTCATAACGTCCGTCTGTCCGGCCTTTTCTGCCTGATCGGCCGTCTTGAACAACATTAGCCTAAACTATTCTACGATTTTCCCACTGAATATTCCCCGATCATCTGGCCGACTGAAGCTCTGCGAAAACATTCTTTCCGGCCTTGTGTGCCTTTACGGCCGTCTTGGAACATTTTCAACATATTCTTCAAAGATAGCTCCAATTTGTTTGTTTCAATTTCTTGCAAGATTATAGTGAAATACTAGAGAGTGTGTGCCATTTTTAGCATCTCTAGTTTACTTCTCAAATTGTACATTCCATTTCTAGTGCAATTTTCTGTCGGTAGCAGCCATGTTGAGCAACAAACACCAAAAGTCGCGGGCGCTCGCAGTCACTTCCACACGTTTCGAATGCTGAGAGCAAGTCGGTGCGAGTCCTCGCGCAGGCATGTCCACTGGCGAGTAGTTAAGATGGCGACCGCTCTCCGCGAGCACCACGCCACATCGTTGCCTGCTCTCAGAACTGTGTCCAATGGCGAGAATCGCTCTCGACACAAACTCGTGAGAGGGTTGCTCTCAAGTGGACACGCACCTTTAGATCAGGAGCGGTTCTTTAGAAAGTTTACAGGTTCACTTAACTCTCAAAAAATTGAACAAAATAGAATATTCACTTCCTTATAACAATCTCATTAAAGAATGACTTTCTTCTGCTCTTCTTATAAATTCCATAAAAGTATTACATTGACGAACCGATGTTGCTACTGTTAACGTTTTCGAAACAACAACTCGCTTAGTTCTCGTTCCATACGACCCAATGGGTACCACGTGTCTTCGCTTCTGTGTTTTCATTGGGCGCTTTCATCCAATCATGTTCACACTTACGTAATGAAATCGCTTGGCGCAGCACTATCAGGCTATCGCGTCCCCCAACTCCGAGGCTGTCTCCGTGGCGCTGTCAGTAAAACAGTGACCGCGGTACGATACTTCGAAACGTCAGTCCTGCATCTGATGTGTCAGTTTCTGGGAATGGAAAGGAGATTTTTTGTATTGTTCTTTCTTTATTAGCGACTTTAAGTTTTTACACTTATAATTATTCGATAGAAATCCAAATATTTTAAAATATATTTTAAATTTAAGGAACAATGTTTTCAAACAATTTTAATAATTGTGTCTATTAATCGATCGAGAAATATTGGAGAGTGAGACCTCTTCCTTAAGACCATTGGTTTTGCAACACCTTTACACCGGTAAAGCGGTAGCTCAGTGCATCAACTGATGTCACTGCAGCGCCTCTGACCGGGAGGTCCTAGGTTCGATTCCTGATAGCGGCAGGATTTTCGAATCTAGCTTTTCAGCTAGGTCGAATTCAGTCGCTGTCTGGAGGAGAATTCTAGCGGCCGGCTGCTCTGATCGGTAGTTTTCTGTAGACCTACTGCGAAACGGTATGAGACTAATTGAAGCATGAGTGAGGTCAACAGCAAGATCAATTAAAACTCATGTTTGAGGTTTACCAGACCAGCAATTATGTTAAATCTCATGTTGTATTTCTTCTGAAAATTGCGATAGATATGCGACATGATTTTAAAAACCTTTATTTCACGAATTTTATGCTCTACTCTCATTCTAAATGATGCCAGCTTTCGATTGTGCTCTTTTTGATCATCGGTCAGCGATTTTTTTCGATACCTTTTATATGCAATTACAACGTTACTCTGCAATTTTTGTCAACCTTGATACACAGAATCAGCATACTTTATATTCTCTTTTGGCAACATTTCTCCTTTCAACTGGTTTCTCCGATCAACACCAGGCGAATGCCGGAGCAGTACCCTAAAAAACGGGCCACGGAACGCGCGCGATCTGTCCTTCCTCTTCCTTGTCCTATCCTCTCCTCTTACACACACACACTAACATGCACCACACTACCACATATTCCGGGAGACCGGTCGGGAGCTTAGAGATTGTCCCGGCTGGGGCGATGCCCCGCAGGTGGGAGAGTCCTGGTTAGGGGAAAACCCCATTAGCCGACGGTAGGTCGGTGCCGGATCTCGCCATCCAGCGGGGGAAGATCACCGCCATCTCCCGAGAAAAAACATGCACTACACTAACGGGACTAATGACCGAAGCAGTTGACGCGCCCGGAAACACGAAAAAATCAATCAATCAAGCAACACCCTTAAATTTAACTCACCCACCGCCACTATCTAAGACTTAATTACTTTGCGGATATTTAGAAAAAAGCCAAAATAATACCAATAAGCAAATCTGGGGAGGACCACAGTTTGCCCTCAAACTTTAGACCAATAAGTTTGCTAACTAATATAGGAAAAGTGTTGGACAAATTAATTCATAGAAGGTGAAATAGTTTCCTAACAGAAAACAAAATAATACCAAAAGGTTAATTCGGATTTCGCGTACATTACTCTACCACTAAGCAGCTTTTAAGACTGAAAATATAGCAAACGCATTTCACTAGCATAAACACACGTTAGCTATTTCCCTAGATGTAGAAGAGGCCTTTGATAAAGTTTGGCATGCAGGGGCTACTATATAAAATGAGAAATTTAGAAATACCCCATTATCTATATGAAATAATTAAATGTTTTCTACAAAATCGTTTCTTCTCGGTGAAAGTGAATAATACCTTATCAGATAAAAAATCACGCAAGAGAGTACCGCAAGTGTCACCGCTTTCACCAACCCTGTTTAATATTTACGTTGCAGACTACCGTCAGATGGAAAGAACAGAAATTGTATGTTTCGCTGATGGCACAGTGCTGCTCACAACAAACAAAGATGTGGATCAAGGTAGAGATATTTTACAAAAATCATTAGATTCATTCGTTTGGTGAAACTTTCATCTCAATATCTTGAACCCTTTAGAAAATATCGGAGGTTTTTATTGAGAAACCCCATATTTAAGAAAATAAGTGCCTGAAGACGTTTCGCCTACCTACTTGGATTTAAAATGATATATTATGAGTGAGTGAGGATTTTGTATCACATACTAATTCAATAGAGTAGCGTTTCTTAAACCGTTTTCTGCACCGTGAAGATCACTCAAGAGATCCGCGAAACTGGCGTGCTAGCCAACCTTCACAATCGAGGAAAGGGTATAGAGAACATTAGGTTATGTAATTCAAAGAGTAATCTTTGAAATCCATAGATGTATCCATAAGTAAATTAAGGTGTTCCACTGGTATGTATACAATAACTAACAAATTTGTGCATAGTCGTTAATATGGTTGTAAAAATACATTAATAAAACCATTAGCTCCTGCGAAAATAATGACAAACGACGATTTTGTGATCGACACAAACCTCAAAATAAAAACACTATCGTCAAGAATAGATTTAATTTTCCGGTTAATAGTTTTACGCGTCATAAAGTAGAATTTATTTAATGTCGTCTATCATAAATCCAGTCAAATTCGGTTACATTTGTAACAAAATAGTCACTTTTTTCAACAGTCAAATAATTATCCCAACAACTATGGGCCACCCCGATAACTTCTAAACGGTTTAGGATATCGAAATGCAGTTTTCACTCTACATTGGGGCAAGCAATGCACTGAAGAGATATTGCTAGGAATATATTTAGTTTTCGAGAAATTAATATTTGATGTTGTAAATGGAATTACATATTTTTCGCACTAGCAATAGATGGGTCATAAAGTGAGGAATACAATGATGTTCATATGCTCATGTTTGATAGTAATTTGAGTATAAAATTGTACTTTCTGACATGTGATTTTACATTAAACGTACAATAGTTCCTGTGGCGGTCCTTACAACTCTTGTCTTTGGAGAAGGTAGCTTTCGCGGCACTTAAACTACGGGGAGATGAGAGCCTTAGGGGCGGCAATGACGGAGAGCGGCTTGACTACAGCAATCCACGGTCTTGTCACGCTCGACACAGAAACAAACATCAAAATTAACAATCAAAATGAAATATTTTCCATTCATTCACTAGAATTGAACACTTCTTCTACTGGTAGAAGGCCATTTCACACACACTGCAGAGTGCACTGCTGTCGGTCGAGGGCGCAGAGCATAAGTATAAATAATGTATGTACGTATTTGTATTGTATTTCGTCAGTTAATATTCTTATTTAATTTTTGTAAATTTACGAGTTGAGAAATCGTAAAGAATAACAAAATTTCTACCTAACTAAAATTGGATAAATTATCTGGAGATAGAGGGACAATCTTCAACTACTCATTCCCTTTCCTTTGTTTTATTGCTCGTTATTGCCTTCGATACGGAGCTTGATGCGCAGCATAACATTCCTTGATCGAGAGGATCGTGGTTACGAGGGAAATATGAAAACAGTTTAATGATGCTACATGTTCTCTTATGGAGGGAATTACGAGAGAGAATTGTGAAAGGGAATTATGGGAGGGAAATACGAAAAGACAAACTGAGTAAAGTTAATATTTAGTTAATTAGCAAGTAAGTAAATCTGAATCATTCAAATTAGAATAAAAATAAAATATTTTATGTAACACTGGTGTTAACTGGTTCTAATGATATTGGGCGACAAAAAGCCATCGGATAGAAGACCCACGAGCTTTTGTCGCCACTGTCATCACTATCAACCCTTCCAACGCCCTTGAAGCATAAATATTGTTAGTATCTTCCTTATATTACCAATTTCTTTATCTCACTCACTTCAATGATCGAAACTTTGAAAATTCAATCACTGCAAGAAAATTTCAATTTTGATGAATCAATGGAAAAATGTTTCATTGTAATCGTTAATATTGATGCTTGTTCCTGTGTCCTTCTAGTCAATGCCACGGATTGCTGTAATTCCGTCTGTACCCTCATTGCCGCCCCTCTGTCTCCTCCCTCCCCTCGGTGCCTGGAAGGTCACCTGCCCCAAAGGTCTCAGGAGCAAGAACTGTTGCAAGAAATTTGTCGGTTTAATTTAAAATCACATGTGAAAAAATATAATTTTATAGCCAAACTACTATCAAAGCATTAACAAATAGTACATTATTGTATTCCTCTCTTTATGGTCTCTCCATTGCCAGTGAGAAAAATATATTATATTTCCATTTCAAAAATCAAAGATGAATACATTTCTCGATAACTAGAAATATTCGGAACGATATCTCTACAGTTTATTGCTTGCCCCCACGATTCTCCTTTGAGCGAAAACTGCATTTCGAAATCGTGAACCGTTTAGAAATTACCGGAAGTGGCCGGTAGTTGGTAGGACACCCGGTATATAGAATTGTTTTATGTTTTGATTGCCTTTATTTTCATAAGTGAACTTCATTTTTCATATGTTTCTTTCCCCTTCCAACTCTGTGTATTCCTTTTTTCCCTTGATTTAATTGGTGTCTTTTTTCAAATTATAATGAGTATTTTTTACTTTTATAGTATCTAAAATTCTTATTCGAACACTCAGATTTAGCAACAAAAATGTTAAGAGAGATAAATTTTGGGACGGCTAAGGGATTGGAAAGGTTGAGGTTTTTATTTTGTAAATTATTGTGTAAATGTAGTTATATATTTCTGTTAGAAACAGTCGTCTGTGTTATTTATTTCCAGTACGTCACAATACGATGGGTCCAGGCCATGTCATATGCTTTTTCGATATCTAAACATATTACCAAAACATGTTGTTTGTTAAGGAAGGCCTCTTGGATGATGGTGTCAGTACTTATTAGATGTGATGTGTTTGAATGACCTGCTCTGAATCCAAACTAGTTATTGGAAATTATCTTATTAAGGTCAAGAAACCATCGAAGTCTTCTGTTAATAATCTTCTCCATTATCTGGTACATATTGCACGTTAGGGAAATCGCTCTATAATGGCAACTTTTTGTTTGGTCTTTTTCAGGTTTAGAAACTGGAATAACTATAGCGGTCTTCCATATTTCGGGGAATACATTTTTTGTCCATATTATTTTATAAATTTGCAGTGGTGTTTCCATTCCAGCGGTAGGTAGATATTTTCTGAGGATATTCGGGATGTTGTCAAGGCCGGGTGCAGTATTTTTAGTAGCTGCTATGGTAGTTGCGAGTTCTTTATGAGAAAAGGGATCATTAATGTGGGGGTATGCTGTTGATTCTTCACATTTCTTAGTTACAGTACTTTCCTCTTGTTGTTTTTTGTATTGTTGGAAACTTGCAGAATAGTTTTGAGAACTTGAGTTTTTTGCAAATACACTAGCTATGTTGTTAGCCATATTTTTGAAATCTGTAATGACTTGGTGGTTGTCAGACATTAAAAAGTGGATTTGGTTAACCCCCTCGCTTACCTTGGATAGCATTTATCTTGGAGCATGATTCTTTTAAATTGTTATGGATATTAATACTTGAGACGTAGTTGTACCGCGATTGTGCTTTACATTCTTTAATAGTTCTTCTTGATATAGCTCTCATCTTATATTTAATTTTGTTATAATCAGTATTATTTTTTTGTAGCGATTAAAGGCGTGATTAGTATTTTTAATGGTATCTATGCATTTATCATTCCACCTGTAAACACTTCTTGTTTTGTTGGCTGGCCTTGACATTCCAATTGATTTATATGCTGCCTTATTTATAATTTCTAGAAAAGTATTACTGAGTCTATATCATTGTTTTCTTGAATAATATTTATCTCTGATAAGTATTTACTTATTAGTTCTTGGTAGAGCTTCCAGTTAGCTTGTTGAAATTCTATCTTGTGATTGGTTGTTGATATTACTGGGAAAAAGGTTAATATCAGTGAAAATAGGAAAGTGATCACTGTTATGTGGATTATCTATGGTCACCAGTTACACATTGGTTTTATATTTGGTGCTTTATAACAAATAGTGAGGTGAATTGTGCTGGAGGTACCAGAACTCATGTTGGAAGTGCATTGGAGCACTACTATTTAGTACGATCAAATCCATATCTTCTATTACTGATTCAATGCATATACCTCACGAGTCTGCCTTTTTTGAGCCCTATAGAGTGTTATGGCTATTAAAATCTATAAGTAGTATAAATGGATGAGGATTGATAACTGATTGGATCTCTCTTGCATCAAAGGGATAACTATTAGGTAGATGTACATTACACAGTGACATTAGAGCTTGGATATCAATAGCTACTACTTCTATTTTAGTTGAAATGTTGATTTTTGAACATGGTATGTAATCTTTAACAAATATAGCAACTCCATTACTGGCTATATTAAAATTTTAATTTTTTTTAAGGTTTTTAAAATTTTTTTAAAATTTTTATAATTTCTGAAATTTTTTTTAAAGTTATTTGAGGTCTTGTATTGATAGGATTTGATCATTACCAAACTTTCTTCAATTAGAATCCATGACTGAGATGTCTAAAGTTGTATCAGAATTAGTTTCTTCATGCTGCTGCAGAGTTCTTTTCAACTTTTTGCTGATTCTAGTAAATCCACTTTTAATTGACCTTTCAGTAAGAAGTTTTATTCATTATTAGGATTAATGTTTGAATGTCTTTGGTATAATCGTTTTCTATAATTATTACATCTTTGGCTCCATATATATTTTCTATAAATGATTTAAATTGCTGAAAATTTAGGGGAATTTTTTTGTTGATTAGCCTCCATAAAACTTTCAGTTGGTGCAATAAGATCAATAACTGATTTTATTGGGGGGTGTTCTACAGAAGGCGGGCTTTCTGTTATATTTTCCTTTTTCCTTATGCAATGATTTTTTGATGTCCTGTAGATTTAGTCTGACGGTTACTATTCAATACATTGCCCTGAGAGGACGACTCAGATGGAAGTTTTCTTTTGGTTAAATGAGGAAAGTTATCTTCATTAATTACTGATGTTAAGTCTTGTGATTGTGAAATTTCAGGTTCTATTTGTCTTTCAGTTTGTAACTTCAGTGGTTTTCATTGGCTCATTTTCAGTAGATTCAGAAGGGCAATGATTGGCAATATGACCCTATTGCTTACATAGGAAACAAGAAAAGGTTTCAGTGGAAAAATAAATTCTGTATGTTATGTCTTCATAAAACATTTAAGCTGATTCAGATAATTTCATGACATTACTGGGATCTATAAACACTTACCTTTTGAAACTCAAAATATCAGATAGACAGGCTTTGATATGCCTGCTCTGGCAAATGAAATCTTAGTCGATGTTTTAATTCCTTTTCGATTTAGAAATTTTAGGATTTCTTTTTGGGGGTATTACTGGGCAAACATAAGAGACGATGACTCTGACATGCTTACTAATGAAGGATTTTACACGTAGTCCATGTTTATCTATTTCTATGAATATGTGAGTATGTGTAATACTCTTAGCTATTTCAGGGCTTGAGAGAAAAATGCAGATCCTGTTACTGGATATACAAAATATAAATTTCGTATGTTACGTATGTTATTGGAATCAACAATTGATGCAATCTTGTTTATGTATTCTACAATGCTTAATCTGTCTTGTTAATCAATAATTATAGCTTGATAGTTGCTAGGAAAAATATATTTCTGGGCAACATTAGCATAAGTTCCACTTACTTGGTGTTGTTCTGCGTTGTTGGAGGTTAGGGTTTCCCTGTAGTCAGAAAAACCCATGTTGGAAACCATATCAGCCACGACCTTCACTTTTGGTATTGAGAAATTACTTTTCAACACTAATAAAAGTAATCAGCTGCCCTATACTTCATTCGCAAGACAATAATTTTAGTATTTGTCGTAAAGCTTCGAAGTCAAGTCTTCCCTAGTCAAGGAAAATACACTTGCTGAAAGGTTTGAGTGAATCAATATTTTCCAAATGAACAAGACATTAAATAGAGAATTTCATTGTGGATTAAAAGCTATTTATTATCAATGCAAAACCTTTATATCATCAGAAGAATACGAAACTCTTATTGCAGTGACATCTTATTCATCGTTGCAAGAAAAAAATCAATGAAACCGTTAGTGTGATTTGGTGCAGATTTCTAGCAGTAATATACTAAAATTTGTCGTCTTGGCACTTATACCATTTGCAACCACATACATGTGCGAAACAGGTTACTTAGCTTATGTATGTATTATAAAACACCGCAACAGAATGGATGCCGAATCTGACACGAATTCAACTTTGATCCATAGGACATAATATTAATATATCTGCTACGATACAAAGCAGTTACAACTCATGAAATGAAAATTTAAATCTCGAATCTCATACCTTATTTTTAAGTACTTTGGGCTAATTTTTTTTCGTGAATTGGCGATCATTGGGGCACGCGATATGTGCATCCCACCGGGCTCAGACTTGAATTTCGGGGTAGTTGCACGTTATTTTTTTACAGAGGAGGGGGTCTCTGCAATTCAATGCAGATTCCATTTTTACACCAATTAGTTGTCAGCCCTGGGAGATGGGGTGAAGTTATGTCATTATTTCAGTTACCAATAATAACTTGAATCATGTAACAGACAACTTTGTTTGTTAAATTTTTTATAAGTAACGAATTAACATAAATCATGAAATATATTAAAACATTATCAAACAGCAAAATATTACAATATATCTAACGTTTCTGTCGAGATATTTTGGACCTTCTTCAGAAATCAAAGTATTATAGAGAAAACGGCTCATAATTAGTAATATTAATGTGTACATACCGACCAAAAAAGTATGCATCATAATTATTTCGGATGTTGTTTCTTCGATCGGTGGTCCAGCAGGCGAGCGGGTGCTCCACACAACAGCGCTGCGCCGTCACTGTGCATTGTGCAAATTCTGCGCCGGCCTAGAGAAGGGGGCGAGGAGGGGTCCCAGCTTTTAAGTTATTCACGATTCAGGTGAAACGCCATGCATTGCTAATGATGCGAACGAAGAGAAGCGTTTATAATACTTTAATGCCATCACCTTTCAATAGCTTGTACAGATACGTATACATAACATACTCTGCACTGTTTAATAACGTTTTAATTATTTCATCCAATAAGTATACACTTAACGAGAAAGGGTAAAGGTTTCATTAATCTTGTAGGAGCTCACGAATCGGAAGTCCGTTGTATCGGTGATCAGTCATTCTCCGTTTGGCTTACTCGTTTCAAAATTTAGCGTGATTGAACTGTACAGCGTATAGTTTGAAAAAGGAACTAGTCAATATGTAGGCTACCAGAGAGTTGAGAGAAAATATTACAGCGAAGTAATAACAAAAGCTTTATAGATAAAGTTCCACAATTTTCTTAATCTTCACTTTATACTTTCTGACAATCTGGAAATGTTAAAAATTCTATCTCATCCGAGAAAAGAATATTTCATTCTGAAAATTAAAATTAAAAATTATTTTCATCATAAGTGATATTTCGTATTTAAACATGTTATTTGTATTTAAATATAATAATGTAATTACAGCACACATAAATTAAAATACACTTAAATAGAAAAGCCACATTCATAATTCTGTAAAATATTTTGATGATCGCTGAAGAAATGACAAGTGTGTGTAAAAAAACAACTAATATCACTTTTTTACTTTCCCATATATGTACGTATATACGGAGTAATGTATATAGTATAGAGAAAGTTATGCAGTGCTACGGAAAATCTACTTCGAGATTTTAACGGAAATACACGTTTTGGGGTCCCCTAATACCGAATAAGTGTTGTCTGTCTCCGTCGGTCTGTCTCCGTCAGTCTGTCTCCGTCAGTCTGTCTCCGTCAGTCTGTCTCCGTCGTCTGTCTCCGTCTGTCTGTCTCCGTCTGTCTGTCTCCGTCTGTCTGTCTCCGTCTGTCTGTCCGTCTGCGAACACTACTAGCGCTTAAACCAATGCATGAGTTTTTTCAAATTGAAGAAACACCTGTCCATTTGTCTCTAGTTGAATCTTTGAAATTTTGAAAAACAGACTTTAAATTTTCGGCATAATTTACATGACCCTGGGAAATTTTCAAAATTTTCCCAAAAGGCTCCAATTTTTTTCTTTAAATTTCTTGTAAAAATAGAGTAAAAAATTGGAAAAATAATAGAGTAAAAAATGATGGCATAGATCCGATTTTCCGAAAACCCTGTATTTTCGAAAATTTTAAGTTTTAATTATTTTAATTATGCTCAAAATTCGGCATTTTCAAAAGCGCTCAAACGCCACTTTCTCAAAAATTGCTCCAAATATTTTCTTCAAATTTTTCCAACGGGTAGTGCTAATTACGCAAATTTACTTTTAAATATCTTTCACGTCGTTAATCGTTTCGTTTCGTTTCGTCGTTAATCACGTCGTAATGGCACAATTCCATCGATTTGTATACATTATTGCATTGTGAGTAGAAGTACTTCAAATGACTTCAAATGGAGTTTTTCGAAAACTTAATAGGTTCCTGTGAAAGAGAGCTTCAAATACATTAACGCTTAAACGCCATTTTCTTAAAAACGGCTCAAAACTTTTCGATAAAAATTAGTATTTACGAAGATGTTTTACTCTTCTTTAATATTCTTCAAGTAATATTTCGGTTCATTATCAGGAAATCGGAGAGTTAAGAAAATTTCAATAAAATGTATTTAGTGTGGCGATAGATGGCATCATCTGGCAAGAGGATAGAGCAAGATTATAAAGCCAGTCCACACCCAAAAAATTAGAAAAGTTTACTATGAGAGCGTCTGTGCCATTCTGTAGCATCACTAGTAACTTTCTTGTATACGTGCGTATATACGGAGTAATATACGTAGTATAGAGAAAGCGATGTAATACTGCGGAAAATGGATTTCAATATTTCAACGGAAGTCCATGTTTTGGGGTCCCCTGTTACCGAAAAAGAGTTGTTTTTTTTTGTTTTCAAAACGCCCGTTCATCTGTCCCTTTGTGAACATCACTAGTGCGTAAACCATAGCGCGTAACCATTAGGGCGTAAACCAAATTTTCCAAAAATTCCAAATTTCCATATTCCTCGTTCGATCTGGCTCGACTCGCGGCGCTGCGATTTTGAAAAACTTTCTTCAAAATTTGGGGGTACTTTACATGAAGCCCCCGGACATTTTCAAAATTTTCTCAAAAACGACTCCAATTTTTTTCTTTAACCTTAGGATAGATATAGTGCGAAATGCACTCTATAAGATGATATAAACGCCATATTGCTCTATTCTTTTGGTTTTTCAAAAATTACAAAAATGTAATTTTTTTACTTGTCTCTCACGTCGTGAATATTTACATTAGCGGCAATTTGTTCAAATTAGAGTATTTATGAGTACATGTGCATTAAACAATGTCATATAAAGTTTCCCCAAAACTCAACACTTTTCTGTTAAAATGAGCTCAAAAACGCTCAAACGCCATTTTCTCAACAGTGGCACCAAAACGTTATCTTGAAACTTTTCCGAAAGGTCGTGTAATTGCACTGTCAAAAATGACATAAAGTTCGTTTTGGTGATTTCTTTTGTTTTTCAAAAATTTCACAAATGTATTTTTTTTAATATCTCACGCCGTTAATATTGTAGCGTCACGTTGGTGGCCCTGCGTGGGAGTCGGACGTGGAAGGCTCACATACCTAATAGGTGAATAGTTTAGGAGCCACGGCATTGATGTGCAGATATTTTTAGACCAGGTGGACACCGGCGCCGTTGTTTGAACTGTCACGTGGTAGTATGCAAACCTCCCTCCCACGCTCAACGGTGGTCACGTGACGGTGAGCCGGCGAGTATAAATTGAGCCGTCTCGCTCACGTCGGCTGGTTTTGTACTTGGAATCCTCGCGCTCTGGGCAAAATTTACGCCAAGACTGGAACGTATTTATGCATTGCACGGGTGACGAAAGTCCCAGGAGAGGCGCGGTTGGAGCGTGCACTCGAGGCAGGCCTCTCTCGTATATGTGGTGTATCCACAGGTCGTATATGCGGTGTATATGTATGTGGTGAACGATGGCGGCGGGCAGTCGAGAAATACCGGAAAGTGTGTACGGAGCAGTTAATTTAATTATTTGTACATTTTTGTAAATAAAACATATTTTTAATGCCTGTATGCTTTTATCCACGACATCACAATATGCATAATTTCAGCAATTTATAAATACTATTACCTTGTCTAGTTAAAGTTCTTTACACGACTTGGAATGAAGTTTTTTGAAAACTAAACATTTTCAGTGAAAAAGAGCTTCAAATTTCACTGATTTCAGGAACGCTTAAACGCCATTTTCTTAAAAACGGCTCCAAATTTTTCAATGAATATTGTTATTTAGTACCAGTTTTTACTCTTTTTGAATATTCTTTAAGAAATATATCGGTTCTACTATTATAAAACAAAAATTGAGAAAAAAATTAAAAATATACTTTGGGTGGCGATAGATGGCAACTGGCGAGACTATGTGGCAAGGGCGAATAGTTAGCCCAGACCGGAGAAAATAGAAAAAAGAACGAGAAAGTCTGTGCCATTCTGTAGCACCACTAGTTTATTATGGAGAAAATTTCTCTTCCGCAGCTCAACGAGACCGGCCTTGGTATAGTGGTTAGCATGCCTGGCTACTGATCCAAAGAGGTTCAATATCGAGAGAGTTTTTTTGAGGTGCCAATAATCGACGGCATGCATACGGACTCTTGTCATGTAAAACAGATCCCAGGAAAGGCACTCGGCCGATCCGGGCAAACTTAAATCCTCTAGCAATTGAGCACCAATCAGAGTTTCGATTTGAATTGCCGGATGTGATTGAGTATATTGTATCTAGGCCTACGCTCTTTTGAATTCACATCAAAGTCAAATTTGGGGCACTAGCGCCCCTTGGGAAAGCTACGGCAAACTAGGTATACTTGCCCAGGACAAATCTAACAAGAAGGCGCTAGGGGCTTCAGGAGACTAGCCTACACACAAATAAGGGTACGGCAGTAAAAGAAAATATGTCAACGAAAAATTGTACATGACCTTATTTCAAAATCTTCAAAGAACATAAGATTTGCACCATTCTCTTAAACCTGATTCACACTATCCAACAAAAAAATAATAAAAACCGATGGAGCCCTTTTTTAATATGGAAAATGTCCCAGTTCCCACCCATGTTTATATAAAGTACTGCGTCCCACTCGTCGGTTTCAAGCCGTAAGGCCAGCTCCCGACCTGAGACGTCTAGGGGGAGGCGAACACAATTCGCCGGATGATCAGCTAGCTCAGTATAAATAAATAAATAAATAAATAAATAAATAAATAAATAAATAAATAAATAAATAAATAAATAAATAAATAAATAAATAAATAAATAAATAAATAAATAAATAAATAAATAAATAAATAAATAAATAAATAAATAAATAAATAAATAAATAAATAAATAAATAGTCTTTATTGGTGGCGAGGCTCAGGCTATTTAGCCTGCTCTTTCGCCTGACCACATTTAGAATTTATATTACAATAGTACATAATAAAGGAAGTCATTCAATGAAAAATACGCACGCAATTTGGATGAAGATATACACATGGATGACAGGAGTAAAAGCGAGGGAGGACGAGTTTGATAGGAAATCGTAAAAGAATCGGGATGAATAGAACGGTAGAGAGAAATGAAAGGAAAAAGAAAGAAAAGGAGAAAAAGAATCAGTGAAATGTTAATAAGTTCTGTTAATTGGTTCATTGAGGTTTTGAGGAAGCTAAAATTGCGTACGTATTTTTGAATTACCCCTACAAAAACTAGAAAGGGAGAGAAATCTCGTCAGCATACAAGCGAAGACATATCAAGTCAAAAGTTCAAGCCCTGAGAGAAACTGAAAACATTGATAATGATAAATGATTTGCGTATATTTCCTAATATTAATAATAATTATTATATGATATAGTGTCGTAAAACTATTTGGTTTTTAAATAAAGTTTAAAAAATAAATTAATTAAAAATGTGGATATAATCAATTTCTTTTTAGGAAAAGTTAACAGTTAAAGTCTTCCACAAACTAACAAATTGGAAAATTTTAAGAACTTAGGACATTTTTTTCCGTTTAGAGTATTCCCAAGACCCGAAAACCCGACCCAACATCTCTCACCCGTAAGCCAACGATTTATTCTACCTTTATTCCTGGGACTGCAAGCAAGGGACCATCCGGGCATGCGCCTTAAGCGATTGAGTAAACCCAGGTAAACCTCAATCAGGATGGCGGCTTAAGGCCAAGACACAATACAAGTAAACAATTTCAGTGCACACAAAATACAAAGAAGAAAAACAAAAGGCGAAAATATTTTGAATTTAATATTATATCTAAATGTGCGGCGCAGTTTGTAAGAGATGAAGAACTGGAACAGAAATATTGCAAATTAGTGAAACACATGTAGACATTTATTTATTTATCGTATGGGTTATTTTTTGCGGGGAGACTGCCCGTAGGCAGTTATTCCGCACCCGTGTTACAACCCAGGCTTCCTACAAAGCCTACCTCCGACGCGGGTCTGGGGACTTTTATCTAAGTAGGCGCACCCCGTGGGCAGTCCCGTAATTGCGCCTGAGATTTGACTCTCACTTTCTCCGCCAGATGTCGGGCTCAGTTAACTATATCCGAACTATCTCGTTAGGGCGGGATGTTGTCGGAGGGATTTAATTTTGCCGGGCATCCTGCCAGGGTTCTTTTACATGCCACAAGAGTGACATGGCTACTGTAGATTTTCCGCCCTTCGAAAATCCGGGTTCCTCGGCTGGGATCGAACCCGCGCACTGGGGGTTCAGAGGCCAGTAAGCTAACCCCTCACCCACCGAGGAGCCACATGTAGACAAAATTAAAAGCATATCATTATAATATTTTAAATACATACAAATATGAGCAAATGCTCATGCATAATCACACAACAAAGCTACGCATACATCTGCGTACTGCAATAAAAGTGACGTATGAGATGTAAGTTTGTTCTTTATATGTTATTTAAAAATGATTGAAAGAGTGTACGAATAGATTACAAAGACATATAGCTAGGTAATGGATATCATTTTTTAAATATAGTGATAAATGTAAAAGTAGATAGGAGGAGGAATGATATTTTTGTGTGCTAAAAGATTAGTTTACTTTATAAAGCTAAATAGTTAGATAATAGTATGAAAATTGGAGGGAAGGGAGAATAAAGTAACCTAGGATGAAAACAAGAGAAAAATGATGGAGCGAAGGATGTTGATATTTTATTTAGGAAATGGGGTAGAACTTTGTACGATAGGTGGAATAGGAATAAATATGAGATACTTCACAGTGCTGACGTAGTGCGGCGTCCGCCCAGATCTAATTTCTGGCAAGCGAACAGTAGGACTATTGTTATGTATTTTTTCCATGGATCCAGTTAGTGACTTCTTTTTTTAAACTTGTGAAATGTACTGCAATTTTTTTATAGTAGAGGGGAGATTGTTCCAAGCACGGATGGCAGTGACAGAATGATTTGCTAAACGCAGTGGTATTGTGATGCGGAATACAAATAAGGCGTGACGCTCGGGCACGATGTAGCTTCATAACCTGAAATCGTTGTGATAGGATGGTATGATGTGTGCTGTTTAAAATCTTGTAAAGGAGGAGAAGGCAGTGAAGTAAACGCCTTTTATCAACGGTAAGAATTTTAGAATGGGCATAAAAGGTTGAAATATGATCGTAGTTTTGAAGGTCGAAAATAAAACGAATACATGCATTTTGAGCTACTTGTATCTTACGTTGCTGTTTTAGATTTATGTCAGTTAGTAGGAAATCGCAGTAATCAAAATGAGGCATAAGAAGGGATGTTACAAGGGTCTGACGAGTTTTTATAGGTAAAAATGTACGCATGCGTTTTAGAACATGCAGGGACGCGAATACTTTTGACAGATTTTATCAATTTGTACATTCCAGTTAAAGTATTATCCATTTACACACCTAAATTTCTCACGTCTTTACACCACGGTAGGGGAGTTCCATTTATGCAAATGTCAGGGAGAGCGGAGATTGATGGCTTTTTAAGGAGTTTCTGGAGCCGATTAGAAGACACTGAGATTTATTGGGGTTAAGCAGTAGCCCTAATGATGATGACCAAGAGGACAGACTGTGAAGGTCTTCGTTGATTTTTTGAGCAAGTTCAAAAACGCGAGAGGAGGGTCCACTTGGGTACAATTGGAGATCATCAGCGTACATGTGATGACGACAATTTTTTATTGATTTGTCTATATCATTTACATAAATTAGGAAAGCAAGAGGTCCTAACACTGAGCCCTGTGCGACGCCGCGTACTAGTGGCAAGATACCCGACACATTGTCACCGTACACAACTTTTTGTTGCCGCTCCGATAGATAGCTGGAGAACCATTTGAGCGTGGATGAGGCACATTCAATGTTTTTCAACTTCGCTAATAAAATATCGTGGTCGACCGAGTCGAATGCCTTGCTAAAATCGAGAAGAACGAGAATTGTTATTTTACCGCTGTCCATTGCATTTCTGGCGTCTTCAATAACACTAAGTAGCGCAGTTCCTGTGCTTTTACCGGGTCTAAAACCTGACTGGTTTGTATTTAAAATACTGAAATTATGAAGGTGATGTTCGATCTGCTTCCTGACGATCTTTTCAAGAACTTTTGATATTGTAGGTAAGATACTAATTGGGCGGTAATCAACTGGCGTCGTAGGATTGGCGCTTCTAGGAAGTGGATGGACATGCGCTGTCTTCCACGCCGAGGGAAATTCGCCGCTCATTAGTGAGAAATTAATTATGTCCACTATTGCAGGAAGTGCTACTTCAGCTCCAAGCTTCAGCAACTTTGCATTGATTCCGTCAGAGCTAGATGCGTTTGATTTAAGACTCAAAATGATTTTAGTGACTTCTGCGGGTGTTACTGACGCAAAGTACAAAGTGTCTTTAATATCAATATCTGTGCTTCGCAGAATAGCTAAAGTTTGCGATTTTAGGAGTGGATTTATTGGCTGCGCGAGCGTAACAAAAGCATGATTTAGCAAATCAAGTGACACAGTTATTTCTGTTGAATTTCGAATATTTCCAATACCTAAAGTGCGCAATTTTTTCCAGAGCAATTTTGAATCACGGTTATTTTGAAAAATCGAGTGATAATATTTAATCTTGGCATTTCTCAACATTTGGGTTACACGATTTCTAAGTTTTTTATACGTAACATGGTTGTTATAGTTCCTTGTTTTCCGAAAAACTTTGTACGCAGTGTCCCTATCGTGCATAAGTTGTCGGATTTCACCGAATATCTATGGACTTGCGGGACGTGTCACGCGTGACGTCTTTAGTGGAATATGCCTATTTACAAGTTCATTAAACATTTCCGTAAATACTGCTACTTTGTTATTGAGCGAGGTTTCATTTCGTACAATATTCCAGGGGACCGAAAATCCATCAGAAACGAAGGAATTTACATCAAAGTTCTTATAATCTCGATATTTTATTATTTTTGGTGTGTATTTGGGACACTTTAAATTATATGATACATAGATAAGATCATGTTTAGATATTCCCGGGACGGAAAATTGTCCATGAGAACGCGCTCTTGCAGGATTTGACACTATGATATGATCTATCCATGTTTCAATATCTTCTGTGATGTGAGTTGCCTTTAGGGGAAGAATCGTTAGGTTCATATTACGAAAAAAACAAGCAAAGTTGTCAGATGAGGCAGATTTTTTCAATAGATTACAATTAAAATCACCCATTATAATAATGTCGTCATATTTAGTGACACAGGAAGCGAGTAATTAACGTCAAAAAATAATGGAAGAAAAAAGAGGCAAAACAGAGAAAACTGGAAAATAAATGTGACCAAGCCGAAGAGAAACTCAGAAAAATGGTATATCTCAAGTACTAGGAAGGAGGTGCAAGGAAAAAGATTTTACTACGTAAATAAATGCTGCAAAAAACGATACGTAATTTATTTTTGTTCCTACAATACTCATAGTTTGTGTATGATTTCCTAATGTTTCAATGATATTTTAGATGCTTTGAAAGCTTTCCCACTGCTTCACAAAAGGGCTGTTTTAAACCATTTTTAGAGTGTGATGACAAACTATTACAAGATCTTGTTTTGCTGGGCTATATGAGGAAGGACAAACGCCACATTTCTCGCCACACGTCTGCTCTCTCCGCCCGCTCTCGTCCAAGTCCCCGACCTCTGCGTGCCCGGCCATCACCTCGCCTCCCCCTCTCACTCCTTCTTTCTCACAGTTCCATCCTTCGGCTGGCATTCCACTGTAAAAGATATTTGACATATATATTTGATGAAGAACTTTGTGAAAGTTCTTTGAACTTTGACGAGAAAAGTTTCAGAAAGAAATTTGACCAACGTATATCGTCCAATATTTTATGTAGTTTTGGTCGCGATTGACGATAGATGACGCACAAATAGTTATGTTTGTGCTACTTATGTTTTATAATAACTAATCAATGTTTAATGCTGATGGAGTAAAAGGTAAAGAGGAAACGTTTGAGGGTGATGCCTTAAAACAACGTCATGATATTCATCCATGGTGAGGCCATGGGTCGCACATTGTGAAGCATTAATTAAAGAACTTAGAAACGAATTCTTTGAGAATGGATGAGGAAACATTCAATTTTCTTTGTCGTTCTTCCTTATTTCGAAATTGAGTCCTCTGATTTGAAAGCTTAAAAAAAAGTATCTTCCTGAATTGGGCATTTTCCAAACCCCATATTCAGAATTCCCCTCGGGAAAAATGTCCTGTAAACGTCAAAATGTGTCCTATAAGCGTCGATTCGTTTGGTTTTTCTTAGTATTATATAAACATTCTAATTGCTCGCACTCCGCAATTAAAACTTTGGTTGAACCAATGCACCTATATCGGACGCCATGTTACCAAAAGTATGATAAAACTTAGACGCTTCAGAGTACATTTTATCCAATAAATTTATTTTAAAAAACCTTTAATAAAATATTGGCTTCTACACTATCATATTTTCTTTTATAAAACTGCAGCGCCTCTGACTGGGAGGTCCTAGGTTCGACACCTGACGACGGCAGGATTTTCGACACTAGCTTTTCAGCTAGGTCGAATTGAGTCGTTGTCTGAAGGAGAATTCTAGCGGCCGGCTGCTCTGATCAGTAGTTTTCCGTGGTTTCTCCGATCAACACCAGGCGAATGCCGGAGCAGTACCCTACCAAACGGGCCACGGACCGCGTGCGATCTGTCCTTCCACTTCCTTGTCCAATCCTCTTTCCTTACACACACACTTACACTAACATGCACTACACTACCACATATTCCGGGAGATCTGTCGGGAACTTAGAGCTTGTCCGGCTGGGGCGGTTCCCCGCTGGTGGGAGAACCCTGGTTAGGGGGAAACCCCACTAGCCGACGGCAGGTCGGCGCCTGATCTCGCCATCCAGCGGGGGAAGATCACCGCCAATCTCCCGAGGAAAAAACATGCACTACACTAACGGGACTAATGACCAAAGCAGTTGCGCCCGGAAACACGGAAAAATCAATCAATCAAATTCTTTTATAAAATATCTTTGATGAAGATCACAGTGTAATACTGGTCTTCCACACGTCTTTCCCTACGTGGGCAGCTGACGCGTTTCTTCGCTGGCACCTTAACAACCAAGCTGGTGACGGGGCGCGGGGTGCGGGGCCCAAGGCGCGCGCTGAGTTAGTATCGGAACTTTTCCACCGAACGTGCGCATCTGACATGCTTCCGAAATAAGTTTGCTTACCTCATTTTTATAATAGAAAAAATTAATTTCTCCATGGACCCCATGTCCGTGACAGCAGTACGAAGAATTTTATTTTGAACGATTTACGTACCGAAGGAGCAGCTCCTCCCCATACAGGACATGCATAAGTAAGTATGGGACGAATGGCAGTTTTGCAAAGCAAAAGGGAGAGATATGTTTTAAGTGCTGACTTTTTTGTTTATTAAAGTGTACAATGAAAAGTGTTGCCTGTGCCTCATTACATTTATTTAAAATGTGCAGTTCCCAAGTTAATCTAATGTCAAGGAGATATTCCTAGATATTTTATCGGTTTATTTAGAGGATTCCACGAAACATTTTGATTATTAGAGGGGATCGTTGATGCGCCATAGTGTGAATATGTTAGCTTCGCATTTGGATGGGTTTAGACTTAGTCTCCATGAAGATGCCCAACTCTGAATAGTGTGTAGTGCGTGCGTTTTGTAGGTGGGGTATGGCCTTGGGAAGCAGTGAGTCCGCTGAATAGATGGCTGAGTCATCAGCATAAAGTGCCGGTGTGTAATTGTCTCGAACAGGTATATATGAAATAAATGTGTTATACAATGTGGGAGAAGGTGGGGACCCTTGAGGGGTCCCAGCGAGGATTATTTAGGGGGGTTAAATGTAATTATTCAATTTGATTGAGAACGGGCGATTTAAAACGAAACTACGTAATATGTCAAATAATCAGCAGTTTCTATACATCATAGCTTGAACAGTAAACCTTGTTGCCAGACACGATCAAACGCTTGTGCGAAATCCAGAAAAGAGACTGTTAGAAATTTTATCATGAAAAGCTTGGGCGATGTCTTCTGAGATTCTTGATAGTTGGGGAACTGTATAATGGTTTGGCGTGAATTCAAACTGACAGAAATGGATGATACTATTAACGAGGAAACTGTTTAGCCTAAATAATATTAGTTTCTCGACTATCTTACTTAATACAAATAGATGTATAGGTATATAACTAGTGGGGTCATTGGGCGATTTGTTAGGTTTTAAAATTAGAATAATTAAAGTTTGTTTTCATTTGTTTGGGAAATAACCTAGCGTTAGGCAACAATTAAATATGTCTGATAGAAAAGCAATGTTGCATTTAGAGATGTTTTTGAGAGCTACAACAGAGAACTTCTCAATTCCAGAGGACTTCTTGTTTTTCGAATTCTGCTACCTTGGATGAAGCAATGGAGTGTACTAGTACCAGGGGCACTGAAGAGTACTGCTTATCGTGGGAATGAGTGACTTTGTTATTAAAGTCAGTAGTAGGATTTGGCTTTAAATTAGTAGCACAATAATCTGATAATATTTTTGCTTTATCTTCAGTTGTGGTTGCTATTTTTTGTTGCAATCTAAAGGAAGAATAGCGCATGGCGAGCTATTAAAGTGCCTGTAAATTTTCCAAAGGAGTAGAGTCCTGCAGGAAACAATTTTGCATGAGCACCTAGATATCAGGCCATGGACATGGTTTCGCTCGCCACGACACAACGAGCGAAATTCGCTCAATGAATACAAAGCGTCAGTTGGTCGGTACTTCATTTCTTTGAGAATTTTTCAAATGGTAGTTGAAGTGTAAGACAGAAATTGTCATATAATATTACATAACCATTAACAATGTCCAGAGAAAAGTACTTGCTGTTGTAGAACGACTAGTATAACATAGCTTCTGGCTTGAAAACAGATTATTTACAGCATGCTTTTTAATAATAAATCAACAAGAGATTCAAGAGAGATTTCTCCAGAATATTATTCCATATTTGAAAAGTTAGAGCAATTTCCCATATACTTGGCTGGTTTACATTAAGTTTTATGTTGGAGCTTGACTGAAGGTAGTATTTCATTGAGAATAGCTAGAATTGTTGAGCTTTGTGTAAAACATTGCAATGTAAGCATTCCTCTACACTTTTTCTTGAATTGTTAGGCCAAGAAAAGTACTATTTAGGGCTATAATTACAGGGTAATTATTTGTAACCATATATTGTGGAAAGATTTCTTTGGATCAAGGATTCATGAATTTTAGAGATTGCTTTGCTCGTATATTGGTTTACCGGTGAAATGTCGTTGGCTTCTACATAATTGAAATGATTACAGGCGTCATTGCCAACAATATAAGTATTGATTTTTAATCATTTTAATTTCTTTGATGATTAATTTTAATCATTAATCATTTCAACTTCTTTGATGGTGTTTATAATGAGTTTGTCTTTACTCATTTAACGAGAGCTTGGAAGATTTTATGAGTGCCTTTTTCTAATTATTAATATAGTTGTGCAATTACTCAATTGTGGCTTTTTTTTTTAATTGGTTTTGTTATATGGCATACTGGTTCTGCATGGACTAAATGGACAAGGGTTGCATGGACATGGATGAAAATACATATACCTTATTAAAATTCTCTATAATCTTTGCGAATATTTTATGAATAAATAATCTAGATCAAGAATCCCTTAGCTAATTCTTTTGAAAGTTTTACTCGGTCAATATTACTGAATCGTTAATTTAATAACTTTCTCAAACAAAAGAAAGAGTCGTAGTACTGACATATACATTGTTTCCAAATTGTTCATTAATTTTAGGCAAGTTATAAGAAACAATGCACAAATTCTGAGCGTTTAATGTCTGATTCCAGTTACGACAGTCGTATGGGTTTGCAATGAGTTCAATGGCATATGACGCAGATAATTACGTAGCTGCTGAACTTAACTCTTTAAAAAATGTTGCTACAGTTTTAAAATTAATTAACAACTGAATTTATGCACCTCGCTAAACAGAGAAAACTCGCTATTGCAAATAGTTGCGGAACGTTTGTTGACTCGCGTAACCTTACCACGTCGAAACCAGAACGATGTGGTGGTCTGACGAGGGCCGAAACGCGCGCATAGGCACCAAATTTTATTTTTTGAAAAACGGTTATTTCTTGGTAAATGTCAATTCTACATACTTCAAATGACTAGAAACCAGGAAAAATAATAATTTTTATCAATGCTTACAGTCATACGACGCGTCGGCGCGCCGGCTGCCAAGGTCGCACGACCGAAGTTCCTTTTCGTGCCGCTTTCCAACGCTGTCGCAGACTATTGCTCGCCGCCTCGTTCTGTCGCTTTGCGTAGACGCAGTCTATGTTGTAATTCCATTTCACCAATGTGAGAATACCATCAGCTTGTTGAAATTTCGTGTTTAACCATACACGAAATCAAATTACAAGATACAAAGTAAAATCCAGATATAAAATATAAAGAAAAAAGAGCTGCAAGGAAGAAGTGCTCCTTATTAGATTGACGAATACATTACGTATTTAATATGCGTACATCAATACAGTTAGTTTCTTCATGCAAATGCATGTCTTTTATTCTTCTTGAAATCATGATCATTAAATGTTTTATTTTTCAATTGATTTATGAGCATTGTAATTCGGCGTATTACAATATCGTTACCTCATTTGAGCTTTCCTTACGGTGTTTCCGTTATGTTCCCGTTGGTACTGGCAACTCTTCCTGAGCACATCTTCAGACAGGCCAGTACGCAAAAATAGTTGTGGACTCGTATTTCTTCTCATTTTTTGTGAATTTCGGTAGAGAAAATACCTGTTTCGTCAGAGCAATTAAGCGTATATTTCGCTGCGTCGGAATTCGTAGCGGTCCCCTCTGTTCATCATTGTGGGTACTCGATCAACGGTTTAGCGTTTATCGATAGGAACCAGAAGCTTTTGAAAGCTTCATCTCGTAAACTCGAAGTACACCTGGATGCACTACCTACATTACATATGATATTAATATTT
This sequence comes from Teleogryllus oceanicus, assembly GCA_964035755.1. NCBI lineage: Eukaryota > Metazoa > Arthropoda > Insecta > Orthoptera > Gryllidae > Teleogryllus > Teleogryllus oceanicus. The sequence continues at coordinate 212,602,561 of CAXIVR010000001.1, read as the reverse complement.
TTTCCCAATATTATTTATTTAAAAGCAAACATTCCGTCTGAAAAAACTGTAATTGAGAATCTGTGTCCCATAAAATAGTTCCAGTAGGGATCGTTGGAAGGTTTTGTAAAGTTTTGTGAAATAAAACATGCTAAGCTGGTAATGTTTTAAATTATTGTTTTAAAAATATGAACTAAAATACAACGATGTTAATATATTTTTTGATATTGCCGGCCCTGATCCCACCAGTTATTTCTAAATGTAGCCCAGAGGACTTGGACAAATAGGTTCTATGTCTGTGGCAATTTCTGGTGGGATTTAATATAAATTTCAGTACAAATTTATAGTTATCATCCCTTTATTTAATCATTATACAATCTGCAATGTAAATAAATATTTATCAATGTCCATTTTTGATACATAGAATAAGCTGAGAAAATCCTATGCACTTTAACACTTTTAGATTGCACAAAGCAATATCCCCTAATGTAGCAGGGTTGCTTCTGATCCTTCCACACTTGTTTCTTAGACTTCCAAACCTGCCAATGTCCTATACCAGATGTTCTAGTTTGGTTTGTTTTTTACTTGTTTCCGGGCGCGTCAACTGTTTTGGTCATTAGTCCCGTTAGTGTAGTGTATGTTTTTTCTCGGGATATGGCGGTGGTCTTCCCCCGCTGGATGGCGAGATCCGGCGCCGACCGACCGTCGGCTTTTTGATTGATTGATTTTTTCGTGTTTCCGGGCGCGTCAACTGCTTCGATCATTAGTCCCGTTAGTGTAGTGTATGTTTTTTTCTCGGGGGATGGCAGTGATCTTCTCCCGCTGGATGGCGAGATCCGGCACCGACTTACTGTCGGCTAGTGGGGTTTCCCCCTAACCAGGACTCTCCCATTAGCGGGGCACCGCCCTAGTCGGGAGAAGCTCTAAACTCCCGACCGGTCTCCCGGAATATGTGGTAGTGTGGTGCATGTTAGTGTAAGTGTATGTAAGGGGAGAGGATAGGACAAGGAAGAGGAAGGACTGATCGCGCGCGGTCCGTGGCCCGTTTGGTAGGGTACTGCTCCGGCATTCGCCTGGTGTTGTTCGGAGAACCACGGAAAACTACCGATCAGAGCAGCCGGCCGCTAGAATTCTCCTCCAGACAGCGACTGAATTCGACCTAGCTGAAAAGCTAGTGTCGAAAATACTGCCGCCATCAGGACTCGAACCTAGGACCTCCCGGTCAGAAGCGCTGCAGTGACATCAGTTGATGCACTGAGCTACCGCTAACGGTACCGATACCAGATGTTCTAGAAAAATGATGTTAATATTTACAATCTTATTTTCACCACATGAAAATCATCAACATAGAACCTACATACAAATGAAATTTGAATTCCAGATCATTTCATTTTTGCTATTTATCTTATTAGAATACCAGTAAAGTGGACAATAATTTTCTATAGAAATTAGGTACATCTCTTATTTCTCAATGATTTTTAAATCTGTACAGTCATATAAATCAATACCCTACAACTTCATGTCTTGGAAATAGGGATGAGCCCTTAACAGCTAAACTGTTATTTCTTAACCCTTAACGTTTCGTAACTGCTACGCGAAATAACACTTATTTCGTTTATCCTGTTTTTGGCTGTTATCGGTTGAAATGCATAGAACTGCAACCTACTGGGCCTAATACGAACTACTACAATATTTTGTGGCAACCCTTTTGTACGATAACAACTTCACTGCAGCTAATCAATCATGATTTGCCAGTGTTCAAATTATAGATTTATTAATACATAATTCGTAATTATTACGCACCATATTGTACAACAAGATGTTTGTCCTTTAACTTAAGTCCGTCCAATATGTTAACTTATTTATGTTCCATTGCTGCTTATGTGAGATCAACTAATATTTCCCTAGGTCCGATAAAATAAAATGAGTTACGGTCAAATATCTCACATTATAATACTTGATATCGTCAGTCATTAACACTTTAGCTATAGGTAATCAAAAACCTGTTTCTCATTATTTTTGGCACTCGTCACTTCACTATGCACAAGTTGCATATTTGAAAGAATATTTGCAATCTGAACCCGAATCACTTTCATTTTAGTAATACACATTTGCCACACATTATATGAGTCACTATTCATCCTTGGCAGTTCATCCAGTCTCGTTCATATCAGCTGCTTCTCTGCCCAAACACGTTAGGGAATGTAGTGCAAGGAAGCGCCGTAAGGTAAGCTGCACAGGCTTTACGGGACTACCAACGTTATTCGTTTTGCGTGGTTTAACTCTTAACAGTCGCTACAACTGCTTTAACTCTTAGCAGTTGGCCATGTTAGGTTGCTGGTCATGGATCGGTTATTTTTCAACTGTTATTAATAACAGCTATTACGAGTCAGCTGCTTTTGTGATAACAGTTATTGAAGGAAAGCTGTTAAGCCCATCTCTAGTTGGAAATATTGAATATTACTAAACCAATGTATAGTTTTTGAACAATGTGTTATTTTAAGTCCATGTGGTATTTTTAAGTATAATTTTATTTGCTTTCTTTTATTCATCTTCCACTTAAATAAACAGTATCACTGTCAAAACTATGTTCCTGGGTAGATGTCATCACTTTCATCTTCTGAACTTTCATATTCAATAGTTAAAACTCTAGCTGTTATTATTTGCTTATACTAATTGAAGGTGAGAGTTCTAAGCATTATTTCGGAAAGCAAACTTAAAAAAATAAATCAGAATAACCTTTTCCTATTTCTGTAGAACATAAAGTAAAATAAAAAGCGTATTACCTTTAACAAATGGTATATTTACATTATTCTGAACAATTTCTGATATATCATTATAATTCAATTCCTTTTTGTTATTTGATATGGGAAAAGCAGATTTGGCGAAATCTTGAATATGAAATGAATATGAATATGAATGAAATCTTTCCTGCAAATTCATAATATAAACAGTGCCGAGAACACACTTAAATATATACAAACACTTAGCAAAATAAAAATAATAAAAACTTCTGGAACTCTATCCATGAGGTTACACCGTTACATTCTGGCAAGTTCACTAATTTCTTTTCCATTTATCTTTTCCTCCCGCCATCTTTTGCTACGAATGTGAAGCAATTGTTTTAAAATAATTTCCTGTTTACAATTTATATACACACGGTGAATTGGAAGAGGAAACAGTTATCAAATCGGGTGCTTCAATTTTTGAAATTTCAAAAATTGAAGTTACTGGTTGGATTACATTTTCCCTCCTAATTCACCGTGTAGAGAAATTTTAATCTGGAAATAAGACCAACAGTGTAATTAGTGCTACGGAATTTAGAACAAAATTATTTAATGCAGTATTATTAGAATGTTTGGAAATGGAATTCATGGAATATTAACTTTTATTACACAAATAGAGCAAAGGACACTTAACAAATTGAGCAAGTCTCATTTTCGTTGAACGTTCTGACCACACGAGTTTGAAACGTATATTTTCTTTTTGGGGGTAAGTTACATGAAGCTCCAACATTTTCAAAATTTTCTCAAAAATGGTTCCAAATGTTTTTTATTGAACTTTGTCTTCGGATAGTGAAAGAACTTTCAAAAGACGACATCGAGCTCTCTTTCCTTGAACCGTCTAAGGTGGCTCAGGACATCAAATGACGTCACTGCAGTGCCTCTGGCCGGGATGTACTAAGGTTCGAGTCCCGACGGCGGCAGGATTTTCTACCGTAGCTGAGTCGAATTCAGCTGCTGACCGGAGGAGAATTCTAGCGACCGACTGCTCTGATCGATACTTTTCCGTGGTTTCTCCGATCAACACCAGGCGAATGCCGGAGCAGTAACCTAACAAACGGGCCACGGACCGCGCGCGATCTTTCCTTCCTCTTTCTTGTTCCGTATGCTCCCCTTACACACACACACACACACACATGTACTACACTGCCACATATTCCGGGAGACCAGTCGGGAGCTTAGAGTGTGTCCCGACTGGGGCGGTGCCCCGCTGGTGGGTCCTGGTTAGGGGGAAACCCCACTAGCCGAATTCGACCTAGCTGGAAAGCTAGTGTCGAAAATCCTGCCGCCGTCAGGACTCGAACCTAGGTCTCGCTATTAATAAAGACATTGTTGTTGTTGTTATTATTATTATTATTATTATTATTATTATTATTAACCTAGAATGTCCCGGTCAGAGGCGCTGCAGTGACATCAGTTGATGCAATGAGCTACCGCTCCCGGTGGGAGAGGATATGACAAGGAAGAGGAAGGAAAGATCGCGCGCGGCCCGTGGCCTCTTTGTTAGGGTACTCCTCCGGCTTTCGCCTGGTGTTGATCGGAGAAATCACGGAAAACTACCGATCAGAACAGCCGGCCACTAGAATTCTCCTTCAGACTGTGACTGATTTCGTCCTAGCTGAAAAGCTAGTGTCGAAATCCAGCCGCCGTTAGGACTCGAACCTAGGACTTCCCCGTCAGAGGCGCTGCAATGATATCAGTTGATGCACAGAGTTTCCGCTCTCGGTCCTTACTTTCTCACACTTGCATTTACATGTATTACATTACCACATGCGCCATGATACCAGCTAGGAGCTTAGACTACTGGCTGATGCGGTGCTTCGCTGGTGGGAGATGCCTGGTTGGGGAAAACCTCGCAACTGGATTCGGCGCCGAATCTCGCCAGTAAGATCACATCGCCACCTGCTACGATAAAAACATGCGCTAGACTTAAGCGATTAATAAGCTTAGCAGTCGACGCGCCGGGAATCAACCAATAATATTTTCCCTTGACATCCTTGATTTTGGAAAATTGCAAAAATAATAATTTCTTGGGCTTCTTTCTTTTTGCAACTGCCATAATGATGATAGAGATCTTTTTCTGAATGAAATTTGTTGCACAACGACTGATCTTAAAATAAGGCCAGTGGAATTTTTCGAAAATGTGAGTTGTTTTTCTGTAATTTTGCGTGAAATACAGGTAATTTCTAAACATTATTTTCTCAAAAATGGCTCCAATTTTTTCTTTGATTTTTTGTCGTATAAAAAGGGTAAAAAGAATTATTCTGGTCCCATTTCTGGCGAACTCTCTGTATTGTCGAAAATTGCAATCATTTAAAATTGCAGTAATGTAGACTGCAGATACTCTTAGATGTTTCTCTTAAATGAAATCTGTTCTAAAAAATCACATCTTAAAAAAACATGTACAATATTTTGAGGAACATTAGTTTTGCACAGTTTCCGCTTGAATTTAATCGAATTTATAAAAAACCTTTTCCCAAAAAACGCAACATTTTTGTTCAGGGATAGTGCAAAGGAGGCTTAAAAAATGCGCATGTGTCATTTTCATTTCACTCTCAGAATTTCGAAAACTGCAAAAGTTAAAAATAATGCGGGCTGGTATAATCTGTTGCAACGCCACTTGCTTGAATATGAAATGTGCTTTGTCTTTTCATTTTCTCCCAATTTACTTTTTGTCACTTTAACTCTGTTTTTGTCAACATAAACATACTACAATTGTTTCATGAGCCAATACGTAAATACGAACATTAAGGTTTTATAAAGAGAAAGAAATATTTAAACGGAATATTAAATATAGAATTATTTCTGCTATTTTGCACTGGAACACATTCATACAATTGAATTTCTTTAAATGTCTCTGGGTGTTTTATTACTTAGTGAGAACTTTTAAAAATGGTAAATCGTTGATTTCACTAAACGGAAATCAGAATGAATTTAAACATTTAACAACACCGAAACCCATGTAATTTAATTAATATTGTTTAAACCAGCTGTAATATTTTGTACATCGGTACAAAGTTACATAACGAATACTCAGAAATTGGGGTACTCTTGAGGCAATATATTCAAACAAGTGCCTGAAGTATTACGTTCGTGCATTAAATAACGAAAGTAAAGCATATTACTGTAAATATAATATTACTACGTACTTAATGATGCCTTAATCACCTGGGGAGGATCCCAAAAACTGTGGGTCGAAATTTTGTGTTAGGTTTTGTTTATATTGTACTATATTTTAATTCATTTTAATACAATTTGTTAAATTAAATATCATTGGTGTGGTTAAATATTTTATATGGTTTGATTTTTATTTGACTAAATCAAAAATTAACTGATTGTATAAGGTCTCGCAATTTAATATAATACATTGAATTCCCCCACTGTAATTCAATAAAAAAAAATTTTTTTTAAATTTTTAATTCCTTTTCCAAATTTTAACAAAATGATTTAAATATTACAAGGTGTTTCATAAAGATAATTTAGAGTGCGTACTGAATGCATGACTTAAGTTCAAATTCCATATCAATATGAATACCTTTCGAAATTCCTTAACAATGTAGCTTCCTGCCTCACTATGCAGTGCTCTCCTAAATGTTTTTTCAGATATTTCGAATCGTTGCTTAAACAGGAGATCGATAGCCATCATACATTTTAGAAATGTTCAAAGCACGTATTCCATACACACGCCATTCCAGACATTTGACATTCAATTGAAAATTTTGTTTCTAGCATGTTAGTTGAGAAAATTGTTTCTGGCACTAAAGGGAATATTGGAATTGTACTCATTTTGTAAATATCGACTGTCGGTGTCTTGTTATTCGTTGCTGTGATGACAAGGATGTGTAACGAATCATTGAAGATTGAGTAAGGGCTCGGAAGCGAGGAGATGGGAGAAACAGGAGAGTTTGATGCCCGAAGGGGGCAACAGAAGCGGAGACGGTTGTGGCAGTGGCAGAATGGATAGCAGGGCCGGCAGAGGCAACGGTGACGGCGGTGACGGCGGGCCGACGGGAGGGCTCAAGACCCGATAAGACCCGTCTCGCGGAGGGGATACCCGCTGCCGCGCGATTCTCCTTCCCTTCTTTCGCCTCCTCTGCTACCCCCGACATATCCCCCGGCGATACGGAGGAGAGATCGACATGCCGCCACGAACGCAAGAAGAATACGTTCTTCGAATCGTGTAAAATAGTAATATTCCTGGCATCGATTAATCAAGAACGTTCCATGACAGGTCTACGGCGAAGCCAAATACGATATGGCTCTTTCTGTCTCGCTCTGCCGACGCGAAAACATTCCAGGCGAGAAATTCGGTGACCGTTTTCATTTCAGAAAATGCCGATGTCTATTACTATAACACTCGACGTAGAAATCATATTCATCAGGTAACAGTATCAACAGCTCATTAAAAAAAATTCACATACATACATGTACATTGTTTTACAACACTTTGCCAGATGATATTAAACGATTAAATTCGATAGAAAAAATTAAATCCCACGTGAAATCGTTTCTGCTGCATAACTGTTTCTATACAATTAGAGACTATACTGAGCATCACAAGAAAAGTAACATTAATTTTAACAATTATACAGAATGCATTATTTAACATTCGAACTGTATAAATGTGTATAAACAACCTGTAACAAGTATTCTATTGCAGTCTCCGGGTCAACGACCCCCATCTCGATCAGGTTTTTCGTCCAGTTTCCCTGATCCGTTGAGCAAATGCTGAGATGGCCCCTTGTTTTGCTTCTGGACATAAATGTAGCTTCATTTTCTGTGCACGTCTTCTAGAATTCAGTGGGAAATACAATTATTCAAATTATCGTTTCCATGTTGTCGCGGTAAGAAGTATTATTCCGAAGGACAACATGGATAAGAGCCCAAATTTATTGCCTTTTTATCCTTGAAAATAGATTTTATTACACGGGAGCTTTTTTTTTCAAAATTTAAGTAGTATATGACTTGTGTAGGGATCACAGAATTTTAAAAATGTGCACACAATTCACTTTTCCCCATAGCACGTCATACGCAGTTTTTAACTGCTTTTGACGTAAAATAAATAAATAAAATAAATAAACCATTTTCTTTCTCCTCACTGTTAGTAGTTTTCCTTCGTTGCTTTCAGTGAGAACAAGTTGTTCATGGGCTGCTACGCGCACAAATCAGATCTAGTGGTGCTACAACAGCATATCCTTTCGAGCATTACAGCTAACTTGTGCAATTTTCGAAAATTCAGAGAGTCCAACGAAAATCAGATTTGTGCCATTTTTAAAGTGCCCTTTCTTTTATTCGTAGAAAAAAAGTTGAAGAAAATAGAAGAATTAGAAGAAAAGAATTAGAAGAAAATAGAAAAATAGAAGTTGAAGAAAGAAAAATTTGGAGCCGTGTTTGAGAAAATGTTTGTTTTTTATACATTGCGTTAAATTCCAGCAGAAGTTCCGCAAAAACCTTTCGTGTTTTTCAAAAGCAATGTACACTAAATTTTATGAAGAATTGATGTTTTAGAAGAGAAATCACATGTGAACAAATAATTATTATTGTACTTTTTTATGTTGATTTTTTTACAATACTCGAAAATACAAAGAATTCATCGGAAATAGGACCAGCACTAATTCTTTTACCGTTCTTTGGTACAAATTGTAAAAAAAAATAAAGCAAAAATTCGGAGCTTTTTAGAGAAAATAGTTGTTTTAAATTTGCCCATATTTCAAGGGTAATTGCTCAAAAACATCTCACGTTTTCGATAAATTGTACATGACCTTATTTCAACATCGGCCTTTGATCAACAGATTTCATTAAAAAACTAGTGGTGCTAAACAGCACACACTTTCTCCATGTTACGCAAAATTACGCGAAAAGTGCTCAAATTCCCGAAAAATTGTACGTGACCTTACTTCAATATATATCTTTAAAGAACAGATTTCAGTAAGGGAAAAAATCTCTATCGTTATTTTACTTATAGAAAGAGTCCGAAAAAAATTTGAACTTTTGCAATTTTCAAAACCTCACGATTTTCAACAAACATGAAACCTGCGCTATTCTTTTAAACGCCACTATACAGCATCAAAATGTAATAAAAAATGGTAGAGCCTTTTTTTTGAAAATTTGGAAATGTCCCAGGGACTTCATGTAAAGTACCCCCAAAATTAAAATATTGGTTTCAAATTTAAGGGTCCGCGATATGAGTCAGATCGATTACGGAATATCAATTTTGGAGAAAATCGGCTGAACGCTTTAGCTGCTCCTGTTGTTCACATACGGACAGAGAGACGGACAGACGTTTCACCGACATTCGATTTTTCGGTTTCAAGGACCTACAAAACCTGGATTCTGGAGATAGCGGTGAGAGACACCAGGTGATAGAGGACTTTTTTTTCTAAATTTAGTATTTGGACTTATCCACTGTTTTGTTACCAGGGTCCTGTAATAAGAGTTTTTCTGAACTTAGTTACTGTACTTACTTTAGTACTGTACTTTAGTTACTGTACTTCCGTAGCGAGAAAGTAAAAAAAAATACATATCTTCAGTATTGTAGTTGCACGAAGACGCTGAAAAAATAAAACTTTTGCAATTTTCGAAAAATAAGGGATTTCTACGAAAATGACACCCGCGCCATTTTTAAGCGTCCTTAACGCCATACGAGGTCAAAGTTTAATTAAAATATTTGGAACCATTTTTGAAAAAAATCTAAAAATGTTGGGGCTTTATATAAAGTACTCTCAAAAATCAAAATATCCACTTCAAACTCGGAGGTCCTCGACTTTGTTCAGATATATGAGAGGATATAAATTTCGAAGAAAATCGGCTGAACGGTTTAGGCGCTAGCATTGACTAGACACACGTTCTGCTGTCAATCAATTTTCCGGTATCAAGGATCCACAAAGCATGGATTAAGACTACACCAAATGGTAAGGGAAGACATTTCCTACACATAGAAACACGATTTAGCCAAAGTTTCGTTTCCAGGGTCGAGAATAAGAGTTTTTTCTCTCGAAATATTGCACGATTACAATACTTTTTTTTCTTATCAACTAAAGAGAGAGTGTAAAAATAAGCACATTGAGTTATGAACATGCTTTGATATTTATTTATTTATTTATTTATTTTACGTCAAAAAACAGTTAAAAACTGCGTATGACGTGCTATGAAGAAAAGTGAATTGTGTGCACATTTTCAAAATTTTGTGATCCCTACACTAAGTCATATACTACTTAAATTTTGAATTTTGAAACGGAGAAAAAAAAACAAAATAACTCCCATGTAATAAAATCTATTTTCAAGGATAAATAAGCAATAAATTTTGGCTCTTATCATGTTGTGCTTCCGAATAATACTTCCTGCCGCGACAACATGGCAACGATAATTTGAATAATTGTATTTCTCACTGAATTCTAGAAGACGTGCACAGAAAATGAAGTTACATTTATGTCCAGAAGCAAAACAAGGGGCCATCTCAGCATTTGCTCAATGGATCAGGGAAACTGGACGAAAAACCTGATCGAGATGGGGGTCATTGACCCGGAAGCTGTAGTACAATAGTTGTTACAGGTTGTTTATACTCATTTATACAGTCCAAATGGTAAATAATGCATTATGTATCATTGGTAAAATTAATGTTACTTTTCTTGTGATACTCAGTATAGTCTCTAATTGTATAGAAACAGTTATGCAGCAGAAACGATTTCACTTGGGATTTAAACTTTTCTATTGAATTTAATCGTTTAATGTCATCTGGCAAAGTGCTGTAAAATAATGTACATGTATTGTATGTGAATTTTTGTAATGAGCTGTTGATACTGTCACCTGATGAATATGATTTCTACGTCGAGTGTTACAGTAATAGACATCGGCATTTTCTGAAAATATATTCCCGCCCTTAAGCAAGTCACTTTTGACAAAAACCACTTATTCGTAAATAAAAAGACACGATAATGGTAGAATTCCTAGATTAATGAAGAGATGCTTACATGAATCACGTGGGTGGGATTTGGTTATTATTCGTACAATTCGTTTTTGTAATCTAAAAGTCTGGGAACTATACGATGTATTTCCCCAGAATATTATGCCATATCTCAGGCGGGAATGAACATTCGCGAAGTATACACAACGAGTAGTATAAAGGCTGACTGAATTTGCAAGAATTCTGAACGCGTAGCATAATGAACTTGATTTTGTGTTCAATTCATTTAAATGGACGTTCCATTTAAGGTTTGACTGAATTGAGAGACCTAAAAATTTTGTTGCCTTAACATCAGTCAATGGTACGCAGTTTTTAACTGTTTTTTTACGTAAAAAAATGGTACACTGTTCATTTTCAAAGGAGCACAGAATTGTTTATTTGAAATGGAAAACTGCATTAAAACCGTTTTCTTTTCGTTTACTATTAATTTGTTATTTCGGAACCAATTTGAAACATCTGATATTGTACTATATGATACGTTATTATTAACCGAATTCCAATAAATAAATTAGTAATACTTTCGCCATAACTCAGCAGTTAATTATTAAGCACGTGATTCCTAGCGTATCAAGTTGAGACCTCCATGTGATCTTAACTCTCATTCTTAACTATTATTGATAGTGGATACCTGGATACCTCTAAACGAGTTCCCTAAATTATTCAGAGCAACAGCAAATGTGGGAAGTAATTAGCTCGGATGATAATATTGTTTAAATGTTTTTAACGATTGATTGACTGATTGAATCATTATTTACAGATCCGGGGGCGTCAACTTCTATGGTCATTAGTAGGGGCGTATTTTAATGAAATATCATTTCCTTTCTTTTCAGTTTAGAAAAGTGCTTTTTAATATAGACATTAATTTTATGTTATGGCAAATGGAAATGACCTATTTTATAGGTCTTTTTTGCATTTTTCTTCGATTTCGACTAATAAGTCATTTTTTACCTATTTCCGTCATTTTTTAAGTTTTTCACTAATTTAATCGATTTTAATGGTACTTGCTTCAAAAAATATTTACGAGATGCAAAAAATGTTCTCCACAGAATTCCTGAGTAGCCTATTCGATTTCTTTGCTCAGAAATTGTAATGTCAGCCGTTGTATGTAATCTAATTTCCTGTGACGCCTATTAGCACCATTCTCGATTCGGTCGACTTTGCGATAAGGACAGATTTCCGTCTAATGATTCTTCCGCTTTGCGACTAATGAATTGTGATTTTTGACTAAATAACAATCCAAAACAAAAGTTTGCAGGCTGAATTCACTTGAACGAAAGAAAGAAGCCTCGATTACATCAATATCATGGCGAGTCGTCTAAGCATGACGCCATTTTATTCGTACGCTGTACGAATGCCGTCTGAGGGATGGTGAGGGATGAAATGAAAGGATGGTAAAATCATAAATAAATTTATGATGGGGCTGGATTTTACTATGGATTGTTCATTGAGGCATAAAAGATTGGGATTTTTTGCATAATTTTAAGAGTTCTAAAAGATTTTAAGATTTCGTAATCTGTGTTACTTGGGAGCTATTTTTTAAATAATTATTTAATTGTTTATTAGCTTATAGATGATTATGTATATAGGTTGATGTTGATACATGTGTTAATTTGTTTATGTAATTAAAATTGTAGAATCACTGAGGATGGGAAGAGTGTTCCCGTAACGCGTTTGGCTAAATGTGACACATACTAAAATTATATAGCCTACTATTGTGGTAGATACCTCGCTGATCCCGGATATTTTACTTACCTTCAACAAATCCAATCAAGAGCCTTACACCGTGTGTAAAGAAAGACACCGTGAAATCACTACCTTTAAAACATGAAATTCAAACTCGAGAAGTTTGATTGCTCATATAATATTCGCGAAAGCTTGAAGAGAACGCAACAATTGCCGACGCTATACGCGTAGGAGCCATTACTATCCGAGAGGCGAGTTTACCTTAACTTAACACTCAACGCGAGCAAATATAAAGAGACAGGGGCGCGCATTAGCGATCACGGCCGCGGATTATGGCGGGCTTAGGGCGGCGCCGGGCGAGATTGGGCGAGCGCGTTCTCCTTGCCTTTGTTGACAGACCGAAGGCTGCAGGTTCTTGTCTTGTGTTTGCCGGACCAAATTTCATTACAATGGATGTACGGGCACACAGGTTAACGGGCGTGTGCGCGGCGCGGTGCGACGTGGCGAGGGCGGAAGGAGGGGCTGGGGAGGGAGGGGCGGAGGAGGCGGGGCGCTGGAAAGCGAGGACAAGGCGAGGGGTGGGTTGGGGGCGCTGAGGGCGAGGGCTTCCAGCATCGTTCCGCCGCTCCCCGCGCCCGGCGACGCAGGTATCCCGGAACTCCCATATGCGGAGAGGGATGCAGTCGTCCTGCGAGTGCGTCTGCTGCTTGGAATGCGCTCCTGCGCGTCAGAACGCGCGACCACCCCTAGCTCCACCTGCAAGACTCCAATATTCGGGCAAGTAAGAAGCAACAACAAGCAGCAACTCTATAAGGTGCCAAACATGAAACATGATAGCCTCTAGACTGTGCCAGAAACCACGTACCTACCCATCGTTTAACGTCAAATACAGACTTTACAATACAATGATCAAACCGGAACGTTACTTCGCTGGAGACACTGTCTTGAAGGAGACGATCGGAAATTGAAAGGAAATAAAGTGTTCAAAGAAGATATTGGAATTCAAGAAAACAAAAATTGTTGGTTAATGAGGAACAGTGAGTTAAAATATAGAAAAACACAAAATTTTGCAAATACCAAACAAACAAACAATATTTTATCTTATTGATTCAAATATAAGAGACACTGCTACAGTCAGAGAAGTAGTTCTGTTTATTTGCACAAATCACAAATTAAACCTTTGTAAGAAATAGAAATCTCTGGTGTTGTTTCCTCATTATGATTTTGTTTTCGCGTAAGGATCTTCCGGTTGCGTTGCGGCCATCTTCAATGTAACAATATATTAGAAATATATTGATAATATGAAGACTAAGTGAAATATCGACAAAATAAGTATAAAATAAGTAACGTGAGCATGGACTTCTTTTACGTTGACATAAGTTTCATGTCAATTGCAAAATGAAATATCATTTTTAACACCTCTTTTGTGAGCTTTATGAGTGCAATTTGGGCATCTGTAGAGCTTCCAATACCGTGAAACGTATTTCTTCTTACATTATGGCCGGCTCCTGCGTCGAACATCTCGCCAATTCTGCATTTACTCATCTTTTTTAGAGAAAAAAATTTATTTCCACGCCTTTTTGTTTTCAAATGACGAGATCTGATTGGTTAATTACGAGAGTCATCATCACTTGCGATTACTTTGAATAGCTCAAACCTCCTAAACCTTCTAGTTAAGAGTGGGTGAGATAATTTCCTCCGCTCTTCAAAATAGCCCTGCTTTAGAAGACATTATTTTAGAACTACTCGATATCCTTAAGCAGAACAGGCAGTTTTAGCATATTAGTAATGTTACTTAGCCTAAAAATTAATTTTCCAAACCATGGAAGATTTGTTTTATTTTTAAACTTTTTATTAAAATATATTTATGTTTAAATAATTTACGTTTTATATCAAAACTTCTATATGAGTTTTAATTAACAGATAATTTATTTGTTCGTAATTTCCTTACATTTTCTGCAAATATATTCCGAGAAATTAATTAATAATTGAAATAGGGCTCAATATTTAAATTGTTTTTATAACTTTCGGTATTATGCCATTCCAATAAGGTTTCTGGTTCATCTTAAGCATATTGCAAATATCTTGTTTTGGTCGAAATGTAAAAACTCACTTTCTGACGTGACCCCACTTTCGTACTTAGGCGCCCAGAGTCGCTGCGTCCTCGGCACAGATGGCAAAGTTGCAGCCGTCGTACGTTGACTGTCCTCAGAAAGTCATGCATTGAGTCCGGCCGAGGAAGCCTAAGCTCCCACTTCCGTATTCAACTGGTATGTATCGAGGGTACATTCAAGGGTAGAGTATGTAATTACAATGTAAAATATATTCATCTGGATTACTTAACTTGCATTTACAGTTGACAGTTTTTTACTGATCTGAGAAAATTACTATACACATTTATTTTTGTAAAAAAGTGTCATTAAAATTACGTGCATTTTTATTCAAGTTAAACTGTGTGTATTTATAAATAATAACATAATGAGATTTGCTATGTAGACTTTATATTCTTCATTCGTCATCGGCGTCCACAAGAACGTAATTAAACCGTATAAGTAGACACTTTTTGAAAATTTTGCGAAAGAAGTGGCACAATGTTCGGCGTATTTGATATGTTATCTTGAATTTTGCCCTTTTAAAGTCAAAGGTCTAAACAGCAACCCCACGAAACCTAGCTGACCCAAATCAAATTTTATTTTTTTGCATAAGATAGTTACACGATGTTCGCCGTATTCAATTCGCCATCTCATTTCCACCTTAAATTTGTAATATTTTGTCACAATAACATTGAAATTTATCTGATTTTCTGCCTGCATAGTCAAATATCTTTATTTGACGATTGAGGGGAGCTTATAATCACTTTTAACAAACGATAATTTAAAAATGCACATTTTTGTAAATAATAAGTTTGCTTACTTATATTCTATCTTAGAATGTTATAAACTATTCAAAAATCATTTGAGACGAATCGACGTTGGTAAGTCCAAGATCTTTTATTGTGAGTGGATGAATAGATGAGACGTGGAGGCGGCGTCCATACCCTACTACTGCACGTCTGAAGACCTATATCCTTTCGCATTCTATTACGGGTTTCAAGTCCCAAAAGTTAGTTTCAGTTTGATACACACTTGTAATAAAAATATAGAATATTGTTTTCTCGTGTAAGTCAAGAGATGGTACAAGCAAGGATGATTATACTCACATACTAGTCACAAAACCTGATCTATTCATTGCAAGTATACTCACGCCTTCTTTGACTAAATATAATGAAAAGATATTGATGGAGATAACACTGCGTAGATCCGATCTCTATTTTTATCTTCATCATCAGATAGTTCTGACAGCACTGACTCGTAATGATAATATCGTGACTTATTTATTTAAATGCAATCAATACTTTTTGAGGCTCCTATCTTTGTTTATTTATAATATATTATCAACTTCGTTAAGCAATATCCTAAGAAGAAATTTATTTTCTTTATATCAAGTTACTCCTAGAATAATTTTTATGTGCAGTTTTTATTTGTTTCAAGAGAACTAAACGTAAGTATAATGTTTCTTTCCTTGAGTACATAAAAGAAATAGGTTGCACGCGCGTGCACTAAGTAATACCGTATAAACTATACATTTGATTCGCAAATGTTAATGTACTTAAAATGCAGATAACTGTGTCGAACCTAAATCACAGATCAAGCAGAGAAAACAGTTCTCCTAGATGGTGAAAAAACACGATACACTGTCAGGAAGCAGGGGCGTCCTCCATAACTGTCTCCAACACTGTCGACACTACTCTACCTCAAATTTCGTTTTTACACTCGCCGCGTTCCTTTTGTTTTAATGGCAAGTGCCACAAATTTGTCGTCTCCACTGTACCTCGATTCGCCTTTTCGTCTCCTTTTTCGTGTCCCCTTTTTCCCCGCATTCGCACTGTTCCTTCCGTTTTCGCACTGTTCCTTCCGTTTTCGTCTCAAGTGTCGCCATTGTTTCGTCTCCACTCTACCTCGACTTTCGTCTGCACTCGCCCTGTTCCTTCCGTTTTCGTCTCATGTGCCACCATTTTTTCCTTCTGCACTCTAGCTCGAGTTTCGCCACCATACTCGCATTGTTCCTTGCGTTGTCGCCTCAACTGTGGCCGTCGATCTCGCTTCCGTTCGCTCCTCCGCGGTCCCCCACACGCGCTCCGCGGCCCCTCGTCGGCGCCGGCAGGGCGCCTGCCACACTCCGCGCCGCCCTCAGCGATAGCGCTGTGGGCGACGGCAGGGCCAGAGGCCAGAGACCGCGCTACCTCCGTCACTCTCAAATGTGGACACTAAACAAAGGACGATTGGCCTTCAGCGGTCCGGGATACTCTTCAACACATTTGCTTATAGAACAAAGACCACTACACCTAGAAATAAACTCAATGTACCCCCCCCCCTGATGTGGAATTTTGACTGCGTAGTTGACACAATTTTATCTCATCAGAATACGCTAAAAGTAAATTCATTAAATATTGTTTTCAAACTAACCCATAGTTCCTCCTTCAATATGTAGTACTTAATCAAGTGTGCAGATTTCTAAAGCGTGTTATTAACCTTTGTTGTCCATTTGGATAGACTTATCTTCTTACATAATTCTCTAACAGCCAATGAGCTGCCATTATCATTCAAAATATTTTCTTCCTGAATAAAGTACCACTTAAAACAGAGTGGTGAGAAAAAGAAGCGAATAAAATAAATTCAAAATATATTATTATGGAATATATATTGATCATTTCAAAATAAAATTGTGTATTTGAACAAAATCCGTATCTGACATTTCTTCAATCTGCTTCATGAACTTTACTCCCTGATTCAGTAAACAATTTGCGACTGCCCGTATTTTGAAAGAGGTGTTTTAATGTGGTTTTAGGATACATAAAGGTATCCCCATGTTCCGGAATTTTAAAATTTTTGCACAGGATTTCGGTGCATAAAGAGAGAGCACTGTTGTGAATCATTATTTGGAGGATGTACTCGCATTTGCGACAAGACATATTTATAATTCAAAGGGAAGTTGTCACAATGCATGCCGAATTTGTAGGTGTAAGATTTGTAATGTGAAAATCTTTGAAAGCACGTGAGTCAGTAATTTCATCGACATTTTCATAAATTTGAATAACTATGTTATTTTGTAATAAAAAGAAAAATAGAAAATAGTGAGAAAATACTAGTCAGTTAATAATCAGAGGGAAAATGATCAGCGCTAAACTGTTTTATACAAATTATCCAAAATATATTTCGTCTTTTTCTTGAAGCAATATTTTTACAGAGATATAATTCAAAGTTTATACATGCTAAACTCATCATTGAACATCATTGAAATATTCCGAGACTATCTCTCTTTAGAGACTTCCTGACATTTCAGCTCTCAAAAATAACGCAAACGAGTCGCAAAAAGACATATATTGTTCATTGCAAAAATATAAGAGTGTTTTGACAGTACGGTGATTACGTTGCCCGAAAGACTTCTGAGAGCATACGGCGATAAAGATTTGTCTGCGAAAACTTAGCAAGCGGAGACTAAAGTCAATACCATGCAACAGAAATACTATTTCTGTCCAGCATTCAGTTCAACCACTTGCATAGTACTCTTATTATTTGAGGTAAGATTTTTCTCGTGTAGTGCCCATGAAATCTTTCATCGTTGCAAAATATCCCTACATCTTAGATCACCAAACTTCAACACTCTGGATGTTTTACGAGATCATATTAAATGTACTGCGAGGAGATATCAAATGTCAAGAAACTGAGACGAAGTACAATACGCCTGACAAACTGTTCGTTGTAACACAAATACGCTTATGTTGCGTGCAATAATCTAAATTTTTTTACATACACAGATTGTCCGGAGAGAGAACTTCGAAAATGAGCTCTTAAAACAATTTTAAGCACATTTTGTCTAATAAACTACATAAATATTCCGAAAGGCTGAACCGCAATAATCACTCAAAAGTTGGTTTGGAAAAATGCTTTCGCACATAAACACTCCAGGAGTAACGTGTTTATTATTTACAAAAGAAATAAATATATTTGATCCGGAAGAAAAATTACCATAGAAATAAAAAAACAGTCGAATTGTGTAAATTGGGTGCTCGTTTATTTCTGTGATACCAATATTTTAAACGTCCTTCACACTATTCAACAAAAACATTTAATCAAAAATGATGGAACCATTTATTTTTGGAAATTTAAAAAATGTCCTGGGGGCTTCGTGTAAAGTAGCCCCAAAATTAAAATATCGGTTTCAAATTCAAGGGGCCGCGGCATCAGCCAGATCGATTGGGGAATATCAATTTTGGAGAAAATCGGCTGAACGGTTTAGCCACTAGCGTTGTTCATAGACTGACAGACAGAGAGACAAACAGACAGACGGAAGAACGGACGGACGGACGTTTTTCGTCATTCGATTTTTCGTTGTCAAAGACCCACAAAACATGGATTCTGGCTACACCACGTGTTTTCTGTCAACTCCGTAAGAAGAAAGTAAAAAGAACAGTTATATTATTAAACAAATAAGCATAATCATATTGGTGTTGATTTAGGAGGCTTTCTAGAGAAGAGAGTACTATGACGGCAGAAACGTGGATTTTAAAAAGCCGAGAGACACGTGGTTTCTGAGGAAATTCGAAACACAGTCTTCATATACTTTCCTTTCAAATATTAACAATTCTTATATCACTGAATTCCTCTCTTCGAGAACTTTGGAATGCTGCTAGAAAAAGTATATACCTCCATTTAAAAATCAAAGTAGTGTCAATAACTTCTAAATTAATAATGTAACAATTTCACGCAAACAGTATCTCGATATTTCTCCCGTTGAAGATATTTGCGGCCCAATTTTGAGGAAAAAAATGAAAATTTTAACGCAAGTCTTAATTTGTTGTAGTTTAAAAAAATTTTTTTTGGAAAAATAAGTAAAGGCTCAAATTGTCATTGCTTAGCAGATATTAATACATCTGGACGAATCCTTCAATGAAATGTCAGTACCTTGTGCAAAATGTTAAGACAGAACGATGTATATCAGATTTGGTTTTAAAGGGATTGCATTTACGAAGTGACAAAATATTATGTTTTCTCTTTGCAATTGAGCCTGTTTCTTAAACGACAAAACTTAGCTTGTAGAATTAGCTTCAAAACATTCCGTATTTTGTAACCTTTAATTTGGTATATGATTGAAGTATGTAGGACAATTTATAACAAGATTTTTTTCTATGAATGTTTGGACGTAATTCATCGTTTTAATTCTGAAAAACAAGGTTGACATAGAAACTGTAACAAACATAATTTCCACTGTAAATAAATATAACAGTAATATTTATACTCTTAGATAATATAATCTTTCCTATGACTCAAAAAAGTAAAAATTGTATTTATAAAATGTAATTTTAAAAGTGTGTGGTATATTTCTTAATGAAAAGAGTGGAAATTTTCATTTCAGAGCTTGGCCGTCATTTTAGTCAGTTCTGATGAAGGCACTGTAGAAGTTCCCAGGTTATTTTTTTAAGTTACTTATTTATTACTGTTCAAACTCTCCCTCACGCATTGTGTGAAAACAAAAAAATCTCATTCACTTGCTAAGGTAACTCTGCTGGGTAAGTCGGTTTTGCGTCGATTCCTGCGACAGATTCGTGCGTCTTGACCCCCGACCGCTGTACATCATACTCTTGGGGAAACGCGAACACTTAAGATATATGTGCCATTTCGCCTAATTTTTAAAGCCTAATCGTGTCTTATGTTATTAAAATAAGTACTACATATCAAAAATAGGAACCTGATCCCGACGTGGTAAAAATGTATTTTCTCTACCTACAGGAGAAAATTATACATCACTAATCATTTTTAGTGTTCGATTGATTTAAATGTCTTTAAAACTATTTTATCTACTACAGTATGGAACAAATACTAGTGTAAGTATCTTACTTGAAATTGTATGAGGAATTAGGTTCTAACCTAACCCTGATTGACAAGACAATGGACAATCATACGTACCTCAATAGAAAGCTATATCGGACGTAGATATTTTGGTACGTTCTGCATATTCAGAATGAACTATCATTTGAAAAAAAATTGTTAAAATTTGAAAACTAAAATTATTTTCTCAATATAAAGTTTGGAATTACCACATAAACACAATCTGGTGTTTCTAATCTTTTAAGTATGTGACGAATTTATCGACGTATGGATAGTGCAAATATCTGTATTTAGTAAATGCTAATCTAATCGGAGTAATTTCAAATAATTGCAAAAGAAACAAAAGGACACCAAAGAATTATTGAAAACTCTACCAGATCAGCAGCTTAGAAGCTGTTCAATAACATATACCTTCATGTAATATATGCAAGAAGAAAATTCTATTCTCACATTTAATCGGAATTGTTGCCAAAAAATTAAGCTCAATGTACACCACGCATGTTAAAATCGGTTAATCACATTTCTAAACAAATTATTCAAATAACATAAATGTTTTAAACAACAATCAAATATGTTACAATTGGAAAACACACGTGAGGGTAAGATTCAACATTGTCAACCGTTATACTGAGAACAAATATCAAAAGCTGAATTTTAAATGCTTCAATAAATGCAAGATAAATGTAGAATATATGCTGGTGATGACGCAGAAACGGAAGAAATATCGATACGCGCGCGAAAGTTTATGCAGTGTTTCATATTTTAAGTGCTATAAAATCAACTCCTATAAATGCAGAATTGCAAATTGGCCGGTCGCCGTCGGTGCATACATTTTACGTTTTAATAGGGAACGTTTCACGCGGCAGCGGCAGGGGCGGGATCCTCAAAAAGAGAGGCCGGCCCCTTCTCCTGTATCTCGGCGCGGGGCTCGCCACCGAAGCGTCCAAATGTAATCGCATGCACGCACACTAGTGCTCCCGGCGGCTGTTTGGAAGTGCTGCCTGATCGCATTGATGTGAAACCAACCAATTTCACAGCTCACGCTGCGTTACCGCCGTTCTTGACACAGTCAGAACGTTGAGATGATAACTCGAATATTTAACACAGCCTGCGCTCGAATCCTCGAGATACGAGATGGCGGGAACGTTCTCCGCAAAATAACGCGAGGCCTCCCGTCACAATGCCCACAAATAAATGAACCCCCCGCGCGTACGCGCTGCCGCGCCCGCCACGCCTGCCTGACGTATTGCCTCGCGCCGCAGATACGCACACAATCGACTCCCGGCCCTTCTTAAAGAATATATCCCCGAGCCCTTTCTCGCTTCCTACTCGCTCCTTTCACACTCGCCGCTCAAGCGCTACTACACTACGCAGAAAATAGTGGCCTTTTTATAACTTATTTTAACGTGAGTCTGTCACATGAAATTACTTCTTTCCATTTCAAAATAAAAAGGTTTTCGATCAGCATATTTATACTGTGACCACGTTATCAGAACACTCCGCTTCTCTTCGTATATGGAGAGCAGCTGTAAAAAATATTGCCATTAAACAAGCCTCCTTCACTCGAAACTCTTAAAGGTAGTGGTGTGGTCATGTGGCTTTAAAGGAAAGAGCACGGGCAGAGGCGCGAAAGAAGGGGAGCCGGAGGGTGTGGGGGGGCGATATTCTTATGCGGTGCCCTTTTTCCGAAACCGCTCATCCCCTCTTTAACCCAGCAACCATTCCTTTGTAATGGATTCCATATGCTATAAAAGTCACTATAGAAAGTTTCCATATGACTCACAGAATCCATCTGTGTAATATTGATAAAAATTTGAAAAATGGATATTTACTTTCAGAAATCATCCCCCCGACCATCCCCGCCGTCCTTCTGCGCTCCCTCCCGACCGCATCCACAAGCCCTCTTCCTCCTTCCGATCACTCCTCCCCTCCCCTTCATTTTAACACCCCAGTGTCACCATTCTCAGGCAGCACGCTGGCCCCTCGCGTGTCAACGCGGCAGCTCTCGCTATTTTTCGCACGATTTTTATTCTCTGCCTCTCGCCGCCGCCGCCGCCGCCGCCGCCGCCGCCGCCGCCGCCGCCGCCGCCGCCGCCGCCGCCGCCGCCGCCGCCGCCGCCGCCGCCGCCGCCGCCGCCGCCGCCGCCGCCGCCGCCGCCGCCGCCGCCGCCGCCGCCGCCGCCGCCGCCGCCGCCGCCGCCGCCGCTCCCCCTGCTGGGCGCGCACGCGTCCACGGCCCTCGCCCTTCCCTCCGCTCCCCCGAATTCGCCATCCCCCGCGGTACGACGGAGGCGGTTTCGCTCACCGCCGCCGCCGCTCGCGCGTCTTGTTCAGGTCGTCGCTCACGCACGTTTCCGCGCTCTGCTGCCCGCTGCTAATCACCGAACAGTCCAAGGCGGGCACGAGCGTTCAGCAGCAATAGGCGTGGGCCGGCGTCGCACTTGCACTTCGAAGCTCAAGAGGTCATACAGGGAGAGAGGACAAATATCATTTCCGGCTTTAATTCCGATAAGGTTTGGAACAATTAGATCAATCATGTGAAACAACTGGCAATAGAAATTTAGACACTGTAACTACGATACATACATATTGCGGATGAATTTTACTGAGTCTCAAGGAATTTTCCAGCAGGTGTGATATTGATGCTGATACGGTAATTAAGTCCTCTAGGTATGTAGTAATATTTTGACAGATCCTGTCAAACACCTTTCTAAACTAACATTTCCGTAAAATGTCCCTTAACCAAACAATTGCAAAAATATTAAGAAGTTATCGAAAATTACAGCATTTTAAATTTGTTTCACTCCAGAGATAGGAAATGTATTCGAAATCACAAGTCAGTATTGTATTTTCTTTCAGTGCATAGATACATGCTCCATCTTCATTTATTGCGCGTAAAATATTATCTTTCTTCTCAAAATAGCAACATTTTTCTTCTCCCAACGGTATTGTAAACAAAGCGTCTTAAAATAAGAGAAATGTTACAAACTTCTGGAGCATGCGGGGGTTGAAGATGATCACTTTTTTCCTAATAAAAATGCTGTGCGAAATTTCATCTAACAAAGTTAAACATGTGACACTTTTCTCTGATTGGTATGCAACGCATTATGCACACTGATTTCGCAGATCCCATTCGGATATAGTAAGATGTTTTCGCTACCTGATGAATACCAATACACGATGAGCTGCCAAAATCATCAGGGACAATGTCATAAATGTAACTTCCTTATATCAAATTTCCCACAGCATGCTCATTGGAAAAAAGGAATCATCTTCGACCCCTACATGCCCTAGAAAGTTGTAATATTTATTCAACGATACCTGCATATTTTTTCTTTATTTAACATCAAAAAGTAAAAATTACCTGACGATAGGAGGAAGCAAGCAAACATACGTATGGACACGAGGCAAGAGACCATCTCAGAAATCACTCAATGAATCGAGGAAAAGTAAACGAAAAAACGTCAAGAGGGGGATCATTAACACAGAAGCTGATTTTAAAATATGTTTCAAGGATGTTCTATTTTTTTAGAATTAAGCAATTTCGTTTTTGATACTAGGTACACTATCTAAATGTATAAAAAATATGCAAAAAAATATTTTATCTGTCATTTGAATTTGTATATCGATTGTTATTGTTTGATATTATTTGTTAATGGAAAGTAAAATAACATACGAGAATTATATTTTAACTTTTGCATTAGGTTTTGGCCCTTTGGTTTCAATTTATGAGGCAATTTAATGAGACAATTTATAAAACATTAAAAGTACAGAATGTCCACAGAAGTTCACATCAATAAAAATTTATGAAAATCTTTGACAAAAAGCTGGTACATTGTTGCAACGTTTCGGAAATTAGTAGTTCCCATCTTCAGGCAGAATTGCTGTAAATTACACCAAACAAAATTTTGAAGGAATTTTTAAATTACACACAAGTTAGAGCGCAGGCTTCCGTGGGCGGAGTCAGTAGCTGCTTGCTTGTCTAGGAGACGTCGAGTTCTAAGACCGGGAGCGGTAGCTCAGACTGATGACACTGCAGCCCCTCTGACAGTGAGGTTCTAGGTTCGAGTCCTGACGGCGGCAGGATTTTCGACACTAGCTTTTCAGCTACGTCGAATTCAGTCGCTGTCTAGAGGAGAATACTAGCGGCCGACTGTTCTGATCGGTAGTTTTCCGTGGTTTCTCCGATCAACAGCAGGCGAATGCCGGAGCAGTACCCTACCAAACGGGCCACGGACCGCGTGCGATCTGTCCTTCCTCTTCCTTGTCCAATCCTCTCCTCTTACACACACACTTACACTAACATGCATTACACTAGCACATATTCCGGGAGACCGGTCGAGAGCTTAGAGCTTGTCCCGGCTGGGGCGGTGCCCCGCTGGTGGGAGAGTCCTGGTTAGGGGAAAGCCGACGGTAGGTCGGCGTCGGATCTCGCCGTTGAGCGGAGAAAGATCGCCATCATCTCCCTAGAAAAAGCATGCGCTACACTAACGGGACTAAGGACCAAAGAAGTTGGCGCGCCAGGAAACACGAAAAAATCAATCAATCAATCGAGTCCTAAGCACAGGTGCCAGCGTTTTGGCCGCCATTCTACGACCTTCTTCGCTATTCGCCCTGAGGTAGGACGCAGAATGGCGGCCGAAACGTTGGCACTTGTCCTGAGGACTCGGCGTCTCCCATACAAGTTACATACAAATATAATTTTTGGAGCCTTATGACAATCTGTGACTCATAATCACTGGGGGGGGAGGAATCCTTCCACATTTTTCTCTATTGTAATTTACAAGTATTCTAAATATTTGGCAAATTTTAGACTATTATTTTCTCAAAAATGACGACCGATTTTTGCTTTCAATAAAGCAAAAGATGGTAGAAAATTGTGCTGGTAGAAAATTGTGTGGCTCAGCGAATTATCGTATTTTCGAAAATTGCAAAAAATGAATATTACAAAAATACAATAGTGATAATACAGATTCTTTCTTAAATGAAATCTTATAAAAAATTAGATCTTTAAATAACGTTCTGTACCGTTACTGGAAAATATCCATAACGTTTGCTTGACATGAAGGTAATGTATAAAAAACAACTTTCTCAAAAATACTCAAAGTTTTTTCTTATAATTTTTTTCCTTGAATGTACCAAAGAACGCTTAAAAATTGATCAGGTTCTATTGTCGTTGAACTCTGAATGAGAGAATATTGAAAAAGTTACTAATAATGGGAGAATGTATGTGCTGTTGTAGTACTACTAGTGACATAAAATGTGGTATTCAGTTGCTTAAACAAAGAGCTCTAATATTTCCTTAGATCCTATTGCCTCTCTAAAATTCGTCCTATCACTTTATAGTTCCTCTTTCCAAACATGCAATACAGCTTCAAATTTATCGTAAGACATCCTGAAGTACTGAAAGCATTTTTCAACTTCAACCAGATCTGGATATAACACGTGATATATCCCTTTTGTCAGTCGCATTCTGTTTATATTACGAATCCATAATCTTGGATTTCTTCGTCTCCATGCTTCTTTTTCTTCTTCTGCATAAAAATGAACACAGAGCAATTGCTCCTTCCGTCACGGACAGTACACGGTTAGCAAAGTGACGAAGTGCCGTTGTTCCAAGTCTTGATGTCTAGAAGATGGTCGAGAGTGGGTTGATATAAATTTTTCTGCGCTCTAAAGGTTAAATTACTGGATTATTTGCTTCTCATTGGGGAGAAAACAGAGAATTGCCTGCTCGTCAAAGCGATTCAATCTTTCGATTATTCATGGTCAGGGTGAAGAAAGAGTGTAGGACGGCGCCGGCGCGCTTTCTCGCGATTCTACATACGTAGTAAAGAGAAATTATTGTAATACTACAGCAGAAAGTGGCCATTTTTATCAGAAAAACTCGTATTGTGATATCGAAAAAGTGATTAAATCTTTTTACCACGTTGTGTAGTGAGAATCCCCGTTTTGTGGGTCCTTGTTACTGACAAATTGGTTGACAGCAAAACGTCCATCTGTCCGTCCGGCTATCAGTGGACAACGCTAGCGCCAAAACCGTTCAGACGATTCCAAAATTGATACTCCGCGATCGATATGATCTAACTCAAGGAACGCCCAGCGAGTTTGAAACGGATACTTGGATTTTTGAGAATTTTGATATAATTTTAAAAAAACATAACATTTTTGTAAACCGAAATCATGGCAGACCTGTGTTTTTGGACTTCGTATTCTTACATGGAGTGTAATCTCCCATTTCTCGCGGATCAGATAAACCGTGAAACCCCTTGTCACCACCTTGTCAAGAAGTGGACTGTCCAATTCGTTCATCGGCATGCCGGAAATGAAACAAAACTAACCTTCGAGCGATCGCTTGTGTGGTAAAAATGAGCTATTAAAAAATAAATGGTGCTGCGCCCTGATGCTTGTACTTCAAGGCGGGAAACAAGGATTCTTTAGCTCTCTACTTACATATAAGATAGTGGTAAAGCCTTTCCCGAGACCAAATCGCAATCTTGCCAAATTTGCGGTAAGCGACCACCATCACCAGCCGTCGTTCAACATGGCAAAATCACCACCACGCGATCGCGCCCGTTATAGAGTTTTGCTCGTTTTTTGTACACCTACTCTTTCAAAAAGTCGCACATGACGTGCAATAAATATGGGAGAAATTTCTAAGTGAATAATTCATAAAAGGAAGTTGTTTGCTTGTCTTGTGCAAAGGATTGGATTGATTGATGATTTTGGGCGCGTCAATTGCTAAGATTGTTAGTTCCCTAAGTGTAGTGCATATTTTATCGCGGGAGGGAACGGTGATCTTCTCCCGCAGAATGGCCAGGTCCACCGCCGACAAAGTTGCCCATCGAGTTACCCATCGAGTTGCGTGGTTTTCCCAACCAGATATCTCCCACCAGCGGGGCACCGTCTCAGTCGGGACAAGCTCTAAGTTTCTGGACTGCTCAGGCCTTCGCCCGGTTTTGATCGGTGAAACAACGTAAAATACCGATCAGTGCAGCCGGCCGCTATAATTCTCCTCCAGACAGCGGCTGAATTGGACTTGTAGCTCGACAACTTAGAAATACCCTTCATGGTGTCGCTTACATTAGCAGGCGTAGCGAAGCCATGCCCCACTGCTCTCGAGAGGGAGCTCAGTTGCACTCAAGAACCACCTACGACGATAGCTGATTCGCTCTTGCAACTTTGTCCCCACGCTATGCTCTAGACGGTGACCGATGTTCATTTGCCGAAAGTACTCTTTCACTAGATACATTATCTCACGAGCCTGGCCTCTCTTAACGGTCACCCTTATATGCACTTGGATGTTGGGAGTCATAGCCTTATCAACCGAAATGTAAAAACTCAAAAACTCTGCCAAGTGACAATTCCGAGATCTACACCCATGCACAGCAGGAAGCGCACACAAACTAACTCCCTTCCCAGAGAGAAAAAATCCAAAAGAATTGTGGCAAATGTACGTGAGAAGAAGGGAAGGAAAGT
The DNA here is from genome assembly GCA_964035755.1 of Teleogryllus oceanicus. Taxonomy (NCBI): domain Eukaryota; kingdom Metazoa; phylum Arthropoda; class Insecta; order Orthoptera; family Gryllidae; genus Teleogryllus; species Teleogryllus oceanicus. The sequence continues at coordinate 212,574,746 of CAXIVR010000001.1, read as the reverse complement.
CATTACTCCCCACACGGCATTTCTTACGCCCAAAAGCCGTTCGATTTGGCAGGATAAACACATATACGAGCCTTCAACACCCCAGGCTTCGGGACGGTCAAGGTCAGGCTGACTTCTCCCGCCCGCTCGGAGCGAGGCGGCGGCGGCAGCTCATCAGGCGGAGAAGTTGGGCTGCGAACAGAGGGAACCTTCCCCTCTCTCCGGCACTTTTCGCGCAGGCGCAGACCAAGTTTTTTCAAAGTTGTTGAACTATAGCTCTGTAACTAATGTCGAAAATACTGCTTTCGGGACTCCAACCCCAGGACCTCCCGGTCAGAGGCACCGCAGTGATTTCAAGTGATGCCATGAGGCACACAAGCCAGTTTGTGCAGAGGACATTTATGGCCCAGAAGTGTGCAAGTGTGTGCTAAAAGGATGTTGAATGTGTATCCACATTGTTGATATTAACAATTTATTATAATGTTGATTTTTGATGTTTTTGAAAAGGAATGAGTTCCTCATTTGTGAGTTTGGAATTGCAGGTAGTTCATTATTGTAGTAGAAAATATTTTCATATTGTTTCTTTTCCTAATTCATTAGTTTTCAATTTAGTTTTCTTATAAAGTGTTACTATTTTAGTTAATGTAAATGTGTTAGAAGGACATTCGTAGATAAAAGTTCTAGACCAATTTCGCAGATAACGATCTTCTTTGTGCGAAATATTTTTTTCTTAGCGAAAATGGTAATATTAATTTTTTCTCTCAATACAATGCGTACCCAATGTTATTTAATAAATTCCTCCTTGACTCACTATGAAAAGAAGTAGCTATATTATGTGCAAGGGAAGGAAGTTCGTCGGTGTCAAAAGTATCTCCTCACGATTGCGAATATGACACTCAAATACGGGAGCGCGCGAAGGTTAAACAGAGTTCGTCTCTGAAACAGCAAACGGACTCTACTGAATATGAAGCAAGGTAGAGGAACAAGTGGGGTGGCTGGAGGACCGGAAGAGACGCCGGTTCACTACCTTGCCTTGAGGTCGCGCGACGTGGCCACCCCGCCTCCGCCCGGCTCCAGGCGCGCGCCCGCCCCGCCCCGCCCCGCCCCACCCTCTAAAAGGCCGCGGCAAGCGCGCGGGCGAGCGGGCGCGAGGGAGCGTCTGCAGTTACTCCCGCCCGGCCGCGTCGTTTGGCTCCGCCCTCTCCTCGCTACCTGACTCCCGCATTTGTGTAGCGCTACAAAACGGCCCGTAACTACCCGAGGGGACCCACTTTAAGAGAGTATCTTTGCGAATCTGCGGATAGCTCTACAGCACGCCGTAAATGGTAAGCATAAAAATATTTATTTTATACACTTTCAAATCGGAACATGGAAAGCAGCTCTAGTCGTTTCAGCGCGCAACGTATTATTAAAATATATGAGCAGCAAACGTTGATCCTACGCGACGACAGTTCTCAATAAATTTATGAAAACTCTTCCGTTAGGAGTATAACGCGGTATTCACGAGCACAGCTTTTTTCATTGAATACTCTGCATTATTCTACAGGGCAAAGTGCAAGTAAACATTAGTGTCGACTGCGCCAAGATTGGTAGATTTCATTCCTTAATATGACACTGAAACTAAAACGGTAGCTGTAGTATTGAAAAACCTTAAATTTTATTATTGCACACGTGCTTTTATGTGGTCGAATTTAAATGCGAGGAAGAGAAATATAGCTGTTACTACACAGCTGTACGAAATAAGTAACGTAAGGAAAGTAAGAATAATTTCGCATAAGAAGCATAAAATAATACAAGCTGAGCCATTTCATATGGTAAAAAGATGTGTTAATGATCTTGATGATATAACTTAGTGAATATAATAAAACTTAGCTCAGCTGTGGAACAAGATATTGTACAGGCTGTCATCAGGCCCACAGAAATTCAAAGTGCATTGGAATCGAATAAAACCTACTACCATATAGCTACTTGCGATAATAAAGGAGTTATGCCATATTTTGAGAAAGTGAGTGTCAATTTTTCGTAACATCAAATTCAATAGTTATATTATCAGATACAGAGCCAAGGAGAAGCTTCTTTTTCTTCAACTTGTTTATTGTCCACTTGACTGGACACTATATTTTTTCTCACTTCCCGTAGAGCATGGTAGAAATTGGTAACACGAGTTAATACACCGATAATCCCCCAACGGAGAACAACTTTGAGAAGATAATGTCTGAAGTCTTCTATACGAATGTAAGAAATGTATCGAAAAGATTGCAATATTTTATCACTCATTTCGCACTTGTATATGATATTGATACTCCTTTGAAGTTAAGAGACTTTCTGGATAATATTATAGGTACTGTATTCCTCTCCTCAAAACCAGATATAGCAAATAATTTACAGTACTTTCGGAATATCTTTGTTCTCCAATAATGTTTAGTACCTTTCCCGATGTGTAAAATCAAATGCGTATCACGCCCTCTTACATGACCATCGCTGATTAGGAGTTGCAAAAGGTCGTTTTTTAACATTTTTCTATAATAATTTTACAAAAACCATCACTTTCCTAGCGGACTACTCTGAAGAAGTCACACAGTATTGGTGATTCTTATTTTTTACTGGATCAAATAATCCAAGCACTCCAATTCTTTGAATACTAGAATTATGGAAGTACCCTAATAATTGTAACATACCAAAAAACATTGTTTTTTAAAGGTTCCGAATTTCGTCGTAGTCTATATATCACCGCAACTTTATTCGCAATTTCAAGACTCAAAGCGCCATCTTAAACTCGGGAGGTCATTGGTGTCATTTGCGAAAAGCGAATGCACTGCAGTTCTGACGGCTGGCTGACGGACCGAAGTCGTGACGGCCTAAAATCCGCGACCGCAGGGCCGCGAACGATACAGCGCTGCCGTAAGTTGCACCCCAAATCTGTCAATTTACACACGTGAGTATTTCTTCCTTTGTCTCAGAAAAAGTATATATTTCCGGCAATATTTAGAAGAATCTTCAGATCTTCGAAGCACTATAAACGCAACTTTCTGAATATTACAGAGGAGGAGAAAAAGTCAAGAAACTGCTGGGCAGAAACGAACCGTTTCTCAGAAATATGCCATTGCAAATACTTATTCATCTAACTGAAGAGAATACGATGGCTCTGTATACGTCGTACACACACACACACACACACACACACACACACACACACACACATATATATATATATATATATATATATATATATATATATATATATATATAGTGTCTCAGAATAAATATTACAAACTGCTAGGGCATGTAGAGGGGTCGAAAATGATGTTTATTTCCTAATTAGCATACAGTGAGAAATTGCAATTAACGGAGTTAAATGTATTTTAACATGTGACAATTGTTCCTTATTGTTAGGCAATCCAGTACGCACAGTTCGGCAGGTACATGAAAACTGATTGCTTTAAAACGTGACGTGAAATCATCTGTGCAATAGCCATTGCCCGAATAGCAGTTGCCCTAAAAAGGAAAATATTACATGTATAACTCCGTTATATAATATATCCCACTATATGTTCACTAAAAATAAGCAAATTGATCATTTTCGACCCCTCTACATGCCCTAGAAGTTTGTAACATTTCGTGTGAGACAACAAAATATTTGATATAAAAGTTAGGAATTATCTTCTCCAGAGAAATCAGACCGCTTTGAAAAACTTAAATTAAAATTATATCACCTTGTAGGAACAGGTACCGATCAACAAGGATTCTATTATAATTCAACGGTTCCAAAACGAAGTTGATAGAAATAGAAATGATGCCAGGGAGAAAGATCAGGAAATGCATATAAAACCACTCAGTACTCTTCAGAATTCTCGTTGATCCTACAACTTATGCTTCTACAACCGCAATAATATATTAGAAACGAAAAAAAATGATTCTGAATTTGGAATGTGATACGTTATCATTAGGACGATATTGTGGTGAAAGTGTGTCTTTCTGGTCAGTGACCTCATTAAAATTTCGCTTCATCACGGGGGCTGAGTAAGAAAACATCTCAGAAACTGGAAAGTCTGTTTAAAAATTAAACCTTTGTTTCTAATAAGCTGTGAAAGCAAATCTATTAGGAAGCAGCAGTATTGTAAAGAAAACTAAATGGGAGGAAAAGGATAATAAAAAGGGAAAGAGTGCACTAGAAGAATGTCGTAAATTATGTACAAGTATTACCAAGTCTAGAACGCATAAAAATAAACGGCTAATGCCCTTTTACTCTTTCGATTGAAGAAAAAATTGTTGGCTGAACCCGCGGCAGCGACTGGGCCTAATGGTAGTCGGCCCTGGCTGCGCGGAAAGCTTCCAGAGGAGTGGGCAAGAGCGAGAGAGAAGGCGAAGAGGGTTGAACAGAGGCGGGGGTGGGGGTGAGGCCGTTGGCAGGGGGCGGCGGTGTCGGCGACGTCGGGCGCAACGGCCGCAAAGGTTGGGGGCGGAACCGGGGGCGGGGCAGGGCGTGACGGGGCGGGGTGGGCCGGGTGGGACGGGGTGCGACGGGGCGAGGGGACAGACGGCCCTCGACATGGAAAGGGCGAGTAAGGAGGCGCTCAACGCCCACACTCAGCGTTCACGCACACACTCGCCTCCCTCCATACTCACCGATATTTTATCCCATAAATTGGCAGACGGGTAGCGGGAAACCTTTCAGGCGAGAAACGGCTTTTATCAATACGGCAGCCTTCTCCTCGTTGTCTCGTTCGCTCGCCCACTCGCCCGCTCGCGCGCTCCCTCCTCTGCCTTTCGCTCTCGGTCTCTCCCTCTCCCCTCCCCAGTACTCAACCCTCTCTATCTGTTCTTTCCAACTAGTACCGTATTTCATCACTCTGTCTACGCATTCTCAATTCATAGACAGATTCAAAACAGAGCTTTTCTCAATGCTCAAATACCTTCTAATGATGTAAGGGCAATGCACCATTTTTTTGCAATTAAGAGTGACATTTAGTCATGTGGATTATTTGCGGAATTTATTATTAAACGAAATTTGATTTGATTTATTGTCGTAAAAGAACAGTAAAAGTGGTATTAACGTATGGTGAAGTAGTATAATCGGCGCACGTTTTCTTTAGCTCCACAATCTCTTCCCCACCCCGTTTACTACATACAGTTGAATAATGGATAAATGGACCGACAAAGCTAGGTTAGGAACATGTGAAAACTAGAAATTGTCGCTCCCCAGTTGTGAAGACTTATTTGTATCGGTAGACGAATTACAGTTTTGATTACATAGTATTGCCAACAAAGTAGAAATTTTCGTTCGTTCGTCGTTTTCCTCCTCATGATTACCCTTTCTCTTCTTACGAAGTAATTGCGAGAAAGTAAAATGGAGAACTGAAGAAAACATGCTTGATCGTAAAGCTACATTGATGTTCAGTGATGTCCATGTTCATTGATCTGTACTTTGAAGTCCAAAAACAAAATAGAAATCAACCATTTTCTTATGGATTGAGGGAAACTCGTCGAAAAACGTGATCGATATGGGGATCATCGACTCAGAAGCTGAAATTATAAATACTTGTAAGAGGCATATTTAATATTTTATAATTATACAGTAAAAATGTTTACTAACACATCATATATCATTATTCAAATCAATTTTATTTTATTTTTTGATTTTGTATAGTCTACAATGTTATAGAAATATTAAAGCAGCAGAAACTAGTGGTGCTACAGAATGGCACATGCTTTCTCGTAGTAAAGTTTTCTAAATTACCTTGGTGTGAACTGGCTTTACGGTCTTGCCACTTCCTCTTGCCAGCTGCCATCGATCACCGCACAAAATAAATTTTTTGAAATTTTCAAAATTTTCGGTTTCCTAATAGTACAACCGAAATATTACTTTAAAAATATTAAATAAGAGTAAAACTTCGATATAAATAGCTATTTTCATGGAAAAATTTAGAGCCGTTTTTTCAGAAAATGGCGTTTAAGCGTTACTGTAAATGCGAAATTTGAAGCTCTTTTCACAGGAATTCAGTTTTTGAAAAATTTCATTTAAAGTAATTGAAGCACTTGTTTTCACAAATGCAGTAATATATACATATTGCTGGAAATGTGCATATTAACGACGTGAGAGATACTTAAAAAAATACATTTGTGTAATGTTTGAAAAAACAAAATAATACACCAAAATGAACTTCACGTCATATTAAACAGTACGATTAGCACTATCCGTTTGAAGAGTTTGAGAAAAAATTTGGAGCCACTTTTGAAAAAATAGCATTTGAGCGATTGTTAACATGCGGAAATTTGAGCTCATTTTGACAGAAAACTGTTGAGTTTTCCAGAAACTTTATAGGACATAATTTACAACACATATACTCATAAATGCAATAATATGAGTAAATATTGTAAACATGTATGACTAATGTTAATATTAATGACATGAGAGACAAGTAAAAAAAATACTTTTGTAATTTTTGAAAAAACGAAATAATAGAACAATATAGCGTTTATGTCATCTTATAAGGTACATTTAGCACTATTCCTACCAAAAGTTTATAGACAAAATTTGGGGCCGCTTTCGAGAAAATCTTGTTTTTGTAATTTTTGAAAATTGTACATATTGCACGCAATATTGCTTGAAAACTACTAAAATTCTCAAAAAATGGACCTGGCCTTATTGAAATAACTGATTATGCACAACAAATTTTATTTGAAGGAAAAATCTCTATCTTTAATTTTGTAGTTGTAGGAAGACGTCGAACAAATTCAAAGTTTTGAAATTTTTTAAAATTCAAAATTAACCGTGAAAATCAGGCCTAATCCACCTTTAAAAGTGTAATTTACTCCATTTTACTAATTTTCCAATTTACTAAAGCCTACGATACCATGTAATAGAAATTCGTAATAGAAGTTTAAAGAAAATGTTGGAGCCATTTTTGAGAAAATTTTGAAAATGTCCAGGGGTCTTCATGTAAAATACTCCCAAATTTTAAAGAATGTTTTTTAAAATATGAAAGCTTCGACTTAAGCCTTATGAACAGGGATTTCATTAATTTGGAAATGATCGTATGCATGGTTATGCCGCTAGTGGTGTTCCTAGACGGACGGACAGACGGAGGGACGGACGGAGGGACGTACGGAGGGACGGAGGGACGGACGGAGGACGGGCGGACGGACGGACGTTTTGAAAAAAAAACACACTTTTTCGGTATCAGTGGACCCCAAAACGTGTATTTCCGTTCAAAGGTCGAAACTGATTTTCCGCAGTATTACATAACTTTCTCGCAGTAATATTACTCCGTATTATACTGCGCGTATAACGTATACGAAAAAGTAACTGGTGGTGCTATAGAATGGCATAGACTTTCTTGTCGTAAAATTTTCTAATATCCTTCGCGTGGACTAGTAGGACGATCTTCCCCCCATCCCCTCCAAATACTTTTTTTTTAATTTTCTCAATTTTTCAGTTGCTTAATGATAGTTTCGAAATATTACTTTTAAAATGTTAAAGAAGGGTAACAACTCGTCCTATATGGCATGTTTCCTTGAAAAATTTGAAGTAGTTTTTAAGAAAATGGCGTTTAAGCGTTACTGCAAATGCGAAATTTGAAGCTCTTTTTCACAAGGATCAATTGAGTTTTCGAAAAACTTCATTTGCAGTCATTTAAAGCGCTTCCACTCGCAAATGCAATAATATATACAAATCGCTGGATATGTGCATATTAACGAAAAAACAAATGAATACAACAAAATGAACCTTATGCCATATTAAACAGATCAATTAAAACTACCCGTTGGAAAACTTTGAAGAAAATTTTGGAGCCGTTTTAGAGAAAATGACGTTTGAGCGTTTCTGAAAATGCAAAATTTTGAGCTCCTTTTCACAGGAAGCTGTTGCGTTCTCGAGACACTTTATCAAACTTAATTTAAAGCTCATTTAAAGCTCATAAATACAATAATGTGAACAAATTTGAATATTAAAGAAAAAAATCCATTTTTATAATTTTTCAAAAAACAAAAGAATGGTGTAACATGGCGGTTACGTCATATTATAGGATACATTTATTACTATCCATACCAAAAGTTTAAAGAAAAAATTGGGGCCGTTTTTGAGAAAATTTTGTTTTTGTAACTTTAAAATTGCAAATATTACACGCACTATTGCACCAAAGTTACTAAAATTTTCAAACAAATGTACATGACCTTCATGAAAGCACAACAAATTTTATTTGAAGGAAAAACGCCTATCTTCAATTTCTTAGTTGTAAGAAGACGCCGAAAAAAATTACAAAGCTTAACAGAAAGAATAACAAAATGTTGATGTGTACCTTACAGCAAACAAATCTTCTAGATAAATGTACTTTTTCATATAAGCATTCAAAAGGTAGAGAAGTGTAGTAGTATGCATCCCTGATCCTACTTCCAGTGACTCAGCACTGTGTATATAGAAATGATAGTTCCTGCAGTTTCAAACTTTGTATTGCTTTTAAGCAACTGAGACCTCGTGGCATGTGGAGCAGAAGCAGAAACAGCAGCAACAGCAACTGGATGATGATGATGATGATGATGACGATGATGATGTGGAGTTTGGATTGCGACCTGAGTCTCCTCAGAGAAGCGAGACTGAGGTAAAGAGTTTATTCTATCTTCAATTATTGTATTATGTGTTTCTTGCCTTTACACACAAATTATCAGAAGGGCAAAATGTGTTGACCAGTCTAATCTGTTTCTAGTTTTATATATATTTTATTTACTAATGATTCTATTTTTATTTATTTTATGAAGGTTTACAACTGGGGATCATACAATCCCAGTGCTGCACACCCCAGTGTTAACGTCATTAGTGGTTGAAGAAAATGTATTTTTTGAAGTGGTAGAGAACACGGGAGCAGCAAGTGAAACTCGCAATTCGGGACCAAAAAGGACCAGAAATGTAAGCATGAGGAGGCTCACAGTGCCAAAAACAACATTGAAACGTATGCACGATATAAAAAATTGAAGCAATAGAGCTTCAAATGAAGCTCTCAAGAGAAAACAGAGAGGCAGCAAAGGAAGCTCATTTGCTGGACATGGAGCTGAAGAGAGAAAAGCTTCGACAAGAAACGATTACGACGAGAATTTTAATAAAATAGATGAAAAAAGTAATAATAAAATGTAAAAATGTAAAGTAAAAATAAATTCACTAAAGTTACTGTATGTGTTATTTTTTTGCATGATAGTTACTATCATAAAAAAAGAATGCAACGTATGAAATGTTAGAAATTTTGAGCCCTCTAAAGCAGTGGCTTGGAGTTCGACTAACGTTCGACTCTACACCCGAAAAATAACCAGTATGGTAAGTTTTAAATTCGGGGGAAAATGTTCTTGTCTTTGTGTATAATTTGGATGATTTATTTGGAAAGCAAGCTACACTTGTTAGAAAACCTAAAAACGAATTACCAACTCTAAGGAATTAAAATTATGGTAAGATGTAAAATCTAGTATTATATGGTTGAATAGAAAGTCCCTTTATAGTTCATGAAAATATATTTAAATAATTGTTGTGAAATTTTCTGAATTGTAGATATATTAAGATTAGACAATAAGTTCAGTCATTTTAACAGTGGAACAACAAATTTTAGCTGTGAAATAGAAGTTTTGTGAACTATTTATTCACATCAGGTACTTTATACACATCCACATGGATGAAAAAGGGAGATTTTTTAGTTTCATGATTATCATGAGAGTCCATTGGATACAAATCAGGCTACACGCGCGTCTATTTTGGCAGGTAAAAAGCATGCACCTAAGATAAGAGGGGTATGAATTCAAACACATAATAATGGTAACAAATAAGATTTATTGCTGAAATTCAAACAAATGAACATCACATACAGTGTAGGAAGGGTAGAGAACTATTTTACTTGTGACAGCAAAGGACCAATCCAGTATCCACTCAAATTACCCGGGAAAACCAGTCAGAGATATGTTATGGGTACAAGACCCATAACATATGAACCGCAAAGCCGCAGCAAAAGATGTTGGGAAGGCACCTCCTAACAAACTGCAAATAATACAATGTATTATTGAACCAAATCATTCAAAATAATTAGACTTTATACAACTTAAGAAAATCATTTGAATAAGACAATAATTACATTTACCTTTCAAAGGAGTTTGTGATGAGAGACTGCCCAGCAGCTTCATTTGTAGCTCTTCTCCTATCTGGTTGGACAGCTATTTTTCCTTCCATCAGAAGTTGGGACTAAGGGACAGGTAGAACAAGGTCTGCATCATCAGATGGATTTTCTTCTCCCTGCTGGCGTGGGATGTTGTGGACTACTGCAGTAGCCACAATTAGAATAAAAATGTTTTTAATCTTAATCTATGCCTAGAGCGAGAACAGAAACTCGTCTTATTCAAATACCAAGGAGGCGCTCCACTACAGTTCTGGAGCGAATCTAGGATTCATTATATAAATTTTCAACTGATGTACGAGGATTTTCTAGAGAGGCCATCATGTAAGGGGTTGATGCATATTCTTCATTAACCAAAAAAACACCATCCCCATGTTCCCCACTCTCAATTATTGCTTGCCGAGAATAATTGTTGAAAATTTTGCTGTCAGTGAGCGGACCCAGGCCATCGGGCTACAATGTCTGTAAACACGATATTCGAGTTACATATGGCCTTAACATTCAAAGAAAAATAATTCTTCCTATTTTGGAAAAGCTCAGCATTTCTACCCCGGCGCATAAAAATCAAAGCCGTTGGTTTCAGTGAAAACAGCACAATATTATAAATGATAAGAATATTTTTATCAAAAACCTTCACTTACCAGGAGAAGAAATCCTAACGTGAGTGCAGTCAATTGCTCCAATAGCTTTGGGAAATCTTTCTATTTTATAAAAATTTAGTTGTTCCCGATTTATTTCTTCCACTCCCTGAGGGAATGTAATGAACTACTCTCGTAAGGAGGCAATGGCAACATTAACTCTCTGGATGACCAAATGAATTGTCGACTTGCTAGCTCCCATATAGTCACCCATGGTTAGTTGCGAACATCCTTTGGCATAAAACCTTAGGGTAGTCAGCAGCTGGACCATCGGCGATACAGAAGCATTCCTAGAAGAGAAACAGCAACAAGTCAATAAAAGAAAACCACAAATGTCTACGTAGGAATCAAATTTGCCTATTTGTAACCTTATTATCGCTTACATAATCTCATTTTCTACGCATGTTCCTTAAAAAACTTTTACATAATTACATTACTTTAATAATAATAATAATTATTATTATTATAATTATAATATATTGCCTTTATAAAACAAAATATAGTGCATTTTACGTTAATAACATAGTTACTAAATAAGTTTATTTGATTGGCAATGACCATACCTATCAGAAGAATATTCCAAATCAGTTTCAATTCTTACAAGTAGGAAAAGTGCTGATGCTCCGGACAACTGGAACCTCGTGAAAAATTCCAATCATCAAAATTAGCAAACCAATCCATTCTCTCCCTCGTAGTATAGACTACACACGCACGTAGAAAACTGAACTTTGCAGAGATACACTCGGTACTTTTTACTCGACGGATTTTCGCCGAGTAAAATTACGCTCGAAATTACACTCGTGTAAGTGAAACGCTCCAACAAGTTATTCTTGAGTTAATATGATTTACACCAGAGTAAACTCATACTCCTTGTTTTGTGAAACCGGCCCTAAGTGTATTTCACTCTATTCTTCCAAAAAAAAATAAAGAAAAAATTGGAACCGTTTTTGAGAAAATTTTGAAAATGTCCGGGGGGCTATATGTAAACTACCCCCAAATTTTAAAGAATGTTTTTCAAAATTTCAACGCTTCAAGTAGAGCCAGATGGACAGGGGTTTCTTCAATTTTGAAAAATACTATGCATGGTCTAGGCGCTAGTAGGGATCATAGACGGACGGACGGGCGGACAGGCAGACAGACGGACGGACCAAAGGTAAAAAAAACAACACTTTTTCGGTATCAGGGTACTCCAAATCGTGTATTTTCGTTGAAATCTCGAAATCGATTTTCCGAAGCATTACATAATTTTCTCTATACTCCGTATATACGTATGTATACGAGAAAGTAACTAGAGGTATTACAGAATGGCACAGACTTTCTCGTAGAAAAATTTTCTAATTTCCTTGGTGTGGACTGGCTTTAAGGTCTTGCTCAACTCTCTGACCAGCTGCCATCAATCGTCACCGAAAATACATTTTCTTGACATTTTCTCAAATTTTTGGATTCTTAATAGTATCACCGAAATATGACTTCTAGAATGAAGAGTAAAATCTCGTCCTAAATCGAAATTTTCATTGAAAGTTTTCAAGCTGTTTTTAAGAAAATGGCGATTAAGCATATCTGGAAATGCGAAATTTAAAGCTCTATTACACAGGAATTTATTGGGTTTTCAAAAAAATCGTTTGCAGTCATTTGAAGCACTTGCACTCACAAATGCAGTAATGTATACAAATCGATGGAAATATGCATATTAATGGCGTGAGAGATATTTAAAAGATACTACATTTGTGTAATTTTTGAAAAACAAAAGAAAACACCAAAATGAACTTTACGTCATATTAAACAGTGCAACTATTACTATCCATAAGAAAATTTTGAAGAAAAAATGTGGAGCCATTTTTGAGAAAATGGCGTTTGATCGTTTTTGAAAATGTGTAACTTTGCGCTCATTTTTACAGAAAACTGTTGAGTTTTCGAGAAACTTTATTTGACATTCTTTGAAGTACATGTACTCATAAAGAGAATAATATGAAAAAATTACCTCTAATATAAATATTACCGACGTGAGAGACAAGTCAAAAAAAATATATTTTGTAATTTTTGAAAAAACAAAAGAATAGAGCTATATGGCGTTTAAGTCATCGGATAGGGTGCGTTTGGTACTACCCCCACCAAAAATTTAAAGAAAACATTTGGAGCCGTTTTTGAGATAATATTGTTTTATTAATTTTTTAAAAATTGCAAATAATCACGCTCTCTTGCATAAAAATTACTGAAATGTTCAATAAATTCTACATGACCTTAATGAAAGAACTATTTATGGGTAACAAATTTCATTTGAAGTACAAATCTGTGTTTTCAATTTTATAGTTGTAGGAAGACGCCGGAAAAATTCCAACTTTTGCAATTTTAACTTTTGCAAAATTAAGAGTTAACTGTGAAAATCGGATTCATGCCACTTTTATACGTGTATTTTACTCTATTCGTACAAGAATTTCAAAGAAAAAAAATTGAGCCGTTTTTGATTAGTTAGTTGGTTAGAGATTCCGGGCGCGTCAACAGCTCACGTCATTAGTCCTGTAAGTGTAGTGCGTCTGTTTTTCCTCGGGAGATGGCGGTGATCTTCCTCCACTGGATGGCGAGATCCGGCGCCGACCTACCGTCTGCTAGCAGGGTTTCCCCCTAACCAGGACTCTCCCACCAGCAGGGCACCGCCCCAGCCGGGACAAGCTCTAAGCTCCCGACCGGTCTCCCGGAATATGTGGTAGTGTAGTGCATGTTAGTGTGTGTGCTGTGTGTAAGGGGAGAGGATAGGAGAAGGAAAGATCGCGCAGTCCGTGTTGAGCCGTGTTTGAGAAAATTTTGAAAACGTTGGGGGGAGGCTTCATGTAAAGTATCCCCAAAATTTAAACATACATTAAATTTTGGGGATACCATTTAATGTATGTTTAGGCTCCTCGGTGGGTGAGGGGTTAGCTTACTGGCCCCTGAACCCCCAGTGCGCGGGTTCGATCCCGGCCGAGGAACCCGGATTTTCGAAGGGCGGAAAATCCACAGTAGCCATGTCACTCTTGTGGCATGCAAAAGAACCCTGGCAGGATGCCCGGCAAAATTAAAATCCCTCCGCCAAATCTCGCCCTAACGAGATCCCACTTTCTCCCAACCAGACAGTTCGGATATAGTTAACTGAACATATAATGTATGTTTCTCAATATCGCAGATTGTCGATTCAGGACAGATTGACAGGGGTTTATCCAGTTTGGAAAAAATCGTACGAATAGTTCAGGCGCCAATGTTGTTCACGTACAACGGACAGAGAGACAGACGGGCGTTTTGAAAAGAGCCAATTTTTCGGTATCAGGGGACCCCAAAACGTGTATTTCCGTGTAAATCTCGAAATCGATTTTCCGCACCATACATAACTGTCACCATATTACGTATATTACTCCCATATATACGTATGTATACGAGAAAGTAAACTGTAACTAGGAGCTTACACTTGTTTTGCAAAGAATATTCGTGTCATCAGAAGGATAATTGTCCTTTCATTTATAAAAGACGAGCGCATATTGCTTACGTACGTTTACGTACAAGAAAAAAGTATAGAGTTATGATCGAGTTATGGTATGCTACTCTATGGTACTCCATACTCAATTGGAAAAGAATAGGAAAGAAGAGAAAATAATTTTCTTTCGTGCCAGTATGGTATTTCTACTCTTTGCGATCGATGTTTAAGGTTCGATTATATCCAATGAAGGGCAATACCACGAATTCCATACGAAGGTAACTTTGAAAGCAAAATGTCATGGCGTCAAAAGATTTCGAGTAATGAAAAAATTTCCATTAGATGTTTCATTTTCATTCAATGATGAAACAACATCTTTAAGAAAAGAAACAATGACTGATTCCGTTGATTTCCATTGTCTGAATCTCTTTTGAAAGTGTGAATGAAAGTTTATCTATTATTTTTGAGAAAATTGGAAACCAAGTAATTGACCAATGATATTAAATTTCGTTGTTGCTGACTTTTTAAAAAACGGTCTTAAGTTTGCTGTTTTGAACGTTTTCTCGTGCACATATCTTATTTTGAAATACGTTGTGAAATGACTTCTCATCAAATATACGAAACCAATGTTAATAGATTTTCTTTTTAGTGTCCAATTTTTTTCTCAGTCTCAGCCCTCTATTTCCTCGTATTACATACCATACCATTGCACTTGTGGATATTATAATGGACAGAGCTTGTATGCAAGAATGTTTGAGCGTTCGGTGTATCATCAGTTAAAGGCCGGGATTCAATACTCTACATTAGGGTTTCCCCCTTTTTGTCTCAGGTTACTTTTACGAAAAATTGTAAAATCACTGTCCCCTCACAGTAATTAACTCTACCTACTCAAACTAATACATTTGTATGGTACTCGATATCATGTGTTTCACTAGACACCAAAAATAAAGTTTTGTTTACTATTTATATAATTATTAAAAAGATCAGAGTTAGGACTACGGGGATTATCAATTACAATATTTAATATTCAAATTTTGGTCGGAAAAAAATTGAAACTCCAAAACACGATAAGTTTTTCATTTATGGAATAAAAATGCAAATTAAAATCGCTTTATTAAAATGAAACTGAAATGAAACTATTGGTGCTTCAACAGCACATACTTCCTCGTATTATTTCTAACTATTGAAATTTTCGCAAATTCAGAGAGTTCAACAAAAGTGAGACGTGCGCCATTCCTTTAAGTCTCTTGTTCTACCATTGGGAAAAAATAAAGAAAATTTGGAGTGATTGTTGAGAAAATGTTTATTTGTTGTTTTTTGTGATTTACATTACATTCAAGCAGAAATTAGCGCAAAGTACTCGTCTTTTTCAAATAATTGTACATGACCTTTTTCAAGATCTGATTATTTAGAACAGATTTTGTTCAAGACAAAAATCTTTACCTTCAATAATGTAATTTTTTAATGTTAATTTTTTTGAAAATGTTTGCAATTTTTTGCAATCCTGTATGTAGTAAATTACTTTCTTTAATATGTAGGATAAGCAGCATGCACGTTTTATGGTTTCTCGGCACAGAAAAGGTGGTTTTATTCAGATCTGTAAACAACACGAGACCCTAAAACGTACAACGAATTTTCACGAAAATTGGCATTCCTCGACCAATCTCGCCAATACAATGACCCCTCCAATTTGAAACAAATCTTTGAATTTTAACTTTATATGAGGCCCCTAGAAAATTTTCCCAAAACTTTTTTCCAATTTTTATTCTTGAAATTTTGTGATAGAATACAACAAAGTATGCTTCTAAAAATGACATACATCCTATTCTCAGTAAATCCTCAGAAATTCCAGAAATGGCAAAGGTTTAGAATTGATCGTACTGAACATTTTTGAAGATAGAGGTTTTTTTTTAAATAAATGAAATGTATTCCAACTACATCTTTACATACTGTTCTAACATTTCACAAAGAAAATTCATGAATACTGTCTCTGTGGGCCTTCGGGCATCAAAGAGCATTCATTTTTAAGCATCCTGCGCTGAAGAATAATTTTTCGCCAAAATGCCGCAGCATTTATTCACCCCTGCGGGAAGCGTTTATTTCATTTACATTTCTTCTAGATATAAGTAATTTGCGCTTCCTTC
Source organism: Teleogryllus oceanicus (assembly GCA_964035755.1). Classification (NCBI taxonomy): domain Eukaryota; kingdom Metazoa; phylum Arthropoda; class Insecta; order Orthoptera; family Gryllidae; genus Teleogryllus; species Teleogryllus oceanicus. The sequence continues at coordinate 212,558,395 of CAXIVR010000001.1, read as the reverse complement.
AAATTAGGTCGTGATAAAGTTCAAATACATTCTTCTAACTTACAGTACATCTTCAATTTTAAAGTTAGATATTTCTGTCTTAATGTAACGCTTTCCTCAACAAAAAGTTTGTTAATTATTCCTTGTACATTTTTTCTAAATATAAATAGTGATTTAAGAATTTCAAAGAATTTTCTGATATGTTAAAACAAAGTATTTAAAATAGTACATTGACTGAAGTTTCACTTTTTATGTGGTTTAATCGGGTACAGAGCCCGTTTGGAGTAACTAATAGCGTGATGTAAAATCCTAGCCGGAGTAATCGTTTCTTTTTTCTTTTGCCGGATTGAAACAATTTTTGGCGTTGAACTTGTATTATAATATTATGTAACCGTTTCAAATGATGCGATAAAATAAGAGCTCTTATACAACTACTCGTTAATAACATTGGTATATTCCGCACCCGATTACTTGAGCTCTCATTTCGTTAGATGCAAGAGGGGGTGGGGAATTGGTTATCTCGACGTCAGTATGATCTGTTCACTCATGTAAGTGTTTTTTTTTTACACAAATTGATTCCAAACAAAATTGGGTTGGTTGATGAATTGAGCCGCATCTCACCATCCGGAAGGAAAGGAACACCTCCACCTCCCAGGATAAAACCATTCACTAACGGAGCTAACGACCATACCAGTTGACGTGCTCGTAAACTTCAATGAATCATTGCGACCGTCATCACTTGAGAGCGAACCAGCCCGTACGAGAAGTTTTGGGAACGGGCCCGCTCTCCACCACAGGTGGGCAACGCGTCCCTCGCGATCGACCGGTCATTCCAGTAACATTCCATGTAGCTCGCGGAGCAAAGCTGCTTTTTTCATTGGCATTATTCGTACTTTGAGTTGAGATCTCCGCAGTAAGACAGCGCATGGCAGATAGGCGTTCGCTTCTCTCATTTTATTAACACGGGCCTGAGTCTTTCCTTAAAGTAGTACTCTGCAAGTAAAGAGTGCACTTTTAGTATGTGATCTAAAAATGTGACCTTGTTTTAAACGGGCTGAGTTTAATCCAGGGCCAACATTGCCGTCCTCACTGCAGTGCCTCTGGCCGGGAGGTCCTAGGGTTAGAGTCCGTCCGGTGATAGATTTTCGTTATTAGCTATGAAGCTACGTCGAATTCAGCCACAGTCTAGAGGAGAATTCTAGCGACCAGCTGCTCTGATTGACATTTTCCCGCTGTTTCTTCGATCAATCCCAGGAAAATGCCGCAGCACTATCCTAAACAACGGGTAACTGTAGCCCTCGCGATCTCTCCATCATCTTTCTTGTTTTATCCTCTCCCTTTACTTACACTTACATTCACTACACTACCATACACGTAGGGAGACCAGATGGAAACTTAATGTTTGCCTCAGCTGGGGCGTTGCCCCTTTCAGAGAGATACTTGGAGGAGGAAAATCGTACTCGCAAGCTAAGGTTTAGATCGGTACCTGCTATCACTATCCAGCGGTGTAAGAACACCGCCACCTCTCGCGATGAAACATTTACAACACTAACGCACTAATGACCATAGCAATTGACGCGTCCGTAAACATCAATTAGTTAATCAATTAATCCTTGTTTTAAGAAAATACTGATGAAACACAATATTTCTTCAAAATTCAAAAAAACTATTTCATCTGTAAATAAGGGTACGTAAATAATGAATTACAGTCGGACCCTCATATATCGAACTTCTATATATCAAAATTTTCTATAAATCGAATTATTCTGTTCTCTGAAAATTCCGTTTAATAACATTTCTATATCGAAAATTATGTCTATACATCGAACTCATTGGCTGACTTCTCTATTTTTTCTTTAATTACTATAAATGATGTTTAAAATTTCCGCAGGGTTTTCGATTGAGAGAAAATGTTCCAGATGAAGAGTTTCAGAACAAAAGTGAACAGTATTTTGAAGGGAGTGTAAACAAAAACAAGACATGGGTACATGGTAACAAGACAAGATGTGTGGAACAAGACCTTAGAATTTTTTAAAAAATTTCAATTCAATGGTTTTTTCAGGCACATATGCAATGCTAATTTCATGTGACTGTTCATAAATATATGGCACGAATGATTGAAATATTTGTTAATTATTTGTTGAATTTTCCATTTTACACATTTTTTCTAATTGTTTAAAAGCATTTGCAAAATGTGCATAATTATTTCTACGTATCGAAGTTTCGTTCATATGTACGTTCGTAGTAAGAGTGAAAGTAAAAACAAGCTCGTTGCCAGTCTTTAAATGTTTCGAGTATGATTTAAGTGGGATTTGTAACTATTATGTTTACCAGTAAATGACGAGACTTCAAAATGATCATATGAAGAAGACGCAGACACACGTGTCACTTTCCTTATAGCAGAGGAAATGTTTCACTTTCTCAATTTTTGCGACTCGAGACATTTTTACAAGATCACATGGTCTTACGTAGTCACGTAGGAATTCACAACCAATATATTTCTGCGGATTGAGTGTTCTCTGCTTGTATCCAATCCTTTGGTAACCAGTTAATGTGTTGGAATGAAACCTGTTACTTCAGTAAGTACTCGTCCACTCTAAGGCAAGCGTTAGGATGCTGCGATTACGACACGGCACGAAACTTCATGAATATAAAAATAGCTGGGCGTATTCCCCTCTCTTTCTCTCCTTTTTATACTCGCCTCTTTTAGATGACTTTTTTTAATTCTCATTTTTGTACGGTTTCTGTTTGCACGAGGAACGCGATAAGTAGCCTCTTCTTTCCCCTTTTTATTCCCCAAATTCATTTTCGTGTAGAATTTTTATATAGACCCTCTTCCCTTCTGTTAGCTTTCTGACTACGTCACTCTTTCACCAGGCTGCAGAGTGTTTGCACATTTTATTGGACTCGTACTGGAATTCATTATTTGGTTTCAAGAAAAAATATTCCCCTTTCCTTGCACTTTAACAGAAATTTGTGTGGAGAACGATTATTTTAAAATTCAGCTCTTTTTAGTCAACTCGTATTTTCAGCTTTTTCATGAGTCTCATTTTCGAAGGAAAGAAAAAATCTATTTTATCGACAGCAATCATATGTTGAATGTCTTCTTAACAAATGCGGTGAATGTCTTCTTAACAAATAAAATTAATTCTTGTACTTGATGGTAAGCGTAATGATACTAGATTTCCATATTTGTTACTACACTCCTTTTCACAGTTATGGTGTTATAGTAAGCAAAACGAGATTATACAAGAAAGAGGAATATATATTATTTCATATTCTAATTATTTGCATGATGTCTATTATCTTATGTATGTAATTAACTGCCACCGGGTTACACCCAATTGCAGTTTTAAAAAAATTATCTTCATCTATCTTTATCTAAAATCTCTCTCTCTCTCTCTCTCTCTTATGTCGATTTGTTCGTGTATAAAAAGTTTCTCAATTTTTATAATTGATTTTTGGCCGAGAATCAATATCTCACTACTAAGTGTGCTATCCGTTATGTGTAAATCGTAATCAGATTCAACAATTTGATTTCGAATGTCATTGCTAATAAAGTGTGCTCTTATAAGCTGTTTAATTTTTCCTTTATTGCAATTGTTACGTGATCGTTCCCTAATAAAAAATATGCTGCTTCGGGGTTTAGTTTCCTTCGTTTTTTAAATTTCCTTGTTAGAACTTCGAAAACATGAGCCATATTTCAAACATCAGAACACATACTTTTTGGTCTCAAATGGAAAAGGAACGAGCTGAGAAAACTTTCTCTGTAGACTTCAGCTTGAATGTCACTGTTCCCAGTCCCTCTGCCTAATGGAATAGGTACTATTTTTAATCAAGTTATGGTCTAACTGAGATACATTATTGTAAAAGTTTAAGTTATGTTAAATTTAACTATTTTTCTTGAACGTTTTCTCAGCTTTCATTTAATTGTGTATTCTTTTTATAATTTGTTTTTCTTGAGTGCTCATGTACACAAAAAAACAGTTTTATCTAATTTATTTACATCCTTTACCTTGTGCTCCATTCTCTAATAACTTAAATTTTATTAACAATCGATAAATTTTCGTTTATTAACAATCGATACATCGGCGTTTTTCGCGCAGCATTACACAACCTTCTCTCTACCCTGTAACGAGAAAGTAAAAATCAACTCATTACAAATAGTTGTCCTCAGCACCATATGGAAACAATTTTTTTCCAAAACACAGTTATAACATTGAAAACGAGATAAAAACTATTTATTTTACGACGAAAAAGTTCGGATTGGTAGCAAAATCCGTAGCAAATATCAAATCAGAATCAAAACTAAGATTGGAATACAGAGAAATCTCCAAGTAAAAATCTTACACGATATTTTGATTACATGCATTCTCCTTTTCAAGTCGAGATTGAAAAAAGTGGAATCCTCAAGGAAAATTCTTATTCAATTTTTCAGTTTCCTGCATTAACATTTTTCTTTGTATGCACTTACATACTGGAGGCGCAGAATAAATGTATTGGGGATGTAGAGAGGTCGAAAAAGAAAACTTTTTGCCACTGAAAATATAGTGATAAATTTCCTATAATTGAGCTTATCATGTAGCGCTTGCCCCTGATTGTTATGCAACTCCTTGTGCTCAGGTGTTTTGCTGGTCACATTCTGTCACAATCAAGGCGATTTCATGAACACCTTCACATACAGGTTGCCTAATATTCAGGTGCAAATGTAAGATGTGTAACTCCGTAATATGAAACTTCTCATTATATGTTCATTTGGGGAAAAGTAATAGTTTTCTCTTCATGCCCTAGAAGTTGGTGAAATTATTCTGGGACACGCCGTACACATGTAAGGAAAAAAATACTGTTATTGAATCCGCACCTGCGTAGTACGCGTAGCATTAAGGCATTCTGGGTATCGCTTAATAAAAGATTTTATTAAGGAAAATATTTCTTGAATATGGTAGTTGTAGGAAGACACCGACAATTTTTTCAACTTTTGCAGTTTTCGAAAAATCAGAAATTTCAATGAAAAGAACTGAATTAGTTTAAGGGTTCTTTACACTATTCGAGAACAAAGTGAAATAAAAAAAATTGGAGCCATTTTTGAGAAATGTTTGAAAATGTAGATGCTTCATGTAAAGAACTCGCAAAAATCAAAATATTCGTTTCAAATTTATAAGACCTCGTGTTCGTCTAGATCGAACGGAGAATATCAATTATGAAGAAAATTGTCTGAATGGTTAGGGGGCTAGCGTTGACCACCGACAGACGGACGGATAGATGTACGTTTTGGAACCGTTCTTTAAATTTTTTTAGAAACTGCATAACTTCTAGCGAAAATTACGCCAAAATTACGTAAAAACGACTCATACTTTCGAAACATTGTACATGACCTCTGGGCATGCAATATAAAAATTAAAATAATTGTGGACTGTATTTTGCATGCATGCTGATTTACTAACAATAGCTCAACCACAAAGACGTGCGTTAGCAGGATTGTGAATTGGAATAACTCTGATAGGTGTACGATTAATACACATAAGCAGGAGTCAAGTTAATCAATTCTCAAAAGATGGCTTCTATTGACAACTGCTTAAAGTTATAATATTAATCAATAAATAGATAGTTAAATCTTTTAAGTCTCGCACAATTAACAACTGTGGTGTTGCCACCGATCAATAACAGAATTTTATGATATTTTGCAATTGTTAAAGAAAAGAAAGCTTATTTAGAATATAAAAGTTTGATTTTGGCAAACATTCAGAATACAATTACTTGAATAATGATTTAATAGTTATTCAAATATGAATAAAATTTTATGGTGTCAAAGCTTTACGTAACAATAGAATATTGCCATCTCCGTGATAATATCCTTTTTCAAGTTACAATGGAGCCCATGAACAAATAGAATAAGAGACAATTAAGTATTAAAACTTGCAAGTACTAAAGGTTATCTTGCAAGAAGATTACAGCTTAAATGTAAGCTACAACGTTTTATCGGACATGATACCACGTAGAAAAAACAAATCAACATATGGAATTTACAATATAATATAACCATATATCTATATGGTTATACACTTACGACAAACCATAGCTGCCGTAGTTGATATTCAGTTACATTGTAACTAAATTTAAGTAAAGTGCATTATAGAAATGCAACAACCAGCACGACGGAGATCTTCTCTCTACCATGTCTGGGCACGGAGTGGCCGAGGGCCCACCGTCTTTTGTTATTCTTCTAGCTAAACACCGAGTCCACACGAAAATCAGCTGCTGTTGTGTCATCCAATCGAGATCATAAACGTCACTACAGTGAGGTCGCTATGGTGACGTTTAAGCTCCCGATTGGATGACGCCGTAATAGCTGATGACCTGTCATAGGACACTATGAATAAATCGAAGTAAAGGCTGAGTTCATGCGCAAGCTTTCCGGAAACGGATAGATGAGATATTAATATAATAGGGGGATGAACATCGATTTAGTACACTATGGCAAATTAATTGATATAATTTTTAAGTAAATTGTCTCTTGTATTTAACTTTTCTAAAAGGGCTAAATTACGAAATTAATACAAATGTTATAAATAATATTATAAGTTTAGAAATCTGATTGTCTAGTGCTGTCTCTGCTTGTGTGTTGCACTCTGACTGTGAATAATGGCACTTCTTGTGGTCGTGGGTACGTCCAGCATCGTAGTAGGATGACGCAATAATAATAATAATAATAATAATAATAATAATAATAATAATAATAATAATGTGGATTGCATATTGCGAATCTGTGAAGCTTATCAGAGCGTGTACAAGTACAAGCAGCAATTCTATACAAATCAATCTGACAAACTATGAATAAATTTAAGGGTGCATAAACACTATCATGATGTCAGACGTGTGTGGGCTTTTTTTAATATCTTACCGAGCAACCTCATTTAAAGATGTTTTTGAATCACAAATTTTATTAAGAAAAAAATATCTATCTTCAATATTTCAGTTGTGGGAAGACGCCAAAAAAAGTGAACTTCTGCAATTTTCGAAACATTCAAAGAGTTCAACGAAAATGCAGTTTTTTAGGCGTTCTTTGTTCTATCCGAATAATACGTTTTATCAAAAAATTTGGAGACATTTTCGAGAAATTTTTGAAAATGTAGATAAGACTTGCAGTAAATCAAAGTATCCGTGTCAAATTTCCAGGGTTTCGAGTTTGGGCTGTTGAAAGGGGGAATATCGATTTTGAAGAAACGGTTTAGTAGGTAGCATTGACCACAGACGGACGAACAGACATATGTTTTACTGTCAACCAATGTTTTGCTATCAAGGACCCACAAAACGCGGTTTTTAACAACCCAACGTGTTAGAGGAAGAAATTTACTTTTAAGGAGTAAGATTTATCAACTTTTTCGATATCAGAATCCCACCATACGAGTTTTCTTTGCCGAAAAAGCGCCGGTTTTTGCCGTAGCAATACAATACTTTCTCTTTACTGCATAAGAACGAAAGAATTATGAATAATATTAATAATATGATGTATGATAATATGAAAGTAAAAGTAATAGGTTCCTCGAAAGCACGGCCATTAATGGAAGACATCGTTTAATTGAGGTGTCCGTTCAACCAGGTTTCACTGAAAAAGACTTAATAACCTTAGACGGGGAACAATATGACAGGAAAAGCGGGGCTAATGAGGGTCACTTTTTGTTTTTTCAATATAAATTAGTACGAATTGTTCCTATGAACAAGAATGTGGTTTTATATCACAGATTAGTTATTAAGCTTGTGTTTTCACCGCGAAAATTATCAAAACTGTATTAAAACCCTCTCAAATATCGAATTTCCAAAAATTTGCATTTGACCCCATTACCCTCGCATGCGGTTAATGGGAGTCACTAAAGAAATTTGATGCAAAATGAACACATTGATACTTCAAACAGAATTTATTTTGTTTACAATAATTGTAGGCGTCTACAGTAATGTGACTCCCACGGTTGTCCAAAATCAGCAGCACTGGATCCTGGGCAGTTGATCAAATAACGCTTTGTGTTGAATCATTCGATGTGTTGTGTTTGAATCATTCGATGAATTCTTCATCCGTCCAGCCATTCTAGTTACATGTGTAAATAGCACCAGGGTACATTTAAACTCATTCAGACCAGTAAATTATTTTGTCTGGGTCAATGGCAGTCACGCTGCAGTAATGAGAATCATTGACCACCATTACCCCACAAGCACAATTTTATCATAACTATTCAAACTTTTACGGAATGTTTACGAGTAAAATTACTCGCAATTGGTATCAAATGATTTGTTGACTTACCTTCCCACAAATTTTAATTCTTCCAGAAATCTCCAAGTTCACCTTATTTTTTGAGCTTTCTTTTTAACATCAACCACTCGCTTTCCTGGTACGAAGGCGATAATCGTGGATGTAAGCTTTCTTTGGCTGCGGAGATTAGCTTGCTATCGTTATCATGTGTGATGGTAGGTAGAAGCATATGTTGCTGCCTTTCAATATGTTTATTTACAATATTTATCGAAAATTTACCGCTGACTCCCATTACCCTGTGACCTTCATTACCCGACTTCCCCCATTAAGCATACAATATGTACTTCTAGTGGTTCACTGAATAATTCCACACAAATTGGTTATCCAAAAAGTAGCATGCACACTTTTCAAAAATAATTGAAATAATCTCGTAATTCACTACAATAAATTAAATATTTTAACATAAACAGACTTCACGGGTACTCGAAAATCTAGTACTGAATATGCGGATACTCAGAACAACAGTCCTTTACATAACAAGAACATCGAAAAGGTTCTATAAAGCAACACGTCAGCAGCAAATATTTAAAGCGAGCGGCCTCTTCCTTGGAGCCTTGCTGTGGCAGAACGTCAGTTGTGCCGTAAGCAGTAACGTATAGAGCATGAGAATTCCGACGTACATGAATAAGCGGAATAACAAAATATTTTCATTTTCAGTCAAAATCGAAACTAATTCTTTTTGGATTTTCCCCACCTCCTGGATATCTAACGATATACCATAGGCACCTCTCCAAATGAGAAAGGCTGCATAGTTTTCTTTCAATTTCTGCTTGCATGGGAAATTCATATTAGAGACTATTCACTATACTGAGCATCAAAAAAGGAAAATATTTAAAATAATAAAAATTAACAATGATGTATAATTCCTTAGTTAACATTTGTAAGGGATACTGGTGCTGAATGGCACCAGTTGGCAGTTTTTAATGTTTTACGCAACTCCGTTTCTTTTGACAAGTTTGATTTTTTTAGAATTCATTTACATTAACTTTTTGAATAAAATTTCTTCATAGAAATTAATTAAGTAATGTTTCATTACGATTCATTACAAACAATACAAAATAATAGTATGTTGTTGAATATTATACTAAAAAAATACAATGAAATGATAAACAACAAAATGAAAAAAAGCTTTTTCAACAGTATCACTCGCGAAAATCACATTGAGATCGGCTACATTGCTTGGATACTAAACTTGGATCTTGCCACTGCGGGCAAAGACGACACTGTCGACGAATACCTACATAAAATTGATGCAAATACTTTTTTATAAACATTATTAGAAGAAGGGGGCAATCGATGAAACGCCTCCACGTGGTGTCCCCTGGGTAACGCTAAAGGTTCACAACCTAGTGTAGCACGTCTTCCACTTACTTATGCTACACTTCTTTTATCTTTCCTATATGGTGTCTCTTGACCTCTTGTTGTTTTCGACCCCGACGCTATTAGGTCTCGAGAGGTAGGGTGTTATTCTTTTCTGAGTCTTCTCTCTACATCTCTGCTCTTTTTTCTCCTTCCCTCTTCCACCTTTCTTATTCTCTATTTTCCTTATATTCAGGGGTAGACGATACTCCGCAGGTGTAGGGGAACCAACTCGTCTAAGGGAAACAACCCGCTACAAATTCTGCTGGATGGACCAATAATGAGACGCAACGGAACGAAAGTTCTAATGCTTGAAGAAGAAGATTAGAAGAACAATGTTTAATTTAGAAATATATAAATATAAATGTGAAAATATTGATGATAATTATTACGACTTTAAAATCAAAACTAGTGGTGCTCTAACAGCACATACTTTGTCGCATTATTTGAAATTACTCTGACATATTACACTTCTACATGAACCAGCAAAAATGTTTCCAACCAGCAAAATTCCTTTTCCGCGCCGAGACTCGAAATTAGGTGTAAGACGCTATCGCACCATACGCTTTACCGCTTCTCCACGCAGTCTCTCCAACACACTCACTTGAACAGACGCCTAGAAATCTAGTTGTCTCTTCCATTATTTTCGACAAGCAGTTTTCGAAAATTCAGAGAGTTAAACGAAAATGAGACCTGCGCCATTCTTTTAAACATCCCTTCTTGTATCAATGGAAAAAAATATGAAAAAGAATGAAAAAAATTGAGCCGTTCTGGAGAAAAAAGTTCATTAATTTCAAGTCCAAAGAAAACTGCTTGTTTTTTCAAAAATTTATACATGACCCCTTTTCAAAGAGCTGTATTTTTATAACAGACTTTGTCCAAGACAAACATCTCTATCTTCAATTTTCTAGTTTCGAAATGTTAACTTTTTGCACTTTTCGAAAATATGGAGAATTGGCCGAAAACGGAACTAGCACCGTATTTTTACCGACCGTTCATACATGCCATAAATTTTAAAGAAAAAATTTGGAGCCGTTATACAGAAAAAAAATAATTAAAAGTTGCCTATTGAGCGCAAAATTACGCAAAAACTACTCATAATTTCAAAAAATTGTACATGACCGTATTTCAAGATGTCTTAAGGAAACAACTTTATTAAGGAATAAAAAATCTATCTTCACTATTATAGTTGGAGGAAGACGAACAAAAAAATACACTTTTGCAATTTTCGAAAAATTTGGAATTTCAACAAACATGAGACCTGCATCATTGTCATAAGCCTCTTTTATGCTATCTGGAGATTACGTTTTATCAAAATATTTGGTGCCATTTTTGAGAAAATTTTGAAAATGTTTTTGAGGCTTTATGTAAAGTACTCTCAGAAATCAAAATATCCAGTTGAAACTCCCAAAGTCTTGAGTTCGCTTAGATCGATGGGGGAATATCAATTTTGAAGAAAATCGGCCGAACCGTTTAGGCGCTAGCGTTGACCACGGACGGACAGAGAAACGTTTTACCGTCAATCGATTTTTCGGTATCAAGGGCCCACAAAATATGGATTCTGGCTACACCACGTATTAGATGAAGTAATCTTCTATATATAGCAAAAGGATTTATCCACTTTTTTCGTTACCAGGGCGCAGCAATAAGAGTTTTTTTTATTGTTTTTTTGTAGAAAATTCGCCGTTTTCGGCGCACGATTACATAACTTTCTCATCTTACGAAGTACGCCAGAAGGTAAAAGTCAACACACGTTACTTCAGGAATCATTAAAATAAACGAATCGTCATTTCTAACAGAAAAGTGTGAAACGTAACGATGCGTCAATAATTTGACTTATGTCAAAAATGACGATCGTCAAGACAGATTTGACGAGTGTCAGTGAAATTGATGGAAGGTGCGCTTCCACACATTTAGACTTGCGAAGACAAACTACGGCGAAAGCACGAAACAGAGGCGTTCCGAGCGTTTTGCGGCAACAGCTACAATGCGTTTTAGCGTTGTGGAGATTTATTTAGTTAACATAAAAAGAATAGTTTAAAAGTGTGTAACGCGCTTCGTGGAGATGTGTATTCTGGGCACCTTTTCTTAATACTGGAATCTCTGACCTAAGTCATATACAAGATGAATTATGAATACAGAAGGAAATGGCAATAATTGATAAAAAAAATATTCGCTCCGGCGAAATGAAAACTATTTGCACGAGCAAATCAGCTTCAGATTTGGGCTATTATCCCTCACCGTGCCCTTCGTGAAGAAATCGCCTATGAAATTAGATATCATAGGTTTTGCTTTAGCATTTTCAATAAATGTTGACAGCATAAATCACGATTTATAATTGGAAATATTAGATCTTCAAAAACCATAGAGATTTGAAAGATAAATTCCATGACAAGGAAGATCTACTTCATTTTAACAAAATCTTTTTCGAGATAATTTTCTCAGCTCCACAAGCACGGTGCCCAAATGTAAGCATGTTTGGGTTTACGTATGTTTGTGAGCATTTTTTAGAGTAAGAAAATTTGTAAATGGAGACGGAGAAAAACTCGCACAAATTACAATTCAACAAATCCTGAGGTAAAGTTGCTCAATCATATGTGTCAAATATTAAACGCATTGTGCGATAAAAAAAGATTTTTAAAATATGTAGAAAGAATATGTCATATCTCTTTATGGTAATACTATGTACTTTTTGGTAGTTTGCATTATACGGTATTTAAACGAACCTAATGCGCCATCGAATCTAATGCGCACCCCATACTTGAAACTTAAAATTACGAAAAAAGGGTTTGCATCGAATGAAATGCGCATCTATGACAGACTAATAGGTACGCTTTTTATTTAAATTTATGTAATACAACAATGGGTGTATGGTGTACATATACCATCGATTATAAAATTGAAAGTTTCCTAATGTTAGGTGACTTATTTAAAAGAATAAAATCAGTGAACATGACATAAGGGAAGTTTACATTCAAAATAAATTTATTAATACAATAAATTACAAGCGTGAATCACTATTGTTCCCTACAAAACAGATCTGCACTTAAATCTAATGCGCACTACGAGTTTTGAGTTTTTTAAAATTTATTTTACGTCAAAAACAGCTAAAAACTGTGTGTGACGTGCTATGGGGAGAAGTGAATTCTGTAGACGTTTTTAAAATTCTAGGATCCCTACCCTAAGCCATATACTACTTACAGAATACAGAAAGAAAATGAGCGTTTTTGGGATTGTTCTATTGTACATATTCGCTCCGATGTAGTAAAATCTATTTTCAAGGGTAAATCAGCAATAAATTTGGGCTCTTATCCCTCATCATGTCCTTCGTCAAGGAATAATACTTCCTGCCGACAACATGGAGAACGATAATTTGAATAACTATATTTCTCACTGAATTCTAGAAGACTTGCACAGATAATGAAATTACATTTATGTCCAGAAGAAAAACAAGGGGCCATCTCAGTATTTGCTCAAAAGATCAGGGAAACTGGACGAAAAACTTGATCAAGATGGGGTCATTGACCCAGAAGCTGCGGTACAATACTTGTTACAGGTTGTTTAGAATTATACAATAATAATAAATATATAAAACAATAATAGTAAATAATACATTAAATATCACTGATAAAATTAATGTTACTTTCCTTTTGATGCTCAGTGTAGTCTCTAATTGTATAGAAACAGTTATGCAGCAGAAACGATTTTACTTGGGATTTAAACGTTTCTATGGGATTTAATCGTTTAATGTCATCTGGCAAAGTGTTGTAATAGTAGTTTACGATATAAGTGTCGTAAAGCATCTTATTACAATACGAGATTGGAAGATTGCCAAACGAGGCCGTTAGGCCGAGTTTGGTAACCAATCGAGTATTGTAATAAGATGTTACGACACGTATATCGTACAACGTTTTATCCACTTTGTAAAAATTAGTTAGATTTAATCTAAAAGATCGTCCTACGCGTTCGTTTAGTACTAACGATTTATTTTCTAGAAGTGGCGACACTGTTTCTAACAATGATAACAATTGAAACACATTTGGTGTCAACCTCAAGCTTTGTGTATTCTTTCCACGGTGTAAGAGTATTTTTTTCCAATATGAGTGACAGCAGCTGTGATTCTGACATCGAAATAACAGCAAATGCTGCTCTAGACACGCTATTACCAGAGAAATCACGAAAAATATGAGCGTGAATACACTTTATTTAGAGACTGGAGTGCAACCAAACATATTAAAACCATTTCGGAAAAAGTTATGATGGCGTACTTCTCTGGTAAGTCTAAAAAAGAGAAACCCTCAAGTCTATGGTCACATTATTCCATGTTAAAGAGTACAATATTACTTAATGATAATGTGGACATAAGTAAGTTCACACAATTGATAGCTTTCTTAAAAGAAAGAGCGAAGGATACATGAGCAAGAAATCTAAAATATTTTCGAAAGATGACATACATAAATTTTTAATAGAGGCAGATAATGAAATTTATTTAATGATGAAGGTGACATTAATAGTTGGCGTTTTTGGAGCTTGCCGTAGAGAGGAATTGAAAAATTTAGAATTAAGTGATATAGAGGATAAGAATACGTATATTATAATTAATATACCAAACACCAAGACATTAATTTCAAGACAATTTGTTATTACTCAAGGAAGTGTCAAAGAATTCAACTGTTTGGAGACTTTTCGTCAATATTTTCGCCTTCGGCCGGAAAATGTCAAGCACGATCGTTTCTTTCTCTCCTACAAGAATGGAAAATGTTCTTCGCAACCAGTTGGGATAAATACTTTTGGAAACATTCCAAAAAAAATAGCAATGTATCTTGGTTTGAAGAATTCTGAAACTTTTACAGGACATTGCTTTCGTCGATCATCTGCTTCTTTACTCGCCGATGCAGGTGCTGACATGAATGTGTTAAAGAGGCACGGTGGATGGAAGTCAAATTCTGTTGCTGAAGGTTATGTCGAAACATCAGTGCAAAATAAAAAGAGATAGCTATGAAAATTATGGGGAAAATATTTCGAATGTGGAATCTACAAATATTTCAAATGCAAATATGAATTGTACAGCTTCAACATCATCGGGAATTACGGTATCAAATTGCAGCAAATTTGTAATTAATGTTTACAACAAATAAGCATAGCTATTATTATAATTTGAACTCTTATTCTGTTAAAAAGTTATGTCAATAAAAATTCTTTGAACAATTGTTGTTATTTTTAATAGTAGGAATCAAGCTAGTCGCGGAATAACCCATTACAAAACGAGTGTCGTAATGAAGTACTTTACCGCACTGGGTGCGGTAAAGAGCTTCATTACGACACTGAACCTAATGTCGTAATGTTTGACTTTACCTAACCAAAGTGGATAAAATAATGTACATGTATTGTATGTGAATTTTTTGTAGTGAGCTGTTGATACTGTCACCTGATGAGTATGATTACTACGTCGAGTGTCATAGTTATAGACATCGGCGTTTTTTGAAAACCCGCCCTTAAGCATGTAACTTTTTACAAGAATCACGTGGGTGGGATTTGGTAATTTTCGTACAAATCTTTTTTGAAATCTAAAAGTCTGGGAGCTATAAGATGTATTTCCCCAGAATATTATGCCATATCTCAGGCGGGAATGAACATTTGCGAATTATACATAACGAGCAGTATGAAGGCTGAGTGAATTTGAAAGAATTCTGAACGCGTAAGACAATGAACTTAATTTTGTGTTCAATTCATTTCAATGGACGTTCCATTTGACGTTTGACTGAATTGAGAGACCTAACAATGGTGTTACCTTAACATCATCAGTCAATGGTACACCGTTCATTTTCAATGGAGCCTGTGCCTTGTTTATTTGAAATGGATTTTCTTTTCATTTACTATTAATTTGTGATTACAGAACCAAGTTGAAAATCTGATATTGTACTATTTACGGTTTCTTTATAGCAATGAATGTTCGTATCATCCGCAAAGTATACTAGAACTATATTTGGTCAAAAAAGTGCGCATTAGATTCGCGTATACGGTAATTCTTAGATAAATATATTTACATAATATATATCCAATTCAGTATTCAGTAACTGTCACTGTGGCAACCTTTCTCAAGGGCATTTGCTGAAATTCTTTCCGTGACTAAATTATTTGTTTTGTCATCTAATGTCAGCGGGGGAGAGAATAACTATCCGCAATGGTAATGGCCTTTTTGGTGTTTGCGCTTCTACAGATGTCTATGGACGAAATCACGTCAGTGTAGAGCGAGAACCGGCAGCCTGCATTGACGGATGAATTTCTCACAGCCCTCCCGCTGGATGCAAACTGCACATGTATTCGGTACCGGGCTTCCCTAATTGGCTAGCGGGAGAGGAGCGCGAAATCGCACGAAATTCGTATGTTCTCCTTCCATGGATCCCTGCAGAGCCACGGCGAGCGTCAGTGCACGTGGACTCGGCTACTGTGTTCGCAGACAAAGCGATCGACTATGCGGTTTTGGATTTTTTTCTGACATCAGTTGTGACATTAGTCATTTCCATTATGGGAACTAACAATCCAACGTATTTTGTCAGTAAGTACTTAAACTTATATTTTGGTTTTATATGAATAAATGCGAACTAGGAAACTAAATTTTATTTCTTTCTATGCGAATTACAGTTATGAAGTAGTAAAGGATACTGAAGAAGAAACTGTCATAAGAAATGCATTAAGTTCGATTGAAGTAATTAATAATTGGGTAGAGGAATACGCGATCACTCACACGAAATGGAATGTTATACTTAGGTGTTTCTAACGTGGCGACTGAAGGTAGTATCTTGAAGATGGAATTCGGCACGACTTTTTGAGTCATTCTCAATCTTGCCACTTGAATCGCTTGATCTGCAACACTCGTTGATGCGGTCGCGATCATGCGACATCTTGCGGCTGAACCAAGAAAGACGCAAAAAGTCGTGCCGAATTCCATCTTGGATTAACTACCCTCAGCCGGCACGTTAGAAAAATCCAAGTCTAGATCATGAAAATTGGATTTGTTTGTTCGTAAGTTGACATGAATACACCTCATGTTTTTATTTTATTCTAGAGATAGTAAACATTGTCATTTCACGTTTAGAAAAGTGTATGCCATCATACTACATACAAAAAAGTAGTAGGAGAGGAAAATAGAAGACTTTCTAAAAATGCTGGCTATCCAGCTACATTGTCAGTAAAAATAAAATGTTAAACTGCAAACATAACAAGAAAATATCATATATTAAAGTAGTAGGGTTTTCAATTTGTTTTTGTTATTTTTAAATTTGTCGACAAACGTCTTGATACAGCATCAAAACAAAACTTTGCCGCATATGGTATTGATGGAACAATGTCGAGTTAAAATATTTGTTTTCTATAACTGAGATATCCTCGATTCTCCAAGGAACTATGAATGGTTGAATACATTAAAAAATCGGGCTGCTTGTGATTGTCATTGCCTCGTCCCCTAGAGGAATTGAATTTAGTTTTTCTGAAACTTGATTCGGTAGTTTAGGCACACAGCATTCTCGGAATCAAACCACGTGAGCGCATAAGTTTAGGCCCACTGTATTCGTAGAAATTTCTCCCACGTAATCAGGCGTATATGATTGCAAAGATCCGTAGTATCAATTGACTCTTGGAGCTAATTAAAGAATGAAACAGTGAGTTCGACGGTCCATTGCTATATCCCCAAACACCATTCGTGCTTTTTTTCAGTCCAGTGTAAGAAAATTGAGTTTACAAAAATGTATCTTTCTTCTGCCTAGCAAACTAAACGACTTAAGAAATATAAAATTGATGTACATAAATAAAAACATTAAATAAAATTTTCTTTCAGAAATCCTACTTTAGTAATTGTGGAATAAATATAAATAATGAAGTTGGAAATCATAAGTAAATCTCCCAAATTTAGAAAGAATCAATAAAAAATGAAAAAAAATGTTAAATGTTACATTTTTATATCTATTGATTTTTTTTTTTATTTGTTGCGACTTATAAATCGACGCAACGCGTCTCCAAACCCCTTAAGACGCGTTGAGCGCTTTGCGCTGGAGAGTAATCCTCTATTAACTTGCGCGGGAGTAATCCTCCATTACTTTTAAGTCATGTCACGTCACGTCGCAGTCAGTTGTCAAGAGGACCGCAAGGTAGAATCTCCGCGTACGCCCCTCTTACTACGCGCTCCTGCGTCATTACCCAGCGGCCAGAATTGGGAAGAAATAAGGGATAGGGGTAGGGTTTAGGACACTTCACAGGGGTTGGTCTAGCCCTTGTGAAGCAGCCAAACTCGTTTTGTTGGAACAAATTTCACATGAGATTCGACGGGAATCGAACCCGACCTGTGGTGAAAGGCTAGCGACTTCGCTATGTACCACGAGCGTGGCAGAATTAAACTAATTAAATATTACAAGAAAAAACGATGATTCCGTCAATTTAAATATATTCGTAGCAGACGTTTCGACCTAAATTGTAAGGCCCTCTTCAGTGTCTGTAAATTTCTGAGGTTCTTACGATTACAATACTTGCTCTCCGTAAGAAGGGCGAGATAGTAAGATCAACACAAAATGCTTTAAAAACATTTGTGTAATAAAACTAATAATTTCATATTCAAATTTTATTGCAAGGTGGAAATGCAATCAGGTAAAATCCAGGGAAATCGTGTGAATGCACAACTCTTGTACAGTAAACAAGACCACATCATAAAAATAGTTACAAAGGTTAAACACCTGTAGGGAAATTAACATCCACAGTCCTAACATTGCCTAAAAAAGAATTCTACAAGATCAAGCTGCTTGCACACTTCTAAATATCTAATGGAGATATTGTGACTAACTGGTAAAACTGGTGTGAATATGGTAATAAGATACATCAGCCAAATTTAATACGATTCCTATCAATGCATTTTATCTTCCTCATTGTCTTTGCCCCTTTCATAATTCGAAATTAATATTTCATTTTCTTGAAGAGCCCACCTATCTGAAGGATAGTTTTTCACTCATGGCAGCCAATTTCTTTTGAGTGAAATACTTATCAATTTTGACTGAAGATTAAATAACTGTAAGTGTGCATGCAGCATTAAGTAAAAAGTGTAAAACATTTTCTGTTCCAACACTTTTCACCATATGTTGTGAACACAATATGATGGTACAGAGCATGTCCAGTTTACTGGATGACAAATTGTTTCCAATCAATGAAAAATATTTTAATACACATAATCAGGGCAGACTATGCACTAAGAAACCCTGAACTATGTTGGAAACATTGTTATCACATGAAAACTTTGTAAGGCAATAAAGAGCAATTCAGATAATTGACTACTCTCCTAAAAATGAAAATACATATTGGTGTACAAATTGCTTTTGCATTGGAAATTTGTGTACTCTGAATTCTATCAAAACCAATGAACAGTACATCATGTTATTATGAAAGAAGTTGCTCACAGTGCAATGCACACACAAATCAACATTAAAGTGCAAGTGCAAGGCTACTAAGAAGTTATATATTTAGTTTGAAATGCTACAAAACAAGAGCTATGAAAAATTATGTATCTGGAAGAAATTGACTTATATAACTGAAAGTGTGTTCAGTGAAAGCTATTTACTGTTACACAATTATAATGTAAATTGGATGATTACAGTACATGGCAGTCAAAATGTAAATGTCATTGGATGATAAAATAACACAGCAAATGCAGAAATGAAAAGTAATTACACCAAAGTGATTAAACATTTTATCTTAAAGTTCCAGAAATTATTATACTTCGAGCAACCTGGCAAAATACAAAGAAAATCAAATAAATTAAATTCAGCTTACTCTTATGAATGTGAATATTTCACTTTTAACACTTTGCTAAACTAAAAATAAAAAGCAATAATAGAATATACAAATAGTTGAAAAAGTAATTACATTGTCACTAATAAAACAGATATCTCTATTTTACAACATTAAGATGGCAAAACAAATTATCAATAGAGAATTTTCCGTATGTGATGAAAAAGACTAAAAGGGACCATTTGTTAAGAAAAAGTTTTGTGGAACGCAAAAAACCCTTTTTGTTCATTGTATTCAGTTTTGTAAAGAACATTACAAAAAAATATTTGTAAGCTAATTTCATTTCTTAAGTATGTTAATTTTTGAAAATATTGTGACTTTTTAAATTCCGAAAGTTTAATCAAGTTTTTCTTAAACCTCCTTTTTCCAATAACATACATTCAAACTACCATAACTTCGCCAAATTTTCATAATTTTGAAGATTTTTACACCAAATTGTCAGGAATTCAATTGTTTATAATTTGACATAAATAACTCAATTTTGAAATTTTGCGACGTGGTTCCTTTCAATTTTCCACATCACATGTTTTCTGACCCTTCAGAAAACACGTGGAAATAATGCATTAACTTCTTTCTTAACATCTGATACAATTCAAGGGAAATAATAACAAGCAGACTGGGATAGAATTGTGTGTAAGAGCTTTTTTTATTTTTCTGAAAATTGCTGTTTTTGAGTTGCATGGTTTTGCCATCTAAATAATCTAGCTCTAGCCTAGAAATTGCTAAAGAAAAAGCACAAGCAATTCATTTTAATCAATGGCATATTTTCTATTAGTATGTGCATGTGCTGAAGTGACCACAGAAAGCGATTTGGTGCATTACAAAAAGGCATTGCTTGATGTTACAGTCATGAACACACTTAATACATTTCAATTTGGAAGTAATTCATTCAATAATAAAAGAAATGTAACCTACAATAAATTTTACAACCTTTTATTCCACAAGAAGAACAATAAATGGAAGTTTAACACCTTTTGACATTTGAAATGTTGATATTGTCACTGACAAAGATAATTCACATTTGTACATTCGTTAATTACATTTCATGTTGGAAAGGAATTGTCCCTTTATAAGTAAAATGGTTCTTCAAAATGCTTGTGTATACTGAAATAACAAAAAGAATCCAGGGATTTATTTCTATTTATAAAAGTTTTAAAATTAGAAATCCTTTAATAACGAAAGGCTCCTTTAAGTACCAAACACAATTGAGAGAGCTTTTGAAAGTTTTTTCAATATACATACAAACACTCAACTGCTAATAACAACCACTTTGTGTAATTTCAAAACCAACAATTAATGAAGTGTAATTTTGGGTGGTTTTAAGTTTGTATGTAAACCCCAAGGTGGCTCATCCAAGCACACTTGCCTTCAACAAGTATAGTACAGAGTTCAATTCCCATATCACTTTGTGCTGCAGACCTGGCACTGTGATAACTATCAGGAAGGTACACTCAATTATAAATTGCAAACCTCAATGTGAAAAGTAGAGTGGTCAAGTTCCAATATGCTAACCAGCTTTACAAGATGTACTTCATCTACTTATTATTCCATTAATGTAGTTTACAAAATATGACTTAAATAATATATAACGAGAACATAAATATTAGAAGGCTTTATTCAATTCACTTTTTTGCTTCCATTTATCATTACAACTTGTATCACTAAGGCACTAAGCAGAACATGAATATTTAATATACCATACGAACATCCAGTATATCCAAATATATATCAAACTGATGATAACTAAATTTAAAAGTATGTGTTTACTTGAGGTAATAATCATTATTAATTTTTAACATTTTCTTGTAAATTAGTTCAATAACTGCATGCAAACCAGAAATCAGATATAAGAAAAATTCAATTAAAAATGTAAATTAAACAAAACCTATTGATATGATTCAGGCACTCTTAAGACAGATGTAAAACTATATAACTGAAAGAACCACCATATGATTTGAATTATTTCCAGTACAAACTAAATTTGTTCACTAATTACTCATATCCAATGTAAATGTTCATGCAGTAATTATTTTCAAATTGACGTATTAAAATAGTAATACAGCTATAATTTATTGCATAAAAAGCATTCCCAAAAAATTGTTTTTACACGCTAATTTCAAAATAAAATCAAAACAAACAAATTATGCAATAATTACTAAAAAATTTCATTTCATGCTATCACAGAAATTTATTAGATAATAGAAAACATCTTAGATTGTCAATTTACAAACTGGTTCCAATGAAACTTGCTTAGATCATACATGTATATATATATATATATATATATATGCATAAAATAAATATATGAAATATATATAAGAAATGATATTTGAAATCAAATTGAAATGTAGTGACTCAGATTTGTTCAGTATATAGTAGACTGTCAATTATTTTTTAATTAAATAACACAAATTTATCAATTTGATAATGCACATGCAAACTTCCTCACAGCTATTCTATTTTGACCATCAACATATTCCTAAATACTGCAACAATATAAGCATTAATACAATTTGTGGATTCCAGAGGAAACATGAAAACTTCACTGCAAAAAAAGTTTTAGTCCAAAACACTGTAAACACAAAACAGCGCATTTTCATTCAACAATATAGCAAAAAATGCCTGCACTGATTAATCTAGCCTGCATACTTCAATATATTTCTTCTCATACACACAATTTTTCCATGTATCTACACCTGCAAAACAATTGCTCTTATATTAAACAATATAGTTTAATATGCACCAGAGAAAAACAATTTACCTCTTAAACAAATATAGCAATAATTACAAGAACATTTTTTACAACTAATTATCTTTAGAGAATTCCATCAAAAAGCAGTCTTAACTAGATTCTTAAGAGTTGAAATTGTTTATATCACACTGTTTGGCAGTGATAAAAAATTAGCATAAAAACCTATGAATCTGCAGTATAAGATAGATGAGCTAATCCATCTTTAAAACTGCAAGGAAATTACTTGAGAATGATACAAATGACTAAAAATGTATCTTAAATATTATTTTTTGCAAGTCTTCATTTAACTATCGTAACTTTTCATTCTCAGATGGAAGGAAGGAGGAATGATGGAAAATTTTATATTGGGTATCAGCTTCCCAAAGAGCTGCATAAAAATGAAAGAATTACATTACATATTTTTTAATTTATAATACAATATGAATAGTTTCATGAGCATGTCATGAAGAAACTCTAGATCAGCTCCATTACAACTCTATTACCCAATACTTGCAAAAAATTGTGATACTTATTCAAAAAAGACCTATTCTAACTTGCAATAGCAAAAGCAATTATATCACACTATGACATGCTACTTGTATTTCAAGTAAACATGATAAATATTAAAAAAAAAAAATCAAAAATATACGTTTAAAAAAATTACATTGCCTGTATAGACAGATACATGCACTTGCTTTAAAGGCACAGCACATTGAACAGAATGGACTTAGTATAATAATCAACCTGAAATAAATACACAAATTTAAAATAGTATGAGTTTAAGTCACACGTAATCAGTTCACACTAATAATTCGATATATATAAATATATATATATATATGTACACAAATAATAATCAACGAAACTGACATTCATTGTTTACAATGTATTATTATTATTATACTCACTTTGGAGTATGTTTAAACATTTACAACTTCTTTACAAATTGTGGTCAATGTTGTCCACATCATATCAGTATATTCTAGTGATATCTTGGAATACCACAATATATTTATATCATAAATAAATAAGCAAATGTTAAAAATCAATATTACAGAACTGCACACGAGAGAAGCCTATTAAAAAAAATTATAATAATAAAACGATAAAATTACATCATCCATCCTGAGTGCAACTCACAGCTTAGCTAGTGGGGAAGCCTCAAAGTATAAAATTGGGTCAAGAAGGAACTCAAAGAAAATGAATAAATATTGCATTAAGTGAAGTGCTTTTAGCTATACCACTAAAATAATAATTTTACCTGAAAGACCTAGTTTCTCATCTAAAACAAGAGAGTAAAAAACACCAACAAACAAAAAAAACTCTTCCTTAAATTAACATATCAAATTACATGTCAACTAATAAATAATTGACTACAAACATTTAAATTTACACTAGTATAAAAGAATTAAACCTGTTAACTTCAATATTTGGTACCAATTGTCAATAATAATAATAATAATAATAATAATAGAGATCAGTGAGGTATTTGATATCAAAATCAGCTCATTCCATTATTTATCAAAATTCATATTTTTGCTACGATTGCTACAATATTCATATTTTTGCTTCGACATAACTTTATGATATAGTTCAAATCTAACATTTGTTTTTTTATACCTGAAGGTATAAAATCCAACTGAAGTTGGATGATAAATAATTGTCTCATATTAAACTGTGTTTGGATGTGAGAAAATTTTATTTCTCTTGAAAAATTGTCACAAATGGAATGAGGCGGTTTTGATAGCAAATGTCTCGTGCATAATGATTGTAACAACTGAAGTAAGTCATGCCCATGAGAAACTAATATCAGAAATGTACCATACTGTATTCCCAGTTTGGTACTTTTTCCATTATTTATACTAACATAACAATAATTTGTTATATGGAAAAAAAATTGCTCCCTAACATTTCTGAAATGGTATTCACAGCTTAACTATTGTATTAAGTCAGTCATCAAACTGTTTTGTAATACATTTTACAGCACATCATTAACATGAAAAACATGTGGAATAATATTTTGAGTATAATATGCATTGCAATTAAATATATTTTAAGAAAAATAAATCTATCAAATATTGAAAATGTATATTTCTCAGGAAAATAAAAAAGTATATATGGACACAAGAAAAACGAGGTTATTTCATTATGTGGCAGGAAATATAAAATATTTTGAAAAATATTCCTCTCATGCTTTTCCCCTAAATAGACACAAATTTGCTATGTCATACACATAATATAATCTTACTTTAAGATGCCTTGAGCTGCATTCAATTTAGCAGATTTACTTGTAACAAAAACATAATTACAAGCTAACTTAATTTGTCACAGATTACATAATGTCCAATGTTTTCTCAACTTGTTTTTGGTTATCTTCTCACCAAAATTGTAACAACACAGATAATCCAATCTAAATATATTTTACAAGATAACTTCCCAAACTGCATGAAGCTGTAGAAGTCACATAATTACAATTTGAATTTGTTCTGCACATGCTATTTAAATTCAGATAACCAGGAAAAGAAATGTACAGCATACATGAGCATTTCAGAAACAAGTGAGTTTCAAGTTTTATTAATTACTTGTCATATTTTTCAGATGTTTCTCAAACGCATACTGAAATATTTTATAAAGCAAACTTTGCCTCTTCTTTCATTTACAAAATCAAGCTTATTTTTCACATAATTTTAAATTCCAGTTCAAACAACATATTTGTGCAGAAAAATAATCTTCTGTCACATTCGTAAATAAGTTGATTTGGTTTTGGAAACAGTAGCCTGGGAGAACAGCAAGAGCAAACACACTTTCTAATTAAAGGAGAAGTAGAGCATCGAGCTTATAACTCAAAATATTAAGAATAAGCCCTAACAATAGGAATTAACATTAAGTTAATTTCTTTTTGTAAAAAATTACAATTAAAGACAAGTTAAAACATTGTTTTCTTTAAATTACGTTTTATAAGAGCACATCACGTTGAAATTCAGTGGCATTGCAGTGTCCTTTGTTTAGTTCAAATTCTCAGTAACTTGATTCAGATGTACAAATTCCAAGAAATATGGACAACCCGTAAGAATACATTTCACTGTTTATGAATAGATTTAGAAACGGCTTAACTGTAATTAACAAAACATGGCAAAATTTCGATAATTCGGCTACAATTTTATTAGAAACATAATTTATAATTAAACTAAGGTACATGAGATTTTACTTTCATTGTAACATTGAAGAAATAACTTCAATTTTGGAGGAAAGAATACCTTCATGATTTTTTCAATTGGTAACAAATAATATTTCCAATTGTAATTGTAGCACAAAGCTGGTCTTGAGGCAATACTTTAAGCACACATTAATAAGAACTAATATAGCTAGAATTAAGGTTAAAGACTTTCACTTGCTAATGAGGTACACAAGAAACAGTATCTTATCCATTTATCACAAACTTTAATTGTGTATATTCCAAGACAGAGGATTATGTGTACGTTACTAGTGAATTTTATTTACACATTCTTTCACCACAAAAATCATTGGCCATTGAACATTTACATCAATTTTGTCCAATAACTAACATATTTTACTGGCCAACAAATGTGTTTCATCGGTTCCTATGCAAACTATATTGACCTAACATTTTGGTACATTTTTCTAGTTCAAATACAACATAAGTAACGCACAGCCCAGTTTAAAAAATAGAAGGGGCAAGTGCATTAACATGGTAGCAAAATACCTGTTACTCTGTGATATGAAACATTTTCACTTAAGATTTCAGTGTTCAAATATCCTTTGACAGAGTCACAATAATGATAATAAATAAATTCTTTCAAAATTGTCATAACAAACTGATAAAACCAGCATCAGGTTTAATAGAAGTGTTTATAAGTGCACAATGTTATTTAAGGCAAATGCATATGATCACTACTTTGCATAAAAGAAGCCATCATCAAAGTCTCAATCAAATTTGGATAAGTCAAGAAATGTTATCATCACTGCATTATTACTAAATACAATAACATGATAGGTTTTGCTTTCTCTATCAAAGTTAAATTTGCAGCAATTGGGAGTCACCCTTGGAAAAGGTCATTAGAATAAAATTATGATGCATCTGAAACTATTAAATGAATTAGTTACAGCCCAAATCAATTTTGGTGCACATAACTTGTGTTCATTGTTACATGCTTATAAATTTAAGGGCATTGTTGGAGCTATTAATCTGACATTGACAAAATGTAAAGCATTTTTTCAAACCAACTTTAGAGTGCTTATTGCAGCTCAGCCATTCAGAATATCCAAGTAGTTTATTAGACAAAATATATTTAAAATTGTCTTAAAAACTTATTTTCAAATTTTCAATGTTTCCTCCCCAGACATCTTTTATATCTATTACGGATACAATATTCACAATTTGGAAAAGAAAATAACGTCAGTTGACCAGAAATCTGCATCTTCAAATGAAGACACTAGGTAGTAATGTAAAAAAGTTATAAAAATTAAGAGTTTTCATTGGCTTTGTCTAAAGTAAAATTTACAACTGTACCTTGGATCATCGGAATGAGAGTAGTTTGACCAGTGTTACGGCTTTAATAAACGCTAAAACAAGAGATGGGTTACAATAGAAAGACTAGCATGGAAACTGCAGATACTTTAAAAATCCATCAACATATTAAGTCTATCACAACTCATATTCAGCTCTCTTGGAGTTGTACTATGAAAAGTTTTTTCAAAATGTGTGAATTCAATGAAAAATATTGTCAGTGAAAAACAGTTTATGCTCTTCACCTGTTATGGGCGATAAATACTGGAGGTGATTAACATCTCTAGGTAGTAATTATTTTTTTGGCTCACTCTTTACCACTATATTCCCCCCCCCTCTTTTTTTCCCTCGTCACCTGCAATGAATCACAAGTGACACATGATCAAGAATAGTGAACCATCGTCACACACAGTTTTGACTTTTTTTTTTGGACAAAAATAAATCAAATGGTGTCATTTATTCTATGTGAGAGAAATATTTTTTAATTAACTCTGGCCAACCTTATATGCATATCTCCACCATTTAAAATGTTTTTTCAAGCTTGAACTGAGTACCTTAGTTTTCACTTTATAACTATATTCAAGTTTCAGGGTGCATCAACAACTGTAGTTGGTAGTCCACAAATGATGTTTTGCAAACTGAGAAATCCTAGTTGTCCTGAGTGATACATTTCTGATGTCCACTAACAGTTAGGTTGGGTAATTCTAAAGGCTTCCTGCCCAGAGCAATTTTATGAGCCCATTCCTGTTATTTTCACAACAGGCCAGTGACCTTTGCCCCACTCTCATCTTTAGGGCTCCTGACTCATCCCTCACTATTTAGAAACCACAAACAAGGAAATGTCATGTAAAGGATCAAACAGCACATTTGTATCTCGAATATTCTTTAGTGATCATTTAGTGAAAAAGGCATTTGTCGTTTAATTGGCTTTTTTGGGAAACAATAGTGAAATAAGAACAATTTTTTCTACAAACTTCATAGAGCAGACAATTCTAGTACAGAATCATGACTCTTACATCAGCTTTCTGAAGCATCTTAATACTTCTAGGACTCTTAGAAATTCCTTTCAACTAAGCAATCTCATGACAGGCTTCAATCTCAGCCATGTTTCTATTTTCAGTGGCGTCTGACCTCTCTGGAAGAACAGCGCTATTTCACTAACAAGGTACACAAATGCATTTGCTCATTGCAAATTTGCTTGTGTAAGGGATTTCAATGAAAATATTATGGTCCTTATCTAAAAAATGGTGAAAATATTTTGCATTTTGCAAGTAGTTGCATTATTGTTTATGTATTGTTAAATATGAATCTTGTTTTTGTGCTGTATCAAATACTGCCAATTTAATACAACACACTTTATATATGACTAAAACCATCAGCAATTACTTAGTTCAAAAAATTTCCAGAAAAAATGAAAATGACATTTTATAAGATTGAAGACATGAAATTTCGAAGTTTCCAAAACCAAGTTGTTTGAGAGATACACTATATTGTGTTAAGGGAAAAATATTTACAAAGCATAAACAATAAGTAACAAATTGTGTGCAAAATATTACTTCATTTCAAGTATTACAAAGTTTTGGTGCGATATGAAAAGAACTTCAAGAAATGGAATTCACTGCTATATTTGCACATAAGAAAATTTGTCTTGTAATTAATTACAAAACTAAATCGTTATTTCCTCAATAATTCATTATAGTTTTCATTGCAAAACAAAAAATTTTTTTTTAATTCCCCCTTTAATAAATACCATGTTAATTACAAAGAATCCTTTATGAAGCACTTGTGGGTTCCAAAGAGCATCATCTTATTAAAATATATCTTTATAAATTGTGTTTTATAATATATAATTCAGAACTTTTGTGCCAACACAGATGGAAATCTGTAATTATTAAAAACGTACAACACATTTAAAATCTGTTCATAGTAATTGTGAAGGTATCATCCCAATAAAATTTTGCTTAAAATAAAAGTGGTGATATTAATATGGTTTTAGGGAAAATTTTGAACTTTGAAGTAACAACAGTACATAAAAAATATCTTATTGAAAATGTGACAATTAATTCAGCTGAAAAATCAGAAAATTAGTTTTTCTTTCAAACTTAACAGTCATCAGTGATGATACATTTACTCTAATTTCTAACCTCTAATAATCTCTCTGTATGAACATTTTCAGGATACTGTTAGACCACTCGTTAACTTGGTAGTCACAAGCAGAATATTTAAATGAAGGTAACAGGTTCTCCAATTAAAGCTACTGAAAACTGGTTGGTATTCATTAAATGGCGAGGTTATCATACACATAGTGCGATGTCTACCTTCACTATCTGAGAAGTAGAATGTTGACATACAAAGATTTGAATTCACTGGTTTAAAAAATACATTCCTTGAAAATTGATTTGTATTCATATTAAGTAGTTATAAAATGTTATATCCTTTTTTAATTATCTAAATAACACCAATTCTTATTTTTAAGCTTGTTTTTCCAATCAATCCATTTTTTTAAATTTAGCTATTTACTAACCTCATGATTGAATTTTCAGTCATGATAAAAACAGAAGAACTCGCATCTCCATTACACACACTAATACTGGGATTATTTTCAAATTTGAATTATTGACTTTATGTACAGTGCACTATATTTTAATATAAGCCTCAATACATCCAGCTTTGTGTAAAAAAAACTAATATTTCAGACATGTAATATATCTCAATGTTACAGAACATTTTGTTCTTGAAGACAAATGACAGACAACAAAAAACAAAAGAAAATACTAAATATTTTATTCAGACCATTCAGCATCTTTCCAATTTGTCAGTCCGATACTTCAGTCAAATTGTATACCGTTCTCACATAAATTAAAATACAATTAATATATAAAATTCATGCATTCTTCTCGACTTAAAAAATATATATATAAATATAAAATAACTAAAAAGCAAATTTCCATCACACTAAGTATTAACACTGGATATAGAAAAAACAAAACACTAACAAAAAACAAAAAGGAGATGCACATCTCAAAAATAAAACAATGTATTATACAGACATTTGAGACTCTTAAATTGATTTAGTGGGGGAACAAACATTGGTTGTGCATGGCTGAACTTCAATTTATTCATCTACTTCTCCTTTAAAACAATTTTCTACCATGAATATTTTACAATTTTTATCAATTCAATTTCACTTAATTGTTCAGTTCTATACAATTTCCAATTAATTCATTATATACAAAGACAATACAATGACAATATACAAATGAATAATTATTATACTATAATATTACTAATCCAATTCTTACATGTATCGCTTATGCGGGCAATTTAATTCCCTTGGACACATAAACCTGAATTTATCCATTAAATTGGATTTTTGAAAAGGTGTAATAAAAACCAATACATAAAATAAAGTGAGGTTTCAATAACTCAAGGTTAACTACCATTTTTTGTCGAATGAACATGTAAAACGTTTGCATCCGACAGAGCACTAGATGACTTACGCCTATGCTGAACAGCTGTGGTCTCTGACAGAACAGAACTACTTAGGGGTTGTCTATTTTCTGATATGCTTTTCCCCAAACTAACTTCATTTGATTGTTGATTAAAAGATTTCCTTCGAAGAGGTGGTAGCGAATCGGAATGGTTCAGATTTCCATTTGCCTGGTTTGGACCTAACGACTTTCTCCGAGGCTGAGACATTAACGTATCAACTCCATTAACAGAAGAAACTACATTTCCAGCAATGTTTTGCGAAGTAGTAGCAAGAACACTATTAGCAGATTTTCGTCTCTGTACAGTAGCTAATCCTATTTCAGGAACCAAATTAGTACTACCATTTAGGACTAAATTTTTAGAAGAATTCTGAATACCATGCGATGCAGACTGGGCATTCAGTGATTGGAGCTGAATACCAGTTGACTTTCGTCTATGCGAACCCTGAGTGGATTCTCCACTTTGGGATGTATGTTGGTTGTTTGAATCTTGGGTATCTGTTTGCTGCTGTTGACGTTGCAAATTAGAATTCATAGTTTGTTGCTTCAGTTGTTGAGATTGTTCTTGTAGTTGTTGTTCTTGTTTTACCTGCTGTTGGAATGTTGATCTTTGCTCATCTTCACCTTGATTTTCTTCTTTCTTGAAAGTAGATTTCAACCCTCCTTCCAAAGTCTGAGACTGTGAAAGTTGTGTTAATAGAGAGTCTTTATCTCCATTACAGTGATTCTGAGACACCTGAGATTTGACAATATCGCAGGTTAACGAATGCTTCCTATCTTGGTCTTCCTCATTATGCTGCGATACCATAGAATATGACTGAGTTTGTGGAGGCTGCTGCCCAAATAGAGATGACCGCACAAGGTGATCTGAATCCACATCATTAGAAGCACATATCAGTTTCCTACGCAATCCATGATCACTAGGGGAAATATTACCAGACAAACTACCATGACTTTTATTGTCAGGAGGCTGAAAACCATTAGAAAGATTTTGTCCAGCCATTTTGCGCCTCAGAGAAGTTTCAATGGGTTTGGTATCTTGTGAACTCGGGCTTTGAAATAAACCGTTAGAAAATCCCCAGGAATCTTTCTGTTTTTTCCAAGATTCATGTAGAACGTCACGCACATCAGCATTATCAGTTATAAGATCCTGTAATTTCTGAATTGTATTGTACAAGGTAACAGGGCTGACTAAACCAAAATCAAATAAGCTACAAACATGGAGAACAAAATTTCGGTACAAATTCTTCATTAGGAGCTCTTTTCCTTTTGATTCCAAGAACATGGTGCATGCTAGAGGAATCTGGCAATCACCAACATACCTGAAAAACAAGAAAACCAATCAAAACATGCAAACATATTAACATCATAATACACATTTAAACATTGATATTAACCATTAAATTAGTCAGAGTAATTTTTATTACTATGACATTTACTTATAATATTTGTCTGTTTATTTGGATAACATGTTCAGGCACAATTTTTTATACTAGCAGACCATATGCTGTTTCATTTTATAAGATAAATAATATAAGTAGTTACTTTTTACTGAATAGTTTCATTTACTTTTCCATGCCAAATAATGAGCAATGCTAGAATTTATGAGACTATAAGTTTGTCAAAATTGGTTGAAGAAAACATTGATGAATATTTGACATTAATTTTTATAACTATAGCAATCAATCAAATGTTCTGTTAAGATCTTCCTGGAGTGCACGAGTATAGGTGTAAGCAAGAGAAAGGTCAAAAGATACACATAGATAGATTTTTGGTGCAATGCCACCTTATAAAACATGTGCAGCACCTAGATTGAAAAAAATTGTAAAAGTGTTCCATAGAGACATTTTTTCAACAGATTGTGCTCTTTTGTTAATATTTAGAGAATGTGGTTGGCAGTTCAAAAAGGACCTTGTTCACTGAACACCTGGAAATAGCAAAATACACAGTAAAAATAAATGAGATTCAATCTATGCTGTGTTTACTGAACATTTTCCTCCTAACAATAAACCACAAATTTTCCAAAGATTAATTTGATGAACTGGTTTGCAGCCAATATTCCTTTGTAAAAATTGTGTAAACCTAAATTTAAAATATTTTTAGAAAGTAGTAGTGGCAAACCTGTTCTGGTTGAATTAACAATTTGAAGCACTTATTTCACCACCCACATTCAAAATGCTGTTAATGATAAAAACATTCGGATCGCTATGGACAAAATGATGATTGGGTGTGGTCAATTCACTGTTTATGTGGAAGTGCAAATTCTAGACTCAAATAAAGTAAGTCAATTATTTTGTATTAATACAAAATGTTCTATAATAGCCCACTGTATTGAAATTGCACTGCAAATTTACATCCCAAAAGCATTTCCTCCTCCATATGGGAATAGCACACTGGCTTCCAAAACTCAAGTTCATAGGTTCAACCCCAGCTGGCAGTGATAGATAAATTCTCAGCATGCCAGAACATGCCAGTGGGATGCAAAAAAATCTTGGTAGGTGCCTCAGTCAAATTAAATCCCTCATGATATCCCATCCTCACTAGATCTGATCAGCCAGTTCATCTATGCAATGAAAACTGCTCAAATGGCCCCATGATTAAGCAATTGCAACCAGCAGCCATGCAAATTTCATGGACTGACCTGTATTAAGCGGTCACTTCTAGCTATTTTCAACTGGAACAAAATAAGAAACAGAAATATGTTGGAGATTACTACTGATTCAGTATCTTCTAACGATGGGATGCGTTGACAGATTATTTCCAACACTGGCATGTGGAGTTGCTTATATCGATGGAGAATTAATTTTGGTTTCCGATAACAGCAGATTTTAATAATGACTCTTTATGAAATAACGATGCATTCCCTAGCATTCTCATAACACTTGCGAACACCCAGCTTCAACTCTGGGAACTTTGTCAACAAATCACAGATCATGCCAGATGCACGAAATCTATCTGCAGGTCATTTGCCAAATCCTCTATCTCACAGGCACATTTTAAGTTCACACAGTAAGTGAATTAGATCTTCGTTTAGTTTGCGAGTTCAATTAGGGAGGACGAAAGCTAGTTTCTCAAGGGAACTATACTGCTTTTCACATTGTATAGGCACAATGGGTCTTATGGAGAATCCGTGTGTTGTTGCTGATGAGACATTTTTGCTTGTCTGCTCGCTCCAGAATCATCAAAATCACGGCTACCTTTGTGAACATATGCATCTACTTAAAAATTGTTTATTTCCTCATTTATTATTATTATTATTATCATCATTATTATTATATTATTATTATTATTATTATTATTATTATTATTATTATTATTATTATTATTATTATTATTATTATCATCATCATCATCATCATCATCACCACCATCATCATAGTCGTAATATTTCTAATAGCGTAAATATCTAAATACAAAGGGACCCTTTATATGCATTCTCTTATAAAATGGAATTTAAAAAATCATTAATCATTGATTGTGCCGTCAAATATTGATTAAATAATTTACACAAACGAAACACTATGACCAACATTCATTCAGATTTCATCGCAGTACATTACGTTCCTTTTCTCATTTCTAAACAATCACATTTCTTGTAGTTGTGAATACCAGGACATTATTGTTTCATTTCTATCATTTCTGTCTTTTTCTCTCTTTTCACATTCAATTCCCATTTCTATCAACAAGCGATAGAAGCACAGAATATTTGAAATTTGGTAAATGTATATCATTAATAACTTTTATCACATACACCATTGTTGCAGGAAAATTTTAAAATACCAACACATGGAAACAAGACGTATTAATGTACAAAATTGTCGAACTTCATTTCCCTACCAATTTTATATTTCCGTCCAGTTAACTTTATTTTTTTGGGGGGTTTCTGCATTCCCTTTTTCAGTTTTCATTCTAAAGGAATATCTGATGATGCCTGTTGCTCTGCAAAATTCATTCAAATGATTGACATTATTTTTGGTAGTTTTCCTGAAGTTCTTGAATAATTTGAAAATATTTTTTACCACTTTTAATTATTTCACCCTTTTCCCTACAATCCATTTTGATTTCTTGAAATTGACCCACTACACAATAGACTAAATTACGTAACTATTTTTCTTTATCACTGCACATCTGAAAGCAAAAATTGACCAGAATACCCAGTAACCCAACATTCTTAAAAGGATTTCTTGTGATCAACGTGTATTAATTTGGACGGTCCCTTTTGCTGATGACATCATTTACACAAACACTTCTTTTCAGTCCTATGGGTTACACATTCTTCATCTATGCCTCGTCTTTTCGTCGCATCCCCAATGTTGCCTCACTTTGAGCGTGGCTCGACTTCAAAACAATCGTCAAATCAAATAATGCATCAGAAGACCTTCAGGTGATCATGGAAAATTATTTTATCATTTTACCAAAACCTTTGTCGCTGGAAGTTTTTAATTGGACTTCAAGAACAAAAATATTGCAGCAACAATACATTTGAACGCACAAATTAAAAATTCACACATTTTGACCTATTGATCAAATGAAAGCATTTCCTCGGGCTGAAGTAGCTGAAATATTGTATCAACATTTTCCAAAATAATTCCACCAATTTTTGGACATGCTTTTACAGTTTAAATGCAAAGGTGTTTAAAAAGTCAGTTCTGCAGAAATCCAGCGTTTTCATTATTTTATTTAAAAAGCAAATGAATGACTTTTTTATAATTACCATCATATTCCTTATCATTTTCTCGACTAGAGTATGTTTTTTCTGCTTACTTTGGCAACAATCTATTTGTTAACAGTGCATGAGATTCTTCCGTAAGAATAACTTTGTTCATAAAAGCCCATTGTGCCTTCACAACTTGAAAATGAGTGTAGTAGCAATTAAAGAGAATGTTAGGCACTAGATGAGAGGTGCAAGTGACCCTAGATCCCGTTTTCAGTTGTATGTTCATTATCACAATTAGAGCTGATGTTTGCTGCCAGTAACTTCATAATCTTAAGTAAGCAGTCCGCTCTACAAACAGCCAATTTGCACAAGAACCATTAGTGACCACTTAAGCTGTGGTTAATGAGATATAACTGGCAGAGAGAGTGAGAATTACATTCAGGCCCTGCATGGGTGCCTATAGATTGAAAGTTATCCAAGGTGCACATCATGGGTAGCTTTCAAAGCCTGGATCAAAAATACATGTGGAACATGCAGCCAATGGCTACCCCTCTGAAAATTATCCAAAAAGATAAGTAAAGTGCGCATCACAGAATTTTGTTTTCTGTATGGATGCTGCTCCTTAAACAATGAAGGCTTAATTGGGGCTAAAAGTGCACTATCAGAGAATGGTTACATATCACAAATGGACATCATTGAGTTTGCAATAAGGTTTGGTCAAATCCCAAGAAATTGACAGAAACTGAAAAACGATTTCTCAAATCACCACTGAAGTCAAAGGGGGAAGTGGAAGAAGATATGCAAAACTGCTCCCGGAGGATAAACAATTTTTTTATGTTTAAAATCATAATGGAAGAGTAAAAAACAACTAACAAGTTATTTGCCAGATTTAAATCATTATACCCGGAGTACCTTGTACAAATAGAGGGGGGAGGAGGGGGAAAAAAGTGTTCAATTTTTTTAACCACATTATGCCAACAAATATTAATTTTACTTATCCTTGCGACTTTCTATAGATGGTAAAGATGTTTAGAGAATATTTTCAGGCATTTATGTCCAATTTTAAGCCTTACAATCAACAAAATACAAGGAAAAATGGAAAAAATTTACTTTTTTCCTTCGTTTTTCAAGAATGTCTCATTTTGTGATGCATATCATAAAAAGGGCTAAATACAAATTGTATAATAAACATTTAACCCTTTTGTCTTATAATTTGCACCCAACAGCTCAATATAAATAAAACCATAATTTACCAGTTACCTTTTTTCTTTTTTTAAAATTTTTTAAAAATTAATTTTCATAGTTTTTCTGTTTAATGTTTATTAGAAAAGATAAATAATGAAAAACAATTGTAAAAGAACATTATAATCTATTGTAATTTAAATATTGAACAAATTACGGTTTTAACTAAAAATGAGTTTCTGTACTTTATCCACCTTACAAGAATACTTTCATTGCTTTGATTATTCAATAATAATGCTAACTCCTGTTTTTCTACTTGGCACATGTATGCAAAATGCTCTGAAATTATGCAAATGTTCAATAAACAACAGTATTCAAATTAAGTGCGCATCACAAATGTGATTTCCTTTCGGTATAAAAAACGCACGTTGCTATAAAAACTAAAAAGAGTTTGGAAGGAACATTAATTGGTTCAGTGGTTGAAATGCACAAGCAACAATGTTTTTATGCAGCAATGGTGCTCTGAAAAAATATTTCAATTAATTCTATTTTCACATCTCTTTAGCCTGTACTGTGCAAGATGGATTATCGTAACTTGATTGAGATGATGGTTCTGATATCGATAGAGACTGTGATAGTTCCAACGAGCATTTCTGTGTTTTACAGTTTTCTGAATTTTGCTATACGGAAGTAAATAACAAACAATCTAGCTCAATATGTCAGACGTAGGTGTAACGTGCGTGACCTGTCGTAGATGTGGATCGCAGACTTTTTGCATCTGGTATGTTAAACCAGACGACGCAAGTATCAAATATTGCACCTTGCAGGTACAGGGTAAATCTACACATTGTAATGTAGAACCAAATGTCTCGTCTCCAAAATCTGATGCCTAAATCAAAAACAGGAGCGAGTGCATCATGTAGCAACTACTTAAGTTGTATTTTAAAATATTACAAATAATATTTAATATGATTTGTGATACCTCTGTTTTACAAACTCATTATTTTCATTCAATATACAAATTACAATGGGTTATAATACAATTTTGTTTATCATTATTTATCTTTGCTAATGAACATAAAAGAGAAAAACTACAAAAATTAATAAAACAAAACCTAATTTGAAAAACCCAAACAAATATAAAACTTATACATTACTGTTTTATTTACATTGAGCTCTTGGGTGCAAATTATAAGACAAAAAGATCGTTAGATCATGAGATATTCTTAAAAAATAAGAAAAAAAGTAGTTTTTTGGGTCTGTTTTTCCCTTCTACTTTGTTGATTTTAAGGGTCAAATTCGGACATAAACGCCTCAAAAAAATTTGGAAACATCTCTACCATCTGTAGAAAGTTGCAAGGATAAGTAAAATCAATATCCATCGGCGTAATGTGGTTAAAAAAATTAAAACTTCTATAAGAAGCTAAAAACAGTTTTTATTTGTATGAAGTACTCTGGGTAAATTGGTTTAAATCCAGTGAAAAACTGTTTTTTCAACACTTCAATTATGATTCTGAACATCAAAATTTTTTAATCCCCAGGATAGTTTTGCATATCTTAATCTGCTACCCACTTTTTAAAGTTGTGATTCTCATACCTCTTCCACTAAAACCAACTCTTAACAAAATTGAGAAATCGAGTACTTGACCAGCTCAATGCAGTTTCATCCTACAATTGAAATTTCTTTAATATCTTTGAAGTGGTTGAGAAATTGAATTCTGAGAGCAGTGTGTTTATTGAAGTGGTAAAAGAAGCAATGAAAACTTGTTCAATACAAGACAATTTGAGCTAGTACATTTCTTTGAATTTTGGAACTTCAACCATCAAAGACCACTCACATGAGAGTACAATGATACGCAATTCTGAATTAATAGAGGTTGAGATTACTCTGAAAGCAGCAAGACGATCTATGGTGAAAGCAAAATTAATTGCCTCATAAAAAAGAATCTCGGGTACTCAACTTTGAGAATTACAGCAAGAATACTTAAGGGATTCACAGTCGATGTCATCTTGAATAACCCATGGATGTTTGGAATAATGAATGACCCATGGAAAAATTTGTGACCTGTTGTAACTAAAACAATATTCAGTTTTATTTTGTCTAAATTATTATTTACTTTATTCTAATGTTTCATTCTTTCAGATCTTGCCAAAAATATTTTTCATTTTATCAACATCATTTTATTAACTTTAAACAAATTTGTTGTGTGTAAATAAATTTGAAATTTTGTATTGAAGATTTTCAGTATTTGTTTACGAAGTACAATAAAATATTTTTCTATTATCAGAACACACTTCATTAGTTTGGAGGCATATTTAACAATTTGGTGCATGCATTTCTTCTTTTGATACAGCATTATCTTCAGAGTCCACTAATTACAAAGCTAATATCACAGCATTAGAATGAAATATTGACATGTTATGGAAGTTACAGAAAGCAAAAATTAAATTGATAGCTTTAGGAGAACTAAAGAAGATTAAAATCTTGGGAGTCTTGAAATGTCAAATAAACCAGTCAAGTTCCCTTCAAATTTAAAGAGATAACATAGTTACTATTATAAACTTGATTTACTACATTTATTACTCTTAAGACTGAAACTATTCAGCAATCTATAACATCAATGTTCTTCTGATACACTAGTCCCAGGTAAAATAATGTTGATGACCCAGAGGTACGAGTAGGTACATAAAGGTAAAACGACGAATTCTATATGGGTTTCTTTCTACCTGATACTTACATTCAAGAAATGAAAATCCACAATAATTTTTACCTTTATATTTACATTCGGAAAAGTACACAGCTGT
Source organism: Teleogryllus oceanicus (assembly GCA_964035755.1). NCBI lineage: Eukaryota > Metazoa > Arthropoda > Insecta > Orthoptera > Gryllidae > Teleogryllus > Teleogryllus oceanicus. The sequence goes on along the minus strand of CAXIVR010000001.1, from coordinate 212,519,527 downwards.
TTGTGCTAGAAATACACCGAAGACGTGTACAGCAAGGAAATTTATTTAACAAACCATGCAAACTTCAAAATTGAATTACCGCACAAGATATACATTTGTAATAAACTTGTTCTTAAATTATGCTAGCCTCCTGCTGAAAACCTTTCATCCCTGCTAAGAACTTCAAAAACTGATTCTTACCAACTATGATTTGCTGAATCTAAAAGTCCAGTTCATTTTTTGATCATTTTACTACATAACTTTTTCTACTTGGTAATGTTTCAACAAAGGGCGTTGATTAAAACCGTTTCGTAAACGTAATTACCGTATTTACTCGAATATAAGTCAACTCTGAATATAAGACGACCCCCTGATTTTGAAGAGGCCTCCTGAGAATTTTTTAAAATTTTTAACTTAAAATTTTTAATTATTACTACTTAGTCAAAATAAAATTGAAAATTCTCTTATTGACCGTAAAGTTGCCTTATTGATGAGAATGATAAAGAGTTCTTGAGCTGAACTACCATTTTCTTGTTCCTTCAAATCATCATAATCATGGTTGTTGTCGCTACTCTCATCATCTTCACATGCATCAATGTTTCTTTCTTTTTGGTCCTTTCACGCTGTGGCATCTGTGAAAGTCTTTCATCAGATCTTACCTAAGAACAATCCCATCTGCGTTACTAGATTTTCTATCTGGCCCACACTTGTTTACGACCACTTTCTTTAACAGTTCAAAACACAGATTCACTCTCACTGGACGTTGACCTGAGATTCCGTGCAGCCTCATCGAATCAACATCATGTAAAAAACATTCTGCATTCATTTTCACGTTCTGTTTCATTTGTAATTCTCCCTTTACTGGCCCATACAAAAATATCGGTCTGAATTGCCCGGCAAATCCGCATCAGACGCTGAGAATACGACCGTGAATATAATTACGTATTGTAGAGACACGTGATATTTTTACTGTCTTCAGTCTACTTTTATGCCAACATTTATGAGTTTTGTAAATGGAATGGCAAAGTAAAAACTTAAACCCTAACTGACTAGGCATAATCTGCGAATATAAGACGTCCCCACATTTTTTGACCGAGACGTTTAGGAGGAAAAAAAGTTGTCTTGTATTTGGGTAAATATGGTATATTTTTAACTAGAATATATAAATAATATTATTAAAGATATAACTTTAAAGAATTTTGTATATTCAATCTTGATATATTAAGCATGATACTGATACGAAGCAACATATAAAATGTAAGTCTTTTATGAATTGTCACAAGCTCCAAACGAAAGTTATGTAAAAGAATAGTGAAGAGATTTTGAAGAACACATTTAGATCAATAATAACTAGATAGTATTGAGTAATGAAAATTGCACCCAAAATTGCCACAAAATGAACTATTTTAAGATTCTGTACAACAAAACACCATTTGTGTCTTAGAAGCACTAAAAATTCAATGAAGAAAGGAATATACATTAAGAATAATAACAGCTAAGAAAGTTGTTGAAGTGAAAACTATCCGATGGGAAGTCCCAGATGTGGAATGATGTAGCATTTCTCTTGAGCTGAATGTTGGAAATCTGAAGTATCAGAGAAACGAATTATAAAAACAAAAATGGGTTCTTGACACAGTACATAAATCCCCACTTTACATTTGTTTTCAAAAAACTAAAAATGCATATAGAGTAAATAATTCACATCACTACTAGCCTGACATGCTTTGCTTCAAATAATTATTCAAACAAAAAACATTACATAAAATTATTAATATTTAAAAGAAACAACAGATATTTAATTTCGAATGATTATTTGATGCTCATCAAAATTACATCTAATCATATAAGTGATTTGGCAAAATTTCAAGTAATTAAATCTATGAACATATGTGACAAACATTTCTGGAAAACATTTTATGGGAAGGACTCCAGAAGTAAATACTGGTCCCATTTGAAGAGTAGATTCTGTTCACAGCATATGATTATAACATTGATCAATACATTTTGTCCCAAAAGTAATTTGCACTATTTCATAGATTTTTGAAACTACCCAAAATCCAAATTTGCAATCAACACTTTTTTAAAAGATAGTTTTGTAGATAAAATAATATTGAAATTCTTCTCTTCCTCTCTCTTTACTCCCCTTTACATTTTCATCCACTTTTTTTACGTACATTTTTGGGGCATGTGAATTAAATTCATAGCCTTAAAATTGCTATTTATGTGATGTCAAACTTGAATGTATTATCCCTCAAATCACAACTATTATGTACATAATATGTGTGTACGAGATTCACAAGCACTGTATGATTCATTGGCACGCACAGTACAATTATGAATAGCTGTGCATTAAGTCCACAATCCTCATCCCTCATTTTCCCATGTCAAGTTCCTTCCCAAAGGGCAAGACCACGAGCATGAAAGATAAACACAAGATGTAAAGTAGGCAGTATTGATGAAGTGAGACTATGACAAGCCTAGAAAGTAAAAATGCAATTTATTTTCGTCTAAACACTTCATGTAACGTTAAAAATATACCCCCTTATGCATATCTCTAAAAAAATCATCCTTAACTCTGAAAAATACGAAGTAAACATTAATACTGGTCTCGATGTAAACTTTCAACTGCTACCTGATATTCGTACATTTGAAATATACTGCATAACTTTCCAGTTCTTTTTCACATTTATCTAATGAGATATGGACTTTGGATTCATTAAATAGAAGAAATACCGAACACCAGTAATATACAATCCAAAATTGTGGTTTAGTTTTGTTGAAATAGCAAAATCCAGAAACCTTTTAAATGAGGTCAGAACAACTCAGCAGCAATTGGTATCAATCAACCAATTTATGAAGACTTGACTTACTAAAGGTCTACAATTGAAGAAAATCAACTAAAACTTGCAGGTAGTAAGAAATTACATGCTCTTATTCCACAGAGGTATTATGATTTATGTACCAAATTATGTAAAACAGAAAATAGTCTAATCCTACTTTGTCACTAAACAAAAGTAGTAATAACAGATCAGGGTACATCAATCTGACATTACCAATGTGAGATCAGAATCCGAGTGAAAGAAGAATGCAAATTTCATTGTGCATGCAACCTTAAGAGTTATGAGTTTCATGCCCAGACAGTTAATGATGGTCTCACAGTTATTTTTATTATTATGACTTCTGTAATGAAGATAAATGATTTAAAGATTGAAAATAAAATTGCTAATCATAATGATACTCCCAGGATATGAATTAAATTAACCATTTTATATGTGAGAAACTTAGAAGTTTCTTCAACCTTAAAGGATAGGCTAAGTAAGGGTCATGGTTTTTATTCATGGTACCAAAGAAATATTGACTTAAAGCACTTCTTGTTATGAGAATAGTAAATAAAGGTTATAAAAGGCACACAGACAAGAGCATGAGTAGTTTGATTTGTGGAGAGGTGTGACAAATCCTGACAGCAAATCCTCCAATTTCAGAAACCGAACATTTTGTCCCCGATGATTACATGGCTCAACTGCCTTTGTTCTTTAAACACTCCTTTGCCAAGTTATAATTTGCTAATATCTTTGTAATTAATTTAGTTAGTAGTGTCTGAAAGAACTTAATGTCACTAAAGTGCCTGAGGTTTGTGTGTGGTGAATTGATTCTCCTCCTCCCCCTCAAAAAAGAAACTAGACTTAAGGATGAAATTATCTTGATTGCAAAACTACACTACACAGTTTCGGAATTTTTTGAGATATCAAGGACTCTCAGTCTGTCTCTCTCTCTCTCACTCTCAAATAATACAGTAAAATTACATTTATTTGAGGTGAAGTTTGCTTATCAATTCATCAAAAATTAGCTTAAAAGTCCTCCTTTACAAAGGGGGGATTTAGTGATTTATACGGTTTCATTCATGTCTTGGAAAGTACTCAAACTGAAGAATTCCACTGCTTGAAAAAATCAATTTTGTGGCAATAATTAATTGCCAATTTTAAATATATAGTATACACTTTTATCTTCAAAAACATACAATTCAATACAGCAAAGGTAGGCCAAAGTAAAACTAGTGGAACTGCCAAAGCACATACTTTCTCGCATTGGTTCTAAATGCTCCGCAATATTATACTACTACATACTCGTATACCAACAAAAGTGTTTTCAATCAGCATATTTTTTTCCACTCCGAAACCTGATCTCAGTTCCTCAGACTTAACTTGCCAGCACTCATACCACTACCCCACACAAGAGCCGTATGGATCGAACTCGGGCAGAGGCATAAAAAGGTAAATGCCTACTTTTTGTAAAAACAAATAACATAAAGAATCAAAATAACCATTAGAAACTCCCAAAGCCTTCAGTCCATTCAGCCTGATCAGGAAATATCAATTTTGGAAAAAATCAGCTGAATGGTTTAGGAGCTACAGTTGTCCACAAACAGATTGACAGCTGTCAGGTTGATAGATTGATTGATAGTGATTCCAGGCACACCAACTCCTAAAGTCATTAGTCCTGAATGTGTAGAACATATTTTTGCTCGTGAGTTAGCTGTGTTCTACCCACCCTAGATGGTTAATCAAGTGCCAATCTACCATTGGATAGCGGCATTTCCCCCACCACATGCCTCCCACCAGAGGGGTATCCTTTTACCTGGGACAAGCAGTAAGCTCCTGACCAGTTTCCTGGCATGTGGGGGTAGAAGTGTAAGTAAAGTGTAGATAGGGTAAGGAATGAGAAGAAAAGATTCCACACGGTCCATTTGGATTGATTGATTGAATGATTTTTCGTGTTTCAGAATGCGTCAACTACTTTGGCTATTAGTCCCATTAGTGTAGTGCACGTTTTTTTTTTTTTTTGGGGGGGGGGGGAGTTAGCGGTGATCTTCCCCCTCTGGATGGGGAGATCTGGCACCGACCTAGTGGGGTTTCCACCTAACCAGGACTCTCCCACCAGTGGGGCACCGCTCCAACTGGGACAAGCTCTAGGCTCCCGACAGATCTCCTGGAATAGGTGGTAGTGTAGTGCGTATTAGTGTAAGTGTGTGTGTGTGTAAAGGGAGAGGATAGGACAGGGAAGAGGAAGGATAGATTGCGTGCGGTCCGTGTTCCGTTTGTTAGGGTACTGCTCCGGCATTCGCCTGGTGTTGATCGGAGAAACCATGGAAAACTACCGATCAGAGCAGCCGGCTGCTAGAATTCTCCTCCAGACAGTAACTGAATTCGACCTAGCTGGAAAGCTAGTGTCGAAAATCCTGCCGCCATCAGGTCTCGAATCTAGAACCTCCCGGTCAGAGGTGCTGCAGTGACATCAGTTGATGCACTGAGCTACCGCTCCCGGTACGTGGTCCATTTGGTAAGGTACTGCCCTGGCATTCCCCTGGTGTTGATCAGAGAAACCACGGAAAGGTACCGATCAAAGCAGCTGGCCAGTAGAATTCTTTTCCGCACAGCAACAGGACTCGACCTAGCTATCCGGCTAGAGGCGAAAATATTGCCATTGTCATGACTCGAACCAAGCACCACAGGTCTGGTTAGTGGCACTACAATGAGTTGATTACCTGAGCCACTTCTCCCAGTCAGTCGTTAAAGATATACAAGTCGATCCCATGAGCACTAGTTGTGTTGTATTTACATTTAATGTTGATTATTTTACTTAAATTAGTTCATACGTTTTACAAATCCAATAAGAAATGTAAAAATTGTTTAAAAGTTGAAAATGTGAATTCCTTTTTTTTAATTAAGGTAATATTGAATAGCTTCAAATGGTTTTCAATAAAGTTTCTGGAATTCTCAATTAATTTCTGCAGCAACAGAGAATTGTGTGACAAATAAAAATCCCAACCAAGGCTCGAACCAGAGAACCTTCCCTCCGAAGAGTAGAGTCCGTACACGCCAATTAACTACCTCCGCCATCTTGGTGGGACATTGGATTTACACTTCTATAATAGTAGTAAGTGTATGGTGGTTTCAGTTCTAGCATTTGGCAGCCAAAAAATTGAGAAAATGTGAAAAAAGTCCTTTGGGGGGCAAAAGATGGCAGCTGGGAAAGGAATCAGGCATAACCTAAAAGCTAGTTGAGACTAAACAGTTCAGAAAACTAACAAGTACAAGAAAGTCTGTGCCATTCAATAGTACCACTAGTTCAATTTTCAAAAGATCTGTGATTTTAACGAATATGAGACTCCCACCATTCTCTTAAGCATTCTGTACGCTATCCTACAGCAAAGTTCGATCAAAAAATTTGGAGTTGATTTTGAGAAAAGGTCTTTGAGGCTTAAGTGAAGTACCCTGAAAAATCAAAATATGAGTTTGAAAATTACAAGACCACTAGTTCATTCAGATTGATTGGGGAATATCAATTTTGAAGAAAATCGCATGAACGGTTTAGGCACTAGTGTTGACCACAGACAGGCGGACATTTTGCTGTCAATTAATTTTTTAGCATCAAGAACCAATAAAACGTGGATTCTGGCTACACCACGTGATAGACGATTTTCTTTTCTAAATTGAGCAACAGGGTTTATCCACTTTTTCGTTACCAGAGCCTGGCAATAAGAGTTTTTCTAGCAAAAATTCGCCATTTTCTGGCACACAATAATACAACTTTCTTTTCTTATGTAGAATTTGTAAGGCGAGAAAGTAAAACAAAGATTTGACAAAAATTAAAATTTTACCCATGCTTCATAACATGCAGATTCCACATTTTCATTAGTTCTTTCTCTCCCTCATTAACATCAGTGAAATCATCAATCATCATCATTGTTTTTGTTTGGAGCCACTTGGGGTCATGTTCTCCTTCAGAATCTATATCCATCTCCTTGGGATATATTGGCAAACAAGTGGTTGTATGATGATATAATCTGTAAGAGATTGTTCTGAGGTTATTTCAATTTATATCACATGAGAAACAGAAATACACATTAACACATCGTTTTTATTACACACTGAAAGAGGCATTAATACATTTATCTGAACCTCCAAAATGAGGAAAATATACCCTCTAAGGTTTATTAATATTTAACATTACAATTTTACCCACCTATTATGCCCAGTGATGTATGGACGTTGTCCATCATACTCGTTCTCATCCAGTTCCAAGAATTCTGACAAACTAGGTTTGGGTCGTTTTGGACGACACACCAAAATGTTTGAAACAGATGTTCGACGCACAGGACCATTACGAGAAAAAGCAAAGCCAGGTGGTTGCGATATGAGATCATGTGGACTGCCAGTGTAGGAACCATCATAACATTCATTAATGGCAACATCTATCCGTGCTCCTTGAGGAATAGGCTAAAAAAAGTTTAAAAAAATAAAAGAAAAAAAATCACACTCACAATAAAACATTATGAATTCACCAAATAAAACAAAAATCTTTTTGCCCTAGTAGACAAAAGAATTATTAAGAGTAAGGTTAGTTATTTGTTTTAATTTAAGGGAAAATGAATAACCGAATGTGCCATTCAACATTTCAGAAGGCAGGAAAAAATTACAAGCTTGCAAATTCAACAAAACCCTGGTTAAGCACACATACGCCTTTTAGAAAGGATGCCTTCCTCCAGCAGCTTTCATGGCAGAAAGGAGAGAGGAGAGGACTACATGGTTGTCAAACAGTTGTTGCCTTTTATATACAATGGTCATGCGCCACTTTCACAACCCAGATAAAGCAATTTGAAATTAATGAAATTGAAATGGTTCAGCGAGATTATTGCAGGTGTACCATTTGGCTCCCAAGCTAAGGAACCATTACAAAATCATCTAGTATGCAGAACACAGAAAGGATTATTAACAGAATACATTTTAGATGGGTTCCTTCCTTTTTTATTTCATATGTAAAATATGCACACAACTGTAACTGCTAGATAATATATTGAAGCAATTACACTTCTTATTACAAGTTCTGGGTTACATCTGAAGATATCTGCTCAATTTATTTGTTAAAATTATGGGATTTTGACATTAATGTATGACCTTCAAAATAATGAAAAGATTATATTGATCTATAAGGTATTAATGTTTTCAAAATGATAGCTTTTTTCTAACATACTTTTACTGCTGATGACAGTAATGAAGTCATTTGTCATGTTTTTGCTGTCACCCAACTTAGTTTAAAAAGGTGAGATTACGAAAAAATAGAGGTTTCCAATAGAGCATAGGAATTATACATTCCATTAATTTTGCTTTGCAAGTTGCAGATAGTAAGAGGTAACATGAGAATAACCTGCCACGGTCACATGTACTTGATGAACCCAAGGATAGGATACATGCTTATCTTTCACATCCTGAAACAGGTAACTACACCAAGCACATAAACCAAGAGTCTACAAATCAAAGTGACAATGTTACTTTGGCCCAGAGAAAACTGATGGATGTACCATTAAATGTAGGCAAGAGAGAGAGAGAGAGAGAGTATCAAATTATCATGTCTGTCTGAACACTCCAATGTTTTGTTGATTAAGAAATGTGATAATATTCCTGTGTCCACACCATCTACTGTCAAAACAACAGACCACGGTTTTTATATGGAAACTTATACAGATGAATATCATCCTGTCAGTGTCACAGAGGAAATGAGAGTTTCATTTAAACAACATTAATTACATGAACTGATTTATGACCCAAGTTTACTTAGAGATGCTGCAGAATTATTAGGATCCAGACGAAAAGCAAAGAATATTTTGTCTCTGAATACTACAACATGGTGAGCAGTTTAAAACACAATTCTGGTGTTTTCGGCATTGGGAGGAAAGTAAAAGCATTGCAACAAAACATTGTTACAGGTCCTTCTACGTTACACATTCTTTGTTGACTATATGATCTGAAATTTCAGCACATTCCTAATAAATATGAATATCAAAGTGCACAGTATACTTACCACATATGTAAAGGTGAATCGTGAATGACATAACTTCAGATGCTTTAAAAGCGCATAAAGTGAGACGCAATCAAGAGAACACCATGGGCATGTCAGATCTTCACATGCTTCAGTTTGTTGTCGACTATTATTGTTGTACAAAAACTGATAAACAATTTGCAACCGTGGTTCTTCTGATTTAATAATTGGTTTTTGGTCTGTCAGAAAAAAAAAAGTAAAAGATATACTTGTCACCATCATACAATTGAAAATACTTAATTGAAAATCACTCTAAATGCTCATAAAGTGAATTACATGCAGAATAGGAAAATATGCTACATGCACATATGCATTACTGCACTAATAGTTCTACAAAAAAAGAAGGGTGCATGCAAATAACAAAAGAAATTTTCAGTAATGTTTTGGAGTTATAACAATTTTAAAGGTATTCCAAAAAGGTTCTACATGATATGAAATAGAAAGATAAAAGAAAGGTTAAAAAAATTCCTCCCCTTCAAACTTAAATAGAAAGATAAATTAAATTTAACAGTGAGCATTTTTATTTTTTTATGAATTTTTATCCATAAAATGAGCATTTGTAAACCACTATTTTAAAATGTTCTAGAAAAATATCACATGAACTACCTAGTTCTTCAGCAAGGCACCTGGTAACTTCAGTTTTAGGTATTATGTGTTCTGTAACAGCATGGTTGGAAGGATAGAACTCTGTAAATAAAAGCAAGTGGATGTGACATTTCCTGGGTATTGACTGAAATACCGGGACAATGAAATAATATAAATGCAAGAATGGTATTTTCCTTTACACATTTTCAATTTGCTTCCCTGATGGGGAAATGTGTAAATATTAGTAAAATTATGCAATAAATTTTGTCTGAAAAAAGAAAAAAAGAAAGAAAAAAAATACAACAAAAAGAGAAGAGAAAAAAAGAAAAGAAAGAAAAACAACAAAAAACACACCAAAGAATGTTACAAATCTATCAGTTTTTTTATTTACATATTACTAATGTACAGAAACAAAATTCTTACACTTCAGTCCCTAACATCACATGAACCCACCTATTACCATTAAGTATAAGAAGAGTGCACAATTACTAGGTAAAGGCCATCCAGATCCTTTTTGGAGAGTACACATCACTCTTTCTATTTACTTACAAAAATATGTTTTCCATAAATCATAAGTGGAAGCTTTTCTGCTTAGATATTGAAGTTTATCAACTAAGCTACCACATCCAGAGAAGAAAAGCAATGTGAAGTTTATAATCAAAACAACACTAAGACACTGCATACTACATGTCTATTATAAAGATGTTGCATATTAAATATTTTTATCTCTAGAAAATATTTTTTATGCTCTTTTAAATGAATTAGTAAGTTCACAAGTTCATTACAACAAGCAAGATCGAGAGAAATTAATCCTGTGATGTGCACTTCTAGAAACTTGCCCTGCTGACTTTGAAGCACATATACTTGACAACTATGAAAATTTAAGATGTCATTGACAGATTTACATAGGTGCTACTAAATACACTTGCATCAAAGAAATGCAATAGAACCCTACCAAGAAACACTTCAATATTCAAAGAGTAAGAAACTTTTTGATGATTGAAACTTATCAAGACTGGATACAGAATATTCATAATATTAAAACAAGTACATTCAATATTTCAAAATTTAAATCACTGTATCTCATTTATTAAGAACATAAATAATTAAAAGAATAGTTTCTTATTAAAAATATTTTCCCACAGGAAAAACACCAGGACTCCTCAATCACTTCTTGTCAGTCAGACAATAGATCAGCTCATGACCAGTCACCAAATTGAAATAATAAAACGGATCAGGCTGAAAAATACACGAGTACCATAACATATTTTGAACAATCATCCTCAGATAAAATAGAGAGTTTTGATTAATTTCCAACTCTGTAGCCCCAAGCACCTCAGCTACACAATGAAAATGCTTTCTGTATCTTAATGTGTTTTTTTCCCCTGCCTTTAATGCCAGAAGTTTTGTACATAAAATTTGTTCCTCACTTACACACATCTCCTAAAAAGCAGATTTTTTTGGAAAATTCTGAAAGTAATTTCTACAGACTTTGGATCTACAAACAAATTATCATCAATAGTTCATTTACTTTACAATATTGTTGAATTTTTTCACATTTTTGATAAGAAAATGAGAAACTCCTCTCACATTCTCAGGCATTTTAATTTTTTATTATTATTTTATGTGTTACCATTTTAAAAAGATTAAAAATAAAGAAAACTGTATATTCTACTTATTGGGGGTTTCACAGATGCAACACCCTTAGAAACCGCTTTAATTTTTTTCAACAAGTTATATAATTGATGAAATCGGTTTTTAAATAGGGACTAATTTTAAATTTGACAAATTCTAAGCATGTAGGCACTAAAAATATTAAAAATGCAGAAAACATATTTTCACTGTGTAAACAGGGCAAGTGCAATTACAGAATTGGAAACTAAGTGAAAATGTTATACTTTGAGGCAGAATCCTAGTTCAAGATGTTTTGCTTCATTTTGTTTGGGGACAGTTTTAATTATCTTTCCTAGCTAGTCAATTTTGTCATTTAGGAAAGAAAACTGAAGTTTATTCCATAGCTTTTGAAAGTTTATCTTCCCAAACACACTATCTAGATACAATTCAATACAATTATATGCTTTTAGTGGTACAAACTTAGAAATCTTTAAGTAAAAATGTTTTACAAAGAAAATTGAGTTTCTATTGCGCATCTTACATGCCAAAAAATTTGGTTTTTTTAAAATAATGATAATGAAATAAGAATTATAATCACCATTATAATCATTATCATCATCACAAAACCCAATGAGTATAAAAAAAATATGAATAAATAACTATATTATGAGAAATGCAACATTTTGGGAAACTACATGTTTTACCTCTTAAAGCAATATAAAAAATACATTAATATAAAAGAAGTATAAAAGGTACAAGCGAAAACCTCCAAAAAACATTCAATCAAATTGGCACACAGCAATGATTACAATGGTTTTAACAAAATACGAGAAAATTATTCACCCTGTTTACTCACTTTAACTGAAAAATTTTATAGAATTTGACTTTTGAATGTATGAAACTCACTGTTTTTGGGGAGACTTTTACACAAATTATATAATAGTAATTTATGTACAGTTGAATACAATTCTTATATGCATAGCTGCCTTTACGGACATTATCAAATTTTTCTCATTTTTAATATCTTACCTAACTATGAATGAAGAGTAAGTATTGCAATTGTATGCCGGAAATTGGAGATTATCCAACAGCAAAAATTCATTATCAGAGTCTGGTAATGAAAAAGTGTATAAATCTAATTTATATGTGGTAAATTAATTCATCTAACATAACATATAGTCAGAATTAATGCTTTATAGGTCCTTGATAGAGAAAAATCAATTGACAACAAAAGGTCTGTCCTTTGTCACCACTAGACCCTGGACAGTTCAGACATTCTTCCAAGACTGTCATTTCTATCATGCAAAATTGATATTCCCGATCTACCTCATTGAATTTGAGAAGCTGCGAGTTTGAAATGGATATTTCGATACTCGGGGGGGAATTTTCATGAAGCCTCAACATTTTGCCAAAAAAGGTTCCAAACATTTTTATTAGTCTTTGACCTAGGATAGCACAAAGGTCACTTAAAAGAGATGTCACCAGTCCTGGTAAAGTTAGAGTGGATAAATCGTGTTCTTACGGATAGTAAATTACTTCCTCGAATACGTTGCATATTCAGAATCCATGTTTGTGGGTCCTTAATACTAGAAAATCAATTGACGCCAAAACGTCTGTCCATCAGTTCCTCATCTGTCTGATCAATGATAGTGCCAAAACCATTCAGCCGATTTGCTCTGAAATGGATATTCCTCCATCAATTTAAATTCACTCAAGGCCCTCTTGAGTTTGAAAAGGATATTTTGATTTAGGGGATACTTGGTCTCATTTCCATTGAAAACACTATATTTTTGAAAATTACGCTAGTTAGATATAATGGTAGAGACCTTCAGCTCAAGCATTGGCAAAGGTGAATTTCCCAGAGCGATTAGGTGTAGTGGTAACACACCTGGCCTGGACCTGGAAGGGCTTGGTGCACCTGGATTCGAATTTTGGCACTGAGAAAAGTTTCTGCTGGTTGTAAACACTTTTGCAGCTTAACATCGTAGTATAATAATGCATAGCTATTAGAAATAATGTAAGGAAGTATGTGCTTTTGTAGCACCTCTAGTTTATCTCATGTGGTGTTCTGTCCACACCACAAACGCCCTCAGCAGCAGGTCGTTGTTTCCTCCATCAGAGGCTGGCCACACCCACTGCGGGCACCCGGCGCTCCCACCGCTGGCCACCCTCACTGCCACCTCCCCCACCCCAGCTGCCACCAAAGCATCCCCCGAAGGGCCGGTAGCCTCTACCCCAAACAGGCACTCTGACAGGTCACCGTCTCTGCCGGGACAAAATCTCTCCGCAATGGACAAAGAAAGCCTGGCCCGGCCCGGCGCCATCTTCTGGTTTCTCTTGAGTGTTGGACGTAACCCTTCACAGAGGTGCAGTAGTATGCATAGGTGCTCATCGAGCAACAATTCTGCCTTCGGCAAGTCGACTACGTCCAATGTAGATGGACTTTCAGTACGTACGCGAGTTCCGGCTAACCAACGTGAGCCCGATTCCATGCTCTGCTCCCATTGAGGCACTACATCCGTGCCCTATCAACGGACCTTGTGGGAGCGCGCATTCATTTGCACCCCAGCAGTGCAACACCTCAGGCACACCGCCTCACATCCCCGGTAACACATGCACTGTTGCCCTTCAAACTGTGGTCCGAAGGTACGTGTAAGAACAATCCAGTGACTGTGGTTCTGAATAATAGTTGCGTAACGGACAATGCCTTCCGCAACTGTGGCACATTTTATGGACCATATTCAAAATCCCTGTAAATAGCACAAACTAATTCTGCCCACAGCAGAAAAAGGGTAATCATTACAAATGAAAATATTGTAAAATTAATAATAAATAGTATGTGCAGTGTGATTAAGTTCAATTGGGCAGCTCATAGCACACTGCGGCAGTAAGCTTTTCATTGTACAGAGAAGGCCCCGTTCAGTCTGCTAAAGCAACCTCCTCCCTCCTGGCTATTCTTCCCTTTCTCTGTACATGTGGTAAGACTAATATTATTTGTTAAGGACAATTTTGATTAACTACCCGTTATGAGATGTTTACTCATAAGTTTTATACTTGGCTTTTAATTATGAATGTAATCTTTATAGTGAATGAAGAGGTAAAACATCTAGTTTTATGATACATTCCATATAAATAGTGAACCATTGGCCACAGATTCGTTGTTTTTACTACCATACATATTACCATCATGGATCTTACAGCAAGATCTATAGTTAATATACAAGGGTATTTCAGGACTCACTTTAATTATTTATCATTATCATTACTATTACTATTATTATTACTATTATTATTATTATTATTATTATTATTATTATTATTATTTTACGGTTGTTGTTGTTGAAGTTGAAGTTGTTGTTGTTGTTGTTGTTGCAATATTAGTACTATAATTGATACATTTAGATTTTATCGTATTTGGCCCAATTTGGATAATTGCTCACTATGCAATTTTCAAAACCAAATAAAAGAAGAATATTTTGAGGAGTACTACTTGTTAAGAAGACCCAAAAACAGGGGTAGGGAAGTTAATTGTGAATTAATACCTTAAATACAATAACGAAACCAATTAATTCTCATCTACAAAAAAAAGTGCATGTTACATGGAGAACAGAAAATATTCTGGAGACATAGGCTCTTAAAGAGAAACAAATTAAAAATGTAAAAAGAAACAACTTAAATAAAGTTTAAAAGTTGAATGATACGGCACATGATATAAGATTATCTTATCTCTTATGACAAGATTCATCAGAACAAAGAAGATCTGAAAAATAAAAATGATTGTAGGGCAAATGAATGTTTTAACTTCATTACACATTACACAGGAGTCAAATTTCACTCTGGCAGTTAAATCTTTATGTGAAGACTTGAAACGAATAATGTCCCCCCCTCTACTTACCAATAATCTTCTCTAAAATTATAATTTTTGGGATAAGAAGTATGGATTAAATATTAGGTTCATTCTTTCTTTATAAAATAACCCTTACACACATATATTCTGCAAGTCATTCCAACAACCATTCCAAATAGTAAAATACTTCCCTTTTCTAGAAACCAAAACAGAAATGCGAAGTCCGAGAAAGCTTGGACAATAAGCAACAACTACAAAGTTGAAAATTAAGGTAAAAACTATGCCATGCATTTCTACTAAGTCAACACCTGCTACTTAATCCATTTCAACGTGAGAAAAGATTAAATCAAACTAAAATACCAGTAAAAATTCAACAAGACACAAAAAAATATAATGAATTCTTAACATCCACAATGACACCACATGAAAATTTCTCTCAAATCACATATTTATTTTCTCAAATGATGTTCTTTAATTAACCACTGAAATTTGTTTTTGACCAAGTAAAGAATTTAACTGTTTAGCTTTTCACATGTAACAAAATTTTCTCTAAAAACTTGAACGAACTACTTATATTTAAGGAAACTCAGTAGTAAATTTTAATTTTTGCATACTCTACATGTGTTCTACTAATATATATTATTTTATCAGTAACATGCGTCTTTAACCACTGTTAACATGCAATCCTACAGGTTTGTTAAGTGCACTTGTACCTACCTGTATGTTGAGAAATCTAACATCCTTAGCAACATAACATTATTAATTTTTTATTATTATTATTATTATTATTATTATTATTATTATTATTATTATTATTATTATTTACTATTATTACTATTATTACTACTATTACTACTATTACTACTATTACTATTATACATTAGGGGAATAAAAATAAAAAGTATGGCAAAAAATCTTAGAAAAACAGTGTCTAAATTATATAACGAAATTCCACCTTCTTTAGAAACATAATGTATCAATATTTTTGGCAAATTTAAAAAAGATAATAAACAGTGGCTTCAAACTACATAAAACAGACTGTACATATTTAATTATAACTTAATTAACATACAGGGTTTATGTTTAATAATAAATATAGGTTTTTGGCGTCATAGTGTCACTATTACAATATGCACACATTCATTTTTTGGCCTATGTATTAAATGATGTCTTGGATGTCCCGTGTGGCTTCTTCTAATCACATTCCACCTCTCATTCTACTTTCTATCTCCCCCTCCCTCCTCTTTTGCATGTAATATGTGTCATATGTCCAGCCTCTTTGCTCATTCTATCTCCCCCCCTCCTTTTTTGCATGTAACATGTGTCATGTGTCCAGCCTCTTTGCTCATTGTATGCGTGTATCTCCTTGTTTTTTTAGCCTGATGAGGAAAAAATGTTTAAAAACTTAAAAACTGTTGCAAAACCTGATTATTAAATTGGTACTAATCTACACGATCCTGTTTTGTTTATGAACACAATATAACCTACTACAGAATAAGATTGGTCTGTGATTAATACTATAGACAAAAAAGGAACGTGAAAATATATATTTTGTTAATAAGATGTACCCTAATATTGTAATTTGAAAATATTTTGTACATTAAAAAGGTAACTGATATGAGAACCTGCTGAGAAGTCTTTGGACTCTTTAGGACCCTAAACTGATTAAACCAAGTATTATTCTATTCTATAATTATTATTAAACAGTATTTAAGTTTGAAAAACTTAATTTCTTGCAAAACTGAAATATTTTCTGCATTTTGTTACAGTTTTTGCATTTATCATTTTTCCAGGAAAGTTCTAAAAATTAAGTGAATGTTCCTCAATGAACTTTGAAGCAAATTAATTGATTTACATTTTTCAACATAGGGAAAGTAAAGCAAGATCTCTTACTTCCTTATCATGCTGCTCTGCTCAAGTCTCATCATGATATGTTTTTAATATCAAATTACAACAGTTTTCTACCCATTTAATTCAAGCGAGTGACTTCTTAAAGCAGATTTGCGACTACAGATATTATAGGTAAACGTGCATCATGCAGGTGCAAAGAAATGTTATAAGAAATTATGCAATTAAACTGTCTCTATTCATTACAACCATCAACAAATGGTATTCTGTGAAAGACTTTTGTGATGAATTTTATTTTTAAAGGTAAAATGAAGAAAACCTGAATAACAAATTTCACAAACACACACCGCCATTTTGTTCTTTCTTAGATTGCAAGTTCTTAAATCAAATTAAAATACGCACACTGCATGCAAATTTTTCTACCAGAACTACATACGATCACAATTTCCCAGAAATAACCGAACAAGTAACTATACTTCGATATCCAATGTCCTAATGAGGCAATTCCTTTATAATTTCTTTATGAACACTGATCATCCCCACACAGAAAAATCACACTATTACATGTCTTACATTCTTACTGAAAAATAAAATAAAATATAAATAAAAAAATAATTAAATGTTGAAACTTCGGACATAGATAAAAACAAATTTCTTTTATTGCCTAAAAAATATGCAACTGTACCTCTGCAAGCAATGAACAATAATAAAACCTTAAACCCAAAAGACATATTTAACCAATTTTTTTACTAATGCTTAAAAGCAAATACATGAAGGCATTACATACCAAAACAAAACTACACAAGGGCAATAAATTGTCAGTTTCACAGAACAACTGACAATGATGGAATATATAATTTTTATTTTACTTCCATGCATGTAAAAGCATAAAACAATTCATCTACAAAGTATTCATAATTTTTGTGTCAATGTGTTTTGACTGTTGCATTCACTAAAATACTTGTCAAATGTATTAGACAAAAATACAATACACCATTGTACCTGGATGGTTCTCCTTGTTACTGCTTGAATCTAAAGGATCAGCAGCTTGAAGAGGTTTTGGACGATCAACAAGGCCATTACTAGGCTCAGTAGTCCAACTAAGATGAAATTTTAATGTTGGGCCTTTACTGAACACCTCAAATGGGCCACATTCCTGAAAAAAACAAACAACAACAAATAATAACAATAACTACATAAATAATTATAATAATAAAAAAGATCTTGCACATGAACACTGCTGAATACTTTATTGTAAAATTGATGAAAATGATTTAAAATTGTCTTTCATAGCAAGGGAAATTAAAACATTGCTTATCAAAACAATTAACAAATGGAAGAGTAGTTCATAAATTAAACTAGAGCATTCTTGTTTCCATATAAAGCTTGACAGAGGTTGACATATATGGCCATGAGAAAGTCCTAGAGACAGTTACATAAAGGTAAAATTGCTATGGGGTTTTTCCCATGGCAATTTCCTATTCGATGGTGTTTGAATAAAGGAAGGTACGTTATAAAAATGAGTTTGAAGAAAAGTAAAAATAAAATGTTGTGTGATCATTGTAAAGCAGAGACTATTTCAAAATGATGAAATTAATTTCATTTTAACTTTAGATTGGTAATGCTGAGTATTGATTTTATTATGTGCCTAAGCAACAAAACTCCGCCTTCACAAGAAATTACTGAACTCCCTTACATGATCACTATCGAATATTTTATGAGAAATTAAAAATTGTCGAAAACAGCTGAATTCATCCAAAAACATAACAACAATGTTAGACAGTTTTAAAACATAAATTCTATTTAATAGTTGTCCAGTTATCAAAACATACGGGGTATAATGTATTTTACTTGCACACTTTAAATGGAATTTTATTAATATATACATAAAGAAAATGGTTAATATTATTAAAACTAGTATGATTAACTACCATTTTCATTAGTTTTAACAATATTAATTTTGTTTCTTAAATGAGTATTAATAAAATTCCATTTTTATTAATACTCATCATCTCTAAGATGTATTTTAAGTGGCCTTAGCAAACACTTAAATATAAATTTAGAATAATAAACGCTCTTGAAACTTTAAAAACGTTCTTGAAATTAGCTCGTGTGTGTTAGGTCGGTATTGCGGCTAAATTAGTTTAATCTACCGACAATTGCATGCTGGATAAAAACTAATCAATTATCTAAGTCTTTTAGTATATTTTTTAAAAATTTATAGAAATATAATATATTCTTAATCAACTTAATTGATTTAAGTCTTTTTATCTGAGTATTTTTATTTTAAAATATTAAAATATAAATATATTTTCAAATATTACAAATAATAAATAGTGCTTTAAATCATTGATTTTTTAAAAATAATCATTTGATTTAAATCAATGAGCCTGCACAAGTCTAATTTTTCTTGAATTGAACGAAATTTTGAAAATTACAAAAGTTGGAAATTAAATAAGAAAGTATGTTGCAGTACTAGTTTATAAGCTTTATCAATTTTGAAATTTATGCTTTTAAAACTACTTTCCATAATACAACTTTATTTCTTATAGCATTTGTCTCCAGTTTATTTGTCTTTTCCATCATTTCCAAAGCCTTATTTGAAATGTTCACACTAAACAAAATCACTCCATTTTACAGCCAATCTTTGGCTAATTTTACATGATATCCATTAGGTAATGATTTTGATTTATAGATCTGGCATAGTTATTTTGTTTGTTGACCACATTAAAAAATGTACAGATCTTTTCTTTACCCCAATTTTTACTTCCTCAACTCTCCATTCTTTTCCATTTGCTAATCAAAATGAACTATATTATGATATTAACAACAGAAAATGCATATACAAAATAGTTACAAGATACACATATACAGATAATAAAGTAGTTGTTAAAAATCATTAAATAATAAATGCAATATAATTTAAACACAACATATACAATTTTAAAGCAATTAAACTCTGTGTTTTTATAATCTATTTTTTAATTTAGTATAACATTCCAAAAATTAATTTAAAATAAAAGAAAATAAAATGAAAAGAAACTAATGCTTACGAGGTAACTCACATCCTTGATATCACCAATTGTTTCCCATGAAGAATGCTTTTTTGGTGATCCACGGATAGTTGTCTGAACCTCTTGCAGAACCAAGTCATAATCACCATCAGTTAATAAACAGCGATTATGCTTGTCATACACCACAAGTTCTGAACCATATAACTTTACTTCATCAACCTGACCCTTTTGCGGACCTGATGACTTGCGACGTTTTTGTGCAGGTTCTTAAACAAAAAAATGTATTTTCAATGAAATTCATATTAACGAATGCTAGCTTTAAATTTTACATAAACAAAATTCATGAAAATGTATGGAATTGCAGATCACTTAACAATCTCAATAGCAAATATATAAATGTAGAACACAATGTATTAAACAATTTAATTAGTATGCTTGAAATGAAGGATGTACTTCTAGATTTGGGGTTTTATATTTTTAATACGGGGGGAGAGACAACATCCTATAAAAAAGGAAATATGCTAAATAAAAATAACTGAAATCGCTGCAATAATATCAGATACTAATTTCATAAAAAGTACTTTTTTAAGTATTTTACTGAAAAGTAGTGGAGGTAATGATAAACCAAATTACAAATATCATTAATAAATATGCTTGGCAAAGAAGGTTAATATAGTTTGTGTTTTAAATCACCAAACGTTACCGCCTTATTTGGGTCACATGCCTTCAAAAACCCTCATCAAAACCTTAATTTAAGAACAGGAGTGTTCAGATTGTCCATAAAGGAATCTAAGACTAATCAATTGAAGTTGAAGGGCAATCATTTGTCAAAAACTAACTAAAAATAAATAGTATATTAAGTAATCAAATGAAAGTTAAAACCTAAATGGATAATTCATAATGTTAACCAAAAATGCTTTTATCACATTACAAAATAAGAGAAAAAAAATACCCATCTCAAGGCTTAAACATCATATGAGATCGAAGTTGAAACTATTGTTTAATCCAAGTTTAAAAATCAAGTATTGCACTTGTTTTTCAAGAAGCATTATCTTTTTTACATAACTTTTAAAATTTTCAAGAAGAACATGTGTATTAATACTTTAATGTAGCCAAACACATACTAGTAATCCGAACTTGTTTTGGAACATTAAATAGAATATTAGTAAGTTTCCTTGTTACGACCCAAATTTTAAATTTTGTTCATGTATGGTGAAATTCAAGTTAAGTGAGAATGTGCAAGTGAAGGTTTACTGCAATTTCTAGAATTTCTTACAATCACATTACAAGTTTAAGAACATTAAAGAACACAATGAAAATTACCTGTGTCCACATCAGCATTTGCAGATAGACTTCCTGAAGATGTGCAAGTAACACGAAGGAGAAGAACATACGACTTGACTAAGTGCCCATTTGACAAACTAAATGATTCTGTTGGTATTGAAATGGTAGGAGCCTTTGGTGGTGGGTGATCTTCAGAAGGATTAATAGGTACTTCACTTGTGCCAACAGATACCTGAAAGACACATTTACTGTATTATTAGCTGCAAATACTTAACCTAGGAAGAAAATTATGGGCAAGAATTCATCATTTAATCAAAGAAAACTAAAAAAGGAATCACCCAATTTCTTACACATAGTAATTCTCTGTTTTTTACACTTGAATCGCTATCCCATGTTGTTATAAAGTACATTACCAACCTGCATGAATGGTGATGAAACATCTTTCCTCTTTTTGTGACATATTTTTAGAAGAAGAGTCTCCACTTTCACAGGTTCTTGGTGTGTTTCAACTAAACAAATAAATGTAGATCACATTCTCTACTCTATTGATGCATGTTTTATCCTAGTTTCAAAACATTAAATCAAAAACTCACTTCGTTTGTCATAAAATCCAAGAAATGTTAAAGTCATGTAACCTCCTAATGTTTCTGGTTGCAGTTCTCTGTTCTTCTTTACAAGACGTTCCATCAAACAATCTACACTGAAGCCTTTTCGATGCTTGTGGGTACGAGACATGCGTTGTTTCATGTAGCTCAAAGTGCGATTCAGAAACACAGGCTATAAAAAAAACAAAAACTCAAATTATATTACAATATTTTCATTCTTGAAATAACAACATGAATTAAGAATACACTTTCAATACTGTTGTTAAAATATTACATGACACAAATTATTACATACATTCCCAGTAAGGGAAAGGGAAATTTATTGTAGGAAAAAGGAAATACAGTTGTTACAATATGTGGGATGTTTCACGCTTAATTTTTGTTATTATCATTTGTTCATCATTTTGTCACTAGCAGATGATCCACCGTAATCATTGTGAAACATTCTTCAAAGGAAACGTGCTGTATTAATTCATTCTCACTCAGTTGTTTTGTTGTTGTTTTTTCCACGTACTTCACACAAGTTTTAAGATCTTACAAGAATACTTTTCCCAATTTATGAAATCTGTATTGACTCAAATTTAGTGAGACGCAAAAGTCTGTTTCTAACCTAACAATTGCTTAAGGAAGTGAAATGATCATAGAAATTGCATAAAATATTTTATACATGACAAAACACTGATTGATTAACTTGCTTGTACAGATGTATTTTTTTTTTAATTAAAAACACCACAACTACTATAACGGGTCCATGAGAACACCAATTCTTTCATAAATATGTAATATTTTTTTCCTCATAAAAAGGCAAAAGAAGTGCTGAAGAACATTGTTAATTTACACAATAAAATATGAAGTGACATAATAAACATCAAATAAAAGAAAAATGTTATCTAGACAAAATTTGAATGATGTGCATTTCAAATATCCTAATGAAACTTCATCCCTTTGCTGATGATTCAAGAAACGTGATACTTCTATATTTACGACTAGGAGATACCTCATCAAAAATGACAGACCGAAATCAACCTCCCCTATCAATAATTCATCATAATGAATAGTACAACAAAATTTAGTATTAAAGAAATCAAATAAATATATTTTCCATTTCAAACTTTACTTTATTATCAGCAATAGCAGCAACTGCAGTCATCTAGGGAACCATGAAGTGATTTTAGGGAGACCCCGAAGGGACCACCAGATGAATGTTTGTAGTATTTACAATTGTTGTCACTAGTCGCCATATCCCATAAAGAACTTGAGTTTAGTTTCTCTGGTTCATGTAATAGCCGTTTCAACACACTGCATTCTCAAAATCCAACAGCGAATGTAGCAAAGTCCATTGTGATCCTAGAAACCACACATGCGTGCCATCATCCCACCCATAAAGGAATCTATCCTTTCTCTGCATTGACAATTGGGAGCTCTATCTTATTTCTTCAAGGCTGTCTTCCTTTTTGGTCATAATTTTATTATATTTTATATCCTTTCCTCATTTCAGTCTCTTCACAAAATAATGTTGTACAATGACATAGGAGCTTCTAATAAATTAGTATTTTTGGTTAATTTCCTAATTAATAACAGATTTACAGTTGGCAGTTTCTTTTGCTCCCTACAGCTTTTCCGTAACAAACAACACTGTACATCTCTAACGCGCGACGTGGTCAGGGTCTTCGGCCTCCGCAGATCTCGAGTTCCGAAGAGTGAGAGGGGCGTGCAGGCGCCGCCGTCTTCCCGCACAAACGTACAAAAGCGATTACCCCCCCTCTCATAACTCGAATTGCGCGCCGCCAAAGCAACCGAACTGTACCGCCAAATACCGTTCCAAAACACATTTTATAGCAATCCAGTCGGTTTTTAATTTTTTATTGCTTACAGAGACGTTCTAAACCTAAAATCTTTTTTTGTATACCAGCATTATAAACGACCTTTTCTGTAGCAAGAAATCGTTCATAATCAATCAAGAAATCGTTCATAGCCAATCTCTACGAGAGAATCGTGTGTGTGTGTGTGTGCGTGTGTGTGTGTGTGTGTACATGTGTGTGTGCGTGTGTGTGTGCATGTGTGTGTACGTGTGTGTGTACGTGTGTGTGTACGTGTGTGTGTGTACGTGTGTGTGTGTGTGCGTGTGCGTGCGTGTACGCGTGTGCGTGTGTGTGCGTGTGTGTGTACGCGTGTGCGTGTGTGTGTGTAGGAGGTAAAGGAAAACGGAACAGCCGACCACAGTTATCTCGCACACATGTCAAATACCTGAGACGTCACAAGAAATGTTTCGCAAAGTTAAGTTTGATTCTCTTATAAATTTATAATGCTGTTATAAAAAAATTCGCTCCTAAAGTCGCTCGATTTCAGAACATGAACTCGAGCAATAAAGCTTAACATTATAAACTAATTGCTTAAACTATTTTGGCAGTATATCCATAAATCATAAATAATAATCTGCAAAACATCCCTAAGTTTCTTTACTGCTTCAATTGCTCAAACGTTCACAATCTTTGCAAAATCAGGGATTTTTCAACGTTGTTACTATTCTGTGACAACGTCCACAGTCACGTTGACTAGCCAAGAACTTTGCGTAGAATGTATTTGGAGTAATCCTCCGCTATCTGTTTTATATAACAGTCTGTACTCCGTAAGTTGTGTCAGGAGTCGTGAAGAGAACGGCGAAGTTGCATCTCCGTGTTCGCGCCTCTCATACGCGCTCCTGCGTCACTACACAGCGGCCAGAATTGGGAAGGAATTAGGAAAGTAGTAGGGTTTAGGACACTTCACAGGAGTTGGATTAGCCCTTGTAAAGCAGCCAAACTCGCTCCTAACGGCTCTCATTTTCAAAACCTATACAACGAAACTTAATATTACGAACTAGTTGAAGAATACACTATTACGCTATCCGAGGACACAGTTTAATAAAGAAAATTGGAGTCATTTTGAGAATTTTCAAAATGTTGAAGTTTCATGTAAAGTACCCCCAAAATCAAATTATCCGTTTCAAACCTAGACGGTCTCAACTTCCTTTAACCCTGGAAAGACGAGTGTGACGAAAACGTCACAGTAAACATGTCTGAAATTGTCAGTCCCAACTCATGCAAACATTTTTTGACTGTCACAAAGTTGTGTCTGGTCCCAGTGAATTTCCAAGAATCAGTTCGACTGTTTTATATCATTCATAAGTGAGTTTTGTCACCACCAGCTTCGTTTCAAAATTGATTACGCCGTCCATTGCACCCTGAAATTTAGTAAGTAGAATTATAAGTACAAATATTGTTTCGTTTACGCTGAAATTCTGTTATATTGATTAAAAATAGTTTATAATGTACTGGGAAGTAACATTGAAAAAATATGTTTTCTCTAATTTCACGACCTGTATTAGGGTGCGCGACGTATACGTTACGCTAGTCCTTTGCACTATTTCTTATAGTCTCCTAACCAATGTAAATTTTTACTTAGAACTGCCGTTTTTATTTAGTAAAAAATTATTTGTGGGTTTAAAAGTACTTTCATTAAATGTACATTTTAAATACGTAAATACTGTCGAAGACGTGTTACAATGTTGGATGCAAGTCAGGGTGAGAAAAAAGAGAATGATTTGGAAGTACTAGGCATCTTCAGTAGTCAAGGAGCCGAAATTACTGATAAAACAGTGCGGATGAAGCGGAAGGTATTTCGACGTTTATCAGGAGAAAAGTCCAATTGGTAAAATAAAATAAATGATGAAATAGTTGGAGACTATTTGGAGCAGTCAATTTATTTACCAGTTTCAACTCTCTGAGGAACTGGGTTATAATGAAACAGGTACGATTTGCCCAAGCATAATACCACACGATTTTCCTGTAAATTGTAATAAGACATGAAAAGAAGCCATGGGGAACATCCATTATAGAAAAAAAAAGGGATCTTTCTATGCAAGTGGTGGTACGACAACAATGTAATTAGAGCAACTTTTACGGGGTAAGGAGTGATGGAAATGAAGCCAGTTAAAATATAGTCTGAAACGAAAATTCTAAATGTGCCTCAACCAAGTATTATCCAGGCAAACAAGTACAGATGGCATGGTGAGGATATCAGTCTTTATAGGGTATATATTAGAAGTAAATGTTTTTGGGCATTATGTAATAGGATGCTCGACGTCGCGGTCATTAAGGTTTGGGATCTATATGTCTACAATGCTGGTAATTCTGTAACGAAACTTATTTTTAGTAGGTAAATCGGGCAGATGTACGTAACACGTTACAAAACTCTCACAAAATCGTCGGTTGGAGTAGCCTCCCAGCATCAAGGAGCACTAAAATTTCGGCGGGTATTAAATATGATTCTCTTGACCAAAGATTATTCCAGTGTCATCTTTGTTTAGAATACTTATAAGTTCTATTTTAATTATTTTTGACTTTGTAATAATATTCAAAAAATTCAATATTAGGTATAAAAGGTGTTCTATCATTTGCCTTTGTCCGTCAGCTTAATGGACAAAATAGTAGCGCAAAGGACTAGCGTGACGTAAATGTCACATGCCCCTGAAAGGGCTCCTCAATTATATTTCTTTTAGCATTTTTTCTCTACTGCAGAAGATACCAATAATTTTATCTTATATGAAAACAACATAAATTTTGGAAAAAAATAATTACCGTCCTTGAGTGTTAAATCGATCGAGGAATATCAATTTTGGGGAAAATCGTCTAAACGATTAAGGAGCTAGCGTTGTCCACAGATGGATGACCGGACAAACATTTAGCCGTCAGTCGATTTTTCAGGATCCACGAAAAATGGAATATAACTACACAACGTGGTATAGGAAGTAATTTACTACAAAGAGGAACAATGCATATGGATGTTTTGTTATCAACTACGGGCAATAAATTTTTCAGCCGATTTCCGATTTACAATTACAATATTTTCTCTTTTTACGAAGTCGAGAAAGTAAAAATCGACTGTTTGTAGTATCTTATTTTTCATGTCTTTTCACATTTCCCTTCCATAATTGCCTACATAAGAGATCATGTAGCGTTGTTCAGACCGCTGTGTACCTTAAGTTGAGTGGACTGTCTGGTTTTATGGGTCGTGCAAAACAGTCTGAAACCTTAATAGCTCACGGTGGCAGTGTTCACGAGTGCGGGGTATTTTCACAACAATACGTTTATTTTTAGCACATAAAACTCACAGGCACAAATATACAATGTACAGTTATTTGGTAATTAGTAGGGAACGGATTTCCATGTAATTACATGTTTTTACAGGAACTAGTTACCCGCATACAATTATATTCTTTAGAATTTACAAGACATTCTGAATGAATTAGAACTATTTTTATTTTATATATTTTTACATATTTAGGTTTAATTACATATTTTTACATATTTTACCTATGACATATTTAGTACATATTTCGTTACATTTGAATATCTTTATTTGTCAAAACGGGACATTCCAGATGCGCGTTTGCAATATTCGTTATGGAATTATCTTTCTTACAAATTAAATGTAATGCTTTTATTACCACCATATCTCCGCCATGATTTGTCAAACGTACCTCCCTCCCCCCAAATTACTGCGTACTTCCGAGTCAAGGATGAGCGGATTTTTACGAACGAAATTACTTTCAACGACGTGCTTGCTCATGCAAATAGCAAATTCGTTACTCGATCGAAAACTAACAAATATTTTTACAGAGAAGTGTCCCGTTGATCAATATGGAGGGTGGGGTATATACAATCCCCCCCCCCTGTGGGATCCATCACTCGCTACACGGTACTACTATTCGCTTGTATACCGGCTCCTCTTGTACATTGTAATATATACTATGAACGTATTTCATATTTCGAATAAAATTCTTATATGTGAAGTCTAGGGTACAATTACTTCAGTACAGATACAACCTACTTTCAGCCACTCCGAATACATGTTAAGAACTGATCGGCGACGTTCTGAGGTCGGAAAATGCTTGTAGAAAGCTATTTTGAATTTTGAACACAATAATGAATTTTTACTTAACATATTTTCTATTTTTCCTTACATATTTTGGAAAAAATAAGTACATATATATGTGCATATTTTGTGTTTTTATTACAATAAATTCCGTTCCCTAATAATTAGATTACATTTAAAATACACTTTACTTAGCACCAGTAATGCTCGCTGTGAGACATTGTGTCATATGAATAAAAATGAGCATTTGCTCCGAAGCAAAGCGAGTCTATTCCGCGACACAGCAAAAGCGCCGTTTCGTATGAATAAAAACTTTATGTCTCCGAAGAACTTGCTCGTTGTGAACAAAATGATAGTGCAGGCTGTTTTGAAAATTGGTTTCCTGAGTAACAGAGGTTATATACGTTACGTGCGTCACGCACCTCATTTGTTTCCTTCCGTGGTCTAAGTTTGTAAGGGGGCTCGTGTTGGAGCATTGAGAGGTTGTGAAGTTGTGGATAGATTTTACTCGTTTCTCTTTCCATATTCCAAATCGAATATGAAGGCGCCGGTGGCCCAGCTAATTTTTGCGGAGATGCTCAGTATATATATATATATATATATATATATATATATATATATATATATATATAAAAATTCTATTTGAAAAGAGCCAGCTGCCCGAGGTGCGCTGTCACCGGAAAGCACTGCAAAATTTGACGAAACCGTACTCGGAAAAATTCGGCGTACTGTTGAGCGATGACGAGTTAACTAAAATGATTTGCAACACGAAAACACGTTTGAAAACAAGTACTGGCAAAACCGCACTGGGAATAAGAAAACTAAATTGAAGACCTGGGAAGAAAGAAAAAACAAAGAACAACAAGAAACAAACTGTTGTATTCTTTTTATTTATGTTAACTGAATATATTCACTATCATAATTGCATTATAATTTATACAACAAAACTTGTATACATTTATTTCATTATGTTAACTGAATATATTCATAATCATATTTACATTGTATTTTAAATCTATTTTAGGAGCGGTATCTTCAGCTGAAACCAGGAATAAAGCTAGTGTTTCTGATGAAGAAATACATTGTACGGAGAGTAGTAGCTGGACCCCTTTGAGGGTGCTAACTCGCCCTGTGAAAAGATTAGTAGAGTTAGAAACAAATGAAACAAAACCTTTGTCAAACGTTGAATTAGCAAGACTCGCTTTATTGGAGGAATTGCGAGAGCAGCGATTAAAAGAGAAAAATCTAAGGGAGATGAATGAGGGAAAATGAGTGCATTATATTATAAAGTGAAAAGCAAATTATACTTACAAATTAAAATCTGCATATTATTCTTGACAGTTCATCCCTCCTACTCCCTACGCCTGGCACCATGAGCCATGGAGCAATTCCACTACCTGAACCCGCAAGAAGCAACATGTTTCTTTGGCCTGACATTAACCCGCATCGACGGGAATTCTTCCAAATGGAGAATCGTACTTTGGTCCAGGCCAAGAAGCGACCGTGCTATTTGCTCTACCACTCTCAAAAAAACCTTCCACTGCGCATGCCCGAACGTGGCCTCTCCCTCCAAAGCTCCTAATATTTCCCCGCCTGCCTGCGCTCTTTGTCACAACATAGCTCTCCCTCTGTCTTTCTCTCGTGGGTCGCGCGGTAATTCAACACTGCGAGTTGGGTGATAAACTGATGAGTGAGAAGGATCAGACGGAAGGCAGCTTACGTTTCTACAGTAGGGGTTGTCCGAACGATCAACAGAAAATAAGCCGTGTACTGAAGAAGAGTTTCGTTCTATAGTCCCTGTTTGACCGTGGATAGTGAGCAGTGACAGTGTGCTTTACACAGTAACTGCTGTTATTCACAAAAACCCAATTATTACAAATAATTGATAGTATATCCACTGAAAAACGATAGGTCGTTGATGAAATAATCATTGAACAAGGCCACATTCCTCTCCGTCTTCCACCGTACCATCCAGATCTAAATCCAATAGCACTTGTTTGGGGACTTATAAAAGGGCGCAAGGCAGCAGAAACTATTGGTGCGTCCTTAAAAGGAAAGGAAATGTTTTGCAGAGAAGCGTTTGCATAATACAGTGCTGAACAATGGAAGAAATCCTGCGAGCATATGTAGGAAATAGAGGCGACATAATAATTCCGATAATGTAATTCAGACATCTATGAATCCGTCATTTCTTTGGACACTCCTGGAAGTGCGAGTTCTTCTGAGGACAGGGGCAGTGATGACGAGTGGCGGTCAGCGCGATCGCTGCGTCTCGCAGTCGCCTCTCCTTGTCACCTACGCGCTTCCCTTATCGCCGAGAGGGGAAATCTCAGATGCCGCAGGGTGGGGGCAGCCTCCGAGACTTTACCAAAGGTACGTCCGCCATGATGTTTTTTTTTTTTTTTTTGCGAGCGGTTCAGCTATAGTAAATTCTTTAGCATGGAATGTGTGTTAAATGTTAATAGAATGAAGGCCGTTCCTATTGATGTACTAATCAGCATTCTTAATCAGAATGTGTGTGCAGCCAAGAGCACCAATTACATTAGGGAAAGTATCTTTCCTGACACCGTTCTCTTGCATGCTAGAGAGCTATTGCAGTTCTTGGCAACTGTATCCAATAGTTATTGTTTTTTTCTCAATGACAAATCCGAAGTCTTGCTCACTGTGGATTGATCCACGCCAACATCATCTGCCACTCCTACCTGAAAACCAGGATCGGCCACGAAAAAAAAATCAGCTTTAGCTCATTGTTTAGAGCTCCACTTCTTCGTGGATGCCGAGAAAATGTTGCGTCAACCATACATTGCCCTTTTCGAATCAGTAAAGATTCTTATAGTCGACATCACGAGAATCTCGCCGTATCTTGTAAATTTTTTTAGTCCGCTGAATCTGCATGTGAGCACAAGGTAAAAATCCGACCCTTTTAACCTTGATTTTCAAACGCGATTTGCTACTGAAGTGCATCCGAAATTTTTAAGCAAGTGCTCAATCAGAGTAAACATTAACTTTATTATACCAATTCTGAGCATTTGCTCGCCAGGTGAGAATACGCTCGGAGACGAAGCAAGTGCTCACAGACTGAGCACTTGCTCACCTACTTTATCCACACGAAATTGAGAAGGTTCTCCGAAACTCGGAGCAAAGAGTAATTGCTTACATACTATATTCATACCACCCATTGAAATGAATTGCGTAAGAAAACATGCTATATGCTTCATCATGTAGTGTCAGAGTTCGAACCAATCTGACGAGCGAGGAGATACGGGTATTAGTCACATCGCGGTTGGATCGGAATTGAAATTGCAATGCTCGCTGTGAGACATTGAAATTAATTTTACCTAGGGAAGCATGCCTTATGCTCCTTTATTGGAGTTCGAGAGAGAAAAAACACCTGCAACTCACATGGCGTTTGGTGCTGAACTAACTTTTGCAACGAACGAGCGCTTCGCAGAGATTCACCGCGCATGAGGCGCTAAATGGGGGCAAAATGAACGTATCTGAATCGCGTATTCAATTTGTTCCAGAACAATTTGGAAGGTGTGGGCTCTTAAAAACTGTTGCAAGTTTTACATGTAGACCATGCATGATATACTGAGAATTGGTGTGACGTCACAGCTCGCGGAGGGGCGCCTACGCGCGACACAGAGAAGCGTGATCGTTGAGCTGTTAGCTGTAAGAGATGCACAAATCAAGCTGTGTTCCCTTGCAAGGCACATATAAAATAAAGAAGTAAGTTTTATGCAATATACCGTTTGCATGTGGATCCGAACATGCTTCATACAACACTTTTCATTTTTCCCACATAACGACAATCCTTTTGATCCAGCTTAAGTTCTGCAGAGTCGATGTAAATATATACAATTATGCAGTAGACATAAGTGTAGAACTAAGAATATATTGTGTTTGGTATATGAGGTTAGGTTAGTACCCCCCCCCATGCAAAACTGTAACCCTTTTTAAAATGCATTAAACTGATCCTAAAAAGAGCTCAAGATCGACGGCAATAACAAACAATAACATCAGTAAAAAATTAAAACCTTTTCATCATCCGGAACTTCAAAAACGTATTTCCATCACAACCATTGCATCAAATTTTGCAACAGTAGTACAAATACGAGAGTAATATTCATAAAAATACAAATATGTAGGAAGGTATGTAAGAGTAGGCATATCCCTAAGTAAGACTATTTTTTTGACATACAAAGAAATGTTCATTTTCAATTCTGTTTACATCAATTTAATGTTTGAACATTTCTATTTTTCTACATAATCGCCATTTCCGTCGATGCATTTTCGTAAACGCTGCAGCAGTTTTTGTTTGCCCATGTCATACCAGCTCGCCGCCATGTCGTTAAATAAACGTTGGATCTTATCCTTCATATCGTCATCGTTGCTTAAGTGCATCTGGCCAAATGTTCATCTTAGGAAACCGATGGTAGTCACTAAGTACCAAGTCGGGACTGTAGGTTGGGTGGATGTCCCATTCAAACTGTTGCAAGAGAGCGACGATTTGACGGGTGACGTGGGGACGAGCAGTCATGGAGAATGCTTACGCTCAACATTCTTTTTCGCCGGTTTTAAATTGCCCGTCTCGGTTTCTTCAGAGTCCCCACAATACCTGTCAGCGTTTGTGGTCCCAGAAGGCATGAAGTCCAACAACAATACCCCTTTCCATACCCCTTATTCCAAAACAGTTTTGATCCAAGGACTTTACCGGCAGACTGTTTGAATTTTCGCGACTTGGGAGAAGAGGGTGCTAGCTTTTATGTGATTGTTGTTTGGTCTCAGGTGTGAAGTGGAACGCCCAGGTTTCGTCGCCCATGAGGCTCGAATCCAAAATGTCCTTCTTGTCTGCATAGCTACGAAGAAATTTGCAGGAAGATTCAACTCGTTACCGTTGGTCGTCCTCCGTTAGCATTCCTGGGACCCATGTTGCGCACACCATTCGATATTGCAACGTTTCCGTCAAAATCCTGTGATCTTCGGAGAACCTCGGGAACCAAAATGCAGAGATCATACAGAGTGATTCGCCTATCTACAAGCATGGTTCGTTCAACCTTCGCAATTGTGATCGGAAATTGACGGTCTGCTGCTTCTTTCTTCGTCGTGAACAGCGGCAAACTCCCAACATCACTTGCGGAAATAAATAGAGGTGGCAATGTTTGACCCCTGAAGGGTATCATTACCCCTTTGCTTGATTTTAAAAAAATAATTACAACTTTCAAATTATGGAGGCTGTGACTTCAATAGTTTAAAGAAACATTACACTATTGTGAAGAATTAAATTGTCAAAAAGAAATTATGAAGATTGATGCAACAAAGAAGAACGTTAAAAGAAACAAAGATGTGGCAATGTTACCCCCCTTACCTTATAACTCAATATACAACAGGTGAAGGAGAATGTTTAATTAATTTTAAGAAAATAAATTATTTAAATCGAATTAATGTTGTCCATTGAAATTGAATGCCTTGAGGAATAACTATTTCTTTAGCAGATTCTAGAAATAGTCATGAAAAGTAATGTAAGTACAAAAATTACACAAATTAAAAACATTCTGAATGCATGCAGAAGGGCTTATTGAGGAAAGAAAATGTGTACCTAGACGGGAAAATAAAAGCAGGGCGATCCTAATTGCTCATATTTTATTTACAATACTACAAATTATTTTCAAAATATCTAAATTTTTTTCTATTTTTTGTTGCTAATGAAATATTAACACCCAAATGCAATTTTATTCCACTAAATATGAAGCTGAGGAGTTCTGGACCTCAACTAAATAAAATATAAAGAAACAACCCCAATTATTTTTTAAATTCTTAAACAATTCTTAAAAATGCAACTTCACAAACAATTCAGTGTACATCAGCAACGCCCTCAGAAAGCAAAATGACATTGACTGTATGGGCATGGGCGTTAATTCCAGATTGAGTTGACTTCAGCTATCCGTAGTTTTATTTTGCCTCCGCCAGGGCTGCTAGCTGTATGCGCGCGCATCCGTAACACCCCCCTTCCCCCAAAAAGGGCTGAGCTGGGTATGATACTACCCCACTGTTCAGTGTCGTGCATAATCTGCAACTGCATGTGAAAATAAACCAATTACTTGATGTTCTATGCGATGGAATTGCGCGGGTGTATCTCTCCCGTCGATAATAAAGTTCAATAATATTTCAAAGAGTAGGATTGAACTTGCCCGATCCTGTATTTTTGCATGAACAATTTTACGTAGCTTTCCCTAGTGTAAAAATCTTTTCTAATATTTTTGTGACTATCAAGGAAAGCGGAAAGCTAACTGTCAACGAAGATAGCGTAATTAGTTCAAGTGTTATTTTTAAGTAAGTGTGATGAATTGTTTCAAGAGCATTTGTCTATAATACTGAATAAACCTATATTGAAAATTTATGTGAAACATCAATTGCATAGTTTATTTTATTTTATATTCTGTAAGTACTTGGGACGTTGCCTTTACATATATTTTGAAACAAAACAAAACCTTATTGTCAACAACTTTCCCTCTTCATATGGAAATGGAAGGATACGCAAGAGGGTGAGATTTAACATGCGAGAGTTCCCGCACGAGTCCACTAGTTTTAAATAAACAGCCATGTCATCAAACCATAAACCACTACCTATTAGGAGTTGTGCGTCCTCTGGCAGCGCGAAGAAACACATGAAATTGTATAGATAATCTGATTATAAATTAGACTGTGTCAGCGCTATTGAGGCAGGCATTTTTTTCTAAATTCAGCATATGAATTTACTTCGTCTACTTTTTCATTGCCAGGGCCCTGTAATAAGTTTTTTCTCTTGAAAACTCGCAGGTTTTTCGCGCATTATTTCATAACTTTTTCTCTGCCACGGTAGCGAGAAAGTAAAGAGAGAGCCCTGAGAGCCAACTATCCACATTTTCGTGTTTACAAATTTTGCACGCGTCATCTTTACATGCATCGGCAGAAGCTAAGTCCGGAGATATTTAACGGCAAAAATACTAAAGAAATGGGCATAGTATATGGGCTTATGCTAGAAGAAAACAATCAGAATAAAGAAAGAAAACAATGAAATTGGCGTGAAATGTGCTACTCTATACTTGCCTAATGAACACAAGTTAAATTTCAAAAATTTTTATCTGGTCTGGGTATTTTGAGTTTGTGAGGATTTACTGAAACGAAAATATGGTTTGCCTTTTTTACCGCAAAACAGTGAGAACGTACCGATTATTTCCGTTTGTGTACGTTTACATGGTGAACTGATATACTGTTGAAAACACGAGGATTGCTATCTCTCTCGAATTCGAAAAGTTGTGATGTTTGAAGGGAAAAAAATAATTTTTATTTTCAGATTTTTGCAGTCGCATTTGCATCCCCAGCCGAAATGTACAATGATCAGTTATTCCCGAACAAAACAATTATATTCCTCAAATAAAATGAAACCTTCAAAACACAATGCTGAAAAATAAAATGCCTAGCGTACCAGTGCGAGAACTATCGCATGTTAAAACCCACCCTCTTCCCTATCCTTCCATTTTCATATTACAGTCGACGCCGATTAAAGTGAATTCGGATGTAGTGAACCTTCGGTTATGGTAAACTCAAGCCATTGGTCCAGTTTCACTTACATTAAAATAAGCGAAATAATATTCAATTATAGTGAATCTGAACCTGGGCTGTAGTGAACGTAGGAAATACGCCCTGGAAATTAATTCCCTCCTAGAAAAAAAATATCGCCCCAGTGCCACAAATTCCAACACCAGGCAGCTTGGAAAAAAAAAATATCGTCGGCCGAAGGTCATAATCGACGTCTCCCCTGAGGTGAAGGAACCGAACCTGGAATGGGGGCCTCACTGATGAACTTATGCCACTGATTTTCACTGAGGAAACTAAGGCCGAGTCCTGCATGGGGAACAGCTGGCGGCGGTGACGTGCAATTGCTTACTTCAGTTTCAAGCTTGATTTTATATTCCGCGGGACAAAGTGCAGTGTGTTCTATGTAGGTGACAGAATGGTGCGACTGCCACAGCCTGGCAGCACTCCTCGCGCCGCGCGGAAAAGCGATCAGTTTCATTAGCCGCTTGCGCCATCCCGCAACCAAAAGGATCTCGTATGTTATTAGGAGAGTTAAAGGGTCTTCGGAGAGTGGGGTGGTATTCCAACAGTGGAACGCGTGGAAGGGTGTCAAGACTGCATTGCGATTCTTAGAGACAGTGGACAATGCAGACAAGTACGGAGAAACTACAAACTTTGTAGGATCTAGAGAAATTACTAATGAAAAATGTTCGAAGCAAGCAATTGAAAATAATTGATGTTTTAAGGGCAAAAATACACTGAACTTTTCTATCCGTGCTGTTAATGTATTTTGCTGTATCTCTATATTAATGAAATCAATGATTGTGGAGAAATTCTATTTAATTTTCACATCGTCGGATATAGTGAACATCTGATACAGTGAATCAAAAATGTTAGTCCCCAGAAGTTACTACAACTGCAGTAAAGGCCATAATATATCTTTTTCTACGAGACATAGCTTGTTCGATGTCTCCTTGTAATTGTACTATACGAACGTATTTTAAAATAACAGTACAATACAACCTTGTCAATACAAACTATTCTTATTTAACATTGCCAAACACAGATACACCCGTGCAATTCAATATCGTAGAGTATCAAGTAATCAGTTTAATTTCACATAGAGTTGCCGATTCTGACCCTCTCTGAACAGGTGGGGTAGAATTGAGAAGCGCTTAACAACAAAACTGTAATAGAATGTCCAAGATCTTATCCTGTAGAATACGATGTGAGGAACGTTTCTGTGAGGCCTTGAGACTCAAAATTCCAGGTTTTAAAGTCCTAGAAGGCTTCATTTGGGAGTTATATAACTATAAAGATTTCAACAAGACTGCCCAAGTATTGCGGATTGCATTTGACACGACTAATTTTACGCATTTTTTCCTTCTCCAACAAATCCGTGGTACTTGTGGCTCATTGTGGTACTCGTGGCTCGTTGCAAAGTCGCAAGTCTTTCACCACTGAGATCCGGGTTCGATTCCCGTCGAATCTCGTGCATCTTTTGTACTTCTGCCCTTTCTAAATCCATTTTGTTGTTCTCCCAGGAAGCTTTTGCTATATTCATTTAATCTATTTCTTATGACATTAGCAAAATGTTTTGATACTGTACACAGAAGAGTAAACCCTCTATAATTGTTGCAATACGTTTTCAATCCCGCTTGTGGCACGTAGCGAAGTCGTTAGCCTTTCACCACTGAGGTCTGGGTTCGATTCCCGTCAAATCTCATGTGAAATTTGTTCCAACAAAACGAGTTCTGCTGCTTCACAAGGGCTAGTCCAACCTCTGTGAAGTGTCCTAAACCCTACCGATAGTACGCGGAGATGCTACCTGGTGGTCCTCTTGACAACCGACTGCGACGAGACGCGACAATATTAACGGAGGATTACTCCAGCGCGCATCATGGGAGGATTACACCCAGAAGCGCAAAGCGCTCAACGCCCCCCAAGGGGCTTGGAGACGCGTTGCGTCAAACGAGACGCAACAATTTTTTTTAAAAAAAATCCTTCACATTTTTTAACGTAAAAGCAATTTGTTAAGTCTCCGTGAAATTCTCTTTCATTAGACCTTATTCATAGACTGGTTGCGTCTAAGAGCCGCAAAACACATCAATACTTCTGAAATAATATAGGAAAGAATTTAGTAGTAAGTAAAGGCGATACCCATTTCAAAATGCACGACTTTCAATATCACCAACAATAATTATTTACGTAACTAATACAGAAAGCGAGTCTTTGCATACGAATGAATGTTTCCAAACGAAGTGACGACAGGAACAGAGTCTAGCATTTAAATGTGAGTAGGCCCTACGCCAAAGACACTGCGCACGAGCTGCATACGTTATGTAAAAATTTATAACTTCATAGCTATGAGAATGTCCAAGATGCGAGACCGCAACAGGTCACCCCAGTGTTATGTTTACTTCAGGATATGTACACCACAAAAAAGCTACTTTGCGGTCTGCGTCATGGAAAGAAAGACTTTCCTAGTAATGAACCGTGAACGCAAGTACTGTTATCCATGGAAGAGTGCCAAAGAATATATTATGTAGTTCCATTTACAAAATAATTCTACAAAATGTGAATTTGGGATGAAAATGAGGTCAATAATTGTACGTTATTAAAACAGCGTAGTAGTCAACCGTGTCCTTCGTATCTTCGCAACTGCGTCCGTCCAGTGATGAACCACGAGTTTGTACTACCCTAATTGACAATATAATATGCCTAGGTTTCATTGCCTCCTTCACAGATCATAATGGAATAAGCCATTTTCATTTCAAAAACACGGTGGAAATTTAAGGTTTTAAAGAAACAAAAACAAGTAGAATAGTACAGAAAGAAAATGTTATACTATATATAAGATATGACCAATAAAGAAACAAATACGTTGGTCTTGTACAATTGTGTTTCATAAAAAAAATCCTACTGTTTTTTAACGGAAACTTCAAAATAATTGAAGAAACAATGTTTCTAACATTTAAACCAAGTTAGCGATATAATATAAAATCACTTACGTTATTTAGATAGTATAATTTAATAGCAAAAATCGATTAGACTTTTTAACAGGCGCTTCGATTAATCAACATTACCATCCCTACTTCAATATTATACTCAAGTATTCTGACCCATTTTATTAGTAGGCGGCGTCGTAGTCGAAGACCAGAAGGCACGGCAGTTATTCGACACAGATTCTTCGATGCTATTCGTTGATAATTTGATTAACACAAACTATATTTTCTCTATTTACAATTTCGAAAGTCTCCAGCCTCCTTATATCATTGTTCTCTGATGTCTAAGATTCGGCAGAATATTCCATACCAAACATCTGTACGGTTCGTTTCAAATCCTTATACCAAGACAATTTATTTTTCGTTACTTATTCTAAGGGCTATATTCGGATTTGTACTCCCTGTGTAAATTTCCAGTCGTCGTTAACCGTGACCCATGTGAGAAATGTTTAATTTACTTCACATTTTATGCATAAACAAAACATACTTCGTGTTGCCATGCTTTCCCCACATTCATAATTTTATACTTTTTCCTTGACTCAGCGATTTTCAATAGCTTAGAAACCTCCTCTCCAATGGCTAATAATATTACACTAGAGGTCGCGCATTCGTCGAAATTCAACTGCAATTCATAATTTGTTTTAACGTTATTGACGTAACGTGTTGAGATAAAAGTATAAATGAACTAGTGAATATGTTTTTTAAATTGTTTTACATGTGCGCGCGTGTACAAATACATAATTAGCGTGTGTTGTTTGCCTTAATTCCCTGCAATACCTCTGAAATTTGAAAACCTACCTCTGAAAACTGGGGGATCGCTGGGCTTCTCGTCCCTCCTGCATGGCTGAGAAATACAACGGAAACTGGTCTCGGTATCTCAACCGCCAACAGAACAAAGTACTTTGGAAGTCAAATATACCGTCTCCAGAACCCTTTGTTTATGTCTAATGTTAAGAGAAAAACATCACTACGAACTTTTGTGGAATTAATATCGCTCACGCGAGAAAATAATAATAATAATAATAATAATAATAATAATAATAATAATAATAATAATAATAATAATAATAATATACTTTTCACGTACACAAAACGCAAATATGAAGTGAAGTATTCTTCTCTAAAACGCTAAGTTTGGAGTACAATTTCTAAATTCATTTTGTAGATGAGGGCATACAAAACAAAACTCGTGTCCCGTAGGAGAAACGAAAATCAGGTTTTAAGGCTCTAAAACGTATCGTTCCCAAGTTATCTACGATAGTGGTGTGTTGCAGCGTTTTGCCGGATGCATCCGCACACTGTATTTTATATATATATTATATATATATATATATATATATATATATATATATATATATTAGTTCTACACTCCACCGTATAAACTTTAACTATGCCAAATCTCACACTCCTCCGTGCGCGCAATATGCTTAAAAAGGGATACTTTTTCCCTTCGCATATTAATATATAATTTCATAGTCCTAAAATACTTCTTAATACCAAAATTACGAAAATAACTTCGTTTATTTTCGGCAGCGAAAACTTTTCAAGGAATAAACTCTTAGTTCTCGATACTGGTGTGAAAGAAAAGATTACGGTCCATTTTACTAAAATAAAGCAGGCATGCGGTTACACAATGGTTTATGTAACCCTATTCAAAGTAGGCATTCCAAATAACTTCTTGGATGAACTCATACTTCCAGAAGCGTCAACTGCTAAGGTCATTAGTCCTGTAAGTGTAGTGCATGTTTTATCGCTTGAGGAGGCTGTGCTCGTTCTCAGCTGGATGGCGAGATCCGGCGCCGCTCTTTATGTAGGCTTGCATGAATTTCTCCAACCAGATATATCCCACCAGCGGGGCATTGCCCAGATCGGGACAAGTAATAAAACTCCCGACTGGTCTCCCGACATGTATGGTAGAGTAGTGCATGTAAACGTGTAAGTAAGGGGCGAGGATAGGACACGGTAAAGGACGAAAAGATCGCGTGAGGTCAGTGGCCCGTTTGTCAGAGTACCGGTACAGTTGTTAGAGTACGGTATTTGCCTGGTGTTGGTCGGAGAAACCACGGAAATGTATCGATTGGAGCAGCCGGCCGCTAGGATTGACAGCGGCTAAATCAGACATAGCCGCCTAACTAGTGCCGAAAATCCTGCCACCGTCGGGACTAACCCTATGCCCTCACGGTCAGAGGCACATCCGCGACATCAACTGATGTCAATACACTTGTTGAAGAAAGTTGTACTTTGAAAACGTGAGCAATTAGAAATGTACGCAAAGTTTTGTTTCAGCACACGAACCGTTAATAATCTTATTATAGGAACACAATATATTTGAAAATAATCGTGTGCACGAGGTTTGGCAGATTCCCCAAACTGTACACAGGCGTAAGTTTCATATCATTAAATACGATGATGTGCCTCATATTGACGTTCTTCAATGGTCTACGAGTAAGGTACATGATGAATTATGCAATTTAAGTCGTCGTCTGTTCTTGTCATCCCTTCGGCGAGCACAAGAGGCTTTGGCCACCATGACAAATGGTTCCTGCCATTGACCAAGAGCGCTGCACTTCTATTCGGGAGAGAGTGGCGGTATATTACTTTTTGGTATATATCAGCAATCTCCCAAATATGAAGTGGGACGACTGTGCAACCCACCGAAGACAAGAACTTCAATTCTAGCTCATTGGAACACTTTTATTGCAGAATTGTTTTTTACAATATCGTAGTACAGTCTTCCATAATACCACAGACTTACACATTGTTTTTCTTACAGTGGTGACATAAAAAGTCAATTGAGATTGTCCAATCTATCACTGTATAATACAATATGACCACAGGCTTGCGTGAAAACTTTACTCAATACACAAGATTATGCCGTTCGTCCTCTTTCACAACTTTCAAATCCTGTCACTGGAAAACGATCAATACAAGAAGTACTTTCAAAATTATTAATATTTCAGTTATATAATTGAAATGCATGCAACATACCGACAACATGTTCCGAGTACGAAGAAAGCGATAAATCTGGGTTGGCTCTGTGAAAAAAGAAAAAAAACATTACAAATGCATTTTAAGATGACATTACCGTTTATGATGCGTGATAAGTTCGTTCAATACCATACCAATTACAGAATCCGCTATATCACTTAGTATATACATACTGAAAAGAGAAAAAGGAAAAATACCACAAGAATGAAACCTCTATTTTACAGCATAGTGGACGATGCACAAAAATCATGCGACAAACCAATGCGTTGTTTCAGTCCAGAAAAAATATTGGGCCATTTCTTAAAGACCAAACGTTCGTTATTTAGCGTAGTAAAGCACATATTTGAATAATCTTCGCAACACTGGTCCTTCGATTTATGTATCCTCAATAAACTTACCTGAGAATTAGCTCTCTTCATCTAGGAAATGGTGTCAGTATTCAATTGCGTCCTATAATTATTGGAAACTAGCTAATTGCTTAAAATCTACATGTAAAAAGATTCATTAGTTAAATGCTGAATGAGGATCGCCTACGTATACTAACGCTTTATTTACACTGTGCTAAATGCTTTAAAGCGTGTTTTAAGGGAACGACATCCTCTGTGGGCAATCAAATTGATCCGAAATAGTGTCTTTCGGCAACACAACAGCAATACATTTCATGCCTCAAGCCACTGATTTCGCATCTGTGTAGTTTCTGGTTATCAGATCCACAATATCTTTTCTCTAGTACGATAACATAGAATCGTATTTTTTTCAAGTGGCGGTTCATACCGTACGTTCTTCCCTCATGCTTTCGATACAAGCTGTTTCTAGTCGTTCGTAACTTAACACTTTTCATTTAGGTGTCCACTAACATCTGTCTTCCTAATATTTTCAGTGTGACCAGAAAATAATTTTACATTCTATTATTTTCTTCATAATTTATTACGAAAATGAAATCAACTGCCATTAGTTTCATCATTGCTAATTCTAGTAGTATGGTGCAGAATATTGACCAACTGACGAAAATGTGACGTTTACGAAATAGTCCAATGAATGTTACCACTTGTAGAATTTGATATTAATGGAATCAGTCTAATTTATCTCATAGAATACGGCTAAAGAACTCCATGAACCGACAAAGAGATAATGGCACATTATATAGACATCTATTAACAACACCGGCGCAACTACAACGCACTTCATAGGAAAGACTCTACTTGAACAGCTTTTAAAAATAAATTACATGTTCTTCCATATCAAAAACAAATTCTTGCTTATTGATTGCTATTGAAGCACTTACACAGCAACTATATCTTCGAGTTAAAAATGAAAAAAATTTAAAATAATTATCCTTCAATAAGAAATGATATAAAAAAGTTATACGATTAAAAGAAAAGAAACGCTACGCAAAATACTAGCCCTC
The DNA here is from genome assembly GCA_964035755.1 of Teleogryllus oceanicus. NCBI lineage: Eukaryota > Metazoa > Arthropoda > Insecta > Orthoptera > Gryllidae > Teleogryllus > Teleogryllus oceanicus. The sequence continues at coordinate 212,476,997 of CAXIVR010000001.1, read as the reverse complement.
CACACCTCATTGTGTTAATGATTTACTCTGGGATTTGTGTAAACAGAATAACTTACTGCAAATACCATGGTCTTCCGCAGCGACTACGTTTCGTTGGTTTTAAAATTACAGCGAAGTGGACAAATTTTGAAGGTTTGAAAAACCCTACAGGTGATTCGATAACGAGAAGAAACCGCTTAACGATAACTTAAACGATATCGTAGAGATTTGGAAATCAAAAGATGTCAAACTTCGTCAACTATATAGGTCAAAACAGTAAAGAAGGGGAATCTCAATTTAACCAAATGATTATCTGGAACACGAGATTTGTCTTTGAACCACATCGTCTCCAGGGTGACCCAGGCACAACAGGCAACGCCTCAAACGGTCTTTTGGCAAACGAGCTCGTTGTCTAAATTGGCTGGCTGAAGTCCGCTCTTGAACGTGATCGGCGGACTGGTCATAGCGATTATTGCCACGTGAATTTTAACGATGTTGGATCAGGCCAATCAAGGGTTCTACGAAAGCCTCTTTTCTTGCCAGTTGTCTAAAAAATATTAGAGATTCTTTTCTATATGCGAATGGAAACTTTTCTCAGAAAAAATAAAGCGTTTTGAGACTCAAAAAACGGATTCAGAAAATCAAAATCTACACTGTCAGAAATTTCCGCATTACTTTAATGTAAATTACATTAAAATAATTATCATGAACGCACATTACATTTAATGTACACATGAACATTAGGATGCACGAGTCAAAAAAAAAAAATTTAATGTTTATGTAAAACTGCCATTTTCTTCTTTTCGTGAAGATCTTGCTTCATCAATGGACCAAAATGAAGAACCTATTAGAATATTTTTAGAATGCTCGAAAGCTTTTAACATCATTGACCTTACCATCTACTTCTCAAAATTACTTTTATATGGAATTCGTGGTATTGCACAAGATTGGATATTCTCGAACCTTAAACATGGATCTCAAATAGTAGAAAATCAGTTCTGGCACTGAATAACATTTACTCTTCTTTCCAATTCTTAGCTTATTAAGCATGGGATCCCGCAGGGTTCGTACACGATATACCCTTGCCCATTAAAAATGGAAGAACAGTTCTGTTTGCTGATGACACGAATGTTCATTACAAAAAGAAAACAATACATAGTGTAATTTCAGAAATTTCAAATTGGTTTCGTAATAAATTCATCGTCAACGAAGGAAAACTTTCAATGCATTTTTGCATTTCAAGCGGGCAATCTCATGCGCCATTGAAAATGAATAATATGCGATTAACTGACAAGGTAAAATTTCTGGGTCTCTTGCAGAAAAAATCGAATAATAAGGAAATTTCATCCGTATGATTCCCGCAAGCCTTTCTTCATTGAGCTTGGAATTTTACCACTGCCTTGCCTATTTACTAATGAATCTGTAGTGTTTGTCAAAACTGACTTAACGGTGGGAACACTTTCATCCAATATATATATATATATATATATATATATATATATATATATATATATATATATTTTACAACACACGCCGTAGAAATCACATTCCTCAGGTGGCAGTATCGACAACTCACTACAAGAAATCCACATACAACATACGCACGTTACTTTACAACACATTGCCATATGACATTAAACAATTAAAATTGACACACAAATGTAATTCAAAGTAAAATCTTTTCTGCTGCATAGCCGTTTCTATACAATTAGAGACCATACTAACCCCAAAAAGGAACATAATACGTTGATCTTGTCTTCATATTATAAAGTACGTGGAGAATCGCGTTATTTACAATACGAGGTCAAGATCATAATTTTTCCGGGTTCTTCAATCACCTACAAGATGCACATACCCTGAAGCAGGCCAAAAAGAAAAGATGAAGAAAAAGACCGAAACGTTAGCACTGTAAAAAAACTGACTTATTGATCAAACCTCATGATTCTCCGCATTTATAAAAATAATATTTATTTTAACAATGATATGTAATGCTTTAGTTTACATTTGTATTATATACTTTTAAAAATACTTAATATACCCATAACAATTAATGTACATCAGCTTCTGAGTTAAAGGTCCATCATCTCCATCAGGTTTCCGTCTTGTTCCCCCACTGAGCGAATGCTGAAATGGCACCTTGTTTTTCTTCTGGACAAAAACGTAGATTCATTCTGCAAGTTTTTGTTGAGCTCTACTTTTGCTAGTCGTAGGGGTAGAGCCAAGGGTATGGGGTTACTATTTCGTTAAGAATAATAACTCAAATATGTAGTTCGTTACCGATGCAAGTAAGTTTTCAGTGACTGGGGAACAAATTGTCCGTTCTCAAATTTCACTAACCTCGATTTGTCTGTTATTCATTATTTCAACTATTTCTATTAAAAATAGGAAAGAGATTACACAGCTCAAGAAAACGTGCGTAGATTGAAATTCTCCCCTACACGTTAGATACAGGAACGTCCATTTAAATGAATTGAATCCAAATTAAGTTCATTATGCTACGCGTACAGAATTCTTGCAAATTCAGTCAGTCTTCATACTGCTCGTTGTGTATATTTCGCGAATGTTCATTTCCGCTTGAGATATGGCATAATATTCTGGGGAAATACATCTTATAGGTCCCAGACTTTTAGATTACAAAAACGAAATGCACGAATAATAACCAAATCCCACCCACGTGATTCTTGTAAGCCTCTGTTCATTTATCTAGGAATTTTACCATTACCTTGTCTGTTTATTTACGAATCGGTGGTTTTTGTCAAAAATGACTCGCTTAAGGGCGGGAATATATTTTCAGAAAATGCCGAAGTCTATTACTATAACACTCGACGTAGAAATCATTTTCATCAGGTGACAGTATCAACAGCTCATTACAAAAAAATCACATACAATACATGAACATTATTTTAATGACATTAAACGATTAAATTCAAAAAAACCAAAAAATTTCTGCTGATAACTGCTTCTACAATTGAGCATCACAAGGAAAGTAACATTAATTTTAACAGTGATATGTAATTATTATTTATCATTGGACTGTATAATTCTAAACAATATGTGACAAGTATTGTATCGCAACTTCTGTGTCAAAGACCCCCATCTCGATCAGGTTTTTCGTCCAGTTTCCCTGGTCTATTGAGCAAATGCTGAGATGGCCCCTGGTTTTGCTTCTGGACATAAATGTAACTTCATTATCTGTGCACGTCTTCTAAAATTCAGTGGGAAATACAGTTATTCAAATTATCGTTCTCCGTGTTGTCGCGGCAGGAAGTATTATTCTAATGGACAACATGGATAAGAGCCCAAAATTAATTGCTTATTTATCCTTGAAAATAAATTTTATTACATGGGAGTTCTTTTTTCATTCAAAATTCAAGTAGTATATGACTTAGTGTAGGGATCACAGAATTTTGAAAATGTGCACACAATTCACTTTTCCCCATAGCACGTCATACGCAGTTTTAACTGTTTTTTGACGTAAAATGAATAAGTACAGTTTTAACTGTTTATTGATAAAATAAATGAAATCAACCCGAAGGTAAAAAACAAGAAATGGAACAACCACTCTTAGATGCAAATTCCAAATCGTGTTTGATTTGGTTTGTCACTGGTAGAATTAGCAAGTCGTGAACCCAACAGATACATTTTTGTTACTGCCCGGTGTATACCGATTCTAGAGCATTCCTAGGCAAATGAGTCCTACTGCCAGAGAGACTGATCAGACATCTCTGAACGATGCATGCCTTGCTAGTTTCCGTAAAAAAATTGAGGATATTTATGGATTACGTAATAATGGTATCCTGAGATATCACTCTCACGAAATTACCATGGAATTAATTTCAAACTAGCGGTATAACAGCACCCACTTTCTCGCACTAGTAACGGTTACGTAATACTATATAGCGATTTCTGTTAACATCACTTGTCATCCTGTTAACAGCATCACTTGTCATAACTGTTCTCAGCATTCACTTGTAGTAGTCATTACCAGTAGAGTAAGAGGTGCGGAAACTACTTTAAATCTAATACATCAACACAAATTCGATCATCCAAAACAGACACTACTTTCTTGCTTTATAGCAAGAAATATTCTCGTCCAACAATGAAAAGTAATTTATGAAATTCAAACTGCCGTATAAAGGCGTTACCATTCCATTGCGACCTGACATCTCGTGAAAGACCAACACAAGAAGCGCGGGAAATCCGGATTTATGCAATTTGGAAATATCCAAAATTACACGAAATAATCCACCTAAAAATAATTGAGTATGATCTTATTTAAGATATAATTTTGAAGAATAGGTTTTATTAAGTAAAAAAATATTCGAAAAAAGTTGTCAATATTCTCCTTTTGCTGTCAATTTTTTGCAATTTTCGAACATGCACACATTAACTGAAAATGGTCCCTGTACATTTTTTACTAGCGTACTTCGTTCTAATCGAAAAAAGAAAAAGAAAAAAAAAAAAAGAAAAAAAAAAAGAAAATTGAAGATTTCGAGAAATTTCTTTTAATTGCCCTTACTTCAAGCAAAAATTTCGCGATCTGTATATGCTGCTTCAATATACTGTACTTGACCTTACTTAAAGGAGTTTTTGAAGAACAAATTTAATTAAGAAAAAAAACGTTATCTTCAATTTTGTAATGGTACAAGATGGCGAAAAACAAATTAACTTTTGCGATTTTCGAAGATTCAGAGTTCAACGAAAATGCGACCTGCGCCGTTTTTAAATGACTTTCTCAATCCAAAGATTTTTTTTTTTTTAATGTTAAGGCGTTGTGCAAACTACCCTCCAAAATCGAAATAACCGTTTCGAATTCGCAATCTCTAGTTTGATGATACAATAAAATAAATTTCGTAGAAAGTTCTCTGAAACGGTGTAGACGCTAGTGTTTACCACGAACGGACAGACGGAATAAGCAGTGAAGATACGCTTAACATCTAATGGGATCTCATGGGAAACATACGACGGAGAACCTGCGAAGAGAATGGGAGGGGTGCAAGGAACTTGCGAGAACATGTGAGAAAATTTCGGGAATCATCCTAAGTGCCGGGAACATGGGGGCAAGAAGAGCTCGACTTCGGTTTCATTGAGCAATATTCTACAAAATGGGACCTTTTCAAACTTTTTATTATTATTTTATTTTTCGAGATTCAGCGATTCTAGATACACCCACTACGTAGCATGTATTGGTGGCAAAATGGAGTAGAACATCGAAATGAACATAATATTAAATTGGTAAGTCGGTCATAACGTGCCTATAATGTTTCAACACAGTTCAGGCAGGAGCTGACCGGTGGAAGTTGTGATCGAGTAAGAAGTTATTTTCATATTTTAAAACTGTTTTCTAAGTGTGGAACGTCCCCACATGTCCAGTAAATAATAATAATAATAATAATAATAATAATAATAATAACGTGTAAGGTGAGATCATTTCGCTGAATCTTTACGAACAAATGTTATTTATGTACTTCATAATATAACATATGCAAGAATGCACGTATTCAATATTATATGATGCTTTATTTCTACACAAAAAGTAGGTGAAATCTGTTTTATAGGATTCTTTATCTTAAAGTATATAATACCCATGTGGTCAAATGGATAACGAATGTATCTGCCTATTCTAAAAAATAAAAATAATTTCGACTACAATGGTAAGAAGAGATGGAAATCACTAGGTGGGATTTTACGACATGCACTTGCACGGGCTCCGTATCATTTTTATCACTTGGAAGTCTTGCATGTAACTAATCAGGGGGGATCAGCATTACGCTGAATCCGATTTTCCTACCCCAGGGTTGTTAGTACTGGAGGGAAGGAAGATGGAATGATGATAATTAAGGATGAATAGACGGCATACACAAACACACCCATGCCCGAGGCGGGAATCGAACCAGCGATCCTTCCATCCGAGATCGCCACGGCGCTTCTGCCTTAGCGATCTCGGCTATCCGGACTGGCATATATTATTATTGTTGTTGTTATTATTATTAAATAATGATAAGACACTTTCGCATTCTTGTTGTTTATCAACGAGATCGGATGTGTATCAATGTGATCAATTTATTCTTTCTTCTTTCGACTGTTTCAACGTACAAGGCTGTAAAATCCCTGGGACCATGCAACAAACAGGTCCCCTACTCAGTCTGCTTCTCGCGAATATCCCATTTTAGCAACGCAACTGTGCTAACTCAGAGTGCAAATTGTCATTAAAGCAAAATATATACCTTGCGTAACGTCTGTTAGAAATCGTATTTCCAGCTGCCATGGACAAGGCTCAAACTGATGGTAGTATTAATCGGTATGAGATAACATTAATCACGTTCGGTGCAAATATCTAATCGTATTTACATTTTTTCCTGAGAGTATTTATTTTCGAGCGCATCAGTAGTCAGCTGAGTAGTCCCTTACGTGTAGTAGTGCTATATCCCGGGAGGTAGCGGTGATCCTCTCCCGCTGGAACATACGATCCGGAGCCGATCTACAAGTCTGCTTGCGAGGTTGGACTTATTTCAGATAGGTCCCCTAAACGGGACTCCACCTCAGCCGGGTCAATCTCTAAGCTCCCGACGAAGCTCGTGAAAGTGAATTGCATGAAATACGCGTAAGGTGTGAGGAGGGGACAAAGATGGGAAAAAAGATGGCTAGAGCGGTCCTCGACCAAATGTTCGGATACTGTTCCGGCATTCGCCTGGTACCCGAGAAACCACGAAAAAACTACCGAATAAACCAGACAGCCGCCAGGATTATCTTCCAGACAGTTGTTGAATTCAAGCCAGTTTTGGAGCTAGGGTCAAGGGTCCGCTACCGTTGAGACTCGAATCCTAGGACACCTGCTCAATTTTACTGTTAAGAGCCGGGCAGACTCAATTCCGATTCTTCTCGGTGACGAGACCCATGTGTCCAAGAACGCTAGTTTCGGCACTGCCATTGCCGAGAACGAACGATACCGAAACTAAGACTTATCGGGGTGCGTTCCCCTACCTCCATCCCGTTGACAGGGGAAAAGGCAACGACGAATTATGATTTTTTAAATGTATTGCTTCTTGTTCGACACTTGTGACTTTCGAGGACTTTAAGGTACATTTTAATACACAGCTTTTAGACTATGGGCATACTTAAGTCTAGGATAACAAATGATGGAGGCTACTGGATTTCTCGATATCGTTACTATTAAACATTTTAAACGTATCCACTTTTAATGGACGAGATCAGAGTATTTCTTGTAAAAACAAGTACGACACAATCCACAAAGGAAACTGAATTAAAATTCTATCGCGCAAGGCGCGTTGCAAACCTCTACGTTGTTGTGCACTTTAGAACGGAAATTATGTCATTTGCTAAATAGTTTTAAATTTTTTTTTCTATTAAAATTCCATATTAAATTAGTTTCTCCTTTGAACAAAAGTTTGAAGAAAAACCTGGAGTCTCTTTTGAGAAAGTCACGTTTGGGAGCTTCTCAAAATGCGGAAATTTGTGCTGTTTTCAAAGAACGCTTTTCAGTTTTCGAGAAACATTATCGAGACATCATTTGAAGTACAGGTACGCATCAATGCAACTACGTATACATATTGCCGACGTAAATATTAACGACGTGAGAAGAATGACAAAAAGTTACATTTTTGTAATATTTGGAGAGAAAAAAAAGAATGCAGCAAAATGGTGTTTATGTCATCTGATGCAGTACATTTACCACTACCCATACCAAAATTTTGAAGAAAAATTTTAATCCATGAGAAATTTCTCCTATTATTTTGTCATATTGCACATATTTCACAGAATATTGAGGGAAAACTACGATAATTTTCAAAGAAATGTGCACGACCTTAATGAAAGAACTAATTACATACAACAAAAATTGCATATCAAAAAAATCTCTATCTTGGATTCTGTATTTGTCGAAAGACCCCGAAAAAATTTCAAACTTTTGTAATTTTCGGAAATTCAAAATGAACAGTGAAAACGGACTTATGTCAGCTTTGTAAGTTTATTTTACTCTATTCTTTAAAATAATATAAAGAAAAAATTGGAAATGTCTATGGGGCTTCATGAAAAGTACTCTCAAATTTTAAAAAATGTTTCTCAAACTCACAAATCGAGAACCCCAACATAAATTTAGCTACTGGTTTCATCCACATTTTCGTTATCAGGGCCCGGCGATAAAGAGTTTTTCTCACGAAAATTCAGTTTTCCCACTGCAGAATAAATGCGAAAGCCGTAGCGAGAAAGTGAAAAACTCAAATTTCCGAAAAATGGAACATGTCCTTAATTGAAGATGTTTTGAATGAACAATTCATTTAGAAAAATATTTATCTTCCTAACTGTAGTTGTAGGAACACGCCAAAAAAAATTGAATTTTCGTTATATTCAAAAATCAAAATATTCAAGGAAAATCAGACCTGCAACATTCTCTTAACCGTCCTATACGCTATTAGAAGTCAAAATTTAATCAAAAAACTTGATGCCGCTTTTGAGAAAAAGATACAAAATTTTAAATTGCCTGTACTTCGCGCAAAATTACGAGAGACTAACTCAAAATGTACGAAAAACTGTACATGACCTTATTCCAAAATCCATCTTTAAGAAACAGGTTTTCATTAGGGGGAAAAGTCTATATTTAACATTTCAGCTGTAGGAAGACTGAAAAAATTTTGAACTTTTTCAATTTTCGAAAAATCAGGGCTTTTAACAAACAGACTTGCACCACCTTAAACGTCCTTCACACTACCAAACAACAAAATTTAATCAAAAACGATGGATTTTTTTGAACATCCCAGGGGTTCAGGTAAAGTACCCTCCAAAATTAAAATATCGGTTTCAAATTCAAGGGGTCGCGACATTAGCCAGATCAATAGCAAAATATCAATTTTCGAGAAAATCGGCAGGTTTAGGTGTTAGCGTTGTTGACGGACGGACAGATGTTTCCCCATCAATCGATTTTACGGTATCAAGGACCCGCAAAACGGATTCTGGCTACACCACGTGTTAGATGATTTATCCACTTTTTTGTAACCAGGGCCCGGCAATAGTTTTTCTGCCGAAAATTCGCAGGTATTTCCCGCAACATTACATAACTTTCTCTCTACTGCGTACGCGGTAGCGAGAAAATAAAAACTAATTGTTTAAAAACGTCATGTACAATATTTTGAAAAAACTAGTAGTTTTCGTGTAATTTTTGCTTCACGTTAATGCATTTTTTTCCAAAACTGCCCAAATTTTCCCTTTATGATACAACAAAGAACGCAAAAATGGAAAATTTGTTGAGATATCTTTTGTTGAGATATCATTTTGTTGAGATATCATTTTGTTGAGATATCATTTTTGTTGAGATATCATTTTTGTTGAGATATCATTTTTGTTGAGATATCATTTTTGTTGAGATATCATTTTTGTTGAGATATCATTTTTGTTGAGATATCATTTTTGTTGAGATATCATTTTTGTTGAGATATCATTTTTGTTGAGATATCATTTTTGTTGAGATATCATTTTTGTTGAACTCCGAAAGTTCCCAAAATTGCAAAAGTTATAGATAATTCGAGAAGTATGCATTACATTCAGGTCAGGGGTTTCAGATTTTATATATCCTGATAGTCTAAGTGTGTAACTCTAAACCGGAAAGAGTGCTCCCCACAGGGCTTGGTAGCAAAGGCCCATTGCCCAAACTGGTTTTACAAACTTTTCTGAATAACATTATCTCAAGTCTGACCGGCATTGAATAAACCTCTTTTTCAGGATATCCTAACAATTCTTTTAGGATTTCACTCAACTGAACCTAAATTCCTCTTCAAAAAAGAAAATTGAATATTTCACGGAAAAGCAATTCTTGGTTAACACAAGGGATTAGGACATCATGTAAAAACCAGCCAATTCTTTCTTTCATTTCTAATCATGACGTATGTAAAGATTTCTTTCTCTACGTTAAAAAATACAAATCATTGTTAAAAAAAAAGTCATAAGGCACACTAAAATCATGAAACATGATCCGGATATTTTGAACTCAAATAACAAAACAAAAGCAATGTGGAATATAAAAAAAACACCAAATCAACTAGAAACCTTGTAGAGAATGTTGTTTTAAAATATAACAATAGAAATTTGAACGATCAATCAACAGTGGCTAGTCTCTTTAACCAATAGTTTTCGACAATTGCAGCCAATCTCAATAAGGATTTTCAGCCAAAAAATTCAAAATCAGACATTTCCCCAAAAATTTTAGACACGATGTTCGTTTCCGAAACTTCTTCCTATGAAATTCTCAAAAAAAACCGAGCACCTATTAGATTATTTTTATATCTTTCAAAAGCTTTTGACGTTACTGATCATGCCATTTTACTTTCAAAATTACGTTCATATGGAATCCGTGATATTGCCCTAGATTGGTTATGTTCGTACCTTAAACAACAATCTCAGAGAGTAGACATATGAAATGATGGAACATTATGTACACACCTTTCCAACTCTTTGCCAATTGCACGTGGAGTCCCTTAGGGTTCGATTTTAGGCCGAATTATCTTCCTACTGTACGTAAACGATATGCCCTCGACGATTCGAAACGGAAGAACAGTTCCCTTTGCGGATGATATGAACATTCTTTGCAACAAAGAAACCGTAAATAGTACAATATCAGATGTTTCAAATTGGTTCCGTAATAACAAATTAATAGTAAATGAAAAGGAAACGGTTTTAATGCGGTTTTCCATTTCAAATAAATAATTCTGCGCTCCACTGAAAATGAACGGTGTACCATGGACTAATGGTTCAGGTAATAACTTTTTGAGGACTCCCAATTTCGTCAATCCTCAAATGGAACGTCCATTTGAATGAATTGAACACAAAACTAAGTTCACTATGCTACGCGTTCAGAATTCTTTCAAATTCAGGCAGCCTTCGTACTGTTTGTTGTGTACGCTAGTATATTTAGCGAATGTTCATTCTTTCCTGAGATATGGCATAATATTCTGGGAAAATGATCTTTATAGCTCCCAAACGTTTAGATTACAAACAAGAATTGTACGAATAACTAAATCCCACCCACGTGAATCTTGAAAGCCTCTCTATTAATCTAGGAATTTTACCATTGCCTTTTATGTTTACAAATAGTGGTTTTTGTCAAAAATGACTTGCTTAAGGGCGGGAATATATTTTCAGAATACGACGATATCTATAACACTCGACATAGTAATCATATTCATCACGTGATAGTATCAACAGCTCACTACAAAAAATTCACACACAAAACATGTACATTATTTAACATTTTGCCAGATGACATTAAACGATTAAATTAAATAGAAAAGTCTAAATCCCAAGTGAAATCGTTTCTGTTGCATAACTGTTTCTACACAATTAGAAACTATACTGAGCATCACAAGGAAAGTAACATTAATTTTAACAGTGATATTTAAAGTATTATTTACCATTAGAACTGTATAACTCTAAAACAACATGTAACAACTATTGTACCACGGCCTCTGGGTCAATGACCCCTATCACGATCAGGTTTTTCGTCGTTTCTCTGTTCCTTTGAGGAAAAGCTGAGATGGCCCCTTGTTTTGCTTCTGGACGTAAATGTAACTTCATTATATATGCAAGTCTTCTAGAATTCAGTGAGAAATACAGTTATTCTAATTATCGTTCTCCATGTCGCGGCAGGAAGTATTATTCCTTGACGAAGGACATAAGGGATAAGAGCCTGAATTTATTGCTGATTTTACCCTTGAAAAGAGATTTTTTTACATCGGAGCGAATACTTGCAACAATTCCTGAAAAAAAAACGCTCATTTTTTTCTGTATTCAAAATTCAATTAGTGGATGACTTAGGACAGGGATCACAGAATTTTGAAAACCTTCACAGAATTCACTTCTCCCCATAGCACGTCACAAGTTTTTAAATGTCGTTGACGTAATAATAATAATAATAATAATAATAATAATAATAATAATAATAATAATAGACTTACTTCCATCTTCTGAACGCGTTGTTTAATAATAATAATAATAATAATAATAATAATAATAATAATAATAATAATAGACTTACTTCCATCTTCTGAACGCGTTGTTTTGATTTTATTCCCGAGATTTCGATCGTGTGTGTCTAGAAACAGCGCTGGTGTATAATGACCAGAGAGAATTCAAGTCTGGTAATTTATGTCGTGTTTCCGATTATTCTCCAAGAATATATAATTTCACGAACGAAATTTACAATTGAAAGCATTATTTTAACAGTGGTACAACTCCATTTTCAGATCCTCGCAAGTATTATACATTTGTTCTGAAAGTGATAGAACTCCCCAGTTATTTCTATGGAGGACATAAGGCATCACAATAAAAGTGAATCACATGAGATTGCAATCTATTTATTTTGATACTGGTACAGCTACATGGTTATCTACAAGTCTCGTGATGAGTGATACTCGAGATATTTATAGCGTCTGCAGTGATACGATAAAGAGCTTCATCCAAATTTGGTAATAAGAACAAAAATAATATAATTATATAGCACATTTTTAATTTTACGCAAAATTAAGCTTAATGGTATATGTGTTAAAAGACCTTCAAAAAAAACCAAATTAGCCAAGGCGAAAAATTAGATGGATTAGACTTATATTTTCAAATAAGTCTTTTATAATTATGTACAAGTAAACCTTAAACCAAAACATTGGTTTATACAGAGTAAACGTCACTACACACAACGGAGGTGGTGGGGAAGAACCAAGGTTTTCAAACACTTTAATATCCTGCTTCTATAACCACATAAAAGGAAGGTTCATGTGAAAAAACAGAATGTGCTTATTTATTTATTTTAAGTTAAAAACAGTTAAAACTGTGTATGATAAGCTATGGGGAGAACTGACTTCTGTACACGTTTTCAAAATTCTGATCCCTTCACTAAACCATATTGAATTTTCAATTTAAAAAAATATATTTTTGAAGAAAAAGAAAACACGCTCCGATGTAATAATATCTACTTTCAAGGATAAATAAGCAATAAAGTTTGGGCTCTCATCCCCCATCATGTCCTTCATGAATGAATAATACTCCCTGCCGCGACAACATGGAGAACGATAATTTGAATAACTATATTTCCCACTGAATTCTAGAAGTCGTGCACACATAATGAAGTTACATTTATGTCCAGAAGCAAAACAAGGGGCCATCTCAGCATTTGCTCGATGGATCAGAGAAACTGGACGAAAAACCTGATCGAGATGGGTGTCATTGACCCAGAAGCTGTGATACAATACTTACATACATATTGCATATATACATTACATATTGTTTAGATTTATACAGTTCAAATGCTAAATAGTATATTCAATATCACTGTTAAAATTAATGTTACTTTCCTTACTATTAGTGCTCAGTACAGTCTCTAATTGTATAGAAACAGTTGCGCAGCAGAAACGATTGGGAACTTGGGATTTAAACTTTTCTATCGAATTTAGTCGTTTAATGTCATCTGGCAAAGTGTTGTAAAATAATGTACATGTATTGTATGTGAAGTTTTTGCAATGCGCTGTTGGTACTGTCACCTGATGAATATGATTTCTACGTCGAGTGTTGTAGTAATAGACATCGGCCTTTTCTGAAAATATATACCCGCCCTTAAGCAAGTCGATTCGTAAATCAACAGACAAGGCAATAGTATAATTCCGAGATTAATGAAGAGAGGCTTACAAGAATCACGTGGATGGGATTTGGTTATTATTCGTACAATTCTTTTTTGTAATCTAAAAGTCTGGGAGCTATAAGATGTAATTCCCCAGAATATTATGCCATATTTCAGGCGAGAATGAACATTCGCGAAATATACACAATGAGTATGAAGGCTGACTGAATTTGAAAGAATTCTGAACGCGTAGCATAATTAACTTAATTTTGTGTTCAATTCATTTAAATGGACGTTCCATTTAAGATTGGACTGAATAGAGAGACCTAAAGATTTTGTTGCCTTAACATCAGTCAACGGTACTCCGTTCATTTTCAATGAACAGAATTGTTTATTTGAAATGTAAAACTGCATTAAAACAGTTTTCTTTTCATTTACTATTAATTTGTTATTTCGGGACCAGTTTGAAACATGTGATATTGTACTATTTACGGTTCTATTAATTCTTTATTGTAAAGAATGTTCATATCATCCGGAAACAGAACAGTTCGTTCGTTTCGAATCGTCGAGGGCATATCTTTTACGTACAGTGGGAACAGAATAGGACCTAAAATCGATTCTAGAGGAACTCCACGAGCAATGGGCAAAGAGTCGGAAAGGTGCGTACGTAATGTTCCACCATTCCAGTAAGGTATTTCCACTTTGAGATCGTTGTTTAAGGTACGAACATAACCAATCTAGAGCAATGCCACGGATTCCATATGAACGTAATTTTGAAAGTAAAATGGCATGATCAATGACGTCAAAAGCCTTCCAGAGATCTAAAAATAATTGAAATGATTGAAGGCGTTGTCATTGTCAACAATAGTATTTATTTCACAAATAGCAGCTTTCGATGGCTTAGCCATCATCAGTTTTCTGCTGTCTGGGAGCCACAAAACGACTGCTATTGTTGACAATGACAACGCCTTCAATCATTTCAATTATGTAAATGTCAACTACACTTCACCACTGAATCAATATCTAAAAATAATCCAATGGGTGCTCCGCTTTGATCCAATGACGAGGCGACATCTTAATTTTAATCCAATGACGAGGCGAGAAAAGAAAATATGGCTATTTCCGTTGATTTTGATTTTCTAAATCCATCTTGGAAACCTGAAAGCGCGTCGTGTTTACTGAGAAAGGTTTCCATTCGTACGTAAAAAAGTCTAATATTTTTGAAAAAACTGATAGAAGAGAAGAAGCTTAATTGGTTTCCATTCATTTCAAGCGTTAATCACGCTTATTTCACTGATATGCAGATAGGAACCAGTCTTTTGAGAAGATGAAAACTGAATTTGCCCCAATAGTAACATTAAACTATTTTTTATCTGTTTTAATAAATAGATATTGTCTTTTCCTTTTCTTAGAATGGCATTTACCGATTTGACCCACCACCCTCTTATATGGAGGTACCTTTACACTCCCAATATTCCGCGAAGCATAAAGTATGATTATTCAAATCATTTTCAGACGAACAAGTCAATGTCTTGTAAGAAAAACCCACAATTGTTTTTGTCACACTCAATCTCCCATTTTTTTATAATCATTTAACTTGAGAGCTCAATATCTCGAAATGAGTGTCAATGGAGTTGTACCACTATTAAAATAACGCCTCCAACTCTCTTCTCAGTGAGTTTTAAAAAAATTATAAAATGAACTTACCACAGTCCATTCAGTAAAAACCAGCTCAGCAAGGCCACTGAAGACACGCGGTCCCCACACCATCAGTCTCCGCCAGTTTAACGGTTGCTATCACATGTCTTTCATACCATTCCCTTACATTTTCTCCACAATAACGGCACAATTGTGATTGTATTCAGAGGTGTCGTTTCTCAAAGTAATATTCTCATGAAATTATTCCGCAAAAAGCGCGCCGTTTGATTTTCTTGAATGATTTCGCCCAAGTCCTCAGGCATGGACCATAGTACTATTCTCAAGACCTCGGGCAGCTCTAACGTGAGAACTTTACCAAAATCCTGTTCGTTATCTTTTCTTCGGAGGTCATTCTATTCTGCTTTCCTAATGAGTTTTCTGTCATTCTGATTTCCTAAAGCTAAACCTGAATACATCATGTTCCCCATAACGCTGATGTAAGGCACAGAAAATAATAATTTCGATGATTTCTTTGAACTGGCATCTAAATTTTCTACCTCTGAGGCACGTCACTGTGTCAAGTGTGTCTTAATTTACGGGACAAGAGAGACAAGAGAGACAAGAGAGTGACTCAAAGTGACTTTGTTTTAACTATTTCTTAATTAGTTATTACCGTCCTTCGGTCACAGTTCGCAATACCTTCACGAAGAGCACTGAAATTGGAACATGTTAAAATATTCCCTGACATATTTACCTACTTTCACTGGAGAGCAGTTTTTTGTCCTCAAAATGCAAGTACACACGATACTGTTGTGACAGCTTCTAAATTTGGCATTAATGGTTTTTGGTCATAGAAGGTCGCAATACATCCAAAACGAGCAATGAAAGTGGAACAAGTGTTACATTATTTTCGCCAAAAATGAGCAGTGTTCTAAATCCCCAAAGTTCTGAATTATAAGTGAAGAAATAGGTATTTCATTTAAAGAATTAACTCAAATTCAAACAGAACCGTACGAGGTACCGGAATACTTTTGATCGTTTTAATCAAAGCCAACAAAAAAGGTTAATAATCCTACTCGTTAGGCGGGTCACTTCCGTTTGGAAATGCTATAGGCTTTCCATTTTCATTTTCAACTGCATCTAGCCAAATGTATCCACTACCACACAACAAGTTCACCATTAATTACTACATGTAGTCACCACTAAAAGTAGAGGAGGAACGAGTCCCAATTTTCTCCTATTCGGATCTTGAAAAGATTGTTCTACCCTTTGAATCATTTAAATATCTATTTTTCATTCGTGAATCGTTTATCTTTGTACCTCAGTATATATAGTTGCACGTTCGGTTGGACCTGTCATTTTCCCAGGGATGCGAGCACGTGACATTTTAATGGGGGGGTCATTATTATCATATCGAATTCATTTTTACACCCGAAGGTTGTTAGCCCTGTGAGGATGAGACACGAAATAATGATGATGAAGGATGAATGGACAAATACAAACATACACTAACATCTATGCTCCAGGCGGGATTCGAACCCGCGACCACTCAGGCACGAGAGAGCTACGGCTCTTCGGCCTCCGGGTCGACTTAAATAATAATTATCATTATTATATTATTATCATATTATATTATTATTATATTATATTATTATTATATTATATTATTATATTATATTATTATTATATTATATTATTATTATATTATATTATTATTATTATTATATTTTCTGTGTAATGAAACCTACGAGACACGATGGAATAATTTTGAATGACTCATCAAATTTTGGGGTAGATACTTTTAGCAGCAAGTACCTCAGTTTCACGTTGTGAAAACGATAAAGTTTACAAAAATAGCCGTCTCTAGTATGTATTCTAAAGTAATAAATGTAATAACGCTGAAGTATTGGAATGTGTCAGGAATAAAGACATTCATACACGTAAAACAAGTAATATATGTATAACGTTCAGCCACTCGAAAGCTTCGGGTGTATGAGAATGTTCGAAGATCCGAACGTCCCGTCCTTCGCCGTTCAGTCAGCGCCCCGATCGAAATGGGCGGTTGTTCGCGGCGATTGTTGCCTGGTCGCGGTCCGAGCACCCCTCGAGGGGCGGGCTTCCAGGAGGGAGAGGCCGGTTACCAGCGCAACGCCTCAGCAACCGCCCCGCGCATTCTTCGAAGGGGAAGGGGAAGTGTGGCGAGGGGACGGCAACACGTCTGAGTCCCTCCAAGAGTTTATTTTTAGCTCTTGCCGACAATCGAACGACGGCGCTATAAACTTCTTGTTTCTTGCGTTTCATACGACAATTCGTCTATTTACGTGGTCATATTTATACGCAGTGCTCCTAAACGAAGTTGAAGCAGAGGAGATTTAACTGGAAACAAAATGTGGGTATGGTGAAATGGGAAAGTTTATATTATTGAACAGGGATCTCGGGAACGGACTACTGGACTTCCTGCTTTGGGATATTAACGAGTTTTCGTCGAAATACGCGACCACTGTGCTCTGAGGAGCACGCATACGTTCACTCAACGTGAACATCAAATTTCATTTAATGCCGTCTTTCCCAAAGCTGAATGTCACCCCCCCCCCCGAGTATCCTGCGGTGGGCGAAACAAACACTTAAAGTGAATGCTTTTAACACATATCTTATTTAATCACGCACCCTCATAAAAAATGCTTGCAACCAAAGTATAATTCCAGTGGCCTAAATTTTGAGACAACCATAGTCCCTTGTAAGACGGAAGTTTTCATTCGATGCGTTACCAACTCTAAAACTAGAGAAAAAAATTCCAATTTTATTGAAAGTTTACTTTTATGATCAACACTAAAGAAACGTGCAAACGCTTGAGAAAGACTTTCCCGTCCCATAGCGCAGTATATTTTTTGTTCTTATTCAGTACATAGAGTAAATAATCCTCGATCGAGTGCAGAGGCATCAAGTGGTTGAGAGGTCTGTCAGTGTAATCTGTTTTCACGAATGTGGCCGTGTTAATATGAAAACTGTTTTCTACCTGTTAAGGAGCTAAATAATTACGTGAATATGATCTTGTCCATGACGTATCAATGATACCAGTTGCAGCAGTTGACTATATACACCAATTACCGAGAGATGTTTTGAAATAAAAGATTGAAAGTTAAGAAATATTAGTGTGAGGAAAATATTTTTCGGTGGAGAGTTAAGGCAAGTGTTTCCTTTGTAACCGAGATATATAGTTCGTCATCCTGCATTTAAAATAAAGGAAGCTTTAACATTTTCTTACAAAAACGTACTGCACATAAGTATTTTCATTTGAACACAATGCCGATGAATGGTTATTTTCGTCATAGCACTAACTACAAAATCGAGCACTTCAATCAAATAATCAAGGCAGCAATACAGTTCACATTCTCAACAAATGTTCAAAGCTTGCAACTGGATCTGAACGCTGTAACATTGTCCAAAAAAGCTACCTTTTAAGTAGATTTAATCCTCTCGTTTTATTTCTTCACAATTGTTTTGTAAACAAATTTAAAATGTCTCTCAACAATTTGACAAGTTTTCCTACCACGGGCCTACAGCAGATTAAATTATCCAGACAGTGGTCATGGTTTTTTTGCCAAGAAATCGATTTTTTTTTCTTAGAAAACTAATTTTACGAAAAAAGGGCTCTTTTTTGCAACAGAGAACAATTATTATGACATTTTCTAAACTGTACATGGGAAAGTTTTAGGGGAATATTAGCGCCTTCACTATTTAAAAATATTAATACAAAATGTTATTGTGCCATCGGCATACAAAATATGACAGGAATTTTTCTTTCAAATACCAAGAGATATAGGGTAAAGCCTTACTAAAGCTTTGATACATATGAATCTGATGAGCAAAGTAAATGAGAAGCAATCCAAAAAGAGCTAAGACCACACAGGTCTTATGTCTTTGTGTCACAAAGTCACGTGTCACTATTGTGTATGTGCGTGTGTGTGTGTGTGCGCGTGCGTGCGTGTGTGTGTGTGTGTGTGTGCGCGCGCACACGACCGACCGAAATGCCCAGAAGAAATGTGACAGAACTAGTAACATTGTGAACACGTGATCGGAACAACAAGAAAAATAATTTGATAAAAATGTACTATGAAGATCAACAAGGAAATAGTGCACGTGAAACAAGCAAGAGTCACAATGTGATTTGGAGGAAAGTATTGGTGTGATTATTGGATGAAAGTCAGAAAAATGATTATTTTCTCATTTTAATTTATTATTTTTGCGACATAAACCACTCCAGATAATGCTTATATTTGATAAAACTAAATTTTGAAAGTAAGATAAGTAGTGACTATAATATGAGTTTTTTAAAGGAAGAGGGAGTGAAGACATTCTAGAATAAGTGAGCATGAGAAATGTGACTAAATTTGTTTGCTTCTATAAATCTGCCAGTGAAAAGTTAATTTTCAGCTTTCAAAATGATTTCAATAGATACGAAGCCTTACTGTAGAAAATTTAGAGAATATATTGATTACACACTATACAGCTAATTATGAAAGTGAATAAAATATGGTTTTCTCTCTTGTGATCAGTGCTAGGTGCCAGTCAATTTTTTTTTTTTTTTTTTTTTTTTTTGCTTATTTCGTGATTATTTTAAAATGCCTAAAACGTCAATTTTCATGTCAACTAGTGCCTAATTTCGTTACCTATTTTAGGCACCTAAATCATCACGTTTTTTGTGCCAAAAATTCCGAAGTCTAGTCAGCAGTGAAGGGTTAAGAAATCGAAAGTGAGTCCCACAGCTCATACACCTGAGACGGGGACAAAAACTGAAGTGAAAATCAACCACTGTCGAGGGGTATGTGCCCCTAGGAATTGAAAAAACAAAACAAAATAAGCAATATAAATACATTTTTAAAATATTATTCTCCTGTTATCCTCTCGTTCACTAACCTCTACGAACTTCATTAACTTGCTACATCACAAGTCTCTTATTCAAACAAGCTGAACTGCACTTCTTTGTTACCAGTCGAGGTAAGGGTGTCTGTGACAGAATCACATTTAGGCACGAATTTCAAATGTTTAAACTGAAAAAAGGTTAATTTTTTCACTACCATCCATATTGTTTAAAAATCTAAAAAAAAAAAAAATGATATAGAATGTTATAAGGCCCATTTTATGGTGGAGGAATTGAGATAGTACTCCAACGTTATCACGTCGAAAATGAATTTCAATTTTTTTTTCTGTATGAATTTAGCGTCAAAATCCGTTGATAAAAACACCTTCAAATTGAACTGTTTCCCCATCTCTGCAATTTTTTTCAGCCTGACACACGCAATAGATGCCGAGAAAAAATTTAACATGCAAAACACGTTTCTCATATATCTGCAACACATTGCTCGAGGTTCATTTCTTGTGAATCTACATCATTTTGTATTGTTTTATATGAGCCTCGCGATTATCGATTTGGTTTGGGGGCACTTTTCACCGCCTTATTCGGCTATACCCTTGGGCTCTCATCCCTCATCATGTCCTTCATGAAGGAATAATACATCCTGCCGCGACAACATGGAGAACGATAATTTGAATAACTGTATTTCCCACTGAATTCTAGAAGATGTGCACAGATAATGACGTTACATTTATGTCCAGAAGCAAAACAAGGGGCCATCTCAGCATTTGCTCAAAGGATCAGGGAAACTGGCTCTAAAATTTTCTACAACGACTACCGATTTTTGGATATTTTAAGGTTAAAATGCAGCTTGTCGTAAATATCTCAATTTGTGTGCCCTGATCCATTGAGCAAATGTTGAGATGGCCCCTTGTTTTGCTTCTGGACATAAATATAATTTTATTTTCTGTGCACGTCTTCTAGAATTCAGTGGGAAATATAATTATTCAAATTATCGTTTCCATGTTGTCGCGGCAGGAAGTAATAAGAGCCACAATTATTGCTTATTTATCTTTGAAAATAGATTGTATTACATGGGAGTTTTTTTTTTTTCTCACTTTCAAAATTCAAAATTTATTGCTATTTATCCTTGAAAATGCATTTTATTACATGGGAGACTTTTGTTGTTGTTTTTTTCTCCCTTTCAAAATTCAAAATTTTATTGCTTGTTTATCCTTGAAAATAGATTTTATTACATGGGAGTTTTTTTTTCTCCCTTTCAAAAATTCAAAATTTAAGTAGTATATGATTTAGTGTAGGGATCACAGAATTTTGAAAATGTGCACACAATTCACTTTTCCCCATAGCACGTCATACGCAGTTTTTAACTGTTTTTTTTACGTAAAATAAATAAATAAAATAAATAAATAAACGACCTCTTGAGGTAGAAATTCGAACCCCCGATGCTGGCCCTATAGTGCCTTCTCGTGTATGCAAACTCTGCTACAATTGGAGAAGATGAGACGATATGATCAATGGTTTCTACTTATAAAATTGCGATTTACAACCAAAAATACATTTTTCTCGGGTTTCTTCCGAAGAAAGAAAAGTGAACATTCAACAGTAACTAAGGAGATTTTCCTTACAACTCAAATACTAGAAACGCATCTCGTAGGCGCACACAAAAAAGGCAAGTGGTATATCTAAACTCATATTTGGGTTAAACAAAACCTTTTCAATACTGTCCGTTTTCACTAATAAATATATCGTCAATCAAGTTAATAGTGATATATATATATATATATATATATATATATATATATATATATTGAATAGTGATATATACTCACTATTCTTGTGCACAAACGATCCGACATCGTTGTTTGGGCGTGACCGCTTCGTGCGACACCAAAAGGGTATAACTGACAAAATGAATATAAGAAACAAATCACGAATGTATTTTTACTTGCTGTAATACGAGTTCTATATCTTCCTTCATTGTCAATCTAGAAGGGAGTGCTCGGGTACCCTGCTCGCCAAGTAACTCCAGTTCAGGTAAACCGACTACTGCAGCAACAGCAGTCCGACAACCCCTTCGCGGTGTGGAGGAAGGGAGGAAAAAACCGAACAGGAAGGGTTTCGAAGAGCCTGGGAACAAGGGAAAAAACGGAGTCTTCGACTAGAAGCGCGCCAGTGATACAAGAAAATTGATATGCACCTAGTGCACTTATTTATAGCATTTTATGTTTATTCTTGCACATGACATTCTATAAACAATTACTTATTACCAACATTGTACAGTTCATCTTAAATACACAGAAAATTGGGCAAAAAAAACAAAATAGATTCGCAGAGTTCTCGTCTCAAGATACAACAGAGAACTTTAAAACCATATGCAAACATTCAGAATTAAATTTCATTAACGGAAAAAATACTACAGAATTCACCCAAAACAAAAACTGTCAAGCTACAAGGGAAACAAAGAAAAAGTTTCATTTTCACGTCTTGCTGGAACTGCACATGTTCCACTTACTTTTGCATGAATTACTTACTGTACATACTACTTTTAGATAATTCTGTGTTATGTATTAAATCTTTAAGTTAAAAATATTTATCTTAATACATATTATGTTTCGTCCATCATGAACAAAAAGTATAATTATACTAGGTTATTCCTTTATCATGCTACCAAACAGAACAAGAAATTGAAATGTACTCTTTTACAGCCGTCTTTTCAATTGATATTAATAAAGGGTACTCTTATTTATTATATTATATTACATTACAATATATATATATATATATATATATATATATATATATATAAGAGCAGTGGTGAGTGAACTTCCGAGATACAAAGTAGACCCAATTTTCCTTCCCTCAGAAATTCAAAAAATATTTTGTCAGCCATTTTAAACATAAGGAACATTTGAAGTAGCAAGAAAAATGATATTAACCAACTTTATTATTATTATTATTATTATTATTATTATTATTATACCTCAAAATATTGCAATCATTGTTGTACACATTCCGTGAGAGCTATGAGCGTGCATCATTGCGTGAAAAATATCCATTCAAAAATGTCACTTCGAAACCTTTGTTTTGTTTTTATTTTACTTCAGAGCTCCGTGCACATTGGCTTGCGGCTTTTGGCTTGCGAGCCGCGGGTTGCGGATTTCTGAGCTACAGGAAAACATATCGTGACGTTATTAAAGTAAATAAAAAGTGAATAAAATAGCAATAACCAGCTGTGTTAATACAAACAGCACAAACTGAAGTTGTGCGAACAAAAACTGAAGGTATTGTAACCCATTAGTAATGAAACCGTGATGTTACGAAACTCAGATGAAGTAATCAGATGAAAAAACGAGCTATTGAAGCGCGACCAGTAGACATTATTCCTGTAAAATCACACTGAAAACATTAAATACTTTGGGGGCATAAATAATAATAATAATAATAATAATAATAATAATAATAATAATAATAATAATAATAGAGTATGCGAAAATAATTTTTATTTTTGGGTTACTGAAGCATTAGTAATAAAATTAGACAACTACATTCAAATTATTCTGTAAAATTCAGGCCATCAGAGAGAAACTTGGCATTCTAAACCATGACGACTTTGCGTACAAAGGTTACAAATTGACCACAAATCAACTGAAAGTTTAGAAAATGGATTCAAACGTTTCACTAGATTCGGAATAACAAAATTTACGTCACTCGCGTTAATAATACTGAAGTTTTATTTTTTTCAATTTAAATATCACAAATAAATTCCAGTTAAACTGATTTCTGGGACAATGGGCAGTACAAATTTATCTCATTTTCCCCAGTTCAATCTACGAATATTTTGCTGAAATCTCTGCATTTTCCCGAAAATAATCAGCGATTACATACCAAGAAAATCTGTTCTCTAGAAATAACAGCTATCTATATAGTTGTAAATGACTAAACAGCGTATCTTAGTTAAGCTATCCGTCAATGCCTGAAGGGGCTAGTTGGGGTTATCCCAATGGCAAAGCAGACAGCGCAAACATCTAATAAGGTACAAATAAAAGTCGTAATTTGGTAAATTGTTTGGTAAATATAAAATACCATCAAAAACCGAACACTTAGAAACTGCCAATTATGTGCAGTTGAACCCACCTTCACCGAAACAATTTTATTGAAATTTGACAAGGAATTAAAAGCGTGCCATTGATCGTGGAAGTGTCTACAATCACTCTCTTCTCAACGAAAAAAATAACCACACGAAAAAAAAATCCACTATCGGATAATAAAACGATAGTGGTATCTACATCCAGTCGATCTAGGTGCATCTTGTTCGCTTAAAATTATCTACCTACAGATACGACAATATGCAGTGTCACTTCTTTCCATAAGATTCTGATAGCATAAATAACTGAAGTAAATAATGTCAAATCTGGAAGTGAATTCCACAACTGTTTGATACTCTTGAAAGTATATTATCACGAGACAATAGTTACAATACAGCTCTCAAACCTTTAAATATAACATGCACATTAATAATATACTGACGAAATTACTTCCTGCCTTTTTCTAAGGAGTCCAAATAACAGAATTATTTACTCTCCTCAGACCAGAATGAGGCAACGACTGGTATAAGCATTCGCTCTGTGTATGTGGAAATAGTTATTTACGTAAATAGTACGAAAAGTCTTGGTCGTACGATTGAAATCTTGACGGGCGAGGCGCCGATAGGAGTAAGACTACGGCATTTTGAAATTAATACGCCATTCATTTCCAATAAGACATTCGTAAGATTTGCATACATTATTTTCTCGCCTTATTACGCACTTAAGTAGTAAGGTAATGGATAAATATTGTTTTCCTACAAGTAAATTACTTCCTGCAACATCCACAAGTCCGAATCCTCGTTTTGTTAGTCCTTGATATCGAAAAATTGCTTGACGGTTGATTATTTCGCGTTTCCGAGAGCGTCGACAGCTAAGGTGATTGGTCCCGAAAGTATAGCGCATCTTTTAGCACGGGAAGTGATGGTCTTCCCCCGGTGGATGGTGATATCTCGCGCAGAGGGTCCCCATCAAGACACCTCCCACCAGCGTGGCACTGCCGCAGCAAGATCAAGTTCTCAGCTCCCGGCATCTGTGATAAGAGGTGAGGGTTGGTGGTGTGAGATTGGAGTGTGTGAGAGTGAGGTGTGATGAGGAGTAGAGTGATTAGTGAGAGTGTGAGTGATGTGAGTGAGGTGAGAGTGAGTGTGTGAGGTGAGTGAGGTGTGAGAGTGGGTGTAGGAGGTGGAGTAGTGTGAGAGTGAGGTGTGAGAGTGAGGTGTGAGGTGGTGTGAGAGTGAGTGTGTGAGGTGAGTGTGTGGGGTGAGTGTGTAGAGTGAGTGTGTGAGTGAGTGTGTTGAGGTGGTGTGAGAGTGAGTGTGTGAGAGTGAGTGTGTGGAGTGAGTGTGAGTGAGGTGAGTGAGTGTGAGGTGAGTGTGTGAGGTGAGTGTGTGAGTGAGGTGTGTGAGGGTGAGTGTGTGAGAGTGAGTGTGTGAGAGTGAGTGTGTGAGAGTGAGTGTGTGAGAGTGAGTGTGTGAGAGTGAGGTGTGAGAGTGAGTGGGGAGGGAGTGTGTGAGGTGAGTGTGTGAGAGTGAGTGTGAGAGGAGGTGTGAGAGAGTGAGTGAGTGAGGGTGGGGAGTGTAGTGAGAGTGAGGTGGTGAGAGTGAGGTGTGTGAGAGGGTGAGAGTGAGAGTGAGGAGTGTGTGAGAGTGAGTGTGTGAGAGTGAGTGTGTGAGAGTGAGTGTGTGAGAGTGAGAGTGAGTGTGAGTGAGTGAGTGTGCGTGTGTGTGTGTGTGTGTGTGTGTGTGAGAGAGAGAGAGAGAGAGAGAGATTTTGAGTAAATAAGGGAGGATAGAACAAGAATGAGGAAGGAAAGATCGTACGCGGTCCACGACCCGATTGTTACGGTACTGCGTATAGAACTATCAATCAGAGCAGCCGACCGCCAGAATGTTCCTCGAAATAGAAAATTAATTCGACCCAGGTATCTACGTAGTGTCGAAATACCTGCTACCATAGGGACTGGAACCCTAGGGCCTTCCGGTCAGGGGCACTGCAGTAACATCAGCAGATGCCCTGAACCACTTAACACTTTTGGTTTACGGCGAAACTTCTGTCCGTGATCAACGCTTTCACAGAAACCATTCAGACGATTTTTCTCTAAATTGGCATTCCCCGATCGATCTCGCCGAACTCAAAGCTCTCAGAATTTTAAACAAAATTTTGATTTTTGTGGGTACCTATTATGAAGCCTTAACATTTTCTAAGTTTTTTTCTCAAATATGGCTCTAAATTCTTTAATTACTTTTCACCCCTCGGACAGAGCAATGAACGCTTAAAACAAATGACGCAAGTCACATTTTCGTTGAACTCTAAATTTTCGAAAATTACAGAAGCCCAATTTTTTGGTGCCACAATTACAATACTGAAATAGTGATTTCCTTCGAAATTAAATATGTTCTTCAAAGATCTAAATTATGGCTTATACAATTTTTGGAAAGTACTAGTTTTCGCTTAACTTAGCGAGAAGTGTACGTAAGTCTCTCCAAATTATTTCTTTCGTTTTCTCTCGACGAGAGCGAAGTACTTACAAAAATGACGCAAGTCTGATTTTCGGTTAACTGTATTTTCGAAAATTAATGTCCTTAAAGTAAAATATTGATATGGATTCTGGTGAAATTGATGTTTCGGTCACAAAGGCTAAGAAACTAAAAATCTCCAGAAATAAGAAATCGGTAGAGGCAGCGTCCCCAATATTGTGGCAGTAACAATCTCTGGAAAGTAGCTTAACTCCATGTAATATCCTCTCATCCCATAGCCCCGTCAAGTAGCATTCGGGGTTAAAAAATATAATGGAAATCATAATGGATTTTCAAGGATATTAATAATGGTTTGGGTTAGACTGGTGGTTCCTCGCACA
This sequence comes from Teleogryllus oceanicus, assembly GCA_964035755.1. Lineage (NCBI taxonomy): Eukaryota > Metazoa > Arthropoda > Insecta > Orthoptera > Gryllidae > Teleogryllus > Teleogryllus oceanicus. The sequence continues at coordinate 212,449,947 of CAXIVR010000001.1, read as the reverse complement.
CAAAATAACCCAAGTCCGAACTCCTTTGAACTTGGGATGAAATGGAATCAGCAACGGCGGCGCGAAGAAATGCGCTCTGTATCCAGAAACTCCATATGGCCAAAGCCCTGCGGAAGCGGAAGCGCGCCTCTACGGGCAGATCCAAAATGCATGACGGGGAGGGAGGGGCCCTTCGGAACACTCAAAATAAGAATTTTTAAAATAAAAATATTAAAAAACGGTTACATTAAAACAAAAAATGTGCATTCATCATATATTTTTTTATTTGAATAGCATGCGACATGACAACAAGTGGTAACCGTTTGGATTTGAAAAGTACCAGAAAAAATGTCGGGGAGGAAGCGGGGCGAGGAGGCAAGCCCGCCCCATGCTGCGAGGGCAACTGAACGCCTCGCAAAATGGTTAACGGCATGTATATCTACACATTTCCGCGCATTGGCGGGATATCTGAGCATAGCACTCATTCTCTGATAATGAAATATCCAACTAGTTTCGATTTCTACTACGCCACTGGCAAAACATTATTCAATGAACAATCACGCTTGCATGTAAACGATACGACTGCCTCGTAGAACATGTAATATATATATATATATATATATATATATATATATATATATATATATATATATTCGTAACGTAAATATTCTTCTCCTCATACGTCATATACAGTTTTTACTGTTTTTTTTGGGTTCAAATAAATCGAAATCAAAAGTACATTTAATGGCGGCTACATGCGATAACGTGTACCTAATCTTCAACTTGACGACTTCTAAAATAATTAATTTCTACATATAATTCTAATGTCTAATATAAACTCCTGAAATTTTAAGCTATTCCTAAACCCAATATCATTTGATGAGTTCTAATCGTATTTGAAAAATACAGACAGCTTCAAATTTGTATGTTTTCAAAGAGCAAATCTTTGAACAAAAAATAAAAAAAAGTATCAATCAGTAAATATGAATAAAATCGCACTTTTATGTAAGAAATTAGCTTTCCTTCAATATACAATTTTGATCACGTTACCACACACGTACAACTGTAGAGGTTTAAACTGAACAAGGGTCAGCAAATTCAAAGAATTAATAGCATTGAACGGGAATTAAATATGGAGCTAGTAAAAATGCTTTTGGCATGTAGGCTGGACGGAACGGATTTGTCCACGGACGTAAATGTCATCGGCCTTCTGAACTTTTAAACAACACGAACAAGAAATTTATAAACGTTTTAGCGTTACTGATAGGTGTTTCTACAACTTTCTGTACGATCATAAGTATCGATTAAATTATTTAAAATGAAAGCTTGGAAACGGTATGACTTTTATACGAGAGGCAATTGAAAGTTCAAAGAAGTATGTTAATCAGGTAATCAACATAAAAGCATATTTATTACATTAAAGGATACTGCAGCCTTTATTGTAATGTATTAACAGAGTGGATTCCCAGTCTTTAGCAGAAATAGAAAGGTAAACCTTTTCATTCCGCTAATTGAGTGGTTAACCCGCGTCCACTCCCAAGCGGCTCAAATATAGAAGAAACTACGTTTAACTAGGCCGAGAATATAACGATGCTAAGCTGAACGTAATAGATCAATGAAGGAATTTCTATTGGTAATAAAATGTATACAGGTGATCAAGTGGCCATCCAAAAGGGCGTACGCGATCTGCAGGGAGCTTCTTGCATCCAGAACAGGTGAAATAGTCTTGATCGGAGAAGAATGTCCACCGTATTGTTCCTCCTTCGTTTTCTACCGGCGCGATCTTTAAATGGTTGTGAAAATGTACTGCTCTGGGTACAAACTTGAAAGGGTAATCGCCGTCGGTAGACGGCGGCACAGCAGATGCGGAGGTGCATTAACCAGCGTATCGTTTCCAGGAATTGCAATCAATAGATTCAAGGTTAAGGCGCTCTTTTCATGTCCAATGGCAATGTCGCGACCCCCATGTTCATTCTGGGACTCCGTCTACTCAAGCACAAATGACACTCATTTTCTTTACATCTGGAGAACACGTGGCATTAATTCAAATCGACAAAACGGAAGTGAGAGGGACAAGAGCATCGGTTGGCCATTCCATTCCTCCCGCATCTGCAAGTACGTACGAAAATTTTCCCAGCAATAACGAACGGAAGCAGCGTTAGGGAGGATTGGGCTTGGGGCAGCCCTTCAGGACGCCGCGCTGATAGGACGTCAAATACATTACAAGGGCCAATTTATCAGGTTTCCAGATACCTTCCAACTGCGTGTGGTTCACACTTGCTTTACCATTTTTGCTTTTCATTCCTGATATAGTGTTCAACGGGAGCAAAGAACTCAATACTCTGTCGTAAATAAACTGCTATTTAACAAATGCTAATTAACAAACCTTTTAAATCGTCATTCGCACTCAGATCGCGAAGACCTGATTAACACTCAACCATTTCGTGCATTTCTCACAGCAGTCATCACAATGCCTCACGAACGATACGAATACTGAATAATATTTTTGTTATTCTAAAAGCGACTTTCTTTACGGGTGCCAAGTCCATGAAGGATTCCTCAAATTCTTTGGCTGAAACAATAATTAAAGAATTCGAAAAATATCTTAAGTCTTTAAGGGGGGGGAATACCCGTTTCACAGTATTTCAACCAACATACATTTCAATATTTTGCACGAATCGCTAAACGAATAATCTGGACCTCTCCTAATACCGACATACATGTACACAGGGCAGCTATTCTATTTCGTCCTTCAATGTTCCTGGATTGATTGTAAGCACCCGTGCGTTTGCCCAAGGTCAAGTCCTTGACCGGACAGACTAGATATTTTTAACCGGGGGACCCTGACACGTACGAGGCAACCGCTCACATATACGACCACGATCTTCCACCATTTCCCTTCCTATTTTTGATTTTCTTAACTTCACCTTCCTACCAATCTTAACACGAAATACTTAACTATTCGCAATTATTGTGTAACCAATTACTGGTAAGGTGTTCCACGTCGCAAACCATTATCTAACAATAAATAAAAAGCACAAATTCCACGGGAATACACGTATCACATGATAAATTAATATAACACGATGCAAAACCTTTATATAAAACTATTTTTAAAGAACAATACTGGTGATCAATTTACATAATTTTCTTTCCATTTCAAGCACAGGCATTTGAAAGTTGTATTAATTATGCCAAAAATTGGTGTAAATACAATTAAAATCTTCCATTTATATTCTTCAAAAGATTTCATTTTCTAAATTATCTTCCTAACCTTACTTCATCTTACTATTTATTCTTAATATTCAAGCATTTGATAAACAGTTAAAAATGTCTTTACATGTTTATAAATATAGCTTTTTTGAGAATAAAAGAATATTGGCAAAATGCAAATATAATATTATCACACAAAGAACTGTGCCACTTAAAATGGAAGTCTCACACCTCAGCAATTTCTTCAAACAGGCAGAAATTCAATGGTTACATTTATTATGAGAAATATAAGCCAAACAAAGAGATAAACAAAACAAAATCAACCATTTAATAACAAATTTACAAAAAATTGTGTTAGAATTTATCATTACACAAGTTTTTTTCCCCACAATGCAAAGAGATCTTATATTATATTATATATTAATACAAAAGATTCATAAACATTTCTTTACTTTCAACCTTTTTTTTTTAAACCATCCAAAAAACAAAAATTCCAAATATAAATTTCACATTCCGAATTCGGGTAAAATAAAATAAACAGGCAATAATAATTAACTACCAATAGTAATTAGTGGAAAAACTAATTGCAAAGAAAATAGAAGTTATCCCATAATTGTTATGACATTCCAACACTTCGTAAATTCATTAAATAATTAACACAAAGAACATAGCTGTTTCCGTAATGTTTGAATTTAACGCGACAACTAGACGAATTACATTAGCCAATATACGAATGAGAAAGCTACATGGGCGAGGACATAATTATTTTTCTTCCATACTAAAAATTAAAATTAACACAAGTCTGACAATGTGTACAATTATTTCAGTCGAACTAGGATACAAAATCCCCAAACCATTTCATTAAACATGCACGCTATTTTGAAAGTGCAAGTGAATTACAGTACAAACAGAAACAAAGACAAGTGGAACACTGCAAACGCCTGCCATTGACCGTCCACGAGCTGAATGATATTGTGGTACTTACTTTCGAAAGCTTGCAGAAACAATTCGTGATCAGCTTGAATTTGGTCCATTCTAGGATTTTTTGTAGTTTCAGTGTCCTTATCACGCTTCTTCGGAGGCATTTTTATTCAATAAATTACACTTCTCGTAAAAAATAAACAACACTACTAACCCGCGAAGTACACACCACCACCGGTCGGTCAGTCACCAGGCAGAGTTACAACCATTACAAACAGAAAACGCGGGCTCAACCTGCTCAGTGCAGGCTAACCTGTTTGTAGTCGTTTGGATATAAATGTTACAAGAGTGGCTACCCTTACGTCGACGACTGGTGGCAGATATGAATACTAGAGACAACAGAATGTAGTCTGTATGCTGGCTGCGCGTTATCGCAGGGTTGCCAGATTACTCGGAATGTAATCCATTCAATACTTCCTTTCAACTTCCTTCAGTCGCTTGCCCACGTTCCGTTCATAAGCGTGATATTTACAATTCGGTTTTCACGCAATTAGTTTTCTCATTTGTTTCTTTAACTACTTTCCCCCATCTCTTAATGTAGGCTACTGACCGATCGGATTATGTACTGGCCACTTGAATTTTCCGTAACTATTATTCTTGTGGTTTTAATACGAGTTTTTCACTCTAGTTCTGGAGAAACATTTGGGCAAATTTTCAGGTTCCTGTATGATTCCGACCCTAAATTATAATTTCAGGAATTGTTTTGTAGAGTTCTGCCTTACCAATTGATAATATTAATTTAAAAAAACAATTTTGAATTGCAATATTTTGACAAGGAATATTACATAATGATGTCAAGCATTTTATCTCAAAGACCCTAGCTTTTTTGCACTTTAAAAATGTATTTCTGATACAAACTGTATTACCTTAACTGACAAAAAATAAATACAGTTATTTCATTATAGTTTCTCGCTTTCTCAGGAAATAAAAATTTTAATTATCCACATAAAAGTTAACCAATTCATCAAAAACAGTTGTGAAGTGAGAATTATTTTTAAAAATAAAAAAAAAATGGGTTATTTATTGTATAATTTAATGAGAAATAGAATGCTTTGATGTTGACAGAGCTTGGTATCATAGGAAAGCGATGTGAAGGTGCTTCAGGGCTAGGAAATATCACATGACACAAGCCTGAGACAAGGCCATGAAATAGTACACATTAGAACTAACGTATGTTTTAAGAGGCTGAATATTTTCCAACTGTTTTGTAATGAGACAAAAGTGTAAAACCTCTCAATTCAATTTTTTCTTTTTTGTTATTAATAATAAGCAATTTATACATATATTCTGAAATTGTCAACTAATATTACAATTTTTTATATTGGTATACAAAATATAACTTTTTTACATACCTAATCACACACCGAATGCAAATAGTATTGTTTCATTACATATTAATGTACATGCATGTAACACATTTATTTACATATTATATATTTATTTTAAATTTAATGGACATTTATTATTAATATACAAATTCTTTTATCAATATCTTAATTTTGACAGGACGTTGGGCCAGTTTACTTTTTTTCATAAATCTATTTAATAAATTATCAGTTTTCCTAATGGTGTGGAGCTTTCCTAACTGAGTGGGAGCAATGGCTCCCACTGAAAATTTTAATGGGGCCACTCATAATAAAACTTTTTTTTTTTCCCATTAGGTATGTTACTTCCCTGGTTATAATGATAAACAGATGGACACATTAATTGATCCTATAGTGTTACAATATCTGATATTTGAGTATTATTACCTTACTATCTAGAAATATAAAATATGAAATATTTCTGTTACTTAGTTGTAAAAGATAACACAGTTGTTATTAACTCATTGACTTGCTATTTTTTCTTCAATTAAAATTAAATTTTATATTTATGACATTTTTAATTTTTTAAGTTTATGAAATCATATTAAACATAGTAAATAAAAAATGTGAAATGAAACACGTGAAATATTCTTAAATTTCCCAAAAACTAAGAAAAAATTGGAAGTTGTACTTTGTGTACATACTATGTAACAGATGAATTTGAGGTATGAAGAAACTTTTGAATCTACCCTGGCAGTGGCCAACGTGGACACAATACCTACATAAAAGCCCTTAAAAATACAAAGGAAAAAAAAATCCAGAAATTGGCTAGAAACAGCTAAAAATGTTCTAAAAATAAAATCTACCCAGAAAATAATGCAGCCTAGTGGGTGTCGATTCCTCATACAACAGGACAAAAAAACATTTCAAAGATTGAAAAATAGGTGGAAAATTGTTTTAGAAATAAGGGGTTGCATACAAATGAAAAAATTCAATGGATAAGGAGAAACAATTTGTGCAATTTATTTTTAATATTATTTATATGAGGTCATACATGTTATTCTTGTAATTTTTTGTCATCTAGTAACTGGTTAAATTGCCTGAATCTAACATATTTAGGACTTTTCTCAAATTTTGGTATTATGAGTTATTGATCTGTATTGACATCTGTTTCTGGTGTTGTGATTGTGGACTTGTTCATTTCTGACAATTAACAAGCTATTTTGTGTTTCAGTTGATAACCTAATCATTCTTAACATGTTAAATAGGGAAAGGAGAGAATGTTTCATTCTTAGAAATACATAATATATGTGACTGGAAGTCCCATGGTTTTAATAAATGTTTTTTGCAGTTTTAATACTTGCTCCACCTGAAGTTGCATGCATTTCCCCGCAAATCTATGCAGTCAAGCCAAAGGAAATAAAATTAATACACCCACATCAGTGAATGTTTGGAATTATATTATATTTTATATTTAAAAGAAGTTACAAAATACCACCTAACAATTTTAGTTTGAGAAACATATAAAGAAAAATAAAACTGTAATAAATTATAAATGTCAGTATCCAAATATTCAATTAGGGAAATAGATAAATTATATATGTGAAAAAAATTAAAGGAAGTCCAAGGAAATCACTCAAAAACAGTAATAAGATGTGCAAGACAAATGAGGACAGAAAGATGTCATATACATGATAAATTCTAAAAATAATAATAATAACTTTATTCCTTGCATTTCTTGCCTCCAACTGTTGTCCACTGGCAAATGACAACTGCAGTACAATCTTCTAATACATTAAACTATAATGCTTAAACTATAATACTTAAAACTAAAACACCAAATTACAATTCCAGATGGGCCAAATAGGCAATTTAAGGAAAAATATGCAATACAACCAAATTTTATTTAGGGAATAAGGTGGATGCAGAATTAATTTAATTATGCTAAAGATCTCTAAATTTTCCTGTGACTTGAATCATGATTCCCTTGTCTTCATTCTCAGATTTTGAACCACTAAAAATCAAATATATTTAAATTACATGGTTATTAGTAACACTAGTTTGACATGAATATCAGCACGAGCAGAATGTTGTTTTGGTTTATTTAGACATTTTTCTAATGACATAATAAAAGTGATGTCATTAAGCATCTAATTCATGTTAAAAATTTAACAATGGATCCCCAAATCATTATTCTATTTCATTTCTTGAATACTACTGTAATTTCAAAAATAATAATTTATATGATTCATGTTATAATACAATAATCATTGTCTTCTTTTGATTAATTATCACTTCTGTCACTACCATCATCTCCCCCTTCACTACATCCCTATTTTCTTTCCATTCTTCATTTTTCGTTCTTCACTTCAAAATGTGTAATTTTTAGAAATTAGTATTTGTTATGGTAAGAATGTTATGATAACCATAATCAATGTGTTTTAAATGTCCTCTAATATTCTTTATGTCATATCATCATCATCAGTTGCGGATTCACAGGGGGGATGAGGGACCCCCCCTCAAAAAGAATTCAGGCACTTTTAATTTTAACTTGTCTTCAAGTAAAAGTATTTTCGGATAATCATTAAAACGAATAAAATCGTATTGCAGCTTGGGTAGAGTTTAGCCTCTGTTATTCTACATGATCTGTAATATCACACATTCGACCAAAATGTTTTAAAAAAAAGAACACTCTTAATTTACTGATCACACTCCATTCACAGTTGGGCATTTATATAGTATCCCTAGGATGGGGAAATATAATAACTAGGGGGCGGATTTTGATGAAAAAACATTGTCAAAAATGATCAATCAAATACTCTTAAAATGTTTTTAAATTGCCCTAAAAGCAAAGAAAAATGATGGCAAATTTTTTATCAAAACAAATGGCGTAACTCCAGATGTTGATATGTTACTGATATTATTGCAGTGGCAGATCAAGGGCGGGCTGGTAAGAAAAGGCCTAGAGTAAAAATTAAAATGGTAAATGTGCAGGAAAAATAAAAAATAGAAACACAAGAAAAAATTGTAGAAAATAAAATGTATGGATAAAGTAACCACCCATTCTGTCTTTAACCCCTAGTTACGAATGGGAATCCTGATTCTTGCTGTATTTTACACATATTGGAGTCCACATATTGGAGTATGGCCGACGCAACCAGAAACAATGTTGACCATGAGCCGCTGTGACATTTTGCAAAATTACAAAGTTCCTGAAACAAAAGAATAGAGCATGGATCGCTTACACATGCCTGGAGACGGCACGGTAATAAGTACTTACAATGAGAAAGAAAATATCAATAAAGAACAAAATGAAAAGAGAAAGAAATCTAATAAAAGGAAAAAGTAGCAGCAGCTTCAGACATATTTTGTGAAATTCTGTCAACTTTCTTCAGTCCTGAACAGTAATGTTTGTATGTGAGCAAATGTTTAATTTGTAAATCGATATTGTGCGTTTTTATTTACATTTTATGTGTTCACATCTGTGTCATAGGATGAAAAATATAGTACTTAAGGTTGGGCAAAATTCTTGAAACTTAGTATTTAAATACTTCACTAAAATACTTTTTAAATAAATATTTAAATACTTATACACAAAATCATTAGGACTTGATGTGCTAAATAATATGTATTTAAAATACTTCAAATACTCAAAATACTGTAAATATAAATATATTATAACCATGTGTATACACATTTTTAAATATAAAATGATATCAAAAATATATTTAACATAAAGAATTGGAATTTTTTTTTAAAAAACTAATTTTTCAAATAAATCATCAGACAGTGTACCTCCAGTTGGTGAATGTATAAAACCTGCAAAGGAAAACAGTAATTCAATTGGCATGGATAAACATAAACTAGTGTTATAATGAATATACGCTTTATTTTATTTCCCAGATTTAAAATGCGTATATCAAATACAAGTATTTAAATACTACCCCACCCTGATAATACCCTAATGCTTTATTATTTTGCAGCTTTGAATTAAACGATTTTAATAACAAATTATTACTATTTTTAATTTAAAACCATAAAGTATTCATTACATATTAAACTTAATATATTAAAAAATTACTAAGATATTATATAAAAAATCATGCAAAAATTTAAAGCGCATGAACATCCAGAGATACAAGAAAAAGAAGAAGAAAAAAAAGTAAATAGTTTAGTAAGAAAGATGAGAATATCATTGTACATGAGAAAAAAGGATGAGAGTCCACTAAGATGGCTATGCTAACTGCAGATACAGAGTGCTTTTCTTTCATTTCATCAGCTATTGATTGTTTATTATTGTGTAACCATTTCCTCTAGAGTTGTAATATAATACTGACTTACTATTTTTCGAACCTTGGTTTATTAATTAAAATGTCTGATAAAGTAGCTACAACCTCTGAAAAGAATTACAAGAAAAGTCCATTAGCAGTAGAATTAAAGTCATTTGAATATCGAGAGCAGGAACTGGAGATTATGTCACTACCCTTGAAAGATCTTACTTTGCGAAATATACAAATGGCAAGGATGAAGAAGTTGTTATTAGACTCGAGAGGAAACAAACATCTCTACTAGAAGGCTGTTTTCATCTTCCAGAACTAGCATGTGATAAACCCCACACTTACCTAAAACACAGTTTTATGAACTTGAAAAAATGTTCTGTTGAAGCCCAAATATTTTAAGAAGCCCAAACATTTTAACAAGCCTTCCATCATTTGTTAAATTTTTTTCGTAATTCTTCAAGCCTATAATATTAGTTTTGGATCATAATGTGACGAATGGGCCAAAGTATGCATGTATAGTTCATAATAGTTTCAAACTAGCTTACATATTTTAATAGGTTTTAGTACAAATGAATGGATATTCATCCTTTTTTCTTAAATAAATTACATATATGTATTTTTATGAACCATATTTATGAATAAAATTCCTACATAATGGAAGAACAAGGTAAGTTACTTGCTAAAGTAACATCACTATATCAAACTAATTGGAATTGATTAATTAATAATTCTTTGGTGTCCTTTATCAAAGCCATAAATTAAATTCATATATGCCAAATAAGCACACCTTTACTAGCATCTTTCATGCCAAATAAAGGAAAATATAATTTCATCTAGTCTTTCAAAGAAATGTGTGTTTAATCTTGTATACTGTACATGAACTATTGATATGTCATTATGCCTTTTAAAAATAATTTATTTTTCTCATTAGAAGCAGCAAATAATGAAAAGTTACAATTTGTTACTTAAGCCTTTAATTGCTGGCATCAAAAAATTAATGTATATGGCTTTAACATTTAAAAAGGTGTTTTCTCAAAACTTAGTTATATAGATTTCCATCTTGTTCCCCTCTACTTTTCATATATTCTCTCATAGAAAAGAGGTAAATAAAAAATAAATGAAAATGACTCTTCAACCAAAGATTTATCCTCAAACTCTACTTTGAATACATGTATATTATGTAGGCTACAACATTCTTAAATTAAATCAAACATTTTTAATACCACGACAATTTCTATTTCAAAAAAATCAGGAATCTTTACTCTTTGAATGAGGACTTTGAGTCATATCATATGATAATAACAATAATATTTTTGCATTAAACGGATCTTCATGATTATGTTATAAAATTTTTTTAAATCAATTATTTAAACATAAATAACAATTATATTACCTTTTTAATGTTTTTTATTACAGTAAAATCTGTCTAAGCCGGAATCAATTGGGACAAAAATAAATTCCGGTTTAGTGAGGTTTCCATTTTATGCAGAGTTGTCCATTTTATGATACCTGTGATATTGATATTTCCGTCCTGAAACTAGTACATTAATGTAAGTAAAGAAGTAATTAAAGGAAAGTATTAGTTAGTTAAGTTATGATTATTAAAATAGATTTACATATAATGTATTTACAAAAGAAATCACAGAAAAATGAATATTAAACATCCTTCATTGACAGCCTCTTAGTTTCTCTTGCTTCCATAAGTTTGATGTTTCCATCTAATGTTAGAGTTTTATGGTTTTCTCATTGTAAAACTGGTTGTGAAACTCGTTAAAAAAAAATCTCTTCACTGCCTAAGGGTTGCAATTGGACTGCTTGCTGACTCTTTCAACCACAATGCATCACAGCCCAGAGTACTATGATTTTCTGATACCCTCGCATGGCTTTGAACACTGCATCTCTGGCCAAGGGGTTACTATTTTCAATATGGGGCAGGTAGAGGCGCAATTCAAAGCTATGCCTGTACACCTTCCCATGCTCAGTGAGTTGTGGGAGGGGGGAGGAAATTCCCCTATATCCTCCGCCTTGAGAGACAAGTGACCCCGCCTTGAGAGACAAGTTCTATGCATGAGCTGAAGCCCCTCTCCTTCACAGTGCGGTTGCCACAACTAAATTGCATGGGATCAAGAAATTAAAACAGACTTCATTCATTATATTAAAAATATCTCGCGTCTCTGCCAATTACATTACAGGAATTCCATTCACAGGAACTTCATTTTTCAAAGATTTTCTTCCGCTACAGGACATGAAAAATCGTTCCGTTTCCTTGTTGGACAGATTCCGTTTTATGCTGAGTAAAATACTATATAACTTCATGTGCAGGAAATTTTCTGTTAAGGCAGTTTCGGCTTTCAGGTTCTGGTTTAGACAGATTTTACTGTACTATAAATCTTTAAGAAATATTTTCATTTTGAAGCTCTAAAAGTCATCCATATAAATGCATGTGCTAATATACCATTATAAATTAAATATTTTAAGGTCTCAAATAATCTAGATTGGCAATTTTTTTAAGCTCTATAGCTGTTCACTTCTTATTTGCCATGTCTCTTTACAAAAGACAACTTATTCTTTCATTGTCTTTTTCTGCATGACTTTTGTTATTTATGTTCCATATTCTTCTATGTCTTTCCTTTTTCCTTGGGGATAGCCAGTTCCAACCTTGTTGTGGAAGCCTATCAGACTTGTCTTTTCATTCATTTCATCATCAGTTCATTCATTTCATCAGTTCATTTCATCTATTTCATTTCTGTTGTCTCGTGTGAGACGGTTTGTACTTTCATTTTCTCTTATACGAACTAGATTCAAATGGTTGTACGTTGGTAAATGTACAGTGACACAAAGACTTATGATGTAATGCAATTTTTAGAGAAGAATGGATTAAAGGAAAGCAGATGCAAAGTGGTAAAAGCACTTGGTTATAACAAAGCCTACAAAGTTGGAATACCATTAGAAGAAGCAGAAAGAGTAGAAAAGGAAATTTTCTGGCCTAGGGGATTCTCATAGGGACATTTCAGAACTCCCAAGGAATGAAGGAGGGATCAGATTATACTGATAACAACTACAATAATAAAGAGCAAGAAGACAAAAAGGAAGATAAAATAACAGATGTGACAATAGAGGAATTACACAAAATAGAACAGCCTACACAACTAATGACAAGAAGACAGGAAACAAACATTCAATACCAAGAAAAAATTGGTACATGGAACGTGTTTTTTTACTAGAAAACTACTTACTAGAGGATTATTATACAAAGAAAAAAACCTTGAAACAAATCAAAGAAAGAAATATTGACTTTCTAATTTTATCAGAAACAAAAAAGTAATACAGTGGGACTAAACAAATGCAGAATCACATTCTAATATATTCAGGAGTAAAGCAGGAAGAAAGAGCAACAGCAGAGAGAGAGGGGGAGAGAAGGAGAGAGAGGGTGGGAGGGGGAGGGAGGGGGAGAGGAGAGGGGAGAGAGTGGAGGAGAGGAGGAGAGAGGGGGAGGGGGAGAGAGGGGGAGAGGGAGAGAGAGGAGGAGAGCAGGAGAGGGGTAGGGATAAGGATAGGAGGGGAGAAGGGGGCGGGAGAGAGGGAGAGAGGGGGGAGAGGGAGGGAGGGAGGGAGGGAGAGGGAGGGGGAGAGGAGGAAGGGAGAGGGGGGGAGAGAAGGAAAGAGAGGGAGGGAGAGAGAGAAAAGAATATTATACCATAGTAGGAGACCTAAATGCTCGAATTGGTAATAAAATGATGGGCAAAATGAAAGGAACGGAAGGGGAAACAAGAATTAACAACAGTAGAAAACTGCTTATTTATTCCTGTGTCTTTAAAAATCTAAACATAACAAATGCCTGTTTTAAACTTTAAGAAAAACATAAATTTACATTGGAAACAAGGGGAAGTAAATTAATCACTGACTATCCAATAGTGAATGAGGAATTATTCAATAAAGTAAGGAATACAAAAGTTTTCATAGGAAAACAATTAGATAAATATCACTACCTACTAGAAACAAAACTTAAATTCAAACAACAAGAAATTAAAAAGAGAAGCCAGAAAATTACTGAAAACTGGTATACATTTAAATAAAAGACAAATGGTCCTAATGATTCTCTATGCAGATGACATGATTGTAACAATGGAATCAGAAGATGACTTACAGAGGGCAACTAATGAACTTCACAAAATAGCCCTAATATACGACATGAAAATCTCGACAAATAAGACTAAAGCTATAGCATTCCAAGGCAAAATAATGAGAAGGGTTAAAATTGTTATAGATGGAAAAATAATAGAACAAGAAGCAAAATTATTGTATCTAAGAAACATCATTGGACAAAATTCAGAAGATCAAGAAAGAAAAATTCAAAAATATAATGGGGTAAATGGAATAATCAAAAAAAACTTTGGAAGAGATATTCCAGCAGAAACAAAACGAAGAATACACAACATAACATCTAAGACAATGTTAATGTATGGATCAGAAATATGGACCCTAAAACAAAGAGACTGTCAGAGATTCGAAACCACACAAATGAGATTTTTCCAGCTCCTGATAGGAATGACACATTTAGAACAACATAGAAACACTGAAATCAGAAAAAATCAAAAGAAAAAATATAGTGGAGGACATTAAAGAGAACCATAGGAGATAGCTGTCACATGTGTGAAGAATGCAAGCGGAAAGATTTCCTGAAGCAGTTTTAAAGTATAAACCCATAGGGCGAAGAAATATAGGAAGACGCAACAAAAGATGGATGGCTCAGGAATATCTGGAGGAATAATCACCAGATCTACTGTCTTTTAACAGGAACAGGCACCAGACCTACTATCCTGCTATTCATGATGATTTTCTCTCATATATCTTCTTCAATAACATTGCAAGAACATCATTTCTGTTATTTGAATTTTTTCTTTCCATTATTTTATTTGTATCCAGAATCTGTTTCCTAGAATACTATGCTGTTAATAAAGAAACTGTATGTAGATTTCTTCATGTTCCTTGAAATTACTGAATTCCGTAGCTTCAGATGCAACTGACTTGTGACTTATTTTCTCTCTTCTATCTTTATTATCAAATATTGTTTCTCTCCACTAACTTAGTATGTCTCTTTGGAATTAAAATTGTTCGGTCTCTTTAATGATTCTCTTGTAAGTCTTTTAAATCATGAAATTTTCCATCTACTATCATGTACTTTGGCTTTTTCATATTTTTTCCTTTATTATAATCTTTTATTAAGTTTCTAAACATTTCTATCTTCTGTCAATCAGTGTTCAGATAAAACCCAGCTACCCCCTTGGAGTGTGCTACCTCACCTCAATTTTATGACTACTGCTTTCTCAGAAAAGTTGAGGACACCTCACCCTATGGTGCGAGGTCAGATTTTAAAATACATACACTTAAAAATGTGAATGCAAAGAAGTGATAAAACCATTTAGAGTAAGTAATAGAGTTCTTTGAAGTCTCTTTTATGTAGGCCTAGTACCAAACAGATTCTTTACATTTTGTTTACATTTGATATCTAAAAATATTACATGGTTCTATTTGAAAAAATGAAACACTGAAGAGACATTAATTTGTGTGTCTTGGCATGCATAAAATAATTATCAAGAAATATTAGGTCTCTGTATCATATATCGTCTATGTATCAATTTAAATATTTCCTAACTTCTACATACACCAAAATTATAACATATATTTCCATCTATTTTATGGATACAAAAAACTTTCATATAGAATATTGCCCAATCCATTTGATATGTTCTTGTTGAAGTACATTAAGAGATAAAAAATTACTATATTCGTAAACTTTCTAACCAAACCCCATTAAAAATTCCTGCATAAAAACACTTTTGTCAATATCTCTTAATCATTATCTTGCAATTAGTACACTATACTATTTCATTTCCTATTTTCATAACCATTCTTCTACATTTTCTTTTTCTTTCTTTTAAGGTTTTTTCAATATGTACTTGTCAATATACACACTTTTTCAAATTTAAGAAAATTATGAAAGTTTACTTTCTCACTTGCTTGTTTGTTCCACTAGTTGTTCGAGATAAAATAGTTCTACTGGCCTGAAATATTTATTATCCATAGGAATCACAGAATCTTCTATTTGTCTTTCTGTTTTTGCCTATACAACATGGTTATACAATCTCTACTCAGATAAAGTCACAGTTCTCCACAGAACATAGAATACAATAGAGGAGAAACTCAGGTATGGAGCCAATGCTGGAACTGTTACATGGACCTCCCATTTCTGCAATCCAATCATTATCTGCCAATACTGTGTACTGACAGGTAGACAAGCTATTTTAATTCTAAATGTGAATCACTTTGTAAAGCAGGCATGTAATAGATTTGCAGAATTGAAGGTAACATTGAAATCAATGTTTTTTGCATTCATCATGAAATTTTATAAAGGAAGATAACTAGCTCAAATCTTCCTTTTAAACATGTTAGATGTCCCTCTTTTTTAACAGTACCTACCTACTATGAAGATTTTTTAAAATATGTAAATTACACATCTTCAACATTACATTATAAGGTAATGTCATAAAGCATTAAAATTTCAGAAAGAACCTCCCGGAAAAACAAATTAATTGTCAAAATAGCAATCTCAAATAATGAGGTACATGAAGTCGGCATCCCCACTTTCTCGAAAAATCAAATGACATACATCGAAATTTTGCCCAAGTTTGCCCAACCATTAAAATGTTTTGCTCAAGTCATACAAAACCTGCTCAAGTCATACAAAACCCCCACTGTTTGACACACCATCACTTCGTTAGTAATTACACTAATTGATATGTAGAATAACGGTTTGTGTCCCATTATTTTAGCACCTGATGATGTAACAGAACTAGTTATGAAACATTGTGCAATTGCTGAAATAAATGATTGTCGTAAAAAACTTTGGATACTTTTATTTGCAAACACCATCACTTTGCCCAAGTTTTCCCAACATTTAAAATGTTTTGTCCGAGTCACAAAACACAGGATATGGAAAATCCTATTTTGGACTTAAACTTCCTCCAGCTCTCTTACATGGCAGTGTTGGGGCATATTATTGGGTGCTACAACAATGTGTACAAATGTATAATAAACACTAAAATAAATGCACAGAACTGTTGCAGTCATTTTCAAAATATATTTAAAGTCTAAGTAATTTAAAGGCAGGAAAATTGTTTTTATTCTAGTAACTGCAGCCCAGCTGTCAAAAAAATCTGAAAAAAAATCACAATTTCAGTTTTAAGAGGAACGTTTGAGTTTTTTTTTTTTTTTTCCGAACCTGTTCCATGATTCAATGACACAAAAATTATTTCTTGTTATCTTTTTTCAAAAATATTTTTTTTGTGTTTGAATTTGGATCTGAGAAAATGTCAAAATTTTTTTCTAATAGTAAAAATTGTTTCTTTATTCATCCTATTTTTAAACCAGATAAAATAGTGTTAAGTTGCCGAAAAAATAAAATTAAAAATCACGTTTTTGGCTGTAGAGCGGTGTTGGTGATGAGGCGGGGGCTAAGAAAACGTTCAAAAATTTTATTTTTATGTTAGAATTATAATGTAACCACTCGTACCTACGTCATTTGGTGCAGGGGAACTTTTTACCATCTTATCCGGGAGTACCCTTTGGGCAATGAGTGTGGAACTGACACGGCTGAAGGAGGCACAGGGGAGGAAGATGACATAATTCCATTAGACCCAATCCCAGGAACATCTACAACGTGTCAGACTTGAAATGGTTTATAGAGATTTTACAACTTAATCTCAAAGAAACACCATTTATTGACTCGAAAGATAGATAGGCGGGCACGCAGCGTCACCCTGGTCGGGCACGGCCTCTGCGTGAGCCCTGTCAAGGGCACGTCTGGGTGACGTAGCGCCCCAATAGATGGGCGCGCAGCGTCTCCCCGCGACGGTACTCGGCAACTCGGCAGGCGCGAGTGGCGCCACGCGGGTCATGCCGAGGGCAAGGCAAGCAAAAGAGGTGCTGGTGGTGAAAAGGCGTCTTCCAGTTTCCGGCGCGCCGAGCACTTGCTCTCGCTCCCTTGCTGAATTCCACTCGCGAACTGACCGACTTGCGACCGGCCGACCAACTGCTCGCTCGCTCCACTGTCCCCACTTGCCCCCCGCCTTGCTTTCCCAGCACACTGCTCCTACTTGCCTTTCCACCTTCGTTCCGGAGCACGCACATTGGGGCGACGTAGGCCGCGACGTTTCATATGTATATGAACAGAATTTATTCACTTTTCGATACCAGGACCCGGCAATAAGAATTTTTCTTTCGAAAAATCACCATTTTCCGACGCACGTTTGCATAACTTTCTCTTCTCATGAAGTAAGCGCGAGAAAGTAAAATTGATATCGTTTCCAACTATCAACAATATATTCCCACTTAACAAAACTTCAAGCATGTAGTAACAACTTATCAATGAAAAATAATACTGCATACAATAAATTATTATTTTCATGAACTATTAAATGTTCTTTTGAATCAGTGTACCAGTCATGGCATTTGTATACCAATTTATTATCCAATTTATTATCCAATAGAGAAATATGTATAAAAACCTAAATTCTTGAATGATATAAGAAATTTCAACAGAAAATGTACTCTCCATTTTGATTTAAGAAAGGAAATAAGATAGAAAATGTCGCGTGTTTTGGGAGGAGAGGGAGGATCCAGCGACTCGTGCAAAGGAAAAAGAACAGGCGTATAGATTATAGAATTTATTGTGGCACTTACCCGGGTAACGAAGACTTCCTATGGGGCGGGTGGCGGCGCGACACGTACCTCCGGCGTCACAGGTCGTAAAAGAGAAGACGGGCGAGGTGCGAAACAGTCGCTGTTTAATAGTCTCGAACTGCTGACGTCGGCAAGTGACAACTGGATCACTCACTGGCGGCAGCGTGTCGCGAGAGCCGGAGTGCCATACCGCGACACCACCCTTTCCCCGTAAAAAGGGCCGTGCTACCGCGAAGTTTCAATTTATTAATACATAGCAAGTCAGACCTAAATACATGCACATGAAGTACGCACGATATTATATTTAACAGTTATGGAATTCAGTAAAAGAAGTGACAAGTCACATGGCTTACATAACACAGGTATATTTGCTAATGTATTTGACTACCAAACTTACTGAATATTTTATCAAAAATTAGTCTCCTTTATAGGGACAATAATAATTTTATCACTCAGGGTTAATTAAATTTAACAATTCCTTTTTGTTAAGTCCATTGCTTTATGAGAAAGTACCTTAAAACTGAGATTACCACCCTTTGTGATAAACATTTAGAAGCTAATGAAGTTAAGACTGGACTGTATAAATTGTAT
Source organism: Teleogryllus oceanicus (assembly GCA_964035755.1). NCBI lineage: Eukaryota > Metazoa > Arthropoda > Insecta > Orthoptera > Gryllidae > Teleogryllus > Teleogryllus oceanicus. The sequence goes on along the minus strand of CAXIVR010000001.1, from coordinate 212,430,857 downwards.
AAACTGTATAAGTTGGACTGTATAAATGAGTATAAACAACCTGTAACAACTATTGTACTACAGCTTCCGGGTCAATGACCCCCATCTCGATCAGGTTTTTCGTCCAGTTTCCCTGATCCATTGAGCAAATGCTGAGATGGCCCCTTGTTTTGCTTCTGGACATAAATGTAACTTCATTTTCTCTGCACGTCTTCTGGAATTCAGTGGGAAATATAATTATTCAAATTATCGTTTCCATGTTGTCGCGGCAGGAAGTAATAAGAGCCAAAATTTATTGCTTATTTATCCTTGAAAATAGATTTTATTACATGGGAGTTTTTTTCTCCCTTTCAAAATTGAAAATTTATTGCTTATTTATCCTTGAAAATAGATTTTATTACATGGGAGTTTTTTGGGTTTTTTCTCCCTTTCAAAATTCATTGCTTATTTATCCTTGAAAATAAATTTTACTACATGGGAGTTTTTGTTTTTTTCTTCTCCCTTTCAAAATTTAAGTAGTATATTGCTTATTTATCTTTGAAAGTATATTTTTCACAGAATTTTGAAAATGTGCACACAATTCACTTTTCCCCATAGCACGTCATACGTAGTTTTTAACTGTTTTTTTACGTAAAATAAATAAATAAATAGATAAATAAGATAGCAAGTTGCTTTGGAGAGAAACAAGGAAACTAAAATTAAAGGTCATTCGCTGCCTCAGCGGAACCGAGCCACCGTGCTGTCTGGCTCGGCGGGATGCGTCAGAGTGGAGGGTGATGCATCGTCTCGTGCTAAGCAAGTAGTCCGTTGTTCTGCAAGGAAACATGAATTAAGTACGCTACACGAGGCGAGAAGTTACAAATGGGAAAGGAGAAAGAACGATCTAAAAATCGGAGGAAGGGTAGGCCTTAAGGTCTCAGCTTCGCCATTAATAAAGGCGATTTGAATGGGGAAGGAAGGAAGGAAGGAAGAAAATGTTGCATTTTGAGTGACTTTTTGCGTCGCCCGCAATTTTTAAAAGCAGGGACGGGATTACCACAAGCGGCACAGTCCAGTGACCGAGAATGCCGCAATCTCCATGGGAGGGCTGCAAAACGACACAAGTTGTCACCAAACATAGCACAGACTTTCTGTATCTGCCTGGAACTTAGGAAATGAGTTAGTTATGTGTACTGTTTTTCCTCCTGATTGCGGCGTGTGCGGCTTTCTGTGCCACCGAGCGCGTAACTACACCTAACCCTTTGGTTAGAAGAAAAGGAAGGAGAAATATCGGGGTGACGAGTGACAGACGATTTCGCTGGTCCCGCTGAATGAGTGCGAGCGTCCTCTGTGGGTTGGTCAGGCACTTCTCCCGGGCGGAGTGTCGCCAGTTGCATTAGGATGTAGTCTGGGAATTCTGGATCTCAGGAAATACGGCGTTCGGCCGGGTGCTTCTATTTCAGGTTGCTGTCGGCCGTGTCCTGGGGTGGGTGGGTCCTGTGTTGCACTTGTCATTGCAAGAAGATGTCGGGCTGAGGATCGTAAAACGAATCCGGTATTAGCAAAAGGTTTGAATGGTGGGCGTCAACATTCCTTCCCGTGACTTCATCCACGAGGTGAAATGACACTGGTGATCTAATTTTTGCTACTCTGAATGGTCCAGTCGGTAGCGATTTTCCTGACCTGACCCGCTGGGAGGTATGGGCGCCCGTAAGACAACGCGTTGACCAATATTGATGGTAGGAAGCGTGCGTTGACGGTTTTTTCTGTTGATGGTCTTTGGCAATTTTCTGAGCATTACACTCGACAGCGTGTGCGTGAGCAATTTTGAGCCTTCTTTTGAGGACTTCGTGGTATGCCACTTCTGCCATGCCCGGAAGTGACGGCCCCTGTATTTCTCCCCAAGGCATTCGAAACTGACGACCGAACATGAGATAGGCAGGGGTTTCTTGTGTTGCAGCATGTACCGAGTTTCGAAATACGAAAAGCGCGTAGGGTATTTGGGATTCACAGTCTGAGTAAGATTGTTCGATGGCGCAAGCCGTGATATTAGCGAACGTCCCATGAAATCGTTCTATTCTCCCGTTAGCTCATGTGTTTCCAGCGCTGCAAAGGATGTGGTCAACTTTTAGTAATTGGGTAATATTATCTATGAGCGAAGATGTGAACTCTGTACCATGGTCTGATTTCAGAGACTCCAGTATGCTATAACGGCAAAAAACTTGTTCCGCAAGGGCTCGTGGCACTGTTTCTGTCCTTTTATCAGGAATTGCAACTGCCTGAGTCCAACGCATGAACTCGCATTGGGCGGTCAAGATATATCAGTTTCCTTGGGAGGAAGGAGGCCTCATCAGGTCTAGAGCTACGATTTGCATAAGCCGCACCAGTTACTCTAAGTCTTATATTGTTATGTCCGATTTCCTTTCTTTTCTTTTTTTTCAGACAGGTGAGACAATGTGTTACATGGCTTCGAACATCCGCGCACAACGTAGGCCAATCGAAGCTCTTTCTAATGAATTGCACGGTTTTTAAGATTTCGGTATGGCCGGCCAGGATATTATTGTGGCACATTTCTAATACATAAGGGACCATGCAGCGAGGTGCACAGAACCATATTCGTCGTAAAAGTAGGTTTGAGTATCAGTCCGTGCCAACCGGTACCAGTTATGCAATTCTGCGCAGGTCTATTGTTCTTCAAGTATTCTAGATTTATCCCATGGTACCGGGAGTTGATCGGGAAGTTGAGAGATTATGTTAACCGGAGGCGCCCTGCTTAGATCATGCATATATGGGATGGATTTTCATGGCCTATGCTCAACGATAAAACTATTTTCTGCTAGTTCTGCGAGCCATGTAGCTAACTTAAGGGGGGGTGATGCGATACTGAGAAGGTATTTAAGGGCTGAATGGTCTGTTCAGAGGGTGAAATGTTTAGGAATAAGGTAGAATCGGTGTTTTTGGTCAAGAAGTACGCCGCAAAGATTTCTAATTGTACTGCGGAATAGCATTGCTGCGCCTTGTTTAACATTTTGCGGGCGTAAGCAACCGGGTGATCCCCGTCGGGGAACGTCTGCGACAGCACCGTGCCTATGGCCGTTGAGGAGGCGTCGACCTCGAGAATACTTAATTGAGCGAAGTTAGGGATTCTGAGGACAGGCTAGCAAGTAAAGACTTTGCGTTGTGTGTCAAAAGCGTCTTGAGTGTCGCTGTTGCTGTTGAAAGAGGTTCCTTTTTTGTCAAGTTACAGAATGGGGCAGCAAGTTCAGCAATCCTGTCATATAGTTCGCAATAGATCCTGCAAACCTGTCATATAGTTCGCAAGTTCTTGAACTAACACAAATGAGGCTCCCATACCAATCAATCATCATATACAAATCCTCCTATCCCATCAATCATCATACACGTACTATTTTGTAGCATTATACGCACTTCATGTGTATAAAAGAGACAAGCTTCCAGCTCTTCTAAAGAGGCCCCCGCAGGGGGATGGGGGGTCGCGATGACCTAGGTTGTCGCGGCTTCTGGTGGAGAATCGTAGACGACCACCCGGACCCTGAGCCGGGCGCCGCCACGTGTTAGCCGAAGGGGTGGTGATGCTAAGCTCCTGGTGGCCGGACAACCATCCACCTACGAGTTGGGCCTACGGCGCATCGGCCTTGGAGCAGGATTGGACGAAGGATGCTTTTCGGAGTACTCCGGGTCCCACTTTAAAGTTCGGCGGGAAACTAGTTACTACCCGTCATGTTGCTTCTGTACCGGCGTTACCCACGTCGTGAGCTGGCGGTAAGCAAATGGGGAGACGGGATGGGGGCTCCGAGCCGCCTGGGTCTTAGTCCAGGTGGCCCCCAGTTGGGCTCTCGATTCGTCGTGGCGTGGCCCGATACTCTGGGCAAAGAGGGAACTTGTTCCCGGCGATGTGGTGGGATTGTGAGCCCGGTACTAGCCTAGATAGCTAGGAGCTCTGAGCTAGCAGGGCGGCCCCCACCCAGGCATTGTATGGGGAGGTTGCCGCGAAGGAAAACTGGATTCCGACTGAACCCGAAGAGGCATAGGTGTCCACTCCGGGAATTTATCCCCCTGATGAAGGGTATAAGTGTGGAGGTGGTAGACTACACAGGGTTACTTACTTACTCTTCTAAAGAGGCAGACTATTGGTCATTTCCAGACTTCAAATTAGCTTCAGTTTCTGCGCTCTGTTTTATGTTTCTTCATAGACTCATCAATAAACAAATTCCAAGATCTCTAGAAAAGTTCTTCTTTGATGCACCTTTTTGCATAAGACGTGGGCTCTGTAGTTTCTTTTAGAATAATCTGAGATTGATTTGTTCGTGTTTCCGGGCGCGTCAACTGCTTTGGTCATTAGTCCCGTTGTTGTTTTCTCCTGAGTTGGCGGTGATCTTCCCCCGCTGGATGGTGAGATCCGGCGCCGACCTACCGTCGGCTAGCGGGGTTTCCCTCTAACCCGCTTCAGCCGGGACAAGCTCTAAGCTACCGACCGGTCTCCTAGAATACGTGGTAATGTAGTGCATGGTAGTGTACGTGTGTGTGTAAGGGGAGAGGATAGGACAAGGAAGAGGAAGGAAAGATTGCGAGCGGTCCGTGGCCCGTTTGATAGGGTACTGCTCCGGCATTCGCCTGGTGTTGATCGGAGGAACCACGGAAAACTACCGATCAGAGCAGGCGGCCGCTAGAATTCTCCTCCAGACAGCGACTGAATCCGACCTAACTGAAAAGCTAGTGTCGAAAATCCTGTGAACCTAGGACCTCCCGGTCAGAGGGGCTGCAGTGACATCAGTTGATGCACTGAGCTACCGCGTCCGGTAGTAGTAGTAATAATAATAATAATAATAATAATAATAATAATAATAATAATAATAATAATAATAATAATAATAATAATAATAAGAAGAAGAAGAAGAAGAAGAAGAAGAAGAAGTAATAGTAATAATCTGGGAGCTCAACCAACCTACTGTGCTTCGAAACATTTGATTGCAGTACGAAGCCTTATGGAATATTGCCCTCTCTTTCTACCCAATACAATATTACATAAGACTCTTTATCTACCGCAAGCTGTGTTGCCAATTCACGAGGCTCGGGGTTATTCGACTCGACCATCCTGTTGCACGCACAAATATTTATCATGATTACTCAACGATATCTTCCATTGCGGTGATCTTCGAAAATTGAGTTTTTACCCTTTATTACCAAAACTCTTATGAATGGTTATTTCGTAATTAAGTTTGATGGTTTAATTTCGCAGAAATTAATTATAATTGATAGTGAAGAGTCCACTTCTACCTTATGATGTCCTTAAATTTTCACCAAGCAAGACACTTTTTTCTTATCGTAGTAAAGCACAAACATGCAGTGGATGAAATGACAAGGGAAGTCCAAATATTGATATGAGATCAACCACATTTCTATGAATTGAGTTGGACGGAATGTTCTTGAGTTGGACGGAAATAAAAACAATATTTCATGCGCTCGGAACGAACATCTCATGTCGTTATATGATCTTCTCTCAGTAATTCTCAACTGGCCTTGTGGAAGGAAAAATATGAGTATTTATTTTTGAATTTCACTTATTAAAAACAGTTAAAAAATAAACGTATCGAAAAATGAATCATAAAATTTATCTTTAACAATATTAATTCCAAAGGCATTCAACAAAAAATTATATCTTAAAATTTGTTTTAAAATGCAACGATGTGGCGAATTTTTTTATTATTATTTATTTTACGTAAAAAACAGTTAAAAACTGCGTATGACGTGCTAAGGGGAAAAGTGAATTTTGTGCACATTTTCAGAATTCTGTGATCCCTACACTGTCATATACTACTTAAATTTTGAATTTTGAAAGGGAGAAAAAAAAACTCCCATGTAATAAAATCTATTTTCAAGGATAAATAAGCAATAAATTTTGGCTCTTATCATGTTGTGCTTCGGAATAATACTTCCTGCCGCGACAACATGGAAACGATAATTTGAATAATTGTATTTCCCACTGAATTCTAGAAGACGTGCACAGAAAATGAAGTTACATTTATATCCAGAAGCAAAACAAGGGGCCATCTCAGCATTTTTTCAATGGATCAGGGAAACTGGACGAAAAACCTGATCGAGATGGGGGTCATTGACCCGGAAGCTGTAGTACAATAGTTGTTACAGGTTGTTTATACTCATTTATACAGTCCAAATGGTAAATAATGCATTATGTATCATTGTTAACATTAATGTTACTTTTCTTGTGATGCTCAGTATAGTCTCTAATTGTATAGAAACAGTTATGCAGCAGAAACGATTTCACTTGGGATTTAAACTTTTCTATTGAAATTAATCGTTTAATGTCATCTGGCAAAGTGTTGTTAAATAATGTACATGTAATGTATGTGAATTTTTTGTAATGAGCTGTTGATACTGTCACCTGATGAATATGATTTCTACGTCGAGTGTTATAGTAATAGACATCGGCATTTTCTGAAAAGATATTCCCGTCCTTAAGCAAGTCATTTTTGACAAAAACCACTGATTCGTAAATAAAAAGACACGGTAATGGTAAAATTCCAAGATTAATGAAGAGAGGCTTACATGAATCACGTGGGTGGCATTTGGTTATTATTCGTACAATTCGTTTTTGTAATCTAAAAGTCTGGGAACTATAAGATGTATTTCCCCAGAATATTATGCCATATCTCAGGCGGGAATGAACATTCGCGAAGTATACACAACGAGCAGTATGAAGGCTGACTGAATTTGCAAGAATTCTGAACGCGTAGCTTAATGAACTTAATTTTGTGTTCAATTCATTTAAATGGACGTTCCATTTAAGGTTTGACTGAATTGAGAGACCTAAAAATTTTGTTGCCTTAACATCAGTCAATGGTATACAGTTCATTTTCAATGGAGCACAGAATTGTTTATTTGACATGGAAAACTGCATTAAAACCGTTTTCTTTTCGTTTACTATTACTTTGTTATTTCGGAACCAATTTGAAACATCTGATATTGTACTATTTACGGTTTTTTTTATTGCAAAGGATCCCCCTCAGCAGGACTCTCCCACCAACGGGGCACCGTCCCAGCCGGGACAAGCTCTAAGCTCCCGACCAGTCTCCCGGAATATGTGGTAGTGTAGTGCATGTTAGTGTAAGTGTGTGTGTGTGTACACGAGGAGAAAACATGCACTATACTTACGGGACTAATGACTGAAGCTGTTGACGCGCCCGGAAACACGAGAAAATCAATCAATCAATCAATCAATTTATTGCAAAGGATGTTCGTATCATCTGCAAAGAGAACCGTTCTTCCGTTCCGAATCGTCGAGGGCATATCGTTTACGTAAAGTAGGAACAGAATAGGGCCTAAAATCGATCCTTGAGGAACTCCACATGCAACGGGCAAAGAGTCGGAAAGGTGCGTACGTAATGTTCCATCATTCCAGTAAGGTATTTCAACTCCCTGAGATCGTTGTTTAAGGTACGAATATAACCAATCTAGAGCAATACCACGGATTCCATATGAAGGTAATTTTGAAAGTAAAATGTCATGATCAATGACGTCAAAAGCTTTTGAGAGATCTAAAAATAATCCAATAGGTGCCTCGTTTTGATCCAATGATGAGGCGACATCTTTAAGAAAAGAAAATATAGCTGTTTCCGTTGATTTTGATTTTCTAAATCCATGTTGGCAATCTGAAAGCGCGTCGTGTTTAGTGAGAAAGGTTTCCATTCGTACGTAAAAAAGTCTCTGTAATGTTTTTGAAAAAACTGATTGAAGAGAAATGGGCCGATAATTTTAAATTTCAATTTTGTTGCCTTTTTTGAAGAGCGGCTTAATTTTAGCTGTTTTGAAAATATCTGGAAACGTTCCAGTGCATAAAGATGCATTAAATATGTGAGTTAACGGGTGTATAATGTCATACGCACAAGTCTTTAACAAAGAATCCGGGTGTCTAAAATTTTGGGTGAACTGTCTGTTTTTAAATTTTGTGCCTGAAGACCCTTAGTGATTTTTAGCTGGATTTTCAAAAAAGATATTAAGCATTGTGCGCACAAAGCCTTGCAGTTTCTGAAATCATCCATGTGTAACGTCGTGGGTAGGGATCTACACCACAAAGAAACAGACGCGAGTGGGTATTTACAATTTAGTTACAATAAATTATGTACAGGAACTAAAACCTCACTCTAAGGCAATTTTTTGGACATGGCGCGACACTGGCGCAACCAGGCGGCCAGTAACCTAGTACATGTCTGTGTTTTCTGTTCCTGGAAACGTG